>CM069458.1:30426819-30859953 GCA_035610835.1 Ophiura sarsii
GTACGTAAATGATAAGCACATCATTTCATAACCCCATTGAACTGTACCATATAAATTAGACATAAATTAGACTACAGAACTATTTCAAAATAGGGAAAACATTTTGTATAATACAATGATAGATGTTAGAGTCATTCTCAGCGTTCAGTGACTCATTTTAAATTCATTATATTGATTTCAGGGTTTACGAAGTTGATTACAAACGATAATTGAATATCGATTCTTTATTTTAATTTGCGATTTGCTCTAACTTGGTAATATAGAAGATCATGCAATTATGCAAAAATCTGTCGAAGGAGAAAAAGTCTTAGGCGTATTTGTAAAAAAAAGTTTGAATATTTAATGAGCTAATCAGCAAAACCAATAGGCCTAATAGCTATTAATTATGACTGAACTGTTTATTTACTATCTTGACTCTGTTACCGATCGTCAATGTTTCATAGATCCATCATCTTTGCTTTAAATAAATAAATTGGTATTTTTGGTATGATTACCATGATTACTACGAGTATATACTTTTGCAAGGATTATGGGTAATACCCGAAAAGGAAGCTTCCAGATCGTACCGAAAAGACGGATCTTCTTGATGATTGATGATTTCAAAACGTTAATATTATGAATTTCGAATCGTTCAACGAACATTTCACAATATGTTGCCTCCCTCTGTAAATTGTTTAATCTTTAGAATGGTTAGCACAGCAATTCATATCAAGCACGCGCTGTATACTTTCAAATGGTTAGCACATATAACATATATCAAACACCTGTTTTTTAAAATGGTAAGCACATCATTCCATCTATGGGCGTCAACCAAGGGGGGGGGGGGGGGGGGGGGCAGGGGGACACGACCCACACATTTTTTGAAGGGTGGGGGACACTATATCAAATGTCCCCCCAGATTTCTCAATAGGAATCATGATTGGATTTATGATGTTCAAATAAGTACAAAGACAGCAAATTCTGCGCGCTACGCGTACATGTGCCCAAAACATTAATTTTCATTTTTAGAAGATCGTTTAAAGAAAAAATGTTCCTGAAATATGGCAACATTAGTGTAAACTATAAATGTTTAAGACTGTATCAGTCAACATTTATTTCTCCCCCCCCCCTATATGAAAACCAAAACCCTAGCCAGTGGCGTATCCAGGGGGTGGCCCACCAGGCCATGACCCCCCCCCCCCCTTGACAAAAGAGTAGAAATAAAAGGAGGAAGAGGGGAAGAAGCAAGAAGAGGAGGAGACGAAGGGTATATGAGTATAGGCGGTGCCTATGGGAGGGTTATACTGGACCGTCCTTTTTATATTTAAAAATTCCAATTTTTGCGCGCTTCATGCGAATTAGTTTCATTGTTTCATTATGCAAGCTTAACAAGATGGCTTCACGAACGTTTTTTCTAGACCATTTTAGTTAAAAAACTAAAAGAATTTGCACGCGTCGCGCGCATTTTCAAAAATAATAATTGGGTCTCGAATCACTGGTAAGGAACACAGAGAAAGAAGACAATGACAAAACTTATATTAATTTGAGTAAGAGAATTGGGATTTGAGAATACAATCATGTTCTTGGTTTGGATGTTGTTTCAGTGTTAGAATTTGAATGTGAGTGGAAAGAGGAGGAAGAGAAGGAAGAAGAGGAGGAGGAGAAGGAGGAGTAGGTGAAAGAGCATAGACAGCGCAAATGGTGGGGGTAACGGGATCACGTGGATGTGGACAACCATCAGGGACCTCTCGCACCAGAGGCGAGGGATTCCACACTTCACCACGGCTGTCAAGCACAGTTCTGGGCAGTGTATTGCACAGACTGTATGTATTGGGTCCATTTTTTCATCAAAAACTTCCACGCCGGGTGGTACCAACGTGCCCAGTCGTGGTATTTTGGGTATATGGTAGTGTTAGGGTTATAGACGGAGCTTCTTGGTGATTGGTGATTTCTAAAAGTTAAAATTATGATTATATCGAAATGCTTAATGAAATGGTTAGCACACTTCACAAGGCGTTGTCGCCCTCTGTTGTTGAATTGTGTACGTACGTAATTGTTTGACATTCAGAATGGTTAGCACATCAACTAATACCAAACATGTAGAGCAGTTTTTAAAATAGTAAGCACATCATTTCACGCCTATTAATGCCGAGCTTGTGATTTTAAGATAATGATTTTCGAATCGGTTAAAGGAAGGGTCCCGCAAGCACCACATTGAGCATTATTTGTTAGAAAAATAATTATCGAGCCGAAATTACGTAATTATATAGAACAAAACACCATACTGCTCACAAAAATGAATAAAAACTGCCATCACTCAACATGCAATTTTTAAAATTCGCGGCGATCGAAAGTCCCAGTGTCGATGACGTCATGGGTATCAGTGCTAAAATTTGCGCATGTGCATTGTATAACTATGACATCATCGACACTTGACTTTCGATCGCCGCGAATTTTAAAAAGTGCATGTTGAGAGATTGCGGTTTTTATTTGTTTTTTTCATAAGTGTGGTGTTTCGTTCTATATAATTACAGCAGTTGGGCTCGATAGTTATTTTTCTAACATATAATGCACACTTTTATGCTTGCGGGACACCTCCTTTAACGAAATAGTTAGAACACTTCACACGGTGTTGCCGCTCACTGTACAGGGTGAGTCAAAAAGCTGCAATAGTGGAAAGAAGCCATTTTGTTTTCAAAACCCAAATGAACTATAAAACGTTTTAAACGTTGCAAGAATGATATATTTAATCCTAATTTTGTGTGAAAAAATGAAGTCGATCGCATTTTCCGTTTGTCTTTAGTGACCCTTTGCTGTACAACCAAATTTACATGTTTGTCCACGAGCACAGTGATTTTTAATTGAAATAGCACACATTGCATTTTCATATTTGAATATCCCGCCAACAAATATTTGGAAAATGTCAGTTTTTTAAATTGAAATGTAGAACATTATAAGCATTTCATAGCATGGGTAGGGTAAATTGATTATGTTAACTCACATGTAAAAAAGAAAGGATGCATCAAATTCCAATAACATCACAAATGTTTCCAAATTTAAATGAGGGACACATTTTGCGATCTGGTGTATATTTTGGGTATCTCGTGGACAAACGTGTGAAATGGGTGCATGGGTAAAAAGGTTCAGCAAAGGTAAACGGAAAGTTATATTGACTTCATTTTTTCACACAAATTTAGCAACTTAGTTTTTAATCTTTTTTTGAACATTGTTTATTAATTCTTTGGTTAGCACACCAATTCATATCAAACACGCACTGTATTCTTTTAAATGGTTAGCACATTAATTCATATAAAGCACGCCCTGGAGACTTTGAATTGATTAGCACATAAAATCATATCGAACACGAAGAGCTTTTTTCAAAACGGTGTGGATATCATTATTTCACGCCTATAAAAGACGGAGCTTTTTGGTGAGTGATAATGTTAAGATTATCTTAGAATGGTTAGCACACCAATTCATATCAACAAGCACTGTAAACGTTAAAATAGTTAGCCCAAATAACACATATCAAACACGAAGAGCTGTTTTCAAAATAATAAGCACATCATTCCATGCTGATAAAGACGGAGCTTCTTGGTGATTGATGATTTCTAAAAGTTAAAATTATGAGTATCGAAATGCTTAATGAAATGGTTAGCACACTTCACACGCGTTTGTCGCCTCTGTTGCTGACATTTGTACATACTATTATTGTTTAACATTCAGAATGGGTTAGCACATTCAATTGAAATAGTAAGCACCAGTGATGTACCATGCATCACAATTTAAGACTATGACAACAATGTCTTGATCATGTTGATGTCTTTGGTACCATGCATAAAATTTAAGACTATGACAACAATGTCTTGATCATGTTGATGGTCTTGATCTAAATATACATAACTACTTCCATATACTTGATGAGTTTTACCGTTTTTGTTAGCGTAATCAGTTTTACATTTTGCACACCCTGTATTGCATTGCTTTAATTAAAAAGAAGCAAAACAAATTATTTCTGGAATGAGCAAACCATATTTGCTTTCTCATCAATCAGTTGAATTTTTATAGGCTAAGAATTTAAATATAAACAAAATCTACATAGGCCTATTGTAAACAAATGCGACTCATTTTAAAACTCTTTTGTTTCACCCTGATAATTTGTTGGCTACCTTACTATCAGATTAAAATTGATTCCATTGCAATCCTTAGTATAGTAGATTGTTAGAAATGTATGGTTATACATACTTAAGATTAACTATATTTGTGATGATACAGTTGAAAAATGTTCGTAAATAGGTGATTTTCACCAAATTGCTATGGCGCGGCAGTAATAACAAGTGTGACCACATGTAAGTGACCATAAACTACACAATATTACCTAATAACATGCTGAAGTGTATAACTAATGTATCGCTAACAATTTTAGGCATTACAATAACCACTCTTGTCAGTTATAAATTTGATTTTAACAACGTTAGCCTGTAGGTCATGAATTCCCTATGCTTTTATACAGTGCAAGTCTTCCAAATTCGGCAACCTTAATTTAAAATCTTCAGAGGGTAGGGTAAAATGGGTAAGTGGGACACTTTAGCTTTAATCAGCTCAAAACAAAGATAGTATATAAAATTCAGAGAACTCTTGGTTTTGATTTAATCTATGGCTCATGATGAAGCTTTTAAACTGTGTCGTGATCAAATACCGTACCCATATTAATTTAAAAATGTGTTAATTGGAAGTGTCCCACTTACCCCAATTTATACCAAACCGAGGGTAACTGGGACAGTGTGTGTGATACTTGGAATAGGAGTTCTACCTGCAAGTAACCCATTTTCATAGCTATTCACTTGAACGGAGCACCGAAATATTGCATTTAACATAATATTCTATAAAAAAATCAATACAAAAAATAATACAAAATTGTTGTTTTCGTGTTTTCCAATAGTACGCTCAAATTTCACGATTTTTTCATTGTTTTTAACGCTAATTAAGGCACAAAGCTGTTTTTTAGGTGCACAATGATAATATTTGCCATGAAATAGTTGTTTGTAGTATAATAATTTGATATTTAAACCTATTTAACAACATAATTTATGTTTAAAATGTTACAAATTTGTTAAAAAAAACCAAAATCAGTCAAGCGTGTCCACTTACCCCAAACGAAATCCAGTTGGGGTAAGTGGGACCTAAGTAATTAATTAGCTCATTTACATATCAATTTGTAATTTTTTTTCATTACATTTTTGCGATTTACTTTCATTAGTTACATTTATTTAATCGTTGATAACAAACATATTTTCAATCTTTTATGTTGCTCTCAGAAAACAAATCAAAGATTTAGCAACTGGTGCCTTAAATTAGTATTATTCAATATACTTTGACACCCACGTTATGGTTGGTTTCAAGCTTCACCATTTTCTGATCCGCCAATGCGTGGTAAACCCAGTTTTGGCATGAAATGAAGGCAAAACGTATGGCGTTGGGGGTATAAGTGGGACACTCCGTGGTATGTTGCCAGATTTTGTTCTTGATTGAGGCCTAAATATTGCCAGTGTCCCACTTACCCAACTGTCCCACTTACCCCATTTTACCCTATGTACAGGGGGGGTTAGAGATTGTTTTTGATTTGTTAATATTTTTTTTATGTTTAGATAGGTCAATGGGTAATAAAAGAAGTTGGTTCTAATCCCCCTCTCCCCCTACGTAGGGGGATGTAATTTACCCTGTTTCTTTTTAAGAAGTAAGTAACACCAATTAGTACTCGAGTCCGGATTAAAGTGATAATAATCATGTGTAATCGAAGGCTGTTTGTACGATGTAAATGGTCTTCAGTGTTTTTGTGTCAGTGTTTATACTGTTTAAAACTATGATAACATTTCTTACAAAGAGGATATTTCATTGGCAACTTACAAAATGATGGAATTAGGGATGACATTTTCAGGGAAAGAAATAGGTGAAACGGCAGGGAAGGTTTGCTCTACAGCATATCACACATTTGAATCAAGTTTGTAATTTCGCGATCTATGAACTTCTGGACACTTTTTTCAATATCTAATTCAATTCTTATGCCTTTAATTCAAAATGGTATCAACATTTGAACATGTATGGGGATGCGAAAGTTTAAAATGCATCATTATGTTGACGGTCAATGATATGTTGGCCTATTATAGATATAAAAATTAATGACAAGTCCCATCAGAACTTAACATATATATATAAGGGACTCGGTCTCGGTCTCGGTCTCGGACTCGGACTCGGACACGGGGTGGACTCGTTTACAACACTGGTTAGCACATCATCTCATACCCGAACACGAAGAGCTGTCTTAAAAATGGTAAGTACATTATTTCACGCCTTCAATTCCATGCCTATTAAAGACGGAGCTTGTTGGTGAATGATAAATTTCGAAATATAAAGATTATGATTTTTCGAATCGTTTAACGGAATGGTTAGCACACTTCACAAGGTGTTGTGTCGCCCTCTGTAGTTAGCTTGTGTACGAAATATTGTTTAATCTTCATAAGGCAAACAAAAAAAAGTTTGTTTCAGGTAGGTGGTCTGAAAAACCAAGATGCGAGATGCGATTTTTTATCTTTTATTTATTCTTTATTTTTGAGGGGGGAGAATTGCGGTGGGATGACTTTCTAAAGGCAATTTTTGCAATTTACCATACGCCGCGAACCCTGAAGACACAAATAATCACAGTATCCTACTGTGCCCCATATCATAGCTACTGGGATTTCCAGAGCAGTCAGATTCAATTATTTGTGCAAAATGTTAATCTTTTCTACAGTCATTTGTATTTAAATCTCTCTTTTGCGATTTTATTTTTTCAAAAATGGGAATAAAAAATTAGGGTTAGGACATCAATTCATATCAAGCACGCACTGCAGACTTTGAAATGGTTAGCACATACAATCATACCAAACACGAAGAGCTGTTTTCAAAAAGGTACGCACATCATTATTTCACGCCTATTAAAGACAGAGCTTTTTTGAGAGTGATAATTTTCAAAAGATGTTATGATTATAATTTTTGAATGGTTAGCACCCTTCAAAATGTGTGTTGCATCCTTCTGCATGTAGTTGACTTATGTACCAAATATTGTTTAACATTCAGATTGGTTAGCACATCAGTTCATTTCAAACACGCACTGCAATACTTTAAAATGATTATATTATGGTGTCCCACAGTTCCGAAAAATTATCAAAACTTTATATTCCCGGATAAATAATTTGCAGTATAAGAATAACACCATATTTGGATACAGAAGACTTGTAGAATTACTTTTGGTACCAAACTTGCAATAAAAAGCTATCATACAGACGAAGGTTTCCAAGATACAGACGAGAATGTCAAACTGGACTTTCATATAAAAGTGTAGTGTAATGAGCCGAATAAAGTCAAGGATGCAACAAAGAAAGGGAAAGAGGTAGGGAAAAGAAAAAAACGAGGGGGGGGGGGGGGGTCTAAAAAGTTTCAAGTTGAAAAAAGGGGGACCAAAAAGTATTGGGTACTCAAGATTGGGTATTGGGTATTGGATTCCCCCCCCCCCCCCTAATATTGACGTCGTGTTGGGTGAGATTGGCACTGTCGGTTCATTTGACCACAGGAATCATGGAATTATGATGGTCAAAAGTACACAGATGAAAATCTTTCGCGTGCACGCGCGCAGAATGTGTCCCCAAAATGCAACATTCTTTGCTACAAGCTTGTTTAGGGAGTGTTCATAAATACTTTGGTGGGGGGGGGGGGGGGGGTTGGAAACAATTGAGCCATGGACATCTTTTTTTTTTGGACCCCCCCCCCAAATAGGGTGGGTTTTTTTCTTGACCCCCCCTTTCAAGAACCTTTTTTTGTGTTGACCCCCCCCCCCCCCGCCCCCCGTCTGTTCACGTTATATAACAGAAACAATAACAACATTCTATATAAACCTATAGACATAGTCACAATCACTTTTATTATGGTAGGTGGGTTATATCAAACTATTTATTAAAGATATATAATATAACACAATTGAAAAGTCAAACAAAATCAGTGTAGGTCTTCTTCTTTATAATCCTGCCCGACACTCGTGATCGCTGTGGTACATGTATGTCCTCCTCTTCTTCTTTATCTGCATCCTCTTCATCTTCAAATGTTTTAGGCTCCAGTGGCGTAGCTATATAGGTTATTGATATTGGGGCGACGGGAAATAAAATGAAGCAACAAGATTGTTATGAGTCAAGATACGCGCGCGTAGCGCGCGAAATTTTTTGACTTTACACCTATTTTTGTCACGATTGAGATACATTTTGGCTGTAAACAATACCAACCTTTTTTTTTGGACCCCCCCCCTATACAAGCACTTTTTTCCCTGACCCCCCCTTTTAAGAACCTTTTTTTTGGTTGGCCCCCCCTCATATTTTCCAACCCCCCCCCACCAAAGTATTTATGAACACTCCCTTAGAGCCAAAATGTACCTCGATCGTTCCAAAAGTAGGTGTAAAGTCGAAAAAATGTGCGCGCTTTGAGCGCATTTCTTTATTCACATAAGTCTTGTCGGTTCATTCTCATTTCTCGCCCCCAGTATAAATATCCTAGCTACGCCACTGTTGGCCAAATCAATAGATTTAAACAAAACATAAATCCACGTCTCTTTTATGTATAGGCAGACATTGAAAATAGATTATACAATTATTGGTTTGATCAGTCTGTGATATTTTTATTATCAATGAACACCAGATAAAACAAATATGAACTCTTTGTAACACGTTATAAAACTTAAAAAGTGTTTCACCTTGTAAAGGGGGGGGGGGGGGGGGGGGGGGGTCAAATAAGTGTTAACTATTTGTAAAGGGGTGGGGTGGGGGGGGGGGTCAAAAAAGTTCAGACACCCAAAAATGCAAGTTGAACAACCCCCTCATCAAAGTATTTCTGAACACTTCCTAATATCTAACTTCTAACCTCCATTTAATAGGTCAAAAGGGGCGGGCGACCCCGATTTTTTTTATCACGGTTAGAAAATCTTCGTTCTAACTTCTAACTTCCAAAAGAAAAATCGAGTTCTAACTTCTAACCTGCCTTAAATAGGCCAATAGAGGGCGGGATACACCTGAACAAATTATCACGGTCAGGGGTTAGAAAATCTTCGTTCTAACTTCCAAAATATTACAACTGTTAGAAAACCGAGTTCTAACTTCTAACCTGCCTTAAATAGCTGTGCTTAAATAGGCCAAAATAGGGCGGGAGACACTTGAAAACTACTCCCCGGTCCGGAAAACTAACTGTATCGTGCAGGAATTGATAAGGCTATGCTACAGTGACGGGACAGTAGGTTGGATAATTGGAAATAAAGGTGACTGTTCATAGGCGTGGAAATGATGAATTTCGTATGACATTCAAGGTGACGGGAAACGCTCATTTGAATTTGTCCTTGTCTGGCAGACTTTTGGGCACTTAAGTTCATCCGGACACAGGATTCACGTTCCATTCAATGGCTGAGCTGTAACAAAGTACATCCGCACCATGTCCGTACACAGGATTCATGCTCCATATACTATCACGGTGTGGGCGGATACTCATCCGGGTGTTTCCATAACCCGACCCACTTTTTTCTGGCATACTTCTTTTGAACTGCCATAATTTTAGCGATATAAATCGTTAATCATTTTAGAAATCTAGCATGGTCTGTAAGTCGGTGACCATCCCATATAGGGAGTTCATTTATTTAGGAAATTGTAATACACGTGGGGATAACACTGTATTAACAATAGCGCGCTACTACTCAAAGGATGAGGTCGTGATACAAATTAAACTGAATGATGATAATCAATTGGCCACTCAACTATATATATATAACAATGCCGCGGCAGACCTAGACCTAGCACCAAAAGTCCCGAGCCAGGTGATTTGAGATTGGCTAATTCAAAATAGATAATCGGTACCAAAAATCTGAGATATACATTAAATGAGCACATTTATTCTCCGCAGTTTGATACCTCATTCAACAAAATCGAATGGATACTATTAAAGTTATGACGATTTCAATGACCGCGCATAACAACAGCAAAGTTGCGCTAGGTATAGGAAATTGATTTGTGTGTGATTACTGTCATAACTGTGTGCTATCTGAACGCGCCACCTACAATCAAGGAAAAAAAGGCTGGCACACTTTGTCTTAATTATGGGGGAAAACCCGCCCCTCTCCTCGGAGGCAATGTTGATCCGAGTCATGCTATCAGAAACCACACGGATAACCTCTGTTTGGGGTTTGAAGTCCCACCATCCAATCACGTATTCTGAATACCTCATTATGGTCCCAATGAATTAAACAGTAATGACCTTTGCGGTGTTCTTGTCAAGGACAGCGTGTCATTAAACATGTTATTGCCATTTGTTCTAACTTTTCAATAGGTCGACAGGATACCAACATTGCCTTGGAGACCACATCCATGACACGACACATGTAATAACATGATTAACATCCCCAAAGTGTTGGCAATTTATATTTGACCTACATAGTCATACTTATGAGTTTAGTACAGGCTAGAATCTAACTTAAATTCAAAATTTGACGTTAAAAGATTCTAACACAATTTAGTGCGCTGAAACACATCATTCTGAACTAGAAATGTGTTTGAAAAGTCTAAAACTTTGCCAGACCAAAATGACCACGGAAGGTGTAATATAAAACTAATTTCTTCACATTTGGAGATTTAATTAAACACATATTTGCAGTTTAGGATATACAAAACGAAATTGTATACATGTCATCGTCTTTGTAAAATTAGTGGTCAAAGTTCAAAATTAGAGTAAGTTGCCATCTTCAGTAGATAAAAAGTATATCAGAGTAAATTGCTATATGCAATAGACACCAACTTACTCTGATAAACTTGCTCTCTACTGAATATAGCATAGATAGCAACTTATTCTGATCGAATTTCTATCACTGAAGATAGCAATTTACTCTGATAGATTTGCTATCTACTGAAGATAGCAACTTACTCTGTTATACTTCCTATCACTGAAGATAGCAACTTACTCTAATAGACTTGGTGTCTACTGAAGATAGCAACTTACTCTGATAAACTTGCTATCTACTGAAGATAGCATAGATAGCAACTTATTCTGATAGACTTGCTATCTACTGAAGATAGCAATTTACTCTGATAGACTTGTTATCTACTGAAGATAGCAATTTACTCTGATATACTTGCTATCTACTGAAGATAGCAATTTACTCTGATAAACTTGCTATCTACTGAATATAGCAATTTACTCTGATAAACTTGTTATCAACTGAAAATAGCAACTCAGAATACTCTGATATACTTGCTATCTACTGAAGATAGCATAGATAGCAACTTATTCTGATAGACTTGGCATCAACTGAAGGAAACAATTTACTCTGTTAGGAACAGCCCGGAATAACTCCGAGTTGAAAGTAGCCCAATTTTTAGCAAACCACAGCACACCTTTTCAACACGCGGCACACTAGTCAAAAGCAAAAGTAGCTCAATTGGGCGACGAAAGCGCGGTATTGGAAACACTATTATCTCGCAAAAAAGTCGTCATCTCGTCAATTATCACGTCATCTGTAAATTATCTCGCAATTATGTAGTCAATAATCACGTCATCTGTAAATTATCTCGTCATCTCGTCAATTATCACGTCATCTGTAAATTATCTCGCAATTATCTAGTCAATAAACACGTCATCTGTAAATTATCTCACAATTATGTAGTCAATAATCACATCATCTGTAAATTATCTCGTCATCTCGTCAATTATCACGTCATCTGTAAATTATCTCGCAATTATCTAGTCAATAAACACGTCATCTGTAAATTATCTCGCAATTATGTAGTCAATAATCACGTCATCTATAAATTATCTCATCATTTCGTCAATTATCACGTCATCTGTAAATTATCTCGCAATTATCTAGTCAATAAACACGTCATCTGTAAGTTATCTCGCAATTATGTAGTCAATAATCACGTCATCTGTAAATTATCTCGTCATTTCGTCAATTATCACGTTATCTGTAAATTATCTCGCAATTATCTAGTCAATTAACACGTCATCTGTAAATTATCTCGCAATTATGTAGTCAATAATCACGTCATCTGTAAATTATCTCGTCATCTCGTCAATTATCACGTCATCTGTAAATTATCTCGCAATTATCTAGTCAATAAACACGTCATCTGTAAATTATCTCGCAATTGTGTAGTCAATAATCACGTCATCTGTAAATTATCTTGTCATTTCGTCAATTATCACGTCATCTGTAAATTATCTTGCAATTATCTAGTCAATTAACACGTCATCTGTTAATTATCTCGCAATTATGTAGTCAATAATCACGTCATCTGTAAATTATCTCGTCATCTCGACAATTATCACGTCATCTGTAAATTAAATCGCAATTATCTAGTCAATTATCACGCCATCTGTAAATTATCTCGCAATTATCTAGTCAATTAACACGTCATCTGTTAATTATCTCGCAATTATGTAGTCAATAATCACGTCATCTGTAAATTATCTCGTCATCTCGACAATTATCACGTCATCTGTAAATTAAATCGCAATTATCTAGTCAATAATCACGTCATCTGTAAATTATCTCGTCATCTCGACAATTATCACGTCATCTGTAAATTATCTCGCAATTATCTAGTCAATAAACACGTTATCTGTACATTATCTCGCAATTATGTAGGCAATAATCACGTCATCTGTAAATTATCTCGTCAACTCGTCAATTATCACGTCATTTGAAAATTATCTCGAAATTATCTAGTCAATTAACACGTCATCTGTAAATTATCTCGTCATTTCGTCAATTATCACGTTATCTGTAAATTATCTCGCAATTATCTAGTCAATTAACACGTCATCTGTAAATGATCTCGCAATTATGTAGTCAATAATCACGTCATCTGTAAATTATCTCGTCATCTCGTCAATTATCACGTCTTCTGTAAATTATCTCGCAATTATCTAGTCAATAAACACGTCATCTGTAAATTATCTCGCAATTATGTAGTCAATAATCACGTCATCTGTAAATTATCTCGTCATCTCGTCAATTATCACGTCATCTTTAAATTATCTCGCAATTATCTAATCAATAAACACGTCATCTGTAAATTATCTCACAATTATCTAGTCATTTATCTCGTCATGTCATCATCTGGTTAACTCGTCATGACCCTTCAGGGCCACCGTAGGGTCGTCATTGCTTTGGATTGTTTTATTTTTCAAAGTTTTTACGACGCAAAGCGCTCGTTTCGTCACAGGGGAAATGATGTAAGGGGTTCCGAATAGTGTATTAGATGGACGCGATTGGCTCACGATAGCGCATAGGCCTTGCCCATTGATATCACTGTATTGGTATATCTGTGTAGGGCTATGTGCTCTGACGTCACGTCTAGTGACCAATTGTGAGACAGTCGCTTCCCTAGTTATACGGAGTTTTTCTGTGAGGTGAGGAGGCGACTTTGAGTCCAGTTGTATCTTGGCTGTTAGTCGAGAACCAGCTCTCTGAGTTTCCTTCCCATCTAGATGCTACGGAGCTTTATAACCTTTAAGAAGCTATGATAATTATGTTGGTTAAGCGCCATATTTTCCCAAAAATGTATACTTACCGAGATATTTTCCCAAATGTATACTTACCGAAATAAGATTAATAGTTTGGCGCCATTAATTTCTTAAATAGGCTACTTATCATAACGTTGTAAATCGGCTTGGCGCCTTTCAGTTCTAAATAGGCTACTTATTATAACGTTGTAAATCAGTTTGGCGCCTTTAATTTCTAAAAAAGGCAACTTATCATGCGTTGTCATCGGTTTGGCGCCTTTCATTTCTAAAAGGGCTACTCATCTCATCATAACAATGTAAATCGGTGTGGCGCTGATGAATTGTTTACCACGAGTTTGTTTTTTATCTCTAATTGGCGCCATTCTAAATAGAAAAAGTCCATTTACCATGAAGTTTTTATCTTAGTTTGGCGCCTATGCCAGTCCACAAAATTCTACTTGCAAGATAAGGTTTCTTAGTTTGGCGCCTTTCATAGAATATAGGCTATTTATCATTTAACGTTAATTCGGTGTGCCGGTTTTGTCTGGTCAAAAAGGCTACTTACCTATTTTGAAATGAAAGGCGCCAAACCGATTTACAACGTTATAAGTAGCCTATTTAGAAATGAAAAGCGCCAAACCGATGACCATACCTACGATAAAAGTAGCCTATTTAGAAATGAAAGGCGCCAAACCGATTTGCAACGAAATGATAAGTAGCCTATTTAAAAATGAAAGGCGCCAAACCGATTTACAACGTTATAAGTAGCCTTTTTAGAAATGAAAAGCGCCAAACCGATGACCATACCTACGATAAAAGTAGCCTATTTAGAAATGAAAGGCGCCAAACCGATTTGCAACGAAATGATAAGTAGCCTATTTAAAAATGAAAGGCGCCAAACCGATTTACAACGTAATGATAAGTAGCCTATTAGGAAATGAAAGGCGCCAAACCAATTTACAACGTACTGATAATTAAGTAGCCTATTTAGAAATGAAAGGCGCCAAACCGATTTATTTACAACGAAATGATAAGTAGCCTATTAAGAAATGAAATGCGCCAAAACTATTTACAACGTTATGATAAGTCGCCTATTTTAGAAATGAAAGGCGCCAAACCGATTTACAACATGATAAGTAGCCTAGTTAGAAAAGAAAGGCGACAAACCGATTTACAACGTAATGATAAGTAGCCTATTTTAGAAATGAAAGGCGCCAAAGGGCTAACAACATTATGATAAGTAGCCTATTTAGAAAAGAAAGGTGACAAACCGATTTACAATGTTATGATAAGTAGCCTATTTAGAAATGAAAGGCGCCAAACCGATTGATAACGTTATTATGATATGTAGCCTATTTAGAAATGAAAGGCGACAAGCCGATGACAATAACTATGATAAAAGTAGCCTATTTTAGAAATGAAAGGCGCCAAACCGATTTACAACGCTATGATAAGTAGCCTATTTAAGAAATTAAAAGCGCCAAACCATTAATCTTATCTCGGTAGTATACATTTTGACCAACATAGTTATCACAGCTTCTTGTGGCGGTTATAAAGCTCCGTAATACGGAGACCGGATGACTGTTAGGGAACCTTGGTATAGAGATGGAGATTAAAGATACAGAATCTTAAGAGAAATGGTCTATGGGTGCTTACTACGTAGTCGAATCCCTTCGTAGTTAACGGCGTGAGTTTATCTCCAAACACCATAAAGAAAGTGTTTGTACATAAAAACCCGTACGTTACACTGTGTTCGAAAACAGAATGTTGCAGCCGCCATTTTGTTCAGTGTACGTGAGGCGATTGTTGACTCCCGATAACCGAGCGAAGAAAATGACTCAAAGGTACGTAAAATGATGCAAAATGTATGTCAAATCATTTGTTTTTAAAGGATATAAATCTGTAGATGTTTCTGGACAGTCCAATTTTTGTGACAGAAGTTTGTGTGACGTGCAGTTTTAATTCATGAATTTACGTATACCGACCACAACATGATTCCCAGTTCATTGCATGTCGTGATACTGTTGTTCACGGTGTCATTCGAACTTTGCTGGCCGTTAGCTGAATTATTAATGGAGAAAATGACAGGCATGGTAGAAAAAAATCGTAGTATAGTATTTTGTGATTTGACATACATTTAAGATTATTTTACGTACCTTTGAACCATTTTCTTCGCTCGGTAATCGGAAGTCAACGCTTGCTTCACGTGCACTGCACATAATTAGTAGACCATGGTTTACTAATTGATACAATCAGTAGACCATCTTAGTTCAAATGAATGAACTAAGCAAAAGTAGTAGAAATAGACATTGTTTTTACTAATGTACAAGTTAGTATAGACACCTTACAAATTAGTAGAGCAATTTAGTAGAACACAGCCTACTAATTTATAAGCTAGTTAAAGAATACTTTAAAACTAATCTATAGTTGGTAGAAACAGACATCGTTTTTACTAATTTCTTTTAGTACAGATAACTAACAAATGTTTTCAGTGTTATAAGTAGGAAAACATTAAGTGGGAACTGGATTTACTCATTTTTTGTTCCCCCCTCCAAGCAAGAGGCTTTTATTAAATTCCTCACAAAACAAAGCATATACATCTACGAAGTTACATATTCATAATTACATAATATTAGTGTTACAGATTACATAATGAAAAAACCCAGCAAACCCAACAGCAAACAACAAGTAGAAAAATAAAAAATTGCTTAGAAATTAACAAAATAGAGATTTAAAAAATAAAAACAACTTTTACTACTAGTAGTAGTATTGCACATAATATTTCAGCATTTAAAAAGTAATTCAGACTTAAAAACAAAAACATTTGGCCGTGTTTTTGTATCTTAGCTCTATAAATATGAAATGTGGCAGGTAATATTATAAGATTTAGAGCATCATCATTAGGGTTTCTTAAATCAACTATTTGGGGCGATATACTAAAATGATATGACGCTATTTACTTTTTATATATAATTGGATTTGTTTCCAAAAATGTTTTACAATATCACATTGGTTAAGTAGATGAAGGGTAGTTTCCATTCATAATTATTAGTGTTATAGGTTACATAATAAAGCAAACAACAATAAGTAGAAAAATACAAATTTGCTTACAAATTTAAAAAAATAGATATTTCCAAAAACTCATTTCTTAACATGTTGTTTAAGTGTATTATTGCTTATTGCACAGACATTTTCAGAGTATTGCAGTCATGACAAAGTAATTCCAGTGACAGTTGTAATTCAGACTTAAAAACAAAAATATTTAGCCGTGTATTTTGTAGCTCTTCATATGAAATTTGGCTAGTCATATTATAAGTTTTAGAGCATTATCATTAGGGCTCATAAAATAACTATTTGGGGCGATATACTAAGATTACATGACACTATTTTACTTTTTATATACAGGGTGTCCCTAAAAAAGGGTGCACGTGTTCCACGCCATTACCCTCATTGATTACTCTGTAATATAATCTTAAAGATTACGTAGGTGGCTTTCGAATGCCGTTAGTTTTATTGTAATTGCTTTTCCCCAATATAACGATATGCTTGATCAATCACGAGTGCGTAAAAAACGGATTGTGCCACTTTTAAGGATAAAAGATGCTTGTGGAAAGAGTAATTTTTCTCATTTTAAAAATATATTCAGTATTTACTAATTGACGTTTATATGAACTTCAACATGACAAAGTTACCTTTCAAATGCCTATTTTTCTTAGTCTCATTTGCTTTGTCCTATCGACAAATATGCTTGATTAAAGTTGATCACAGAAAGTCAAATGTGTGCTATTTTTTAAGAAGAAATGCTTCACAACAAACAGCAATTTTACACATGGGTGATTTATTTCAAAAGACCAAGCATATCTCTGGATAGACTCCAGCAAATTCGACAAAACAAACTGCATACGAAAGCTTATTTAGTTATCGTGAAGCTTAAAACTAAATTTATATACGAAATGTTTAAAGATGAATACGACACATTCTCCAAAAAGCATATTTTTCTCAAAGTGGCACAAATCCAATTTTGAGTGCTCGTTGTTGATCAAACATATTTTGAAATTGAGAAAAGTAAACACAATCAAATAACCGGCATTTGAAAGCCAACTAAATAATCTTTTAGAATATATGAAAATTACAGCCAAATACTGAGTAATCAATGAGGGCAATGACGTGGAACACGTGCATCCTTTTTTAAGGGACACCCTGTATAATTGGATTTGTTTCCAAAAAATGTTTTACAATATGACATTGGTAAAGTAGATGAAGGATAGTTTCCATTTGTGAGTTGCAGAAGCACCACTGGTTATAATCCTTTATTTTCATTTTAAAGAGCAAACTATTATTTGTAGCTAGTATGTTTAGTATTAGCCTACTCTAAACTGAAACCAATGAATTTTTGTATCTCGTGTGACTTGCATAGGTTGGCAGCATATAATTATTATATGGGAACTGCATTTATGGTAGTTTCACCATTTTCTAAATACGACCTTATAGTAGAGTCATTATCTTGGATTCCGTGACCAATTTCTTGATACCTTAGTTTCTTAGTGAATTTGTCAACTAGAACCATTTAAAAAAAAGAGCTCCCATGCACCTCTCAAAAGTCACGGGAACGTTCTTTTATAGCGCAAATTCCAAAATGGCCTCCATACAGGGGCCCGAAAATTCAAATAGCTTCAATTAATCTAAGAAGTATACCAAATTGTTAGGCTGAGCACAAGGATTCCGAAAAAGTATAGTTTGCCCTACTTCCGATGTTTGGTTAATGAGTTATCAGGTAAAACATTAAAAGGTCGTTGACCTTTTCACATGGGGTCAAAATTTAAACTTGCTCTCATATTGAAAAATGATATCTCAAATTGTTCGTCTGATTGCAAGGATTCCAAAAATGATAGTTTTTACCACCTAGAGTGTCTGTTGTACCTTATAAAGGGGTCAAAAGATCAGATTCTATATAGGTCAGTATACCTTGACCTTTTGACCTACACAAAATATTCCCGGTGGTAAAAAAACACCCTATTTCTGAAATCCTTGTGATCATACGAACAATATGAGATATTGTCTTTCAAATCGGAGCAAGTTTAAATTTTGACCCCATATGCAAAGGTCAACGACCGTTTCACGTTTTACCCGATAACTCGTTAACCAAACATCGGAAGTAGAGCAAACTATACTTTTTCGGAATCCTTGTGCTCAGCCGAACAATTTGGTGTGCTTTTAACCTATGTTGGCGGCCATTTTGGAATTTGCGCTATAAAAGAAAATTCCCGTCACTTTTGAGAGGTGCATGGGAGCTCATTTTCTCTTAAAATGGTTCTAGTTGACAAATTCACTAAGAACTAAGGTATCAAGAAACTGGTCACGGAATCCAAGATAATGACTCTACTATTACACGAGAGTTATTCAAATAAGTTCTATCTCTATACCTCGTCATAGCTTCGAATTTCAGATTTAAATTCACGGTCATTTGGTCATTTGGTACCGTGTTTAATTTGTACTTTTCTTGGTATGTAGTGAAAACCTAATGTCCATATAGTATGACGGAAACGGATGAAAAACAGCCAAATATCTCATAAAAGTGGTGATCATTGTGACCGATTCTAAGAGAAAAGAACTACCTATCGGTCAAGTAGAATAGCCGTTTAAAATGTCAGATATATCTTTTACAGACTAAAATAAAACAAAACTACTGATTTGTTGAAAAACGCAGGCCCTCTGATTAGCCAGGACCAGGACAACCATTACCTTCAACGCTTGACAATCTGATTGACTATTCTGAAGGTTGCACACAAAACATACAATAAAGTGACTATAAAAAGATCATAATTTTATAATGTACATATCAGAGACCAAATAACAAATTCAAGGGGCGTCTTACTACTCCTCATCTTGAAACGCTCGTCATAACAGATACTGGTTTTGAATATAATTTAAATGTAAAATCTACATTCTATAGTGTCAAACATAAAACGTATATTATCACAGTTCTAACGGGTTTTTGTTGTTTTCTCACAACAAATTATTTATCGATGTTTTAAATATATATATCATACCAATTTTAGATACGGAACTATATCTACTGAATTATGGTTATAGAAAGTAAAGTTAATTAACTACTAAGTGGATGTTCCGATCACTCTAGGTTGTTTTGTTTTCCCACCAACATATTTTGATATCAGAAGAAATCCCCTATTTTTCTCATTATTTCTGTAATTATTTTGGCGCAATATATGCTCCATTTAGACGTTATAGGCCAAATGCAGTGAATTACTGCCAAAGGTGGTTAACCACCCGGCCAGTTTGTGTACTACACTGGACAAATTTCATGTCACCTTGTGCTTCTGAATATATGAGACCTTTAAGGTAATGAAGATGTGACCCTTCATGTAGAATATAAAACATCAAGTTGAAAAAATCGGACCAGCAATCGGAACACCTATCTTTAACATTTGATATTGCAGCGCCCTCTTTGCACAGATTGGCAAAAGGATAAAGTAAAAAGTAGAAAATACCCGTTGTTCCTTTCGCTGCATTTCAGGTAAAGTATTTATGTACTAACTTTATATACTAACATTTTAAATTTCAGTGACATTTTAGTGGCAAAAATGATCTAAATCTATTGTCGGTCGCAAAGTGGCAAGACATTGGCGCACTCTGTTTAAAAACAAGGTCTTCTAAAAAACTGGGTGGACAAGTGTTTTTAGTGTCAAAAGGATAATAAGAAGACTTGGAATGGATCTGTTGAATTTTGTGGAAGTCGGCTAGAGGATCACTAGTGTGTTGTTTCTGGAAGGAAATCACCGAGACGTTATGTGAGCGATAGGCCCTATGTGGTGAAGTTTATGGCGAAAAAAAAATTGAAAGAAAATATATCATAATTTATAATTTAATTTAAATTCCAATGTTTATTAATTACGAGAAAAACGTAATTTATGACAAATTCAAAAATGCAACAAAATAACTTGGATTTCCCGGGGCGCAAGGATAATTATTATAATACTAATAGTCAATCGTTTTGTAACAAGGTCTTCTAAAAAGCGGGGGGGGGGGGGGGGGGGGGGGGGGGGGGGGGGGGGGGGACTTGGAATGGATCTGTTGAATTTTGTGGAAGTTGGCAAGAGGATCACAGTGTGTTGTTTCTGGAAGGAAATCACCGAGACGTTTGTGAGCTAGGCCTATATCATTATGGTGAAGTTAAGAAAAAGAATTGAAAGAAAAAATATCATTATTTATAATTTAATTTTAAATTCCAATGACAAATCTAAAAGTGCGCAAAATAACTTGGATTTCCCAAGGCGCGAACTTGGGACCGCCAGGATAATTTGTAGTCAATCGTTTTGTAAAGATAAATCACGAATAAATACACTGTATAAGTTCATGAAGTTCATAACAACAGCCGAATAAAAAAAAAGAAAATCGTGATATTCATGACATATTCATTGAACCAAAAAACAAAAAAGTAAAAAAGAATAATAGATAAAAAAAAGAGTCTCATTAATAAACAAACTAATGATATTGTAAGTAATTAATATAATGGAACATCAAAAAGTACCAATATTATACAAAAAGATATGTGGTCCCCAGCAGAATTGAACCCAGGTTCACTGCACCACAGCCAGAGGAAACAACCGCTACACCACCGGGGTGTCATTACATATTTGGAAGTCATAAGTTAAAATAATATTGAGACTGTCTGGTTTATCCACTCAATAAACTATTAAAATGTGATATTTGAACTACATGTCCATCAAAACACCATTTTATTTATTGTAATAGACACATATATTATAAAATATCATTAAAATACTAATTTTGCCTTGAAAATCTGAATTTGGCGGCGATTGGCGATATTTAGCATTTTATACCAAAAGTCTACTGCCGGCTGTATTAAAAAGCTCAAATTGCATGAAACCACAGATAAGATTAGTTTTTCTATCAATACTTCTTCCTTTATGTATAATACAATTTACATTATTTAGTAGATACAATAATTGTAACGTTTAACGTCACCACTAGCTAATTGAAACAATAATAATGACCCATGACCTTTCATCTGAAAGCTAAGGTGGCCAAGTTAACTTGTCCACCAAAAAATGATTGGTTTTCATTAATGTGTCAAGTATAGTATCATGAACTTCCTTATCCTAAAGTAGGAACAAAATATAGAACACATATTAAAACAACATACTTCTTAAAACAAAAAAGAACCGCCTATAAAATATCTACAACATCTGTAAGCCCATTGGCTGCCGACTGAATGACGTAAGCCATAATGGCTATCTGCCCTTTGACCACATTCCATCTCTCTTCCGGGTTTGGATCACTGTCAATTTCAAACATGGCGTCCGCGAGACCCGGGAATGCAGTTGCGGAATAAATATTGGATTTACTGGGTGCGAGGACTACGTGCCTGTAGAGTAAAATAATGGAGGTTGTAGACTGAAATTGTGTAAACTATCCAGAAATTAGCCTTATATAGTCAATGCTGTGAAATTATTAAGAGAGTATTTCACAATGGCCGCCGCCCTACACAGAGTGAACATTGTATTTGCGGACATCATTCGTTGGAGTAAAAATATTTTCTGACTTCAATGTCAACAAAAACTGCAGCCAATAGCTGAATTGGAAAAGTTTGATAACTCCCCTTTATATAGGTTGACATTTTGAACCATTTTCGGACCAGCGACGCAACGGCGACTTTTGAATAACCACACCGAATTGCACGTTGAGAAAAGCAAAACACTTCAGAAAAAATATCGGTGAGACCGAATCCAAAACCGAACCAATGAAATTGAAACCTAAAACTTAAAACCACTACCTTACCTTAGTAACTTGCGACCTGGCAATCCTAATGGGTCTATAAAACTTCTTTCTAATTTCATAAGTTTGTCGTTAAATTGTCTTGCATCGAGGCCACTGTAAGGGAAAAAGTTATATATGTTTGTTTAAAATGCAATTCAGATTGTTGTCTATGGCATATCATACATAAATCATTTAAAAGAATGAAATGTATGTAACTGCACGGGTTATGATTATGACATGTACGTGAGTAAGCAGTACAACAACATCCTAGCAATATCCTGCCAATCCGCCAATTCGCATGGAATCCTAGTCTTAGATCCCATGCATGCAAGCTTATGTGGATCTATATGCGATAATCAAATAGATAGGATCGGCGATCTCTAAAACCTTTGCCAGTGGGTGGCGGATGAACGCGTTACTTTATAATGATCTGAAGTGAGAATTCAATTAGTGTTCTATAAATGGAGGATTGAATAGCGGTTATTACGAGTAATCGGATTAGAATAGATGTGAAAGATCCCAGTTTTATTCTGATCCCATACCATGGCATGCCCAGATGCAATACCTCCCGATAAGCGCAGTGTTTGCAAATGTAAAGTGTCCCTCAACCTGTGATCAATCTATGAACAGTTATTTAAATTCCAATTACAAGCCGAAACAAATAATCTTTAAAGTAGCTTTAAAACAAACAGTATCTTCTAACATGCTACATTGCTTACCTCCGTGTATTAACTTCATCTATTTCAGGTTGAAAACTCCTCGCCGCCGATGTAAAATTGTCCAATGCCGAAAGAATATCGTCTGCAAGAAATGAAAATATACTATTTCCTAAATAGATGATTAGGGGAGGATGGGGCAACTGGACCGGTTAAGCATATTTCATGATATAAAAGCTTAAAGCTCGTGTAAATATTTATGGAATTGCTATGAAAATATCACCCATGTAACTGTTTACATATAACATATAATCAATGTTAAAAAATATCCAAACAAAAGGCCAATTACCACTAACTAAAAACTTTACTTGGCACGGTCCAGTTACCCCATCGTTGGGGCAACTGGTTCTATATGTTCCAACGGTTAGAATACACAGAAATCATTGATTGACAACACGGTAACTAAGCAGTATTTTCTTTACAAACTAATTTCCATATTATTTAACGTGTAAAAATGATACAGGTCTCATGAAACCCATGTTTTATACAGTTTTCGTGGTTAACGTGTAAAAAGCAGTAATACTAATGGTGTACAAAGCAAATGCACGTTTATTATAGATAAAACGGTATGAACCTAGTTAAATGGTTACATGGTTGTGATATTCAGACGCCCCATACATTTGTCTATATATACCCCTTTCTTTAATGATTTTATTTACTTCATATAATCATCATTTAGTACTTATAATAAACCATCTTGATATTTAGCCAGCTTTTCATGTTACAGGGGAAGTTAGTCAATATGACAATGATGACCCAACGGTTGATATACACAAAAAGCAGTGGATAAAATACATAAATCATGATATTTCGTCATAGCAAATACCTTTACAGACACCATTCAAAATATAATAAAGATGTAATTCATAATACCGAGGTTTTAAACCATTCTAAAGCAATTTCATGTCATATTGTAATCCTTCAATATCAGAAATAGTGGTATTAGACCCGAAATGCCCAAAAATGTCTAAGAACTTGAAAGAATGTGAATGATTTCATATTCTATTCACATTTCAATACCGTGTCATGTTTTAATGACACTAACAACTCATTTTCAAAATGAATTTTACAATTTTGATTAAGTTTTGCAGGCGGTCCAGTTGCCCCACACCCCTTCGGACCACTTACCCCAACAAATGACGTAGCACTTTGTCGAGATGAAACGTTATTAAAACACGCCTGTGACGTAATACATTTTACGCCAAAATGTGTTAAAACATACCACCATTTGTCATAATAATCAATAACTCCAATACATTTCAGAAAAAAAAGGCAAAACTGCATTTTTGTTTTTAGCCACTGTGTAGCCTGTGAGTATCTTTGAATTCGCAAATATTACGGCGTTCGGGTCCTACAAGTAGACGAGTG
Organism: Ophiura sarsii; assembly: GCA_035610835.1. Lineage (NCBI taxonomy): Eukaryota > Metazoa > Echinodermata > Ophiuroidea > Amphilepidida > Ophiuridae > Ophiura > Ophiura sarsii. Next base: position 30,451,248 of record CM069458.1, read on the forward strand.
TCTTTAGATAAGTAAGAAATGGTGTGTTTGTTATTTGCAAATTCATGAACTAATAACTCTACCAAATGAATACCCGTGATAATGATTTAAGTTGAAGCATTCTTTAAATGATAATATTGATCGGAAATCCAAACCACCAATGTCCCAAATTAGCAATATGCGCCATTTTACGGTCATTTCAACCACAACGTATGGTTTTAATCATATTTCGGAAAGTCCCTAAGCACACTACAATATAGCACCCATCAAATGCAATATGCACCTAGTATCTTAAGACGACTGTACTGCATGTATATATTTACTGTTGCATATCTGTCAATCATATAAAGTACATTAAACATGATCTAAACCCATCTTCATATATCGCCCATACTATCTGTGAATTTTCAATCAGTCACTCAAGGAGTTAGCTTCAAAGATATGGAGAAAAATCACATGTGTAAATACCCTAAAGTTCCAAATGTTTTGGATTGTAGAAGGTAACGATATATGTCAAGTATCAACAAAAGTCGTATTGTTCAAAAGAAAGCAGTATGCCCATACAATTACAAAATCCTTCATTTCGGACCACTTGCCCCACGGTCCAGTTACCCCATATTCCCCTACTCATTTTTAAATAACCTTTCCAAAATAAGGCCTGCAGAGGGAGTTATGCGGTAAAATGCGAATTTTAAAAGCTACGCGCGTAATCTTCTAAAACAAACTTTTTTTAAATTTTAATTTGGACTGATAAAAAAATCAAATCAACACTTTGCACCTACCAAAATATATATCCTCTTGCTTCAATCTCTCTTCATACAAATTCATCACCTCGTCTACAGATTTGTTCAATTTATCGGCATAATCCACGCTGTTCATAGGTAGTATCACAGAGTCGGCAAGATGACGCGATACCTCGGCCCAGACGCGAGCCATCGCTTGTGAATTAGCAAAGTAGAAATCAAGGAATGTTTTTTCGTAGTAGAAGGTCTCGTACGCCGAATGATAACACGGATATCTCTGTAAGTTCTGCAATTAAACGGACATGTTACATGCTGTTGAAATGACATATTTTGCTGGATTTTTTCTATGAGAAAATGCTTAAAATCTACAAAAAATCACAGCACCACTCTCTGTTTTCAGTTAAGGTCTAATAGGAAATGCCCGCCTAAATTTGACAACAATCTTCAAATCTCTTTATAAAAATTACCAACATTTTAGATTAAGAATTAAGAATATGAAAAAGAATGTGCCCGTGGGTAATTACTATTGTTTTGCCTATTTACTCAAGAAATGGGCTATTCCAGTTAAAATCCTCACACCCTATTGAAAACATGACATTAATCTTTATCAAAAGAGTAGATAGATTTCGAATAAAGCCAATCATGCAGGTAACCCCATTTAAAATTCACACTCCCTAGCATGAAAGGGGTGTATGGAATAGTATCAATTAACTTTTTACCTTCTCTTTATGGAAATAAAGCATATCTGATGAAGGCACTCCGATCCGGTACATAAATGGCGCGTAATCCGATGCCGACTCAAGGTCATTTATACTGTGGAAAAAGTTACATTATATTACTAGGCTGCAATGTTTATCCACAAACGCAATGTTCAAAGGGACTGGCCTGTCGATACATGCTTGGGGGAATAGCATATGACCACAACACTTTCCATTATCATTATGCGTTATTGCCCTTTATACTGCTTTGGCGCGAGTTTTAAAAGCACGGGTCCTAACAAAGCAAACCGCCGGGCAAAGAACAATGGCAACTGCCGACCAAATGCCGGTGTGACGTCACCTGTCACCGCATCTATGCTACTACTACTACAACTACTACTACTACTACTACTACTACTACTAATAATAATAATAATGGTAATTCTATAGCGCCGGTATCCGTCAGAAGTGACGCTCTTGGCGCTTTTGTAAACATGTAATATAAGTATTTAATAGCATAGAAAATTATAAATAGCATGTTTATTATAATACATATACTTTTTTGTACGCTTCATTGAACAAGTGTGTCTTTAAAATGGCCACATACGACGTTGTTGAGTTTCTGACTCGATTTTGACGCCACTGCTCCCTAACGATCACGAACCTCACACCTAGTCATAAGTAGCGGCTGACGATATTGGCAGCAAATCTTTTTACAAATCAATTATTTCTGCGTTGATCAAGTTTTATATTCTCATCAAATTGCTATACTACAGTTTAATCGGTTCTAAATTGGCAAGAATTGTGAAGCTTGTACTTTGTCCGTGCGCAAAAAGAATCTATGTCATTGCGCATATTTATCGGTGAAAGTGTGCGTTTGCGCACCATAAGCAGGTATCAGCGAGCGGTGGGCAAATTAGTCTTCGTATACCTTTTTGTTGTCACTCTGTGAACAACACTCTCTGGCCTGCGACACTGTGGTGTATGTACCGATAGAGGGCTCACTCACCGTGACCGCTCCCAATTCTCTGAGAGGTTTTTGGCATGACGAAGTATTATACGGTGTTGTTCGATAGTGTGACAGGGAAATGAAACACGGTGTACGAAGTAGACTATGGGCAAGTAGGTATTCCATTTGGGCCCACGGACATACACTAGCAACCAAAAGTATTAGGACAGCTTGCAAGCTGCGAATTGAGAGATAACACTGGAAATCCATTGATTAACTGTGTTAGCTTTAATATTCAAGGGCTATAAAATTAATGGAAAGTTCTTAAAAGTTTGTTTAAATGAATTTGGGATATTCTTGAGACAATATTATTTAAAAAGAAAACATAACAATATTTCAGTGATTTAAGTTCTTCACATTAATATTTTTAAAGTTAATTTCGGGACAAATTAGCCTGAAAAAAAATCTAAGTTTATGATGAAAAGAATAGAACTGTAGTTAGCTACATTAAGAAACAGTCTATGGTTTATTAAGTCTAATGCCTTTAGTCGCCATTAAACCCGACAAAAATTCATGCCAAATGTAATGGATTTGCAAACAAATGCGCAATGTTTCCCCAAAAAGTTATAAAGTTGCCGAAAGTTGCCGAAGGTCTGCAATGTTATCCTAAATGTCGCCAGTGATATGTTGTCATTTATTGGGAATCTTTATGCATTTCCCCTGTGACATAGGGCTTCACAACAAACAGAATGAAAATCACTGAATATATATATAATAATAATAATACTACTAATAAAACCATGCTTATTGAGCGCATAACACAATTAAGTCCCTATGCGCTATAACAAATAAAACAGAAACGCAAATATACAAAACTATACATGTACAAAAGTAGTAGTAACAAAAGACACGACAAAAAGGAAATCATGCATTAACATTAAATAGGTAAGTTTTTAGCGATGATTTGAACTGTTCAAGAGTTTTGGCTGATTTAACATGATATGGTAATTGATTGAAGCATCTTGAAAAGAACGGCGTCCATATGATGTCGAAGGTGAAGAAACATGAGCAAGAAGATATTGTGAGCGAGAACGGAGATTGCGTGTGGGCTTGAAATGTTGTATGAGATCTTGGAGGTACATAGGTGCTAGACCACGAGAACATTTAAAAGTTAATAGAAGAATCTTGAACATAATGCGTGATTTGATTGGTAACCAGTGTAAGTCACAAGGACAGGAGAAATGTGACAGCGAATCTTGGAGAGAGTAACAAGTCGAGCAGCTGAATTTTGTATGCGTTGAAGTTTTGAGATCTGCGTTTCAGGAAGAGCAAATAGCAGACTGTTACAATTATCAAGTCGACATGTCATAAAACTATACTTACACAGGTCTTTCTGATCCAGGCGGTGATAGGGATAACCAGTTGTCGTAGAGTGAACGGCTAACGTCATCTGGGTCTGGAACCTAAATAATTATAAATAGGGAAACGGAAACATAATTATTATTTAGGTTTCATTCAAATTATGGTAATGGACATGCTAAGCCCAATCTGCATATCGTTTTGGTTTAAACATGTAATCCCAGATATCCACCATCATCCCCCTAATGGAGAACTGATCTGGAATTTACATGGTTTTTTTCCCTTTATTGTGTATCGATATTATATGTGTTATGATGCTAATAAAGTGATGTGAAATTAAAACATATTAAATATGAACATATTGATATACTTATGATGCAATGAAGTGGAGCGAGTAGTGATATTTTACGTAACAAAGATTTTGTCCGTCCTATTCTACTTTCAAACACTTCATTTGAATAATAACTAATGCGAGGTTTACATACCGGATGACAACATGTTGCGCGCACAGTGTGATAAGAGTATAATAGCCATACGCAACACGATCTGTAATCTCACAGAAAAAGATGAAGTTTAATTGGATGTTTACAATCTAAAGGATTCCTCGACTGGGGAAAGACGGAATTCAAGACATCTTCCATACCGCCTAAAATGGGTAACATATCTAACTTTATTACCCCAAAATCCTGCAATTCTAACATTGAGCTACTTTTCATAATTTGTGCGCAACTCTAGTGATAGTCCAGATACCAATTTTGTTCACGGGAACTGCTAAGTCTGTAACATTCCGACAATCCCTTCTTATCATATCTCCATCCGGTCCTTATAGCATGTAGGCCTATTATAACGTAATACTTCCTATGTATACTTCCTCTATCCTATGTATAACCGTCGGGCAGTTGTACTGTATACAAGCTGAAGGACCAGAATAACATACGAGGTTTTGACAGAACAGCGATGACAAATAAACGTGTGCAAACTTCCAATTGCGCTCATTTCTACCACTGAAATCACATGTTGCGTCCAAAAAGCTTAAAATGAGGAGGGATTGCACGGAATCAATATCAATTCCAATTCGTTGGACTCCAGCGTGGAGCCGAGTTTTATTCTAGAAATTTAAGTTAAATGTTGCAAGATGCTGTCATCATGTATGGATGCCTCGCCTAAATACATAGGACAATCACCCTTTTCACTGCTTCATAAACACACTGGTACAAAAGCGGGCTACCTATATGGTCATAGTGTTTTATATAATATGTTGTATTATTATCAATTACAGTTTCATACTAAGAGCTTCATCCTACCCAGATTAGGCTACACTTCATTTGAATTATTAGTACTTTGGAAAGTTACCCTTTTCGTTGCTTCATAAATAGACTGGTACATAAGCGGGCTACCTCTCGCCTTAAATGTATAGTTGCCATCTGTTAATAAGTCGACGTTGATATACGCCACCGCCCTCTCTACAAGAATATTCTGGTACTCCTAGATACAAACAGTGACATTAGAAAACAAATCAATTTAGTGGCGTGTAACTGGGGGGCGGCAAGTTTCACCAGTCCCGCAAGAGTCGGCCTGAGCCGTCTGGCCTTAATTACCCAGAATGCATAGCGCTGGCCTCCACTTCGGAACTGGTTAGTGAATCGCAGTGGAGCATGTGTACGACTCAGAGGCAGAAGTCTAGTAACTGGGGGGGGGGGGGGGGGGTGAGAGGCCAGACGGAGGGGTACTCCCTAACCACCACCTGACGTCTAAAGCCAAGTCGCTACGCATATGGATAAAAGCATATATCCAGTTAATGACGCTTCAATTCAGGCGACAAAAAAAGTTTTCTACGGGCAAGACTGACGCATTTCTCTTTTGGAGGGAAATTGGAGGGAAAATGTCACATGCAAATGATTACCTACCCAAAATATGTTTTTTTAGTTTGTCAAAAAACGGCAACATTTTGCCTGAGAGATCCATTCGTCCTTACCTCCACGAATTCAGTAGAACCAACTAGACCATATTCCTCAGCATCCCAACTAGCAAAGATGAGAGTACGCCTTGGTCGCCATCCTAAAAATATTGAAGTACAAAATAATATTCTCATTTGGAGTGAATTTTAACAGAGGAAGAGTGAATTGAGTGACCACTACAAGAATTTTTCCACTCCAGATTCACTCCAATTCTACTTTTTCCCTATTGAATCAAGAAAATCAAATCGACAAAGAGTAATATAACTGAATCTTTCAGGTGACTTTGAGTGGTCCTTAAATACACTCCTCAAAAGGCTTACAGCATCAATTGACTTAATAACGACAGAGTGTGGTACTGCATCAGAAATGAACGGGATGAAACAACTTCTCTCTCTTTTAATCGCAACTTTAGAAGCTCATTGATCATAAAAAAGAGAACATAAATTGTCAGCCTCTACATAGTTCTTCACATGGCAATAACATTCTAAATGTATAAATAAAAATCATCTGTCACCGACCACGCATGTGCTATAGGAGTTCAACACACGCAGAGCAGAAACATCTGAACATATGGTTGTTACAAGTTCTTTATTATAAGGAGTAACTAAATGTCACGCTATATCAGCAAAGGTTTCTGGATCAGTAAATATAATCATGATAATGTTCCAAGACAACGGGTTCATCTCCTTCCCGAAATTGATGATCGTCTTCTGACGTCATCAACATTTACGAGAACGCCACCCAGTGGCCATCATGGGAGGGAAACGTTTGATCTCCAAACCATCTTTCATGAAAATACTTTGTTCGAGAGGGTGCGATGCGAATCTGTCAATCTGTATGTCAACTGGTTTTGTGTATTTGAAGATTGGCGGTTTTAAAAGAATCATGACCCTGAATATTGGAACCGGTAAGTTTCCATTACATCATTAAACTGTTAATTAATGTATATCTGATACAATCCGGAGACATACAGGGAATTAGGCATAAGTAAGAACGCGTTTTTTTGTTGTTGTTGAATACCTGATATATTCAGTTCCCGTATACATGGTATACACTCTAGTTTTCATTAATATCGTACCCGGTGCTCATAATAATACAGTATCTGGGACCGTAATTCACCGGAGATGAGGCGGATGTGTGGAAACGCGTGTCAGTTTGTATTACCTGATTTGATCAGTTCTCCGTACGCTCTAGTTATCTCTAATAACGCCGCTGCTCCAGCAGAAGGATCAATGGCTCCATACACCCAGGCGTCTCGATGGTTGCCAAGAATCACGTACCGATCTGCATACAGCATTAACATTGTGAGGAGAGAATTTTTGTTATAGTATTTGAAATTGGTAACATCTATGGTCAATCATAGACTATTGCTTACGTTTCTTAAGGAAAAATTTACTTGCGGACAGGGAGTTGATCGTTTGTTTCGCTAAATTTGAGGCACCGAAGTGAGAACTTGGTGAAGATATAGTCACTTTCTGGAAAACAACAGGGGCATAACTAGAACCCCCTGCCCGAAAGCTCGCCTTCCCTGATGCCTCAAAATGAAATATGAAATGGCAAACCCTATGTATTTACAAACAGATTGTCGGTTATGTCCTCCTGATCACGCCTGCCCCCCCCCCCCCCCCCCCCCAAAAAAAGGGTTGAAAACAATGAATTCATGCTTTGTCAGTGGACTGCAATAGAAAACCATTGACATTCGTTTGGGCAACTATTTTGGGGACCCTTAATGAATCTACACTTTCCCGATGATTGAAATTGTTGGATATGCACTTTTGACAAGTATGCCATTGCGTCATAACTCGACAATAGTTGCTTGCTTCACAAAGCGATGTTCAATTTTGCAAAACCTTGTGTGAATAAATAACATACACTCCCTTTTCTTAGGTTTAAATTGTGGCAGCCTATTCACAATGATAGAAGGTTCATATTATTATAATGAAACTATGTATAAGTTTAAACCTTTTTGCTGAATGCTTAGTCTCAATACCTGGTTCTACTTTGCCTCTTATGCACCCGATGACGTTGTGAATTGTACGTTGTTCTCTTGTGGAATGAACGCTGACTTTCACCGTTCTGCAATGTAGACACAAAAGTGTAATAAATTTAGAGGCTTTAAGTCGACGCGTTGTGTATTTTATATGACCGAAAGGTTTCAACAAACATGAAATTGGATGAGGAGAAAGAGATATCAATGCATTTTAACAGTATTGCTGGAGTGATTACACTCGGCCAGCAGGCCTATCGTCCCATCGAGTGTCACAATCTGATATTCCACCATCAGAATATGAATGTCTTATTTTCAATCCCCGGGGGGGGGGGGGGGGGGTACTCGGATTTGGTTTGGTCGGGGGTGTGCCGCTGGAGATTCAAAACCCATACCCATTTTTAGGGGTGATTTTGGAAAAATCGGTACCCATTTTTAGGGGTTTTGCTTCATTTTAGACCTATTTTTCGCAAATTCTCGCGAAAATAGACCAATTTTTCGCAAATTTTCGCGAAAATAGACAGATTTTTCGCAAATTTTCGCGAAAAAGACCAATTTTTCGCGAAAATAGACCTAATTTTTGCAAATTTTCGCGAAAATAGAAAAAAAAATCGCGAAAATAGACCCATTTGTAAAAAGTGACCCCATTATTAGGGATTTCCAGCACAAAATCATACCCCATGTTTAGGGATTTTGTGCCCAAAAAGCTACCCATTAGAGCGGCACACCCCCGTATACCGTCTTGGGTGAGTACCCCCACCCCGGGTTCAATCCGATCAAGCGGTCAATTTCATTGATCACTGATTTCTAAACATTTTGGCTGAGTTATCATATGATTTCAATTTTAGATTGTCAATTCTCACCATGACAACCATGAGTTATGTATGCTAGTATGACCCCAAAAATGTCATCTCACCTGTTTGCGTCGACAAATCCCGGGCCAATTCGATATGTAATATTGAGACCGCCTTTCCATTCATCAGGGACTTCTGGTCCTGTCATTTCACTGTAAATAAAAATATCGATATGAATTTAAATACAATTTGGCGATACCGAATTATTATATACAGGGTGAATAAAAAATAAAAATGGTGCACGGATTGAAATTGCCATATAACCATGATTTGTGCATTGAACCATAAAATTGTTGTTGTTGTATAAAGCGTAGTTAATCTAATTTATCGACCCAAATAATGAAAGTAATCGACTCAACAATAAGCAAACCATGTCAAGTTTTGTAAACTGACCGCGTTTTTCGCCATTCCAATGGGATTTACACACAGTAAAATTGGTTTCTCTGGGATAAGCAGTTAATCTTCTTATACCAAGGTGACATATGAAAAGGCAAATCTGAAAACCAGCATTTAACCAGTTAAAATAAGACGTGGCCGTACTTTTAACCACATTCGAAACCTTTTAATCTGATTACACCAATATTGCAATCATGTTTTTACCTTGGTCTTTCCACATTTTATTCTCGTCACCAAAATTGGCAATCTGGCATTTATCAATTTCACAAATCAAGATACATTTGAGAAATAGATAAAAGGCCGCACAGTGGGTCAGGTCAGATCTAATGTGTGTGAAAAGTAACTCTTTTAATTTAAAATTTCAAAATTATTAACATATTGAACGAAAACCCTCCAGCCAGCCAGCCAAAAGCTCTTTTCACACATACTATTATAATACTGTTTGTGTTATAGGATGTATTTCTCCCACTAGGAAGTCTATTTTTACACAGACTGGAAAGATTTGTTGTCGGTAATTTACACTCTTTTTGGTGTCTCTTGACGAAAGTGGAAAAAATGGATAGAATGTGTCAATGTTCATATTATTATTTAGATGTCATCTTAGAAATCGACGATCAGATTGAAGATTTCTTGACCTACCCCAGCATGCTTAGCGCCACGTACAGTACAAACAGGGCTTTTCACCAAAACAAACAGTGACAAACATGTGCTGAAGTAATTAACAGCTGGGGGTCGTCTGGACTTCCACCTTCTAATACATGGTAGAGATAGGCATAACTTGGCTAATATTTGAAAAAGAAGTTGAATCCCAACTTAAACATACATACGTGTTATTCCAAAAATAAAGGGTCTTTAAGAAAAACAAGAGAGGACTGAATTGAAGTCACATCAATCGTACTACTTGCAGAAGGATTTTCTTAAAGACCCTCGTTTGACCACATAACAGGCTTTTAATTGTACTGTAATGTCAATGGGAACCAGTAGACACTAGTGGCAGAAATCAGTGGTCATGTGATGAAAATGATGCATGCTGGTGTTGCTCAAGAAATCTTGGGTCAGATGATTTATGATACTAAATTTTACCTTAGAAATCGCCGAGCATCATCGTACCCAATGGGGTGTACGGGAATCGTCGGTAGCTCCGTGTCCTCTTCCTTCAGACGATACATGTATGCTGAAGTGTGACAGAAACCGTGTTTTATTATGTTTCATTGATGTTGATGTTAGTATAATTTTTAACATTTATCAAAGTTTAAAAATACATAAATACACAATTTCGTTAATGCTACACTAAGCCACTGCAACATAAATTGAACTTCCAAGGCAGTCTCAATTTATAGCATTTCTCGAATAATTTCCGATCTTTTCAGGTTTACATACCGTTAAACTTCATCTATAAGCCCCCATTGACTAATAGTTAATAAGCTGAAAATAGATAAAAAGGTATGAGCGCCCTCTATTGATCTACAGAAATTAGCACGAATGTGTTAAGTGTATTCGATATTCAATACTATAATGTTGTATTACTATCTAAATAATTTCATGGACAGACGAATTGCTCAATTGGTAAAGCGTCAACTTCAGTATCACGGGGTTGGTGGTTCGATTCTCAAATACACCCTCTGTAATTTCTTTTGAAATCCTAGTGATATAGAAATACTGTAAACTTGAATGTACAATTATTACTCAATTATACAAGTTTTAGTTTTATTTTTAAAAAACAAGCGCATAATTAATTTGATTGTAAAAAGTAATGATCTTAATAGTCTAACCTTTTTATAAGCTAAAACACATTTATACTACAAATTAACTACAGCAAAATGTATTCATTGGCTTATTTTAAATGTTTCACACAGTAATCTTAAACGTTTCCTTCATCATGATTTAAGGGAGAATTATGATGATGCATATTAGGTTGGTAAATCAAGTTAAGCAACAAAATGAGTAACTATGCAAACCACTATAATCCTGGTCTCACAGGATTATAATTGAATGGCTATTATTAAATCAATTTATTTCCAATAAGATAGAGGGCCGTCCATTTATACCGACCCATCGATCATACATGTATAGGGGGGGGGGGGGGGGGGGGGGTGGGTGGGTACCGCGCCATTTTGTCCCGAAGCAATGGTCATGACGTCATATTTTGGTCGATTTTCTGAACTTTTGTATTGGATTTACGTGCAAAATATATGCCCTTGGCAGCATACTTTCCCGGGTGTGTGGGTGCACTTTAAATTTCAGATGTTCTAAAATGGACGGATATCTAACCAATTTGATAAAAAAAACACGATCCACACACCCCAGAATTGCAAAAAATGCATAAAATAAGTCCACTTTTTTATGCCTTTGAACAGAGTGGCGGCCGGGATTGTAGAATTTAACACATGCATGTCTTTACAAAAATACTAAGTCGTTGAGATTGATTTAAATGTTTGTACTATTTAAAAACGATTGTGATAACATTAAAATTAAAATTAAAAATAGTAGAAAGAGAGAAAAAAGAGGGAAAACCCACATTAAAGACAAAGATAGATTCACTATTTATTCATGGTAAAAACAAAGTTAAGAATTTGATATACACCGTAAATATTTATAAACTTTCCAAAAGAAGAAGTCTTGAAGTGAGATTCGAACCAGGTATTGTCATCTGGAACCTGTGATCACAATTGTCCTAGCCCAAACGTCGGGTTAACCAATTGATCTAAACGGGACTGCTATGTCAGATACTGTTTTATAACTACATGTATGATTGATGGGTCGGTATAAATGGACGGCCCTCTATCTTATTGGAAATAAATTGATTTAATAATAGCCATTCAATTATAATCCTGTGAGACCAGGATTATAGTGGTTTGCATAGTTACTCATTTTGTTGCTTAACTTGATCTACCAACCTAATATGCATCATCATAATTCTCCCTTAAATCATGATGAAGGAAACGTTTAAGATTATTACTGTGTGAAACATTTAAAATAAGCCAATGAATACATTTTGCTGTAGTTAATTTGTAGTATAAATGTGTTTTAGCTTATAAAAAGGTTAAACTATTAAGATCATTACTTTTTACAATCAAATTAATTATGCGCTTGTTTTTTAAAAAATAAAAATAAAACTTGTATAATTGAGTAATAATTGTACATTCAAGTTTACATTATTTCTATATCACTAGGATTTCAAAAGAAATTGCAAAGGGTGTATTTGAGAATCGAACCACCAACCCCGTGATACTGAAGTTGACGCTTTACCAATTGAGCAATTCGTCTGTCCATGAAATTATTTAGATAGTAATACAACATTATAGTATTGAATATCGAATACACTTAACACATTCGTGCTAATTTCTGTAGATCAAAAGAGGGCGCTCATACCTTTTTATCTATTTTCAGCTTATTAACTATTAGTCAATGGGGGCTTATCGATGAAGTTTAACGGTATTTGTTACACTTTTACTTTAAAAAGATACTGACAAAATGATTCAGTATCTACATCGTTACTGAATTTGTATGACATATTTTCACAATGTATAGTCAAAACCTAGAACTTCACTTGGTTTGACGTACATGTATCAACGTTGCCAAGAATTAGAAAAATGAACATGTCTACATTGACCTTTGACATACGTTTTGATGGATAACCAGGTGTGACTGCGTCCCCATTCGCATCAGTTTTGAATATGTTGCCCCTCTGTACTCCGGTTCCAGGAAGCCACCACGCTGACGGGTACACGTTGGATTCACCTTCCTGTGCGTACTCTGCTGGGTCACTGTACAATATGGCAGCTTTAGCACCCGCGGTTTGAGCATTATACACCTGTGAGAAAATATAGTGCAAAATACAAAGTTGTTCGTTTGGCATTCAATTTTGTCGACGTTGATTGTTGTTTGTCGTCGTCTCCTCGTCGGCAGCGACGTCGTCGTCGTCGTGCCCAGGGGGAGGATTTGGTGGCTGAAGTTCCCATTTCTACGAGTTTGGAAGCTTAAACATGTATGATCTACTCTATTGTTGTACATTTTAACTGAGCATCCTGCACAAATTATAGCTTTGTAACAAGATCTGTCACACAACAATCTGGTCAGATGACTGGAAGGAAAATCTCACCAGTGGTGTATCAACTAACTGCTGACCGACAACAGTTGAGAACCATCATGAAGGTCACGAACTGCCAGCTTGCTCACGACCCTCACGACCCCGTATGTACCCCATCCAACACACATATTTCCCAACCTCATCAGAGATTGGTTCAGGCCTCCGGATATTAGTCCAAACCCCGCCACTCCCCACCTCTAATCCAATACTTCCAATCCATTGTATTGGAAGGTTTACGAACATGCGTCCAATCACCATCCTATCATCCAATCATTACACTCACCATATCACCTCGGAATATTTTTCCGTATTTCATAATGACAATGCTCTCATTAAAATTGATGTCCGGATAAGATTCTGTGATATTCTTGAAGTCCTCATGGCGACCGTAATTCACGTATACAAGATTACCCTGCGAACAATATCAGAATGGGGGTTTTATCGACAGCTGCGTTGTCTTAAGAAAATTCCAACGCACCTTTAGGTGATCGTAACTTCCTAAATACGTGTCGGAATAGAACAATTCAAACGACAAAATAAAGTATATAATTTAAGGAAATCCGCATTTGATACGGTTCAGTAATTACGGAGAAATTAGCCAGCTCTCTTGAATACTTTGACAAATGCATTTATTATTGTTATGAAGAGTACTGAGTAATTGATCGTAACACTCATAACGACCAGAAAACAAAAACAATACAATTCATTGTAAGGAGAGAGATTTCCCAAGTACCATTACTCTTTTTAACCTTCAAGTTAATGGGCAATAGTAAACATGATTTTCATCAGGTTGAAATCGCGAAGATAAAAACCTTGATAATTTTATATTATGTTGAACTTTGTTAAAAGCTTGCATATTGGTTAGTTTAAAAGAAGAAAATGAAAAAGAAAAAACAAGTTAATGAATGTTATCTTTGAGAGATGTAGTGATTCAATATGAGCAAATTTGGATGGGAGTGTTCTTTGACTACTTTTACGTAATCGCTAATTTCTCCGTAATTACTGAACCGACTCAAATTGCGGTTTTCTTCAAATGATTCTCAACTAATACGACTTTATTTTGTTGATTCAATTATACTATTACGAAACTTATTTAGGAAGTAAAGATCACCTAACAGTGCGTTGTAATATTTTGAGACACCCTGATGATACGAGTATTATTTAAAAAGTTCAACATGTTCAATGGAATATTAGCATTGTCAACACTTTGACCTTTAAATTTAGGTTGATTCTAAAACAAATACTCGGCTCACACCAGCAAGCCCCACTTTCATCATGTGACCAATTACTATCTTCCTTCATGACCTTTGAATGTCTCCAGGAAGTCTATTGTTTCCCATCGACATCACTTGGCATGCCAAGTTTGCAATATCGAATAATAATGATTTAAGTTATTTTACTGGGGAAAGCTGTGTGTATGAAGGGATTTCCTTTCATATGCACAGCTTTCCAAAGCTGTGATAGAGTATAATATGGAAACGAACCCTTACTCTTTTTCTTGGCATTTCCAATACATTTGAACGGCATGATCTTCATCTTCTCAACTAGTCATTTTTATCAAACTTTTTCTCATTGCATATCTGTGACATGTTCACGGCACATATATTTTTCTGAACCATTGTAATAATGATAACGAAAAACAAAATGGGGACAGTTTCTTACTTACCTCCACGTCTCCTTTTTGCGAAAAGGCGCTGAATGGATCTACGATATCTGGATTATAATCTTCAGGGCGTAAAATCTTCTCCTTCAATGCAGAGTGAAATATCTCCTGACCATCTTCCAAAATGGATACCTTCCATGTAGAAAAGCAATAAAATAGGTAAAACAGGATATGATTCTCAGAATGAAATATAGCAGTACGTGTAACTTCATTTCCACGATGATGTTTTTGTTCTTTGCGGAAGAATCATTTCCTACAAAATCTCAACTTCTCTCCCATTTAAATGTGCGGCTTTGCCCCCCTTAGCACTTTCCACGTGGCTATCTCTTTTAACATATACAAAACAGATTTGTCAGAAACCTAAAGTCTTATCTCAAGAATTACTGAACCAATATACAATTTCCTTGCATTTAGGCTATTCCATTTTAAATTCATACACCCCTGAAGTTACCTTACTCTTCCACATAGGCAGTGTAGATTTCGATTGTCATCAGTCAATCAAACCAAGGAGTTATAAGGAATTATAATAACTCCTTGATCAAACTATTTCATGTTATCATTTTCAATCTGCATATCTTCTAAAATAGGCGTATCAAAATATATTTGATATGGTAACAGTAATCTAATTTCTACAAGCTTTTGTGATATGACATGATACCTGCATCACCCTGTGCATTACAATAGATAATTCGAGCGCCCTCATAATGTCACGGATTTAATAAATTAAAAAAACGAACGCCTTACTTTGTTTGGAACTTCTGGGTCTGGATAGCTTAACAAGACATTGTAAGAGACGAGTTTGGCAGAATCAAGACCTTGTTCGAGCCATCGCCTCTGGACATATTGTGCAGACGTTGCACCTGCCGATGTTCCCGCCAAATGTGGAACAGCTGACAAATTCCTACAAGAATAATGCACATGGTTTGTGGTCAGTGGATAATAGAAACGTGCAGGTATGGTCTACAGGGGTAGCACTGGGTCAAAAATGTGAGGAGTCCCATTACATTTTTCAGGAGGAGCGTGTTGGCGCAGCGGTTAGTTCTCTCGCCTTGCACCAATGAAACCCGGGTCAATTCTGTGCACGACCGCGGGCTTTATGTGCATTTGGTTTATCACGATCCAGGACACGCTTCGCAGGTTTTCTCCGGGTACTCCGGTTTCCTCCTGCTTTCAAAATCTGTGATCAGTTGTTTCGGTTATCAAAAACTTCCTTGACCCAAAGGTATTTGGGGAGCTGCATTGAAAAATGGTGGATGTTACAATCTAACTGCGGATAGGTTTGCGCTAGAAATTGGCAGCACCCTAGTTGATGCGACATGATTCTGATGATTCACCAGCAGCAAAATCACAGCGCTTTGAGCCATTTGGAAAAGGCGCTATATAAATACTGATTATTATTATTATTATTATTATTACATTTTTCAGGACCCTTTAAGGACTGCAAAAACTAAATTTAAGGGGTCCCCAGAAATATAAGGGGTCCTGATTAGTTGGAGCCTTTGAAAATGGTCAAAAACCGATTTAGAGAAATTCGGCTTGTAGCCTTGTATGCTCTTCAGTGGCGTAACTAGACTTTTTCATTGGGGGGGGGGGGCAGTGGGGCAGGGGGGATGTGCCCCAGTGGCGTAGGTAGGTTATTCATATTGGGGGGGGGGGGCGATGAATGTAAATGAATAGAAAAGATTTTTTGAGTAATGAGATACGCGCGTAGCGCGCGAATTGTTTTTCTTCTTCTTTTCACTTTTATAGCTATTTTTTGCACGATTGAGGTACATTTTGGCTCTAAATAAGCTTGTGTGAAAGAATATTACATTTTGGGAAGACATTATGCGCGCGTAGCGCGCGAAGATTTTTCATACGTGTACTTTTGACCATCATAATTCCATGATTCCTTTCGTCAAATGAACCGACAGTGCCAATCTCAACCGACACGACGTCATTGGGGGATTTGGTGTGTACGTTTTTGTAAATTTCATTTACAGCTTTACTTGATTTCATTTTGGGCGGGGGGGGGGGGGCAGGGTTCCAAGTGGGGGGGGGGGGGGGGGGGGGGGGGGGGGCTCCCGCCCCTGCCCCCCGCTGGTTACGCCATTGATATGCTCTTATTTCTTAGATGGAGCCATTGTTTACCTCATGGTCATGGATAAAGGTGTACAGCAGCAACGATGCATGTACGAACATCGATTTAACGGCATGCATGTTTCACTGTTATTCAGTAGGCGATAGCTTACACATTGTTCACACTCGGTCTTGTACAGAGATCGATGAATTTGTATTTTGCAAACAGTCGCTAACACAGATACGCACACTAGCGTAAGGACGTGTAACTCATATACCTATGTCGTGTCCATGTTAATCAGTAGAAGATACTTATAGAATGTTTTGGAAATCGTTTGAAACTTTTGCGGAAGCAATTCGGAAGCGATTTTTAAAATGTGTTTTAAAACTTTTAAAAATAGAGGATTTGCATTGTATTTATCTTTTACGGACATTAATAAATTTACAATGTAGGCACAGGATGGAGATTGACAATTTTCAGAATGTCTTAAGGTTCCCACGTCCATACATCGTCAGATTTAAGGGGTCCCTTTATTTTCGATTGGGACCCGTTAGTGAAGTTCAATATGTAAACTTACGCGTCCAACAAGAAAATAAGGGGTCCTAGGACGCGAGGACGCGCAAGAACGCGAGCCCTGAATTGGTCTATAATGGGATGATAGGTGAATAGTGTTGGTATGTCGTTTGTAGAGAGTCACGGGGCGAAACCATACACGGTCCTAGAATGGCGTAAGAAGAGTTTAAGAATTAAGAACTCAAACAATAGTCTTAACTCTTCTTCTTAAGGGGGCTGTGCACCTTCAGGTACAGCCTCCGTAAAACTGCCGTAACTTCTTCATTATTCATTTAGTCTAGATAAAAGTATACATTTTTTTGCAGAAAAGGGTTCAATGAATCCAACTATGATCATGAAATTGACCATTTTGGAGAAAATGATTAAAAAACACATTTTTGACCCAATTTAGGTTTGGAAAAGATAACTCAAAATACATTTTGTCAAATTTTGTCATACTAGTTTTATTATATTCCTCATATAATTCCCTAGGAATCGTTTTTTTTTTTTTTAAATCTTTATTATTTTTTGAATTATCGACCAAAAGGTGCCAAAAAAGAATATTTCAGAATTAGTCCGTGCTTGAGCTGCACGAAGTAGACCGTTGTCCTAATTTTCCGATCAACTCAGAAGTCTAAGTGGGTTCGAGTTTAGGGTCTAACAAAACACTGAGTGAAACCATAGATAATCAAGACCCGGGATGGATAAGTCACATCCCTTTAATAGAGATGAATTATTTTCAAGACGCCCCCGTTTGACTTGTTTTGGTTTGCTCATTTAAATGCCGATTTAATTATTTTAAAAAGATTGTGATTCTAACAGGAATCGAACCTGCAACAAGAGCACAACGCTCTTAACGATTGAGCTACCAGAAGAGCGCGTGATTATAATCTATAGCTATTATATTCTCAAACATTGATTAAATGCTATTACTAATGTCACTGTTTTAGACGTTTTAGTGAGCCGATTTGAATGATTTATATACCAAATTGTTCAGAAATCGATGAACGCTTTGTATAACAAATCTGATAACAAAAGTAAAAAATCACCAGAAAAATGAAACGGCTCCTGTTTTTCTTCTAATGGCTCCACAAAAACGTTTAGCGTTAAGTTCAGTATTTTCTCTATACAATGTGCATGATGTGTGAATGCTCCGAGCTCTACGAATAGTGAATTCTCTAATTTAATGTCATTCCTGCATTTTTTCAATATCAATAGCGACCTATGGTTTATATTTATGTGGGCGGCGATTACGTGTCATGCTTGAATTACACCACCACTCAAAGCTGAACTTTTAGGCGATCAAAGACCAACACAGGGCAGTTGCTATTATGTCCCGAATTTGACATCTGTAAGGGATGTGAAGTGGGTATTTTGATTGAAGCTATGTGTGTTTCGGACCAAGGTCGCTCAAGCCTTTTGCCCTGTCATGAAATAACTTCAACAACCATAAATAATACGCCACTCTCGTTCCCAGATGCATTAAATCGCTAGGAATCGATTAAAAAAATGTGCTATTGTCCATCGCGCTCATCATAGGTTCGAGTTTAGGTGTAATTAAAAACAGGGTGAAATAAGTGTCTATAACGTCACAAATAGCGTTACATCTATCGCATCGGTGAATGTGTGCATTTAATTAAACTAATTTTATGTATTCCGTTAGCTAGTATTAGGGACGCACCATTAGATTTTCAGGGGGGGGGGGGGGGGTAGGAAGTTTTCGGAAAAAAAAATTCCCCCTCTATGCAGGCAACAAAAAAAAAATCACCCCCTGATGAGTAAAAAAAAAAGAAAAACAAATTCTACCCCCACCCAAATGAATGGATACATTAAAAAAAAAAAATCGGCGGCGCAAAAGAAAAAAATTCACCCCTTGCGGCGGCCAAAAAAAAAAAATCTCCCCCAAACCCAACTTCCTACCCCCCCCTGAAAATCAAATGGTGCGTCCCTTATATCCTTCAGTTGCCGCTAGACTATCAATACCTATTCTTATTACCGATAACAGACATAGATCAGCTCCACACAACATTTCAATAGGGATAATCCGGGAGATAATAATCCTCTCTATTGACGATCTATGGTGAAACAATTGCATAAAATACTTTTTAAATATTGTTACGTAAATCGCGTCGTTGAATTCATGCAATAATTTTAGTTGTTCAAAATGTTTGACGGATTTGAATTTCCACCGACGCGTTTTTTCTGAAGATAGTTTAATATAGGCTTATCATAACATAATAGTATGAGTCACTATCAGCCAGTATGCAACCACACGAAAAGTCGTTCCTTTTCTAACCCAGCAAAGCGACCCGGAAGTATTCACCCGTAACGATACTGCTTGGCAGTCATAGTTGACCTCGTAATAGCACGATGTAAATGAGCTCTTTTCATGATTATAATCACACATTTCAAACACATTTGCCATGAAATTGTAAAATAAAAAGGCATATTATGCGAATTATATTATCTAATATTAGCTGTGACTTCATGACATGTTGCATTTTCGGTGCAAATTATTGTCATCACACACAGCCGAATTCGAGAAAAACTTGACGAAACTAAAGCCAAATTAACAGTAAATATTCCCTTTTTGAAGAATTAGGCACCAATTGTATTGATGGTATCATATTATTCATAGTCTTTTGTAACTAGAAACATGCTTAAAATATTATGAAATTATTTAGTCCAGTCAAGTGAATAGTTAATAAAATGGGTGTCCGAATCTGGCTCGAGCTATATTCATTTCGTACCGTCGTTGGGTTGTTGATGAAGTGTTTAAATCCCACGAATGGAATTAGTTTCGCTTGATAGCTCAGATGGTAGAGCGTTAGACTGAAGAGCGAAAGGTCCGGGGTTCGAAATCGATCCTTCTGCTCTGCACAATTTCATATGATATTTTTTTTCTCGTCAAAATCATTTTTCACAATTTCATCACACAAAATACATAAATTCGGACGTTTTCATTGCAAAAACGGTATTTTTTCCCAACATTTCTAATGAATTCAAACGCGGGCACTGAAAATGAAGCGCGGGCGGGTTATAGGAAACTAAAAATCAAGTTGGCGAGGCCTAACGGGGGATCGTAAGTTTCGTTTTCTGACCGAAAATCGCTGAAAATTAAGACTCGATTTTCTCATCAAAAAAGAACTCGGGTATCAATGATTTTGATATGAAATTAAAGCTTGAACTTCCGTTAGTATGAAAATTGCTCTTAAAATATCGTACGATTCTTAGTCCAGTCAAGTGAATAGATACAAGAAGCAAAGTCACAAAAGTTGTTAGATTCTAAAATAAGCGATAAAATCACTGTTTGTGGACCAAAAATTGTCAATTTGGTCCCATATTATTAAGAAAATTACGGTGATTATACCTATCTAGCTATTTGGCTGCAAACTGATCCTATCGCAGTGTATGCTGGTAAAACTAACTTGTCGTAAGGCTGACATAGGGTATTTAGCTAAAGGGAGACATCCTGAAATCGATCATTCTGCGGGTTAGAAATCGGCAAGGTCACGCTTTAAAAGCGACTGTTGCGTACTGACTGCTATGAGAGACAATTTGTTGCCGCAACAGACTACTAGTACCAGTATTGAATACAGGACTTGTTAAACCTGCGAGTCATACAGATGCGAGCGAGACAGACATAGCACACGTTTTCTACAAAATTTCAATAGAGACGATCATCCCTACTTTTCACCGTCTCTAATGCAGTTTAATTAATTTGCATTTATAACATCCCTTACCATAAAAGACTGCTTAGTAGGCAGTCGTTTGGTAGTTGAAGACAACCAATAAGCAGTCGAAGACTAATTAAGCAGTCGATAAGGTAGTGGCTTCAAAATTAAGCAGTCAGAGACATTTTATGAGCAGTCGACAATTGCCAGAAGAATTGAAGACAAACAAATTAAAGACATATAAGGCAGTCAAAGGCCTAAAGAAGACATCATTTGAAATTAGGAAGTCAGTAAAATTGAAGACGAAACACTTAGAAAAAAATGAGGACAGAAAATGAAGAATTAATACTTATGTGTTTTTCAATGAAGACTCATAAAAACATCTGACGTTCTCGGTATATACACCCTGAGAAAAAAGTTCTATATATGTCTTCTATTTAGAACCCTCAATGTTTCATGAATGGAGGGGGAGGGTGCTTTAATTTCTTAGAGTGTAGCTTTATTGTTACTTACTGTTACTTACCGTAAATTGTTTTCAATATTATTCGCACTAATAGAGTTTATCAGCTCTTTACTGATTGCTTCATCCTCTGTGGGGTTATCCTTTGTGGGGTTACCACGGTAACGATCCAAAGCGAATGCTGCAAAATAGCCTATCAATATGCCAATGATTAATACAACGAAACCACAGGCAGTGAAAGCTATGTAGGAACATCTGAAAAACAAAAGCGTGACAAGAGTGAGACAGGGAGTTATATAAAGGGTCAAAAAAAGTAAGTCTCCCTAAAATTTGATCGCGTTTGTTAGCATAACTCCACACACAAATGTACTTTTTAAAAAATTGAAACGTTTGTCAAAAGAAAAAAGCTTGGCTACCCATTGCAAGTTTTCCTTTTTCAATAGCATGTTTACTTCTTCCAAACATTCACATTTCCCCAAAATGATGTTTTCAGAAAAAGTGGCACTTTTCAAAATCTTATGCAAGAAAGTTACAAAAATGTCTCCAGTGCTGTTTAAAATTAATTTGAATTGTCTTTATTTTCAATTAAAGAAAGTCTTTTCTTTCTTTAGCTGGTCCATATTTAAAATTAAAAACAAAATGATTTTATTTAATTCATGACTAGCCAATTCACGTCAATAACATCCCTGTATCGTTGAAAAGTGCCACTTTTCGGAAAACATGGGAAAAGTAAACATGGTATTGAAAAGGGAAAACTTTGTGTGGGTAGCCAAGGGTTTTTCCGTTTCATAAATGTTTCAATCTTTCAAAACGCCTAATTGTGCGTGGATTTATGCCCACAAACTCGTATAGAATCTTGAAATCTACTTTCTAAAAGAAATCATGAATAGAGGGCGCCCCCTGGAAAAGATCACATAATTTGCCTTTAATCAAACGACTTGGCACACTCAAGTATCCATGTACATGTACTAGAAATTAATTGGTACCAATTGTACCATGAAAATACTAACAATGCGTATATCAAGGAATGCCTTGCGCACGAATAAAGGATAATAAATATATAAATTGGGCTTACCTTGAACGTTTGGGTGATATGACACCGGTCAATGGATTCGTTTCATCGTATTGTTCGACACTTGCCATACTAGTTAACAGTGTAAGGAGTTTGAGCCTTACGTTGTATGACAAGTGGCGTGGAGATTGGAGACAGTAGAAACTGACCTTGCTCTCTCTCGAAACATGGGTTTTTATTAGGCCTATCAGGTGCCGCCCTCTTAGGATGGAACCGCCTCTTTTTCTAGAACCATACTCTGAGGGGTATCAGATTGGCCTAAGGCCCTCCCCCTGGTTCGCTGCGTCGTCGATGTATGAATATATGTCATAGGTAGCTCAGTATATCACGGAATGTTGGCATAGTCATGGGTGAATGAGTAACGGTTGATTGACATAATTATAACAAAAGTATCACAGAATCTAGTCACTCACAGTTGAGATAAGAGAGAGTGATTGGCTACTGCACGACTCTCTAATCTAGAGATGCACCGTTGGCCAAAACTTATGTTAAACGCTCTAATGAATCTAAACTGCGACATGGACCATATATCAGGTACAAATGGTTGTCGTCGATTAGAGATACGCTTAAAAGATGCGACATGGAATACATTATTAATGACGCCCCCACATGTCCACGCTGGGTCAACACATTTAAGCGCATTAATAAGATTGTCTGTCATAATGTATGGAGTAACACTGTAAGGGAAAAATCTTCTCTTAGCGACTATTTGCAGTTTAAAAAAACCGTTCAATTGGAAGACTATCTTTTAGACAAAACTGATTTCTTTGGTTGTAGTCTAAAATTTAAAGCGCGATCAAACACGCTTCCATTCGGAATATAGAATACGCAAATGGTCTTCAAATAATAAGGATGGTAAATGTATGCTTTGTAGTGATGATTCAATGGAAGACTTAAGACATTTCTTATTTAGGCCTAAAAAAAAAGGTTTGTTTGCCCAAACAAG
This sequence comes from Ophiura sarsii, assembly GCA_035610835.1. NCBI lineage: Eukaryota > Metazoa > Echinodermata > Ophiuroidea > Amphilepidida > Ophiuridae > Ophiura > Ophiura sarsii. The sequence goes on from CM069458.1 coordinate 30,474,687, forward strand.
AGTTGAAAAAAGTGGGTCGGTAGGTCGATTACCTTTTTTTTAATTTTTTTTTTTTTATGACTATGGACACTTTTAGAGAAGAAAAAGACTATACAAGTTGATGTTAATACACTTGAATGTTCTTTAAAACCCTAACCTTCCTACACTCCGATTCACTAAAGCAAAAAACAATGTCCACGCGCATTCTATAGCATATGATTCGATGACGTCATCAACCAAGCTGATATGTGTGTACAAAATCACTGCCCAGGTGAGCGTTACCAGGTTAGCCGAGTGATTAGGGACGCGGCGCGGTGATCAGAGGTTCTGGGGTCAATTCCAAGGGGTTTCACAGCGATTATTTGGTTTAAAATCATACTTTGTCCCCTTCCCCCAGTTTCCACACCGTACGAAAATAGCCTGGCTGGTAGGGCTAATACATGTATTTTGTTTTTAATAGGGCAGCTGGCAGCCTGTAGTACAAACCTTCAGATAGTGGTAGGATCTTGGATTTGCATCTCCTTAGTGTTTTAAAGGGTGGATATGTGGGAATAAGTAAATAACAGGGCAGTGTAGTTGATTAGTTTGGCAAATTAAGATGAAAATATCATTTAATACATATATTTTTCAACATAAAACATTATTTAAAAAAAAATTAAATCTCAAAAAAAAAAAAAAAAAAAAAAAAGGCATGGGGTTTTGAGATTTTATGGGTTGGTCGTGTTTGGGCAAACAAACTTTTTTTTTAGGCCTTACATGTAGATCACTGAATGAGATAAGGGTCGAGGAATATCTCAAACCCGAAAAAACCCCATGCAACAATGGTTTTAGTGATGTTTGGGTGGAATTTATTATCAGTAATCTGGACTCAAAATTGTATATAATGCTCGGTTGTCCAATTAATATCACCACGCCTTACAGACACACTAAAGCTGTCCGTTCTGCATATGCTATCCTTGACAAATTCTGCAAATCATACCTTAAACGTGCGTATTTTTTAAATATCAAAAATATAATTTTAGACGAATTACGCTTTAAAAAAAGATTTGAATACAAGTTTTGCATACTTCCGTAAACTCCCCTCTCCGAACGGCGCGGGGTCTAACATGATCTAAATTGTATTTAAAAAGACATATTTGATTCTAAGACACGTGGAGTTGATAGACACAATTTTTTTTAAAATAATCTAAATTAAAATTATGCATACTCTCGCCACCGCGTGAAATTGACAGAAATAATATTTTCAAAAGATTTTGAATTCAAGTTCTGCATACTTCCGCCCCCCCATCTCCGTACGGCAGGGGGTCTACAATGTTCTAAAATGTTACTAAAATTACATCTTTAAGTTCTACATACATCCGCCCCCCCTTCTCCGTACGGCACGGTGCCTAAAATGTTCTAAAATGTCACTAAAGATACATCTCCAGTTCTAAGACACGCGTGGAATTGACAGCATCAAAACTCGACCGCCCAGCAACCGCCGGTTCTGTGGGGTTCCGTGCGGTTGCAGTCGGTTTCTATTGTTCTAAACAATGATATGCGGTCCAACCGGGCGGAATCGGCGGTTGCCGCGCGGTCGAGTTTTGATTTGCTCCCTAATGATCTTTACCAAATATTTAAGGTTGAATTAAGTTCTGCATACATCCGCCCCGGTCTAAAATGTTATAAAATGTCGCTAAAGATACATCTCCGGTTCTAAGACACGCGTGGAATTGACACTAATGATCTTTACCTAATATTTAAGGTTGAATTAAGTTCTACATACATCCGCCCCCCCCCCCCCCCCCCTTCTCCGTACGGCATGGGGTCTAAAAATGTTATAAAATGTCACTAAAGGTCATTTCACGTCCGCTTGCACTCTCTAGTCATGATCATGCGACGCATACCGAAGCCTGGTAAGGTCATATACAAATAACAAGGCCAGGACGGTTTTGTTAATGTTCACAGCATAGGTAGGTTTTGATCGGGGTATTGATTTTATGCAAATTGAAATTAGGTCAGATGTTTACAATTGTTTTATTATACGAGTTTGACATGATCTATATATTATATTATCATGCTTATTGGAACGTAAACTATATAATTGGATTGTATAATGAAAGAGGGCAGTATTTGAGTACGTACTACAGTGTATAGTATCAGACGCCACTGGACACGATTTGCCTATAGTGTGACATGATCTATGATATTATCATGCTTTAATGTAACGTAAATTATAAATTGGATTTTATAATGAAAGAGGGCAGTATTTGAGTACGTACTACAGTGTATAGTATCAGCCGACGCTGGGCACGATTTGCCTAAATTGCCAATTCGTAATCGCGAATACCCATCCAAAAATGTATAAGTTCAAGAGTGCCGCTATTAGGTTTTGATTAGCATACACCTTCTGAAATGCTATCATTTTAGCGATATAAATACATGATCATTTTAGGAATCTTTCATGGTCTGTATGTCGGTGGCCATCCCACACTAAAGTGTGTTTAGGTTATTTAGACAATTGTAATACACGTGTGGATAACGCTGGATTCAAAATAGCGCGTTACTACTCAAAGGATAAACTCGTGATACAAATTAAACGGAATGATGATAATTGATTGGCCATCAAATAAAGTGCTCAGCAAAAGAAAGTCATACCTTTTGTTTATGTCCCATAGAGTAACTACCGATTATTGTTTGACCAAGCAGGCTAGATAGACATTTGAATGGATCTTTTATGCACAATCTGGTACCAAACTTGCCACGTACAAGCAACAAAGATAACTTAGCCATGATTATAATGAAAATCCGTTCCGTTTCCAAATTCACAGGATGTTATCGTTACAGACTTCAAAAAACGGCCAACATTTGCACATATATTCATGGTAGGGATATAAGATACAAGAATTTCTCAATACGCAACATTTTAGACCCACATTTGGGGGAAATTCGGGAAAAATATTTTTTTAAATATTATTTTGTATATGATCTCTAGACACATTCTCTTGGTGTGACAGAACAACTTTCAAATGTGTAGAAGGTTTCATTAATACAATATACACAATTATAAGTGTCAAAAGTAATGAAATAACATTGGATTTGGAATTTAAAACACGTCTTATCTCGAAAATTTAAAAAAAATTCCCAGATCGATTTTTGCTTACAATTTTTCTGTTTTCATATCAAAATAATAAATAATAATTCATCTGTACTTTCTTTTGACATGTGCGTGATGTTTTATGTCTACATTATGATAACGAATGCGCACGCATGACGTAGTACTTGTAAACGGTAATTCAAGTCATACTATATCGGTTAGAATACGATGAACGTACATGTAGGTGATACTAATGACCTTATTATTTATGCGCGTCATGAAAAAGGAGAGGACAATTTCTTTTTTAATTGTTGTTAATATTTCATTGGCATTAATACCTAATTTACTTTCAGGGAGGTGTCAACCCTTTTTTATGAAATTTATCAAGCACTGTAACTTTTAAATTAATAATGTAATGTATACATAAAAGTATACAATTTTGAAATGAAATGAGTCGGAGAATCCATTTTTGGTATCAAATTTCACAAAAATCAGTGATTTTTACATTTTTGCCAAAAAATCACTTTTTTGGCGACAATTTTTTACAGACAACCTAACAAAATCGTTTTTTTAGTAAAACATTTCCAAATTTCACCAAAATCATTTAAAGTCAATTATCTAAGATCGGGGTTTTTTTTTTGAAAATATTGACCAAAAAGCGCCAAATTGTTGGCACTTTTTGGTCATTCATTTCAAAACTAAACATTTTTAAGCCAAAAATACAAAAGTGATCCTTGATAATTGACTTTAGATGATTTTGTGAAATTTTGGAATTGTTTACCAAAATTGTATTTTGTTAGGTTGTCTACAATTATTTTGGCAAAAATGTAAACATCACTATGGATTCTCTGACTCATTTCATTAAAAACAAGGTATTTACAAAAAACTGGTCAACGTCCTAAAATGAAATTAACAGACGACAAAGGAAATATGAAAAAGAAGATTTAGACAGTGTATGATGTATTTAAAAAAAAACACTTTGTTTTTACCCTTGGCCCCCTTTTTCTCTCTTGAACCCTCCTTCGTCTGACTCATTTATCCTGTGTGCTTCTTCACCCCAATCGCGACTTTCCACCACGTTGTTATCCCATAATAATCACCCTTGGACCCCGGTAGTTACATTTAATACATAACTCTCTATTTAAAACTACGCACCAGCGAAATAACGAAGCAAAATATTGCGCAATAAATATCCCATAATAATCGCAGAAGTGCTAGGCATGCGCATTATAAAATGTTTTGATGTTGATTAAGTGAGAAGTCCAGGGTCTTATTTTAATTATCATTTAATTCGCAGAAGAAAAAAAAAATTGTACACTTTTAACCGCCATTAATGTGAAACTAAATGAATAATATATAACTGATGACAAATTGTATAGAAAAACAAGAAAATTACAGGCCCCGGACCGGGCTCGAACTCCCGTAAATGTTTTCAAAAAAAGGACGTGAAACCAGCGCCGTAACCACTCGGCCACCGGTCGCCACCAGCATATCAAAGTGGAAAATTATTTATATACCAAATAAAATATAGTTAACACGACGAATGTCGCAGATTTTGCAAAACTCTATCATTTGTTTTATATTATTTAAACCATTTCTCCACAATTGTAACAACATATGTGTTCATATTATTTTCATATCCAGATCTAATATACATTTTAAAGACATCTGGGTACAAATACTGATTCAAGATACATGAAAGCAATTCATAGACTCTACCACAAAGCCTGAATCTGAATTCAAATGTCAACGTCCCAGGACGTTGACAAAAATGTATACTTTTATGTACATCACATTTATAGTTTAAAAGCTACAGTGCTTGATACATTTGGCGCCAAAAAGGGTTGACACTTCCCTTGCAATGGTCGTTAGATGGAGAGCCCACAGATTTCCGTAGAATGTTAATTTAATGGGAAAACGGAACCGTGATATGATATTATCTGTACACAAAATCGCCTCATTATCCCTGTTATTTGATAGATTGCTCTAATATTTTCAGGATAACAAGAAAACTATATGACATCCTTTTTTCACATAGAGTGACTTCAGCCAGTTTCAAGATAGAAAAGAACCATTTTATTCCTATTACCAAATTTCGTCTTTATTTTTCCTATGTATCTGATGCGTGATATGATAATGTAAAATATGTATCATTAATATGTTATTATATTATGGGCCAATGGCCTAATTGTATTGTGAAATAAAACTTGAACTTGAACTATTACCAAATATGCATTTCTGTCGATGAAAAATTATCTTTACCACGCGATTACCAATCTATTAATTTTATCGTTCTTTGTTTTCTTAATTTGATATTGCAATGCCATGAAAACTTACATGCTTACCATTATGTTTGTGTTAACAAGTTTCATAAACTTAACCTGTGGTATAAATGTTCAGAATGTAAAAAAATAAATCTATATATTATTTGAGCATTTTGCCTCAAATACTTACATAATTGCTTTAAAACTTTAATATGATGATAGGACAAGTAAAATGAATTTATATACCAATAACCAGACTATTACCCCTATATACATGATATACATGACAAACTATGATAAAATACTTTTGTCTTAATCCATTATTTGTTATCAGAAATCTGGTATCTTTTTTCATTTCAGAGACCCTTATTTTGCCTAAATTGTAGTTATTTGTTGCCCTTTGCCTTATACAAACAACGGCGTTAGAAATTATAGGTTGTTTGTCGTTTAAGGGTACTGCTCCACGATAGAATTTGCCCGCCAATTTTTTTTATATTCATTGTGAACAAAGTTTGAACGATTATAAAAAAAATGTTGAATACAAATTGGGGGTCACTAACTTAGTTTTTGAGCTACAGCCATTTCAAAACACGTGTTTTTAGCATTTTTTGACTACTATTTAGTACACAATCATGGAAATATAAGTTTTAGGCCAAACATTTTTGGATTTAAAAACAAAACTGCTCCGCCAATTATGTTGTAAATTTAATAAAAGTTGCGCATTAATAGGCACTACAGATTAATGAAATAGAAAAAATAGGGTCACCAACTTAGTTTTTGAGATACTTCCATAAAAAGGACGTATTTTTTGGTTTAACAGTCTGACAAAATGAATACCGCTTTGGTAGGCGTAGAAAGCAACTTAAAGTACGCAGTTTAAAACGCAGAACTTGTTAGCATTGCGTAATGCGACATAGCATGTTCGCGCTGTCATCCTGCGTCACATACGTCGCTTCGTTCATAAAGGAATTGGAAGTAAGCCCTTTTTAGAGGATTTCAATGGGAATTGACAGCAGTGTTGGGAGGGGGAGACTGAGCCTCTGGCCATGCGTGTTTTAAAATAAACGTATACGCGCACTCGTAAAACATGCAAAATATCGGGGGTTGTTAGGTTTCGATTAAAAAAGGATAGTATAAACATAACAAAATCAATCCCATCCGCAAACTGATTAATGGTGCTCGTTTTGATAAACGGTGCTTCCGCAGTTTGTTCGTGGTGAATAGCCCGAGTTTTAAGTCTGATTTAACAAAAATTAACGGCCGTTCGTGTCCACCGTCGTCTGGCAAATGGGCGTTTGGCGGGTTGTTGCAAGGAATCCCGTTGAACATAATTTTGGTCAATCTTCGAAGATAACATCAGTTTTTCAGCTATTATGACAAAAGTACAAGTCCAGAAGGGTGGCCTGCACTGTCTCAACTCAACACACACTACCAATCGCAACCATACATATTATAACGGGTAGTAATCCTTCAATACCAACTTGGCTTTTATTGCTAACATTGCATGAAATTAGCTTCATTTTTTTAAATTAGACATTTCTATTATTTTGAGCATTTTATCATGCATAACATTGACGGGGGGGGGGGGGGGGGGGCATGATTACATAGGCCATCCCCCGGGATTTACGCCTACGTACTTACACATAGAGTTTATCATTTCATTCGGGGGCATCAGGGGGGGGGGGGGGGGGGGGGGGGGAGGCTTCTGGTAGGGGCCTCTCTAGTTACGCCCCTGACGCCAAAACGGGTCAAACTTGATAAAATGACATATCAATCAAAATGTATGCTGGAAGTATAGTTTTAATAGTGACCACTAGACACACATATCCAGTACATTTGCTTTGTTAACATACCTTAATCCAAGATGGCTGCCAAAATGGCCGCCACAAATGGTAAAATTCCATAAATTGGCATAATTCAGTTTCCATGGTTCATCCATTGAAACCAAACATTATCACCTCTGGGAAAATGGTAGATTCCGTTGGTAATGTTGTTGTGTCGTTGGGGGCATTACGTTAAGGACCAATGAAATTGGGTTTTGTTTGGAGGGCAGACCAATCAGGGGCTTTGTGAGTTAGGCCGCCATGTTTTTGGTTTGGCGTAAATGTCATTCTCTGTCAAGATAGCATTGAGATTGGAGATTGTATGCGGATATTCTTTGCCGCATTCAATCGAAGCTTCGATATAATTCAGCTGGGCGAGCGAACGGTTCGCCAGGTAATAAATACAGGATTACCAAACGATAATGCATGGACTAAATACATGAAATAGTACAACTCATTCTAATGCATACAAAATAGTACACATTTGTCACATTGTTTACAAGCAACTTTTAATTCGGTTGCGTCGGCAAGGTTGTAAATTTGTTCCGAATTGTAGCAGAATTTTGGGCAATATTCGAACTTGGTGTCAATTAGCCAACATACGGAAGGTCCTACGGACGTGGCGGGTTACCATAAACACTGGCATGGCAGTGTTCGACTAAGGGAAAACACGAACAATAATAAACTTTTGTCAGGTCGTCAAATTCGGCATCCTTGGAGAGGGCAATTGGAGTTCTTTTTCGTGAGTACTAGGAGAAAGTTTACGTCGCGGTAGTTTTCGGGGGACGGCCTATACGCCGGAAGTGTGAGTAGCCTACCTACCCCACTAGGCCAAAAACATTAAAAACAAAGGAAAGTCAGTTTGGTGGCAAATTTGGCGTTTATCACTACTTTAGGCAGATCTACCTTGCGGACATTGTCATTGACGGCGTCTAACTATTACTTGCCATTACTAGTACATTATTCATAGTAATGGGGGAGGAGAAGGTCAACCAACAGGGGGCCCCAGCACGGGGGCGTGGTCGAGGTGCGGTTGGGCGTTGCACTCATCCAATTAATTTGAGAACAATACCGGTAAGAGAAACGAGAAGTCGTACCAACATGGGCAGAATGGCATGGCAGTGGCTGCAGAACAAGAGGCACTAACTGGACAACGAATGGCAACGCAACCGGCAGTGGTGGCCGCACAGTGGTGGCTGCACCAATACAACCGGCAGTGGTGGCCGCACCAGTACAACCGGTAGTGGTGGCCGCACCAGTACAACCGGCAGCAGCGGTTAAAATGCAACAACAGGCGGAGGTTGTGCAACCGGCGCAACGGTCAAGCTTGTCGTCGGAGAGAATGGCGGAAAGGTTGCTGCAAGGTAGAAATACTCCATTTTTATTATCAAATTCATGTAATGATGTATCAAATGTACAGGTTCATGATGATAATGTGGCCATTGGGGGAATTCAGAATGTCAATATGAACCAGCCATTGGTACAGGCAGTCAATGATGGCAATTTGAATGCAGGATTGTCAAACCGCAATTCGATTCCAAATCCAATGATTTCAAGCATGACGTACCCAGGCATGGCCATGCCAACAGTAAATCAAGGTCAGAATACAGGTATGCCATCTACAGATGGCATACATTTTTTTAAACCCGATGAATCCCCAGTGGGACGTAAACTATGGCATGGCAAATAACGAGGCTATACACCGTCAACAATTAGGTTTCACACCTTTGGTATCGGTGTAGCCAATTAGGCGTTTCTGTGCCCAAAATATCAAAAAAACATAATCAATGGGGAGGATGCTGACTTGGCATTACTAATGACAAAACCAGAATTTGATCAGGGGAACAATGGTGGTCAACCATTGGGGCTCTCAGCCAATCAAGAGGGCAATATTGTCTGGAAAAATGAGGGGACAAAAAATAAGGTAACAATTCACACTTGGACAGATGCTTTTTTGGTTTTGCAATAAGGGGAAACTTGAGGGCGCCCTAGCTCTAACAAGAATAACAATTAGGGAATTACAGTCTGTCATAGGATCCTTATTTATCCTTTATTTTCAAAGCGGTAGCGCCTGGGCGCGCATTCTTAAGAAGGCTTATTTACCTAACTTGTGGGGCTAAAAAAACATGGCTAAAAATTAAGTTGTCAACAGGGGCAAAACGAGATCTTGAGATGGGGCTAATCTTTTTAAGGCAATATAATGGGGTCGCCATTATCCCAGAGGTAGCGTGGACAGAGGGAGGTGACCTCCAATTGTTCACGGATGCGAGCGGTGAACAGGGTTTCGGGGGGTACTTTTCAGGCAAATGGTTTCAAGGTCGATGGCCAAATGCAACATATACTTCCCGTTCAATCGCCTGACAGGAATTTTTTCCAATTTTGGTAGCAGTGGTAGTGTGGGCGGTTCGCCTTAACGGGAAAAGGGTCGTCATAAGGTCAGACAACATGGCAGTAGTTTCAATTTAAATAGGCAAACTTCCAAATGTCCAATCATTATGAGGCTGGTGAGATTTTTTATATTACAATGTCTTAAGGTGAATGCATGTTGTAGGAAATAAAATGTGATTCCTTCTTAATACCCGACATGAGGCACAAACAGATTAATGTTTCCTTGTTTAATTTTTTCTTGTGGTGATAATTATATGAACCAACATGTAGGATCAGAGTATAGTTTTAACAATGGGATGTATGTGTTAGACCACAAGAAATTCATAGTATCTAGTATGTTTGCTTTGTTAACATACTTTAAAACCAAAATGGCCGCCAAAATGATGGCCAAAAATGATCAAATGTTCAAAAAATGGCATAATATCGACCAAAATGTATGATGAAAATATAGTTTTAACGATGGGATGTATGTATAAGACCACTAGCGACTCATATCCAGTATATTTGCTTTGTTAACATATTTAAAAATCCAAAATGGCTGCCAAAAACCTAGACGTCAAATATACTAAGCTGTCAAAGAGGAAGGGTGAATACGTGTGTCCAAGTATGAATACGTTCGTCCAAGTAACAGACGGGGAAAATGTTTGCCCCTGGATCTAGACACAAATATACTTGTAAATGTAAAAAGGTAAATGTAAAAATGGCCGGGGAAAATGGAAGACAGTGATTGAAGCATTCAGAGAATAAAAACATCTGAATAAAACTCATTGAAATTGAAAAGGTGTAGAGCAGAGTTATGTTTAGGGCAAAATATTAGCGGTTTCATGTTGATTTCGGAACAAAATTATTAAAAATAGTCCTGATACACTCAATCAAACTCAGCCAAGGTAATTATTGTACCTATATCGTCTCCAAAAACCTCACTCATTCAAGCTGTATTTTTTGAGATATTTCACACACAAACTTTTTTTTAATCCTAGGATGCCGGTAACCGTCATCTAAAAGTATTTGGCGGTGTATTTTGTATCTTAGCTCTAAAAATATTTGGCTAGTAATATTATAAGATTTAGAGCATCATCATAAGGGGTTCCTAAAATAATTATTTGGGGCGATATACTAAAATTATATGACGCTATTTTACTCTTTATATATAATTGGATTTGTTTCCAAAAATGTTTCACATTATCACATTGGTAAAGTAGATGAGGATTTTCTATTTGTGAGTTGTTTCAGCATTGGTTATAATATATTATTTTCAATTTAAAGAGCAAACTATTTGTAGCTAGTATGTTAATTATTACTCTGAACTGATATGCAGTTTTGTATCTCTTGTGACTTGCATAGGTTGGCAGCATGGGAATCGGATCTATGGTAGTTTCACCATTGATTTTAAATAAAACAGATTTATTTTTATTTTGTATACCTGTAATATGTAAATAAATAACAAAATTGACGAGAATAGCATACATTTAATTATGAACTACTATTGTACAGACATCATAAAAAGTAACTATAAAGGTAATAAATGGACTTTTAACTCTAAAATATATACATATATCCTACCTTAACATGCTTAATATATTACATTATAAAGTTGTTGAGAAATTTATCTTCTTTAATATGTGATATTGCACGCAAGGATTGGGTGATTATTGAGGAAGTGAAATGTAAGGTGCCGATTTTCATTTTCACACTTTTCTTTTCTACACGCGGACCCAGCTACGGGTACAGTATCCAGGGGCGGAAATTTCTTGTTAGGTGTGGGGGGATGATAAGTGTTGCCCCTAAAAAATGAAATTGAGCTGGTACCATCTATGCGGTGCGCAGCACCGCACTCCGAGCTATGCTCGGACAAGGGGGTGTCTGAGGGGGGATGTGCCCCCCTGAGAAGTTGAAAAAAATTCAATTTTCAAACTCATTTGGTGCGATCTGGTGTATACTTTTGACCAATATTGTATTGAAAAGCCATCGCTTCATTTTCAACAAATATTTTTTTTTTTATCAATGCACGAAAGAAGTTGAGCATTTTTTATACTGATATATTCTTGATTTTAGTATAGATGGTTTAAAAGCTCCAACAGGGGGGAGTCTGAGGGGGGATGTGCCCCCCTCAGAAGTAGAAAAAAATTCAATTTTCAAACTCATTTGGTACGATCTGGTGTATACTTTTGACCAATATTGTATTGAAAGCCATCGCTTCATTTTCAACAAATATTTTGTTTTTTATCAATGCACGAAAGAAGTTGAGCATTTTTTATACTGATATATTCTTGATTTTAGTATAGATGGTTTAAAAGCTCCAACAGGGGGGAGTCTGAGGGGGGATGTGCCCCCCTGAGAAGTAGAAAAAATTTCAATTTTCAAACTCATTTGGTGCGACCTGGTGTATACTTTTGACCAATATTGTATTGAAAAGCCATCGCTTCATTTTCAATAAATATTTTGTTTTTTATCAATGCACGAAAGAAGTTGAGCATTTTTTTATACTGATATATTCTTGATTTTAGTATAGATGGTTTAAAAGCTCCAACGGGGGAGAGTCTGAGGGGGGATGTGCCCCCCTCAGAAGTAGAAAAAATTTCAATTTTCAAACTCATTTGGTGCGATCTGGTGTATACTTTTGACCAATATTGTATTGAAAAGCAATCACTTTATTTCCGATCAATATTGGCTTTTTAAATAGGCAGATAGGCCTATGCCAGAAAGAAGTTAATTAGTTACCTCCAAAAGATGGATTCTAGTCAACGTACGTACGCGTATGTATCCTGACCAACGTACAATAAACTCCAAACGTTCTTATGTCCCTCGCATGCCTCCCTGCCCGCCTTTCTTTCTCTTTTTCCTTTTTTTTCTCCTTTTTCCCCTTTTTTTCTTTCTTTTTTCCCTTTTTTCCCCCTTTTTTCCTTTTTTGTTGTTGTAGATGGTAAAAATCAGGGGGGGGGGATGATTACATTGACCATCCCCCCACCCCCCCCCCCCCCCCCCCCCCCCCCCCCATCCCCCGGGATATCCGCCCTTGACAGTATCGATTACCGGTAGTGCAATTGGGGATGCATGCACAGGTTGGATAGTCGGCTGTGTTGTTCCGATGGATCAATACGCCACACACACGTTACCTGTCATACTCTCCCCCGTGTTGAAAAGAAAAATGTGAACATGAAATTGGTGACTTTACCTTATATTTTGGATTGCCACTTCTTCAATATTCAACCGATCCTAGCGTGCAATATCTCATATTAAAGAAGATAAATTTCTCAACAACTTTATACTTTAATATTTTTAGGTAGGATAGGAGTTAAAAGCCCATTTATTACCTGTATAGTTACTTTTTTTGATGACTGTATTTATTACCCATTCATTTTCTAAATACGACATTACGAGGGCTATTCATAAGTTCTACCTCCATACCTCATAGCTTCGAATCTCGGCGATAAATTCACGGTAATTTGGTCATTTTGTACCGTGGTTAATTTGAACTTGTCTGGGTATGTAGTGTGACGGAAACGGACGAAAAACAGCAAAATATCTCCTAAAAGTCGTGATCATACCGATTCTAAGAAACAGATCGGCCAAGTAGTATAGCCATTTAAAAATGTCAGATATATCTTTAACAGACTAAAAACAAAACAAACCACTGATTTGTTGAAAAACCAGGCCCTCTGTTTAGCCACGACCAGATCAGGACAACAATTACATTCAACGCTTGACTATCTGATTGACTCTTCTGAAGGTTGCACATCAAGAAAACATATATATAATAAAGTGGCTATAAAAAATATCATAATGTACATATCACAGACCAAAATACAAATGGGCGTCTACTCCTCATCTGGAAACGCTCGTCATACCAAATACTTGTTTTGATGATAATTTAAATTTAAAATCTACATTCTATAGTGTCAGACATAAAACATTATATAACCACAGTTCTAAACGGGGTTTTGTTGTTTTCTCACAACAAATTATTTATCGATGTTTAAAAATATATATCATACCAATACTGAAATATATCTACTGAATTATATATAAAAAGTAAAGTTAATTAACAACTGACTTAACATTTGATATTGCAGCGCCCTCTTTTGCACAGATTGGTCAGGCTGACAAATTGTCTGAAATGAGCCACTTGTGAAATGAAATGTCCCTGTTACCAGTCCAAGTATTGTTGGATTTAAAAAAAGGATCAATTAAAAAGTAGAAAATAGTCGTTGTTCCTGTCGCTGTATTTCAGGTATAGAATTTCAGAATGTACTTTATAACTAATATTGTTAATTTCAGTGACATGAAAGTCGCAAAAATGATCCGAATCTTATGCCGGTCGCAAAGTAGCAAGGCATCGGCCCACTCTGATTGGTTTTCAGTAACATGTCAAGTGTCTGTCATGAATTTCATTATCCTAATGTCAGACAAAAATATAAAACACATATTAAAACACCAAACTAACCGCCTATAAAATATCTACAACATCAGCAAGCCCATTGGCTGCCGACTGAATGACGTAAGCCATAATGGCTATCTGCCCTTTGACCTCATTCCATCTCTCTTCCGGGTTTGGATCACTGTCAATTTCAAACATGGCGTCCCCGAGACCCGGGAATGAAGATGCAGAATAAAGATTGAACTGACTGGGTGCGAAGACTACGTGCCTGTAGGGTAAAACATAAATGGAGGTTGTAGACTGAAATTGTGTAAACTACCCAGAAATGAGCCTATAGTCATCGCTGGGGATTCATTATGAGAGTATTTCACAGTGGCCGCCGCCCTACACGTGAAAATGCATTTGCTGCTATGATTCGTTGGAGTAGGAGAGTTATCAGGTCGGTTGATCCTTTAGTCATTGTTAGTAGGCCTATAGGAGCAAAATTGATTTCTGACTTCAATTTCAAACACTGCAGTCAGTGTGTGCTTTAACATTGTTTAAGCTGTTGGAAAAGTTTGATAACTTCTTTATAGGGGTGGACAATTTGAATTATTTTCGGACCAGCGATACACCGGCGACTTCTGAATAACCACACCGAACTGCTCGTTTAAGAAAAGCAAAACACTTCAGATAGAAATGTCGTTGAGACCGAATCCAAATCAGAACCCGAAAATGAAATGGAAACATAAACTAAAAGGAAAACAAAAACAAAAAAAACACCTTACCTTAGTAACTTGCGACCTGGCAATCCTAATGGGTCTATAAAACTTCTTTCTAATTTCATAAGTTTGTCGTTAAATTGTCTTACATCGAGGTCACTGTAAGGAAAAATAATAATTTGTTTGTTTAAAATGAGGTTATGATTGCTGTCTAGGCCATATACATAAAATAAGCGATAAATGGTTTATCGTCAACTTCAATGACTACAAGTAAGTAGTAACTGAGTAAGCAGTAAACAACATCTAGCAAAAACCTGCCAATCCGCCAATTCGCATGTAATCCTAGTCTTAGATCCCACGAATGCAAGTTCTATAAGTTAATGCGATAATCAAATAAATAATATTGGCGGCGACCTCTAAAAACCGTCCAAGTGTGTGGCGGATGAACGCGTTACTTTATATGGATCTGAAGTGAGAAGTCAATAACTTATGTATAAATGGAGGGTAGAATAGCGATTATTACGAGTAATCGGATTAGATCGATGTGAAAGATCCGAGTTGTATTCTGATCCCATACCATGGCAGACCCAGATTCAATACCTCATGATAAGCTTTTTTGCAATTGTTAAGTGTCCGTCAATATAAAATTAAACCCGTGATGAATCTGTGAACAATTATTAAAATTAAAACAAATTCTCTTTAACGGAGCTTTAAGATAAACAGTAGCCTATCTTTAAACTTGCTTCATTGCTTACCTTCGTGTATTAACTTGATCTATTTCAAGTTGAAAACTCCTCGCCGCCGATGTAAAATTGTCCAATGCCGAAAGAATATCGTCTAAAGAAATGAAAATATATATTTTTCCCTAAATGTAAAGACTACTCTGTCGGGATTTTTTTTAAATCACCTGCTTTTCATTTCGATGGGGACTAAATAGCCGAAAATAAAGCAAACAGTCAGACACTTTAATACTTTGTTCAATTTATATTATATAGTTATTGCCAACCGTTTCTGGTAAGACTAGCCATTGAACAAAGTGCTCAATACCGTAAACGGCAGAGCTTACATATATTTTTAAAATTGTTTTAAATTTTAAAAAAAAATCTCCCTCAAAATAATAACAATATTCAGGGTCGGCGATGTATTTAGGGTCGGTCGGGTTTTTTCTTTTTTTAGGCCTAATGCTTGTCAACTGAACATAAAAATTGCAATGTTTTATCCAATATAACGATTAGAAACTAACACATAATTATAATTAGTGACCATTTTAATCTCACTATAAAATTGAGTTCAAAATCCTTATTACCAGTACTGGAGTGGATCATCTTTTTTATAAACTAATCTATGATAATGTCACACAACTTTTATTGTTACAAACATACAGCAGCGTGTAGCACCTCTATCCCAACTTCTGTGGCAACAGGGTGACTGTCCAGTGACACAAAGCCTCAACTCCAGTTTTTGATAAATAATCTCCTAAATGATCAGTGCAACAAGCCCTATAGAAAATTACTAATTTTTAGATATTACCTTTCCAAATAAGGCCTACAGAGTTTTGGCCTTAAATCATAATAATATTAACACATAACTCAATGAAAGTCGGGGCAATTTGTATTTTGTGTATTCAATTTTACGTGATTTTCATATCATCGGTAAAATGATTTATCAGGTTGATGACATTCATAAGTAAAACAATATGCTTGTCGACAAAAATAAACGAATATCACATATGGCCATGTGTTTTTAACTCACCACTCAAAAAGGGTGGCGGCGTTGCATTTTTAGTGACGAATCATCCATCTCTCTCTGATAACTCAACAACTAAATATGGTAGAGCAATGGTTTAGGTGTCATGTGAAAGCCCATTAATTTAGCTACATTGTGTGAATAACTCAGGTATTTCTATCACTGTTTGATTAAGATATGGTTAATTATATTTCGAAAGTCAAGGTGGCGGCGATGGCGGTGGTTGCGGTGGCGGTGGCGCTGTGCACAAACTCTATGGGGAATATGGGGAATATGGAAAATGTTTCCAATTCTACGTTCAGTTTACAATAACTCCTGATCCCCGTATGGTACAAACATTATATTGGCCCCATTTTAAAGATTTTTTGAAATATAAAGTCTCTGTCTCAACAAACGTGACAAATATTAAGTAACAACCGTTAATCATGAATCGATTGGATTGTCCTTAACTTTCTCCTTATTCGCTACACAGTGTACTTGCCACTAATATTTGTCGGTTTTATATAAACGATTATAACAACAACAAAAACATTCAACCTATGATAGCAAAAGTATACATTTTTGGAAAGCTCTTTAATAGGGGAACTAAAAAAACCCAGTTTAGATTAGGATAGGGTGCATACCAATACAAATTATTTGTCAACTCTAAACATATGAAACTGTAAACGTTCGGGCTCATTTACTTCCCGATATAGTATATCTCAAAGTCTCCTTGACAACCATTATGTTCCGATGGGGAATTTCTTGCGGAAGTCAAATATGCACAATAAATTATGATTGGGATAGGTATACAAATATTATTGAGCTTTAATCAAAATATGAATATTTTTATATATTTTTGAACATTGTTAATCATTATGTTAGTAGTATGTCCTATATAAATTCAATAGCATATTTGGATTCCATGTGAGATTTTCGTTCAGAAAATATACTTTTTATGGGGTAGATTCAGTAGTTATTGCGATATGCTAATTCCAATCTCAGATGGTGTAAAATGGACAAATCTGGAAATGTAACGCGAAGGGTGGTGAGTTCAAAATACATGGCCATATTGATATTTCATCCTCATACACAACTAAATACACTAGATCAGAAAAACCCCCACTTCAGAGCGAGAATCAGCAATTTCAGACTATTGAAGATGATGTTTCTTTCTGCCAAAGTGGATCATCGCCATTCTGATGAAATCCTCCAATGCATGAGGATGAAATATCAATATGTGAGTACCCATTTATGGGTTTCGACAAGTATATTGTTTTACTCCATATCTTTATATAAAAGGCCCTATATCATATCAAATCAATTAAACCAAATGTGATAGGCTTAAAAAACAGGTTTGTCTCAGAAGAAACCTGAAAAAATGCTATGCGAAATGCGATAATTACTTATATGATTTTATTTTGTAGGATAAATAATGCTGTGCGAAATACGGGTTTTCATCTTTTTTACATGCTCTGTGAAGCAAGAAAATGATGCTGATGTGGTACTTTCCAATGTAAAATTCAAATGTGAAGAAGCATAGTCCAACAAATCACTGGTTCAGCTAGTTGTTTTTCTTGCGTTTAAATACTGTTTTAATATTGGGAAAAAATCCATACATGCAGTTACAACTTGGCTCACACCATAATTTTCAAAAGTTCAAGAAAAAATGGGTTATGCGTTCATATGCGAATGTTTTAAAAAGCTACGCGGTTTTCTGAGACAAACTTGTTTTTGTTTGGCCAGACAAAAAATTCAAATCAAAACTTTGCACCTACCAAAATAGATACCCTCTTGCTTCAATCTCTTTTCATACAACTCCCTCGCATCGTCCACAGATTTGATCAATTTATCGGCATAATCCACGCTGTTCATAGGTAGTATCACAGAGTCAGCAAGATGTCGCGATACCTCGGCCCAGACGCGAGCTATCGCTTGTGATTTAGCAAAGTAGAAATCAAGGAATGTTTTTGTGTAGTAGAAGGTCTCGTACGCCGAATGATACAACGGATAACTCTGTAAGTTCTGCAATTAAAGGTACATTTTACACGGTGTTGAAACCACATATTTTGTGGATTTTTTTCCATAAGGAAATACTTAAAATCACAATCTCTGTTTTTTAGTCACAGTTAAGGTCGTAATAGATCGGAGATGCCCGCCTAAATTTGACAAAACTCTACAAATCTCTTAAAAATTGCCAACATTTTAGATTAAGAATTATGAATGTGAAAAAAGTGTGCCCGTGGGTAATTACTATTGTTTTGCTTATTTACTCTAGCAATGGGCTATTCCAATTGCAATCCTCACTCCCTATGGAAAATGACATTAATCTTCCACAAAGAGAGTACATAGGTTTTGAATAGAGTCACTCATGCAGGTAATTTGAGGTTCACACTACCTGTATGGGGAAGATTAAGGTAATGCCTTATAGTTAGAAAGGGGATGTATGGATTTCAAATGGAATAATATCAATACTAATATCAATTAACTTACCTTTTCTCTATGGAAATAAACCATATCTGATGAAGGCACTCCGATCCGGTACATAAATGGCGCGAAATCCGATCCCGACCCAAGGTCATTTATACTGTGGAAAAAGTTACAATATTTTACCTGAGACGAATATACCTTAGGTATATTCATCAGATATGGTTTATTTCCATAGAGAAAAGGTAAGTTAATTGATATTTATTATTGATATTATTCCATTTGAATATACCTTAGGTATATTCGTCTCAGAATTTACTAGGCTATACCAACGGCCATACACAACGTTGTTGAGTTTCAGGCTGAACCGATTCTAACGCCATGCTCCCTAACGGTCACGAACCTCTAGTCATAGTAGATGCTGACGATATTTGCAGCAAATCTTTTTACAAATCAATTATTTCTGCGTTGATCAAGTTTTATATTCTCATCCAATTGCTATACTATAGTTTAGGCCTAATCAGTTCTAAATTGGCAAGAATTGTGAGGCTTGTATTTTGTCCGTGAGCAAAACGAATCTAGAGGTGAGTAAAAAAAAGGTGTACGCAAAGTAAAATAATTATTAAAAATATTTGTTATCAGGATATGAAGGCAACCAATGTATGTGGCAATAGATGCATTTTTTATTCACTATCATTATCAAAAAGAATCATGACATTTCATGGTACCGTTTACCCGATATGACTATTTTAGTAAAGTTACTGCATTTTGAAACCGAACATAATATTGAATATATTACTCAATAATCTGATAATGCTTGATATAATGAACAAGTTGATTCATGTATGGTACACAATAGCTAACTAATAAAGACAAATCAAACATTCTCAGTTATTTTTGCAAACATAAAATGCGAAATAATGACAAAACAATGTCATTATTACACGAATTTAGCAACACCAACACAAATTGTGGCTTTTGTGATAGTCGGACTCAGCTCGGACTAGAGTGTGGACCGTTTTCAATAGTGGAATATAAGAGAAAATATCGCAAATCTTGTTCGGTTTATAAATTGTTCACTTTTACGCAAATGAGCATAAAATATGTTTACCACAACCAATTTCAATCAACTAAAATTCTTTAGAAAGCTAATGAGATTTACCGTCGGCCTCAATAAAGAATCTCAGATTTTTTTACACAGATTTTAAGATATCAAATCCCAAAGTTGAGTACACCTTTTTTTACTCACCCTGTATGTCGTTGCGTATATTTATTGGTGCAAGTATCAGAGGATGTTGTTCGATAGTGTGACAGTGATATGAAATGAAACACGGAATACGAAGAAGACTATGGGCAAGTAGGTATTCCATTTGGACCCACGGATATACATGTACACAAGCAACCAAAAGTATTAGGACACCTTGATTGCTGCGAATTGAGAGAAAACACTTAAAATCCATTGATTTACTGTGTTGGCTCGCGCTTATTCTAGGGCTATAAAATTAATGGAAAGAATTTGGGATACATTGAGACAACGTTATGTTTGGGTGCTATGAGAAAGTACAGAGAATTTGGATGGTTTCCATTTAAAATATGAAAGTTAAAAGGTGTCAAAATAAAACTAAATTTTAATCCCAAATATTTTATTTTTAAGATGAATAAAGAGATCACGTGTCAACATCTTAGAGAGATTAAAGGTAGATATTCTGATTGCTGGCCCGATTTTCAACTTGATGTTTTCTATTTTACATGAAAGTTTGAGTTGCATAACTCCAATGGTTCTTATTTTAGAAGCACATGGTCACAAGAAATTTGCCCATTGAATAGCACACAAACTGGCTGGTGGTTAACCACCTTTGGCAGTAATTCACCACATTTGAGCTTATAATTTCAAAATGGAAAATGTCTGGCCCTTAAGATTTTACAGACATAATGAGAAAAATGTTGAATTCTTCTGATATCAAAATATCTTGATGTGCAGAAAAAAATCACAGCCGAAAAAAAGTGATCAGAACATACACCTTCAAAGACTAGTGACAATATTGGGATTAATTTTACTTGATTGAATCCATTAAATAATACAAAAATACAAGCACGTATATAGCGCCTAGTCAAAGGAGGTCAAAGCGCTTTACAAAGTTAACAAAATAAAAAGTTAACATTACACAGCAAAACACATTAAAAGGAATACTTTAAGTACAATGCCTTAATCAACAACATACACAACCTTACATAAAGCGAGTAAAACATAACATTAAAATAAGCAACAGTTCAAAGCAACCGTGAGGCGGAAGGCAGTTAAATGACAGGAAAAGGTGCGTTTTCAGGCTCTTCTTGAAAGTAGCGATGGACGTGGATTGGCGGTTATGAATGGGTAAAGAGTTCAAAAGTCGGGGCGACGGTCGCAAAGCCCACGTCACCATACGTCCATTTAGTGCGAGATATAACCAGAAATTTGCTGTTATTACCGGATCTCAGGTTCGGCCTAGATGGAATATAGCGGCAAAGAAACTCACTGAGGTAGCTTGGAAGGAGTCCATGGATGCTCTTAAATGTAAGAAGCATTAACTTGAAGATGACACGTGATTCCAGCGGTAGCCAATGAAGTTCCCTCAGGAGCGGAACTGATGGTTGTCTCCTGTCTGGCAGCTCGGTTCTGAACTGTTTGGAGCAGGAATAGCACTGGATCAAAAATGTGAGAGGTCCCATGACATTTTTCAGGACCCCGTAGGACTTCAAAAAACAGATTTAAGGGGTCCCCCAAGAAATTGAGGGGTCCTGAAGTTTGGGTATTTGAAAATTTATTTTTTTTACGCACAGTTTTAATTAATTTATATTGTGAGCAAAGGATGGATATGTAATTTACAGAATTTCTTAAGGTTTCCATTTCCATACATCGTCAAATTTAATGGGTCCCTTCAATTTTGATCGGGACCCGCAAGTCTTTCTAATTTGAAACCTGACGCGTCACTATTTAAAAGTGAGAGGTCTAGGACGCGCAGACGCGTCAGAATGCGACCCCTGGTTTGGAGTCTTTTTTGTTTGGAGTCTTTCTTTACCAGTAATACCGTAGAGCAAGGTGTTTGCGTAATCAAGACGGGATAGAATTAGTGAACCAGTGAGATGTTGGCAGTTTTCAGACGTGATGAATCGGCGAATTCTGTATATGTTACGCAGATGGAAATTGACAGATTTAATTATGGACTTAACATGACTCGCCATCGTCATCGCTTGGTCGAACACAACTCCAAGGTTCTTAATAGTTGGTGAGCGAGCGATGGTCCTGTTCCTGATTTTACTGATGTTGTAACTTGATGACGCAACAAAGAACTCAGTTTTTTCGTTGTTAAGTTTCAGCTTATTTTCAGTCCTCCATTGGCGGATTCCAGATATACAAGAAGACAGTCTTTCAACTGCACTTTCAGTCCCTTTCCCCGCCTTGGGGTGAAACGGTAAGTTTTAATGGCATTGAACAAGCAGCTGTTGTAGGAATGAATTTATTAAGAGAAGAGATTCAGCAACACATTGATTCAACCCGTAGTGAAAATATCTGGGATTATCTTGACACCACAACGAAGTGTCCTAATACTTTTGGTTGCTAGTGTATTAGGCTCACAATTTTCGCCAATTTGGAAAAGTGAAAGTTCGTACGGACCATGGTGCCCTCCGCTGGCTGATCAACTTCAAAGACCCCGAGGGGCAATTGGCACGATGGCTCGAGGTGCTTAGCAGCTACGATTTGGATTTAGAGCATCGGCCAGGCAACGTACACAGAAATGCAGATAGCTTATCTAGGCGTCCTTGCTCACAGTGTGGACGAGAAAGTCACGAGAGTGAGCAAAGCAGTGACGACGGTGTTGATGTGAATAGTACATCTTGTGTTCCACAACAGAATGGCTACGATGGGTCCGCAAATGGGTTTCAGCAGATGATAGAGACATTAGCTGGAAAGTCATCCTTCCAGTGCAGTTGAGAGCTGTAGTGCTGCAGGAATTCCACAATTCTAAACCTGCCGGGCACATGGGAGAGACTAGAACACTTCACAGAGTGAAAGCTCATTATTATTGGACTGGTATGCGTGCAGACGTACGAGCATGGGTACGACAGTGTAGTGATTGCGCACGACGCAAGCCTCCACCCCGCAAGAAAAGGTCACGGCTGCGCCAGTATGGAGTTGGAGTTCCTCTAGAAAGAGTAGCCCTTGATATCATGGGTCCCCTGCCTGTTTCCTACAATGGGAATCAATATGTGCTTGTAATAGGAGACTATTTTAGTAAATGGATTGAAGCATATGGAATTCCCAACCAAGAGGCCGAGACCGTGGCAGAAAAGTTCACCGAGTTTGTTTGTCGGCTAGGCATGCCTCATGAAGTCCACAGCGATCAGGGGCGTAACTTCGAGTCGCGGGTGTTTCGAGAGACTCTCAGGCTGCTAGGAATCAAGAAAACTAGAACAACGGCATACAATCCGAAGTCGGATGGGATGATCGAGAGATTCAACAAGACGCTAATGAACTTAGTAGCACTCATGCTAGAGCCCGTGCAGCATCAAAAGGACTGGGACGAACAGCTGAAATATGCCTGTCTAGCATACAGATCATCCCGCCATGAGAGTACCGGTGAGACTCCTAACATGTTAATGTTGGGCAGGGAGATTTCTACCCCACTAGATGTCATGTTTGAATCGCCGGAGGATGACAAATGCACCAGTGATTATGCCCTTGAACTCCGCGAACGACTGAGACAAGCACATGATACGGCCCGCAAGGTCCTTAAAGTTAGTGCCGAGCGACAGAGGAGGCACTACAATAGGAAGGTGACAAGCACTACGTATAGTGAAGAGGATTTCGTCTGGCTTCACAATCCTCAACGGAAAGTCGGAGTTTCCACCAAATTGAGACTACCGTAGGAGGGTCCATTTCTTATTGTGGACAAGTTATCTGATGTACATTATAGAATTCAAAGAAGTCCAAGAGCAAATTATAAGGTAGTGCATGCAGATCGTATGAAATTATATCAAGGGCAGGAGCTTCCCGTTTGGCAACGGAGGGCAAATCCTGCAGGCCAGCCAGTAGAGGAAGAACCCGCTGTTGTTAGTGCATCTGAACAGGTATCCGACAACAGACCTGTTCCGGCCCCAAGGATAGTGTCGCCACCTCGCCGAGCACCTGTCCCAGCACCAAGACGTGTGACACCAACCCACGCAGTACCTGTGCCACAACCACGAGCTAGGAGGAACCCGGACCGGCAATGTCCAATGCCTGTCCGATTCAAATACTATGTGTAAATATACATGTATACTATGCCATGTAATATAAGTACATGCCTGATGTTAATGGACCGTATTAAGCAATTCGTTATGCTGTGACGTGTAATATAACTACATGTAGTGCTATGGCACTATTGACACGTACACCGCACTCTTTTGTATGGTGATGCAGTACGTGAGAATGGATTTTGCAAATATTTGGCATCATATACCAGCTGGAGGCAACTTAAGCACCACTATGTATTGTTGTTCGGAATATGAAGGGGATACATGCAACTTAATTGATGTATCGTCTGGAGAACTCACTGCAGTATTTGGAGTATTCGAGGTTTTTTTAGCGAGGACACTAGACTTTGACGGGGTAGTCTGTTGAGGTCGCTGCTGTCGTGCAAAGATGGAGGACAGGCCCAGTCGTGAATAGTGGAGGACAGTGGAGCCTGCCACGAGGATTGAGGAGCCGAACCAGATTATAGCGCCAGTGTGCTAGTGACACATGTGATGTTTCCACCGCGACATTATATGGTGATTACCTCGTTAGGTTACCGGAATACCAGATCTGCGCAGAATATGCAGGGGTATCGTCACTGCAGCAGAGATAATTGAAATTGATGGATACTGCCACCTACAGGGATTGTGCCACACATGTTGTGCTTGTCCACTAAACATGCTAAATACTGTGTCACATACATGTACTGTAATTTTATGATTATAACCAATCGTTAGCAGGTGCTTTGACTAATTCGTGTGCCTTATGTACAAATGTAATTATTGTAATATTTTTGTAGTTTTAAGTGTTTTATTTTCAGTGAGCAGCTTTGGGCGTGTTTTGTTTTGTTTTGTTTTGTTATGCCACCGGGACGGTGCCATCTTGGGTGGGGGGGCTCTGTCACGCGCCGACCGCTGCTCCCTGGAGGTAGAATGTTATACCGCTAAATTGGTATACTGCCCTCTATTGTAGTATTGTTAGAAAGATTTTGACAGCGTACGGGCTGAGTTTAGCACGAAAACAGCTTTAGAAAACATGCCGTTTTGATTGATTTCTGCTGCGGGTGATTGCGGAAAAAATGGCTTAAACTTGACTTGCAAAAGGGCATTGATCAAAGTGTACCTGTACGAGGATTATGGAGGTTGACACGATGGCTCAGGTTTGATAAGGAACGATCTAAAGTAAGATCGACAGAGTTTTCTACTGTTTACAAAGTGAAATTATATTTGTGTATCAATCATTATGACGTCATCATATGAAATCAAGGAAGGGCATTCCTGTTCAGTGTCAAAGTGCAGGTGTTGTTAAATTGCATACAACGTCCATTAATTGTGATTCAAATAGCGTTAGCTGATGTGAATATCGAGTCCTCACTATCAGTATCTGTAGCATAATAATTTAACTATGACTGTCCAGATCCCTGAATCCTGATTGATTGTTGATCCCAGTGATTATTAAATTCACACAGGGGAAATAAACCGTCCTGTGTGCGCACACCGTCTAATTAATAATCACCATAGTATTCACACAGGGGAAATAAACCGTCCTGTGTGCGCACACCGTCTAATTAATAATCACCATAGTATTCACACAGGGGAAATAAACCTTCCTGTGTGACCGTCTAATTAATAATCACCGTAGCGTAGTACTAACACAGGAGAAATCATCCTGTGTGCACACCGTCTAATAAATAAGTAATCAGTCATTAATCACCGTAGCGTAGTACTCACACAGGAGAAATCATCCTGTGTGCACACCGTCTAATAAATAAGTAATCAGTCATTAATCACCGTAGCGTAGTACTCATACAGGAGAAATAATCCTGTGTGTACACCATCTAATAAGTAATCAGTCAGTAATCAACGCAGCGTAGTACTCACACAGGAGAAATAATCCTGTGTGCACACCGTCTAATTACACCGTAGCGTAGTACTCACACAGGAGAAACAATCCTGTGTGCACACCGTCTAATTACACCGTAGCGTAGTACTCACACAGGCGAAATAATCCTGTGTGCACACCGTCTAATTAAAAAGAAATCCCCGTAGGTAGTATTTACACAGGAGAAATATTTCCTGTGCATCCGTAATATTAAGATTAGCTTAAAGTGTTCCCCTGTAATGTAGTATGATTAAGTATAGTATGTGTGAGTAATATGAGGGTCGTGTCTGAGATATGTTAGAGTGATTAACAGATTTGCATATTTATCCAGTTGTTCACAATTAAACGTGATTTGTACATTTATAAGTTGAAATATTAGTGCTTTTGTCATATTTTGTCACATTTTAATCATTTAAGGTAAATCCCATATTTACCGCTTACTCACGGCCTTCAAGCCTAGATCGCTCGCTTAACCGCAGGTTAGGTTTACCCATCACTAGCCGGCGGTTCGCCACAGTGTCCAAAGGTCTGCAATGTTCCCCCAAATGTTTGTTTTGAAGTTGTGCAAAAATACCATGTCATCTTTGTGCAATTTTCGCCAGTCGCTAGTGGTATAAATGTTGTCATTTGATTGGGAATCAAGACATTTCCACCTATGACATAGGTCTTTCACATCAAACAGATTGAAAATCACTAAATTTGTTTAAAATATTATATACTTACACAGGTCTTTCTGATCCAGGCGGTGATCGGGATAACCAGCTGTCATAGAGTGAACGGCTAACGTCATCTGGGTCTGGAATCTAAAGAATTATAAATAGGGAGACGGCAACACATTATAAATCATATTAAATATGAACATATCGATATACTTATGATGTAATGAAGCGGAGCGAGTAGTGACATTTTAAGTAACAAAGATTTTGTACGCCCTATTTTACTTTCAAACACTTCATTTGAATAATAACTAATGCGAGGTTTACATATTGGATGACAACATGTAGCACGTGTGATAAGAGTATGATAGCCACATTACGGTTCCGTTCCATGTATGTTTACAAACTTCCCTAACCACGGCTTCCATGCTGTATTCGTGGTTATAAATCTCGATTTTTTTCTTCTTCTCGAGACTCTGTGTTATTGCACCAGCTGTTTGAGTTATTGCACCAACTTTTTGAGCTTTGGGTACCTGCTCTGGCCGTTCGGACCCTTCGACGCAGGTTTTGACTAGGTTTTTTATAGCACGGCCGTTATGCAGTTTTTGTTGATATTCGTGATTTAAAGTACAAAAATGAATACATTATATAAAAATACCACAGTCTGTATTTTGAACGAGCAAAATTGGTGTGATATATCTAAAGTTATGGTATTAGAAAGGATTTCATGTTCACAATAATTTCATATTCCACTCACTCCATAGCTGTCTATAAATAGCTTTAACCTTCGATAATAAGTTGGGAGGAGCAACAAGCCAAAAATGTTAAGTTTATCATTTGATATGTTATAAAAATTATACTTTGAACTTCAATTTGTTATAAAAACTACTGCTGTTTCAGATTTTGTAAAATAAAAAGTTCAAGTATTGCTAGAGCAGATTTAAGTTTTTAAAATGAGCCCAATGTGGACTTTTAATGACCTCATGTGGCAATACTCTAGTGCCTTTTGGTCAAGCACCCGCTAGCAAGTTCCCCAGCCTGTGGGCATGTTGTCGATGGACGCTTGATATGCCAATTGCTGGTTGAAACAACACCTAAATTGTAAGGTTTTAGCATGTTTTAGCGTGGTTGTATAAATCATTTCTAGCTTAGAACATCAATTGTTATAAAAAGAAGTGCTTAGTATTTCAGATTTTATAAAATAAAAAGTTTACATTTGGAGAAAATTCGCGATATAGCATATTTATAGTAGATTTTAGTTTCAATTATTAGCCCAATTTGGCTACTTGAAATGCTAAATATAAAGCGTGGCAATACTGTATTGGCTAGACAAAGTCTGGATGTGTGTCCATGGGGCGTCCGGGGAGCTATTACTAGTATCTTGGCCTGTCAATATGTCAAGAAATATATTCCAAAGTGGCTCAAAACATAGAGGCAGGTAGAACCTAATGATACACAACAAGATATGTGAACTCACAGACAAAGATGAAGTTTAATTGGGTGTTTCTAAGGATTCCTTGCCTGGGGAAAGACGGAATTCAAGACATCTTGTTCCAAACCTCCTAAAATTGGCTAACATAATATAACTTTATTACCCCCAAAATCCTGCGTTTCTAACATTGAGCTACTTTTCATAATTTGTGCGCAACTCCAGTGAGAGTCCAGATACCAATTTTGTTCACACCTATGGACTGTTAAGTCTGTAATATCCCGACTATCCCTTTTGATCGTATCTCTATCCGGGCCTTATATAGCATGTAGGTCTATTATAAAGTAATACTTTATATACACCCAACAAAATCTGTAAGTTCCCCCTAGCTTATACTAGAATATTTCCAAAAATGTTTGATGGATTTAAATAATTTTCAGCTAGAAAGATGCACCCAAGTGTTAGGCACATTTTGATACCAAGTTTGTTGGCCTTGAGACAATGCAACGATAAGAAATTGTGCCATTTATCAATTTGTATACAGAAAAAAAAGTGGTACTAAATCTCACTGGCTATGACTGATTTTGTCCATAAAATTAACAAACATTTTAGACAATAAAATGCTACCGTGTCTTGGTGCACAAGATTATGATCTGCTTATTGATTTTCTTGAAATGATGCCACACATAATTGTTTGGTAGATTCCCATGTCTGTGCACGAAAATCCACTAAGAAAATGTCTGTTAATTTATGGAAAAAACCAGCCATCACCAGTGAGATTTAGTGCCACTTTTTTCTGTATAAAAATTGATAAATGGCACAATTTCTTATCGTTGCATTGTCTCAAGGCCAACAAATTTGGTATCAAAATGTGCCTAAATGTATCATTAGGTGCATCCTTCTAGTTGAAAATTATTTAAATCCATCAAATATTTTTGGACTTATTCTAGTATATGCTAGGGGGCAACTTACATATTTTGTTGGGTGTATAACATTTGGTTGAACAGTCTGCTCTAATCACGTTCAAGGACCAAAATACATCTATCAAAATACCCTCGTAAGTGCCCCTGCCCCTGAACATGTATAAAAAGCAACACTTCCTATCCTCTGTATAAACGTCGAGCAATCGTACTTTATACGTGCGGAAGGGCCAAACTAACACATGAGGTTTTGACCAAACAGCAACGACAAGTAAACTTGTACAAACTTCCCATTGTTGCGTCAGTGCGATAAGAGCATAATAGCCATACAGTTATAACCCCATTTACAACATTCTACAGTGTGTTTGAAGTTAAGCGAGGTTTTCATACCGGATGACAACGTGTAGCGCGCGGTGCGATAAGAGCATGATCTCACAGACAAAGAGTTTGAATTTATTTAATTGGGTATTTCCAATATAAAAGTATTCTCCGCCTGGGAAAAGACGTTCAAGACTTCTTGTTCCATATCCCTTAAAATGGGCTATCATCTATATAACTGTATTACCCCAAATTCCTGCGATTCTAACATTTGGCTACATTTCATAATTTGTGCGCAACTCCAGTGATAGTCCAGCTACCAATTTTGTTCGCGCCTACACTGTACATTTTTCAGAACGCCTTAAAAGGTGTTCTGGTTATTAACACCAAAAGGTGTTCAAGATTTTAAACTTTTATATTGGAAATAATAACACGTATTTTCAGTTTTTTTCTTGTTTTAACAGTATCCTATTTTCACAAATATTTAAATAACACCAAACAATATATAATATCTTTACAGGATTTAGTCAGCTGAAAATTTAACATGTTCTATTTTGAACACGGTGTTAAACAAGCAGGAACATCTTTCTTAACACCAATTTTGTAACAGTTTGGGATCACCATGTGTTCTAGAACGCGTCAGGTGTTCTCAGATGCGTTCTAGAATACACGCCTGTGAACACCTTCCATTTGTTTATAAATGGAAGGTGTAACAAAAATTCTCCATTCTTAACAAAAACTCTTCCATTCTTTGCAATAACTCTCCATTCGTGATTTTACAAATGGAGAGTTATTGTTTGTAGCGCTTCATAGTACAAAATAATGGAGCGAAATAACAACAGGGTGAGGTCTCAGGTGTGTATTAAGTAAAGGATAAACCTTTACTGAATGGCCAGCATAACATACGAGGTTTTGACAGAACAACGACGGCAAGTAAACTTGTGCAAACTTTCTAATGCGCTCATTTCTAAGATTTCTGTACCACTGAAATCACATTTTGTGTCCAAATAGCCTAATCGTTCTTGGCAAATGATGAAGGATTGCGTGGAATCAATATCAATTCCAATTCCAGCGTGGAACAGAGTTGTATTCTAGAAATTTAGATTAAATGTTGCAAGACTCTGTCATCATGTATAATGGATGCCTCGCCTTAATACATAGGACAATTACCTTTTTCACTGCTTCATAAACATACTGATATTAAAGCGGGCTACCTCTGACCTTGAAAGGCTCAACAATCCATTTGTTTCACGAATCAGGCGAACGGAGCAGCTAGCAAGGCTCAAAGAGCTTCATACTACCAAGATTACACTTCATTTGAATAATTAGTACTTTTGGAAAGTTACCTTTTTCGCTGCTTCATAAACAGACTGGTATAGAAGCGGGCTACTTCTGACCTTAAATGTATAATTGCCATCTGATATTAAGTCGACGTTGAGATACGCCACTGCCCTCTCTCCAAGTATATTCTGGTACTCCTATATAGTACAAACAGTGACGTTAGAGACTAATCAATTTAGTGGTCAGGGGCGTAACAGCCGGGGGCAAGGGGGGGGGGGCACAGTGCCCCCCTGAAGGTGCTCAGCAGGAAATTCGAACCTACCCAGCAGGAAAAATGGGGGGGGGGGAGGCCGATTTTTTGTGACCGTGCGAAATGTTGTGACCGTGCGAAATGTTGTGACCGTGCGAAAATTGGTGACCGTGCGAAATTTTTTGACCGTGCGAAATTTTTTGACCAGAAAGACAACAAATCCTGCCCAACCGACCCAACCTGAGAGGTCCATTCGTCTGTAGAACCCGGGCTGTAGAACAGGGTTTCGTTTTTCGTCCCCTTACCTCCACGTATTCAGTAGACCCAACTAGACCATATTCCTCAGCATCCCAACTAGCAAAGATGAGAGTACGCCTTGGTCGCCACCGTCCTAAAATAGTGTAGGAGTGAATTATAACAGAGGAAGTGTGAATTGAGTGACCACTATAAGACATTTTCCACTTTGTCCAAATTCACTCCAATTCGGAACGAATTAAGAAAAATCAATTCCAAACAGTAAGATAACTGACTTTTTAGTGATTTTGAGTGGTCCCTTCATCATGTTAAAATACATTCCTCAAGAGCTTACAGCATCAATTAACTTAATAGCGACAGAGTGTGGTACTTCATCAGAAATGACTGGGATGATATAGCTTCTCTCTCCAATAATCTCCATTTTATAAGCTCAGTGAGCATGAAAAAGAGAACAAAAATTGTACTCTACAAAGTTCTTCACGTGGCAATAAAAGTCTAAAAGTCTGTTGCTGGCCACGCAGAGCAGAAACATATCATGGTTCTTTATTATAAGGAGTAACTCAAGGTCACGCTATATCTGAAAAGTTGTTTGGATCATAAAAGCTGGGATTCTATTAATTTGGGGATAAGAAAGTCCCATCTGCGCATACGTAAATAACAGGTCCCGTTTTCTAGGCTATTGGGCTCATTCACTTTTGAGTGAGCATAATCTTGATGGCGCTGTTGTCGTCTGCTTAGGTACAGACTTAATTGAAGTTTACACGAAATTGTAAAATTGTTTGAAGATTGACGGTTTTATAAGAAAAATGACCCTGAATATATTGGACTCGGTAAGTTTCCATTACATCGTTCAACTGCTAATGTCTGTCTATCTGATACAATACGGAGACAGGGAGGACATAAGTAAAAACGCGTGTCAGTTTGTGATTACCTGATATATTCAGTTCCCGTATACATTTCATTAATCTCGTACCCGGTGCTCGTAATAATACGGTATCTGGTATCGTAATTCACCGGAGACAAGGCGGAGATGAGTGGAAACGCGTGTCAATTTATATTACCTGATTTGATCAGTTCTCCGTACGCTCTAGTTATCTCTAATAACGACGCTGTTCCACTGGAAGGGTCAATGGCTCCATACACCCAGGCGTCACGATGGTTGCCAAGAATCACGTACCGATCTGCAGTAGCATTGCGTAGAGAGAATATTTGTTACATTATTTGAAAATGGTAACATCTCTGGTCATAAACTATTGCTTACGTTTCTCAAGGAAAAGTTTAATTGCGGACAGGGAGTTGATGTGAGGCACCGAATGCTGAGAACTTGGTTGAAGATAATGATTGTCACTTTTTGAAAACAAATGCCCCCCCCCAAAAAAAAAAACCCACACAAAACAAACAACAACACAAACCACACACACACCCAAACATTGAAACTCGTTCGGGCAACTATTTTGTGGATCCTTTTATTTTATTAAAATAATGAATCTATACTTTCCCGATGATTGAAATTGAAAATGTTTGGATATGCACTTCTAACAAGTATTCCATTGCGTTATAACTCGACAATAAAGTCATGTAGCGATGTTCGATTTTTCCAAACCGTGTGTAATAAATATGTGACTTGTTTAAACAACTATATACACTCCCTTTTCTTGGGTTTAAATTGTGGCACCTTATTCACAATGACAGAAGGTCCATTATTATAATGAAACTTTGTATAAGTTAAACTTTTTTGGCGAATGCTTAGTCTCAATACCTGGTTCTACTTTGCCTCTTATGCACCCGATGACGTTGTGAATTGTACGTTGTTCTTTGGTGGAATGAACGCTGACTTTCACCGTTCTGTAGACACAAAAATGTAATAAATATAGAGGTATACGTCATATAATCGAAAAGATTCGACAAATATGAAATTGGAAGACTTTCATGAATGATGACTATATTCGATCCATCGAGTGTCACAATCTGATATTCTACCATCAGAATACAGTGAATGTCTTATTTTAAACAATTAGGCCGATCAAGCGGTCACTTTCAACACTTCATGAATTTCAAACATTTTGGCTAAGTTATCAGGTTTTGAGTTTTAAATTCTCCCCATGACCATGATGAGATGGCCTAATGTAGGCTAGTATGGCAAAAACAGGGACAAAAAATGTTATCTCACCTGTTTGAATCGACAAATCCCGGACCAATTCGATATGTAATATTGAGACCGCCTTTCCATTCATCAGGGACTTCTGGTCCTGTCATTTCACTGTAAAGAATTTAAATAAAATATATAAATACTAGCGGGTACCCGCGCATTAAGGTTTGGCGATTCCGTATTATTATATAGATATTATAAAATGGGTTAAAATAAAACAAAAAGAGTCTTTAAAAGTACAAACATCGCTTAGAGGGGTTGGGTTTGAGTGCAAACAGATTTGAGGAAGAGTATTATGTGATAACCAAACGAGCACTCCCAATATTTTCACGAAATCAAGTTTCAAGTTTTAATTTATAAAGTCATAGTCAATTTGCAAAGTTTACACGATTCATACACTCCTAGTAGTTCCGGAATTAGGCACTCTGCGCATGCAGGAAACTGCATGCGCAGAGTGTCTAATTTCACTCCGCGTGTGCGCCGTACAAGGGCGCACAACTTGCTTTAATTGATTCGTTGTTCACGCAGCACGGGTTCGCCATTCGTAAAAATTCCAATAAAAATTAAAAGTGTGCACAAAATGTTAATTGACATGTATGAATTAGATCAAAACATGGATATGTTTTGTTTCTCTAAACTGAACTGGAGTATAGTATAGGGACACACCAGCACACACCGGTGTGTAGTACATAGTGTGACTGCATGCATAGAGAGAGTGTTAGTAGCCAGTTGATCTACATAAGTGTTTCTAGAACTTGAATTCATAATATAAGCATGGGAAAACCACACTATAGCAGGGTAAAAATGGGCAAATGGGATATATAAGCTTACAGTAGAGTTACTAAAAAGTGGACAAATCAATGCACAATGGTGTCATGCAATTATTCACACATCAGCGTGCAAGCATTGATTTTTCCAATTTTCTCGAAAAAACACATACACACTTATAAATGACCTATAGTTGTAAGATACATTACAGAAACATGGTAAACAAACAACTCCTGAAAAAATGAGAGTTAATCACGAGCACGAAAAAAACCAAGTTCTTCGAGCCCGACCGAACAATTTCTCGAATTCTCAGATATTCTTTAAAAATCACGATTGTTTGGGGGGACACCCCCACCAAAACAACCAAAAACAACCAACAAAATGGACTGACACTACCTCAGAGGTCCGTTTGCCTGTATAAGTGTGGCCTAAAGGACTCCTAAAGTACTTTTAACCACATTCGAAACTTTCTAATGACAGTAATATTGCAATTATCATGTTTTTACCTTGGTCTTTCCACATTTTATTCTCGTCACCAAAATTGGCAATCTGGCATTTATCAATTTCACAAATCAAGGTACATTTAATTGAGAAATAGATAAACGCCGCACAGTGGGTCAGGTCAGATCCAAAGCATGGTGTGTGAAACACTGGCGGCCGGTATACAGGTTAATACGAGTATCGTATGTACACTGGCGGCCGGAATACAGGCCGCTAACATGGGCGCATTGTTGGGGATTCCCCATCGCATAAAAACATGCCCTTTGACCCGGAAAGTTGTCTGCGGGCTACAGGCTGCATATAGCTTTGTATTGACATCGTGATATTGCGTTGAAGACAATCTGTGCTGATTAACTTTGGAGTTATTTAATCAATTTCGGTCGGATTTTCGGATTTTTCAATGGCGCTGTCGGTGGCAGATGTTTTAGCAAGGGTCATGGACTCTGATACGGAGGATATATATGATTCTGACAATAGTTATAAGGATGAACAAGACACGGTAAGCATGCATAGTGCTCCTAAAGAAGTGCTAGTAACGATTATGGGAACGATACACACAGTGACATTATGCCCTATTGAGGGGCTTCGGCAGGGGTGTCAGGATGGGGCTACCGTTTACTCAGGGGTGTCAGTGTTCAAAGGGTTAACTTAAAATTTCAAAATTGTAACCATATTGTACGAAAACCCTCCATCCAGCCATGATCCAGCTAACCAAAAGCTCTTTTCACAAATACTACAGTCGGTGTTATTGGAGGTATTTCTCCCACTAGGGAGCCTATTTACAAACAGACTGAAAAGATTTGTTGACGGTAATTTGCACTCTTTTTGTCGTGTTTATTGTCGAAAGTGGCAAAAATGGATAGAATGTGTCAATATTCATATTTAGATGTCATCTTAGAAATCGCCGGGCATATGATTTATGATATTAAATTTTACCTTAGAAATCGCCGAGCATCATCGTACCCAATGGGGTGTACGGGAATCGTCGGTAGCTTCGTGTCCTCTTCCTTCAGACGATACATGTATGCTTAAGTGTGACAGAAACCATGTTTTATTATGTTTTATTGAAGTTGATGTTAGTATAATTTTGAACAAAGTTTAAAATACATAGGTACATAATTTTGTTAATGCCACACTAAGCCACTTCAACATAAATTGAACTTCCAGGCAAGTGTCAATTTACAGCATTTTCTCGTATCATTTCCGATCTTTTCAAATTTACATATTTGTCACACTTTTACTTTACAAAAGATACTGACAAATTCGTCGGTCTCATCACATACTGATCTATTCGAGAGATTATGAATTTTTGAGATATTGTATCGTTCTCTTTCAATATCCCAAGTTACAGACCTCAATTCTGTTTAATTAATGAGATATAAGTCCTTGCATTTGGTGTATTTGCTGTTTTTTACATTTCAGCGTTTCACATATCCATATAGCATAGGATATAACGTGGATGACACATCACGCTATTTGAA
Organism: Ophiura sarsii; assembly: GCA_035610835.1. NCBI lineage: Eukaryota > Metazoa > Echinodermata > Ophiuroidea > Amphilepidida > Ophiuridae > Ophiura > Ophiura sarsii. Next base: position 30,510,591 of record CM069458.1, read on the forward strand.
CATCGCAAATTCTACGCGTTTCACTTACAGATCTATTCCATGAGCTATTTGAACATCGCAAATTCTACGCGTTTCACATACAGATCTATTCAATGAGCTATTTGAACATCGCAAATTCAACGAGATCTATATGCGCTCTATACGAGAAATCATCGTAAACTATTTGAAAATCGCAAATTCTACGCGTTTCACATAGAGATCTATATATGCGCTCTATACGAGAAATCATCGTAAATAATGGAAAATAATCAATCAAGAATGTCTATAATCTAGTCAACTGGACTTACTTTTATTGTTTGGCGACAGTTTCACATCCTATCCCGGATGTATCGTCAGGCCGACTGATGTTCTAGTGGCATTGCTTGACCAGTTGACTAGATTATAGACATTCTTGATTGATTTTAACTACCTGGATGACTGACAACATTCATAAACAAAATGGAAAATAATATTTTCACATAGAGAACTATAAGTTTGGTACCATTTTAATCAATGTTATTTAAAAGATTAGCACACACAAATGACCTAAATAGAAGTACCAAGGGTCCTCTTCATGTAAATATCCTATCTAGGAATATTGGTTAAGAAATAAGCAAGTTTGAAGCCAAATCTGACGACAGGATTTTCAATCTCGATTTTCTCGAAAAGCGTGTTGCGTCGAATAGATCTGTATGTGATGAGACCGACTAATTGATTCAGTACGTATCCACATTGCTACTGAATTGTCATGACATATTGTCATAATGTGTAGTCAAAATCGTACCTTTAAACCTACAATTTCACTTCTGTAGACGTTGCCAAGAATTAGAAAAATGAACATGTCTACATTGACCTTTGACTTACGTTTTGATGGATATCCAGGAGTGACTGCGTCCCCTTTTGCATCAGTTTTGAATATGTTGCCCCTCTGTACTCCGGTTCCAGGGAGCCACCACGCTGACGGGTACACGTTGGATTCACCTTCCTGTGCGTACTCTGCTGGGTCACTGTACAATATGGCAGCTTTAGCACCCGCGGTTTGAGCATTATACACCTGTGTGTAAATATGGTGCAAAATAAAAGGTTGTTCGTTTGGTATTCATTGAGGTTTTTGTCGACGTTGATTGTCGTCTTCCTCGTCAGCGGTGGCGTCTTCATCGGCGTGCTCAGGGGTGGATTTGGTGGCTGAAGCTCCCCGTCCTACGAGTACATTAACAAAGCACCCGCACGAATTATGTTGCAGCTTTGTAACAAGATCCGGCACACAACAATCTGGTCAGAAAAATAAATCTGTTTTTCTGACACTTCCAAAGAAAGGGGATATCAGTGAATGTAAGAATAACCGGACCATAGGCTGGCACTAATATCCCATGCAAGTAAAATCTTGTTGCACGTCTTAAATGAGAGACTCAGACAACACCTTGAGAGAGAGAGCTCCCTCTGTGTGTAAGATATGGTGCTTTGTGGAAAGCCCTGCTAGCACTTGGAGTTCCATCCCATCTTGTGCAGTCAACCAAGAACCTATACGGCCAGCTTGCCTGTGTACTCACAGAGAAAGGGAATATTTCTTATTTGGACAGGGGGTGCGACATGGTTGTATTCTCTCGCCTATACTTTTCAACATATGCGCCGAATACATCATGAGAAACTAGGATGGTGGTCTATCAATTGGAAAAAAGCAGCTCAGTAAATTGCGGTATGTAGATGATACCACATTTGTGACCACTACCTTTAAGGATCTCCAGTGTGTGCTGGCAAAATGAAACAAGAGGGCGAAACTATGGAACTGCGTCATAATATTGCCAAAACCAAAATTATGAACATTGGTGGGTATCAGCCGACAGACCCTCTAATGGTGGATGGGAAGGAAATGTTGAGAAATTATCACAGTTCAACCTTATTGGAGCACTTATCACCACGGATGGCAGCGGTAAGCGAGAGATAAGAAGAGTTAGAAATTGCATGACAATGGCAAGATATGCCATGGTAAATCTCTCCATAATATGGGCAGATGGAGGAGTCACCAACGCAACAAAAATGCGCCTAGATCAAGCACTTGTTTTCTCCATTGCCATCTATTCCTGAGAAACATAGTAACTCACCAAAGGCAGACTGTGATAGGATAAATGCATTCGAACTCTGGTGCTGGCGGAAATGCTTATAATTCCCTGAGTTGCAAAAAAGTATTATGCCAGTGTTCTACAACAATTTGTTGTCAAGAACAGACAGGCTTGATTCCATCAATCGCCAAACTCTCAGCTACTTAAGACACATCGCCAGACGTTAGGACAACTCTCTTGAGAAAGTCCTTATGCAGGGAAAAATTGGGGGCTCAAGAAGAAGAGGGCGCCAGGATCAATAATTTAGTTGGACAACCTCACCAGCGGTGTATCAACTAACCGACAAAGTGGAGAACCATCATGAAGGTCACGAACTGTCAGAGATGACGGAGGCGTACCAAGCAAGCAAGCAACCCCACAAACCCGCCTATACCATATTCCCACTCACATATTTCCCACCGCATCAGAGATTAGTCCAAGCCTCCAAAATATTGGTCCAATCCCCGGCCCGCCCCATCACTCCACACCTCCATTGTATTGGAAGGTTTCCGAGCATGCGTCAAATCACCATCCTATCATCCACTTATTACACTCACCATATCACCTCGGGCTATTTTTCCGTATTTCATAATGACAATGCTCTCATTAAAATTGATGTCCGGATAAGATTCTTTAATATACTTGAAGTCCTCATGGCGACCGAAGTTCACGTATACAAGATTACCCTGCAAACAATATCAGAATGGTGGTTTTATGACAGCTGAGTTGGCTCAAGAAAATTACAACGCACCTTTAGGTGATCGTAACTTACTAAATAAATAAGTGTCGAAATAGATCGATTCAAACAACAAAATAAATTTAAAATTAGTTGGCTATAATTTTTTTTAAAGAAAAAAATAGAAAAAAAAAAATCTGGACTGCGCTGTGAATAACTCAAGCAAACTTGGATCATGGAAGTATTCTTCCATGCTTGGGATGGGAGTGTTCTTTGACTACTTTTACCTAATCTCTAATTTCTCCGTAATTAATGAACCGAATCAAATGCAGTTTTCTTCAAATGATAGCCAACTATATAATTTGACTCTTTTTTTAAATTGTTCTATTCCGACACTTATTTAGGAAGTAACGATCACCTAATGGTGCGTTGTATTTTTTTTTGAGACCCTGATACGAGTTATGACTCAAAAATGTCTACATGTTCAATGGAATATTAGAGTTGTCAATACTTTGGCAAGTACATTTAGGTTGATTCGAAAATACTCGACTCACACCAGCAACTCCCACTTTCATCACGTGACCAATTACTACCTTCCTTCATAACCTTTGAATGTCTCCAGGAAGTCTATTGTTTCCCATCTACATCACTTGGCTTTGCAAACTCGAATCATAATGATTTCTTCGGGTTATTTTACTCTTTTTCATGGCATTTTCAATAGACTTTAACGGCATGCTCTTCCTTTCTCAACTCATTTTCGTTAGACTTTTTCTCACGGCATAGGGTATCCATGACATGTTCACGGTACATACATTTTTCTGAACATCGTTATAATTATAACGAAAAACAATGGTGACGGTTACCATAACGGTTACCATCTATGAGGTTACCTACTTACCTCCACGTCTCCTTTGTGCGAATAGGCGCTGAATGGAGGTACGATGTCTGGATTATAATCGTCAGGACGTAAAATCTTCTCCTCCAATGCAGAGTGAAATATCTCCTGACCATCTTCCAAAATGGATACCTTAAAAGCAATACATAAAATAGGTAAAACAGGATATGATTCTCAGAATGAAATATAGCAGTACGTGTAACTTCATTTTCATGATGATGTTTCTGTTCTTTGCGGAAGAATCTTTTTCTGCCAAAGTCACAACTTTCTCTCACATTCAGATGTGCTGATACGCGGATTCGCCCCACTTAAATTTGTTTTACCATAATTATACAAAACATATTTTTCAGAAACTTTTTCCAACTTTCAAAGTCTGATCCCAAGAGTTACTGAACCAATACTAATTTTAACATTTTTAATCATTTTGTGAAATGTCGGAACAGTCATGACTGTATTCGTCTGCAGACGATACTGCCGCGTGGACGTGTTTTTATATTACTCCTTTGCCCTTTATTTAAAAATAGGCTGTATACTATAATTGTTTTGCTTTGCAAAGGCTGTACTATATTTCACCATGTTCACTGCGACATTTACTTTAAATAAAACAACTATAGCCGAAGAAATGTGTGATTTGACCGTGACAAAATTGCAACTGAAATAGTTTTTCTTGTAACTTCTTCTAGAACACATTCCAACCGGTATAGCAAAAACGGCAAATAAAGAAAATGGGGAAAATTTGCTTATTTGCATATTCAGACAATTTCAATTTTGGCTCTATTTTCGCTTATGTTGTTGTTGATTAACATAATTGTTAGTAAGTATCGTCGAAATTAATCGTTGGAACACACTTTTATTGAAATATGGCGTGGCGGTTTTTACAAAATGGCTGCCTTTTTAATAGAAGCACGCGTTTGATGTTTTTTAATTTAATTTGAAATTGTACTTCTTTTTAAATATCTTTATAATCTGGAAACGTAATTCTACAATTTTAGGAAAGTAGGTAAATAGTACTATAGGGCCTATTCAGTGAGGTGTTTTAAATCACCGATCCTTGTTCAGGCTACTTTTAACAATAATATAGAACAAAAGGATCGCGCTTTCCCCGCTCTTTCCTCTACTTGTAAAAGGGCAAGAGCATGTCATGGATTGAATATTAAAAAACCCAGTGATAAGCCAAACGCCTTACTTTGTTTGGAACATTTGGGTCTGGATAGCTTAACAAGACGTCGTAAGAGACGAGTTTGGCAGAATCAAGACCTTGTTCGAGCCATCGCCTCTGGACATATTGTGCAGACGTTGCACCTGCCGATGTTCCCGCCAAATGTGGAACAGCTGACAAATTCCTACAAGAATAATGCACATGGTATGTGGTCAGTTGATGATAGAAACATGCAGGTATGGTCGGTCTATAATGGATTGTTAGGTTAATAGTGTTGGTATGTCGTTTGTGAAGACTTAAGAATTAAGAACTCGCCTTAAGATTTATCTTAGCATTAATGAGATAGGCTCGAGGTATGAGATAGGATAAATCGTAAGGCGAACAATAAACGACATTTTAAAAGAATATTTCAGAATTGCTGCTTGCTTGAGCTTCGCGAAGTCGGACCACAATCAAGGAAAAAAAGGTTGGCACACTTTGTCTTAATTACGGAAAAAACCCGCCCCTCTCCCCGGAGGCAATGTTGATCCGAGTCATATTATCAGAAGCCATGGTAGGTCCCCCAACATTGATTGATGGGGGATGGGGAAGGATATAAGAAAGGGGGAGACTTTTGCTTTCTATTAAACAGTGCTATGTCCCAAGTCTGATCTCAATTGCGAGCACAGGGATATTTGTAATAAGTTGCGTCAAGTGTGCCAACTATTATTTTCCTTGATTGTCTGAGCGAAATCCTAAATTCACCATGTGGGATTGGTTTTTTGGCTATAACTTTAGAACCAAATGCCCGATGCTAACGAGGTTTTGCACGATTATTGTAGGGTATATTGTCAACATTCCCAAAAAGTTACAAGTATCAATCACGTCATTTAGGGATTGGTCAGTCAATACGTAGGCAACATATACGTCAAAACATGTTATTTTTACAATTTATTTTCATGGATGTGAAACAAAATGTTGAAGAACAATTAGAGTTCGTATATGTATTAATTGATTTCTAATCAACATTTGATAGACGGCATATTAAGTCAGACAAAAGTGTATTAGGGACCGGCCATTAATTACTAAGGCTGTCTCTGTATATTAAATGTGTGCGACGATAGGTCTATAATAGGCCTTGCAATTGTTATAGTTCATGCAAACATTACTATCTTCAGAAGATAGCAATTAATGACACGATGCCATGTTATGTTCCTAGCATTAAAATATATAATCATGGAAAATAATCATAATAACATTTATTTACAAAATAAATAAAGCCACATAAACAGAATGGCTAATACAAACAAAGATAGAAGAACGAAAAGTCACTTTGTGTATTAGGGACTGGTCATTATTTACTAACGCTGTCTCTGTATGTTAATTGTGTGCGACTATAGGTGTATAATAGGCCTTGTCATTGTTATAGTTCATGCAAACATTACTATCTTCAGAAGATGACACGTTATGTTCTTATCATTTAAATATGAAATTATGGAATATAAATAAAGTCACATATATCAAATAATGCGCCATGAAGACAAAACTCTAAGATAACGTGCCGATTATTTAAAAAAAATGGACTTTATGATCGTTTAGAAATAAGCTTAGAGGCACACACAAGAAGAAGAAAAATAGAAGATTGGGCAAGGATTCGAACCTGGGGCCGCGGCGTGGAAGTCTCATATGTTAACCACTACACCAACCGGGCGTGTGTGCATATTGTAATTGAATTATACGCTATCAATACACGTGCATTGTTATTGCAGCGGTGAATCATTGCAACGGTACACCATTACAACTCATCAAATTTCTCATTATTATGAAATGCAAAACTTTTTTTCTCAATGGATTAGTGTTTAGTGGACAATGTGAAACTCATAGGCTATCTTTTAGAAGAAATGAATCGCATCTTCGGTATGTTTCAACGGTTCACCCCTGCTGAATTTAAACATATATGACTATAGATTTATATTATTTCACCAATGGTACACCGTTGAAAGGTAGGTATGCGGTGCTTAATCTTTGCTTAAAAAGGGTCTATATGAACGGTATTTGTCCTCTAATCCCTTATCCATTGAAAAATCAGTTCTGTATTTCGTAACAATGACACATTTGATGATTTCTTATGGTGAACCGATGATATTGATTCACCATTGCGATGACAATACACGAGCATTGATAGCGTATAATTCAGTTACAATATGCACACACGCCCGGTTGGTGTAGTGGTTAACATATGAGACTTGCACCCCACTGTCCCGGGTTCGAATCCTTGTCTAAGCTTCTATTCGATAATGATTTATTTGTTGCTTCTTTTTTCTAACAATCATGATTTGCATTATTTGTTTTTAATCAGCACTATCATTGTCTTCGATTTCTTGAATAATCATAATGTCCTAGATTTTGGTACCGAAAGAGTGCAGATGTACTCATTCTTATAAATGGGCGTAATGGCTTGACAACTTTTGATTTATTGTCAAAACAAAACAGGCATATTTCATGTTGGGTCTATATTTTTAAGTTATATAGCCACTGGTATTAAGATATCTAGATATAGATACTGGTCTTGAGATATATAAACGACAGGAAGATGTTTTCTCAACGTTTAGCTGATGATATATGAGGTCGAGCATCCATCTGAATTTAAATAACTGGTCATGTCTATAGTTTCACTGCCATTTTAAGTGAAAAATATACCTCCGTATTTAAAAGTGACCGGTCCCTAAAAGTACGTTGACGCATATTGTTTGAACACGTGACCAGTGTTATAACCTATCTGTCGTCCAAATCTGGTGAAGAAATCTTTGTTTAATCTCATGTTATAGCCAAAAGACTTAACACAGATGATTTTTTTAGCAAATGACTCAGACAATCAAGGAAAAAAAGGTTGGCACACTTTGTCTTAATTACGGAAAAAACCCGCCCCTCTCCCCGGAGGCAATGTTGATCCGAGTCATATTATCAGAAGCCATGGTAGGTCCCCCAACATTGATTGATGGGGGATGGGGAAGGATATAAGAAAGGGGGAGACTTTTGCTTTCTATTAAACAGTGCTATGTCCCAAGTCTGATCTCAATTGCGAGCACAGGGATATTTGTAATAAGTTGCGTCAAGTGTGCCAACTATTATTTTCCTTGATTGTCTGAGCGAAATCCTAAATTCACCATGTGGGATTGGTTTTTTGGCTATAACTTTAGAACCAAATGCCCGATGCTAACGAGGTTTTGCACGATTATTGTAGGGTATATTGTCAACATTCCCAAAAAGTTCCAAGTATCAATCACGTCATTTAGGGATTGGTCAGTCAATACGTAGGCAACATATACGTCAAAACATGTTATTTTTACAATTTATTTTCATGGATGTGAAACAAAATGTTGAAGAACAATTAGAGTTCGTATATGTATTAATTGATTTCTAATCAACATTTGATAGACGGCATATTAAGTCAGACAAAAGTGTATTAGGGACCGGCCATTAATTACTAAGGCTGTCTCTGTATATTAAATGTGTGCGACGATAGGTCTATAATAGGCCTTGCAATTGTTATAGTTCATGCAAACATTACTATCATCAGAAGATAGCAATTAATGACACGATGCCATGTTATGTTCCTAGCATTAAAATATATAATCATGGAAAATAATCATAATAACATTTATTTACAAAATAAATAAAGCCACATAAACAGAATGGCTAATACAAACAAAGATAGAAGAACGAAAAGTCACTTTGTGTATTAGGGACTGGTCATTATTTACTAACGCTGTCTCTGTATGTTAATTGTGTGCGACTATAGGTGTATAATAGGCCTTGTCATTGTTATAGTTCATGCAAACATTACTATCTTCAGAAGATGACACGTTATGTTCTTATCATTTAAATATGAAATTATGGAATATAAATAAAGTCACATATATCAAATAATGCGCCATGAAGACAAAACTCTAAGATAACGTGCCGATTATTTAAAAAAAATGGACTTTATGATCGTTTAGAAATAAGCTTAGAGGCACACACAAGAAGAAGAAAAATAGAAGATTGGGCAAGGATTCGAACCTGGGGCCGCGGCGTGGAAGTCTCATATGTTAACCACTACACCAACCGGGCGTGTGTGCATATTGTAATTGAATTATACGCTATCAATACACGTGCATTGTTATTGCAGCGGTGAATCATTGCAACGGTACACCATTACAACTCATCAAATTTCTCATTATTATGAAATGCAAAACTTTTTTTCTCAATGGATTAGTGTTTAGTGGACAATGTGAAACTCATAGGCTATCTTTTAGAAGAAATGAATCGCATCTTCGGTATGTTTCAACGGTTCACCCCTGCTGAATTTAAACATATATGACTATAGATTTATATTATTTCACCAATGGTACACCGTTGAAAGGTAGGTATGCGGTGCTTAATCTTTGCTTAAAAAGGGTCTATATGAACGGTATTTGTCCTCTAATCCCTTATCCATTGAAAAATCAGTTCTGTATTTCGTAACAATGACACATTTGATGATTTCTTATGGTGAACCGATGATATTGATTCACCATTGCGATGACAATACACGAGCATTGATAGCGTATAATTCAGTTACAATATGCACACACGCCCGGTTGGTGTAGTGGTTAACATATGAGACTTGCACCCCACTGTCCCGGGTTCGAATCCTTGTCTAAGCTTCTATTCGATAATGATTTATTTGTTGCTTCTTTTTTCTAACAATCATGATTTGCATTATTTGTTTTTAATCAGCACTATCATTGTCTTCGATTTCTTGAATAATCATAATGTCCTAGATTTTGGTACCGAAAGAGTGCAGATGTACTCATTCTTATAAATGGGCGTAATGGCTTGACAACTTTTGATTTATTGTCAAAACAAAACAGGCATATTTCATGTTGGGTCTATATTTTTAAGTTATATAGCCACTGGTATTAAGATATCTAGATATAGATACTGGTCTTGAGATATATAAACGACAGGAAGATGTTTTCTCAACGTTTAGCTGATGATATATGAGGTCGAGCATCCATCTGAATTTAAATAACTGGTCATGTCTATAGTTTCACTGCCATTTTAAGTGAAAAATATACCTCCGTATTTAAAAGTGACCGGTCCCTAAAAGTACGTTGACGCATATTGTTTGAACACGTGACCAGTGTTATAACCTATCTGTCGTCCAAATCTGGTGAAGAAATCTTTGTTTAATCTCATGTTATAGCCAAAAGACTTAACACAGATGATTTTTTTAGCAAATGACTCAGACAATCAAGGAAAAAAAGGTTGGCACACTTTGTCTTAATTACGGAAAAAACCCGCCCCTCTCCCCGGAGGCAATGTTGATCCGAGTCATATTATCAGAAGCCATGGTAGGTCCCCCAACATTGATTGATGGGGGATGGGGAAGGATATAAGAAAGGGGGAGACTTTTGCTTTCTATTAAACAGTGCTATGTCCCAAGTCTGATCTCAATTGCGAGCACAGGGATATTTGTAATAAGTTGCGTCAAGTGTGCCAACTATTATTTTCCTTGATTGTCTGAGCGAAATCCTAAATTCACCATGTGGGATTGGTTTTTTGGCTATAACTTTAGAACCAAATGCCCGATGCTAACGAGGTTTTGCACGATTATTGTAGGGTATATTGTCAACATTCCCAAAAAGTTACAAGTATCAATCACGTCATTTAGGGATTGGTCAGTCAATACGTAGGCAACATATACGTCAAAACATGTTATTTTTACAATTTATTTTCATGGATGTGAAACAAAATGTTGAAGAACAATTAGAGTTCGTATATGTATTAATTGATTTCTAATCAACATTTGATAGACGGCATATTAAGTCAGACAAAAGTGTATTAGGGACCGGCCATTAATTACTAAGGCTGTCTCTGTATATTAAATGTGTGCGACGATAGGTCTATAATAGGCCTTGCAATTGTTATAGTTCATGCAAACATTACTATCTTCAGAAGATAGCAATTAATGACACGATGCCATGTTATGTTCCTAGCATTAAAATATATAATCATGGAAAATAATCATAATAACATTTATTTACAAAATAAATAAAGCCACATAAACAGAATGGCTAATACAAACAAAGATAGAAGAACGAAAAGTCACTTTGTGTATTAGGGACTGGTCATTATTTACTAACGCTGTCTCTGTATGTTAATTGTGTGCGACTATAGGTGTATAATAGGCCTTGTCATTGTTATAGTTCATGCAAACATTACTATCTTCAGAAGATGACACGTTATGTTCTTATCATTTAAATATGAAATTATGGAATATAAATAAAGTCACATATATCAAATAATGCGCCATGAAGACAAAACACTAAGATAACGTGCCGATTATTTAAAAAAAATGGACTTTATGATCGTTTAGAAATAAGCTTAGAGGCACACACAAGAAGAAGAAAAATAGAAGATTGGGCAAGGATTCGAACCTGGGGCCGCGGCGTGGAAGTCTCATATGTTAACCACTACACCAACCGGGCGTGTGTGCATATTGTAATTGAATTATACGCTATCAATACACGTGCATTGTTATTGCAGCGGTGAATCATTGCAACGGTACACCATTACAACTCATCAAATTTCTCATTATTATGAAATGCAAAACTTTTTTTCTCAATGGATTAGTGTTTAGTGGACAATGTGAAACTCATAGGCTATCTTTTAGAAGAAATGAATCGCATCTTCGGTATGTTTCAACGGTTCACCCCTGCTGAATTTAAACATATATGACTATAGATTTATATTATTTCACCAATGGTACACCGTTGAAAGGTAGGTATGCGGTGCTTAATCTTTGCTTAAAAAGGGTCTATATGAACGGTATTTGTCCTCTAATCCCTTATCCATTGAAAAATCAGTTCTGTATTTCGTAACAATGACACATTTGATGATTTCTTATGGTGAACCGATGATATTGATTCACCATTGCGATGACAATACACGAGCATTGATAGCGTATAATTCAGTTACAATATGCACACACGCCCGGTTGGTGTAGTGGTTAACATATGAGACTTGCACCCCACTGTCCCGGGTTCGAATCCTTGTCTAAGCTTCTATTCGATAATGATTTATTTGTTGCTTCTTTTTTCTAACAATCATGATTTGCATTATTTGTTTTTAATCAGCACTATCATTGTCTTCGATTTCTTGAATAATCATAATGTCCTAGATTTTGGTACCGAAAGAGTGCAGATGTACTCATTCTTATAAATGGGCGTAATGGCTTGACAACTTTGATTTATTGTCAAAACAAAACAGGCATATTTCATGTTGGGTCTATATTTTTAAGTTATATAGCCACTGGTATTAAGATATATAGATATAGATACTGGTCTTGAGATATATAAACGACAGGAAGATGTTTTCTCAACGTTTAGCTGATGATATATGAGGTCGAGCATCCATCTGAATTTAAATAACTGGTCATGTCTATAGTTTCACTGCCATTTTAAGTGAAAAATATACCTCCGTATTTAAAAGTGACCGGTCCCTAAAAGTACGTTGACGCATATTGTTTGAACACGTGACCAGTGTTATAACCTATCTGTCGTCCAAATCTGGTGAAGAAATCTTTGTTTAATCTCATGTTATAGCCAAAAGACTTAACACAGATGATTTTTTTAGCAAATGACTCAGACAATCAAGGAAAAAAAGGTTGGCACACTTTGTCTTAATTACGGAAAAAACCCGCCCCTCTCCCCGGAGGCAATGTTGATCCGAGTCATATTATCAGAAGCCATGGTAGGTCCCCCAACATTGATTGATGGGGGATGGGGAAGGATATAAGAAAGGGGGAGACTTTTGCTTTCTATTAAACAGTGCTATGTCCCAAGTCTGATCTCAATTGCGAGCACAGGGATATTTGTAATAAGTTGCGTCAAGTGTGCCAACTATTATTTTCCTTGATTGCAGGTCTTAAGTGTAGACCCTGGTCCTAATTTCCCGATCAACTCAAAAGTTCTAAGAGATACTTTTTCTTAACCCTAACCCCCTGAGTACTAAAAAAATACTACTTGTAAGCCTATCTCCAGGAGCATGGGCGGACAGTTATCGATTACGTAATCAACCGAGCCTCTATAGTAAGCGCGATATACTGCGCGAACGACTAGCTAAGGGTCGTGGCTTAGTGGGTGGGACGAGCCGGCGTGTGGAGGGTCCCCGGGTTGGTTCCCGGGCCGATTCCCCGGCGATGTTGTTGGTGTTTCATGTTCAAAAATTGAGATCCCCGGTTAGAAATCCGGTTAGGGGGTTAGGGTTAACCATGGATATACTAGAGGGAGAAGGAATAACAACGAGATAACCTAATCCGATAATATATTCAACTTTACAAAGGATTGGGGATTGCTACGTACCCTACCATATGTGTTGAATCATATTGCCGACTATATAAGCAATTCGAAAGTTGTGCATACATATTTTGCTTTATACATTGTTATGTCAAATAAATGCTCAAAATATTACTAGACGCGCCCCGAACATTGCAATTGGAAATGTATATTTGATTGATGTAATATAAAATATGACAATAAGTATGGCCATTTGTTTTGAACTGATTTTACAATACTATGCCGCAAAAAAATGTTTACCCAAACAAACTCTAACAAATTTGAGACTGTAAACGTTCGGGCTCATTCACTTCCCGATTTAGTATATATCAACAAAGTAACCCTTGACAACCACTTTGTTCCGATGCGAAATTTCACGAGAAACTCAAATATGCATAGTAAATTGTGATTGAGATAGGTATAATATTGATTGAAGTTTAATCAAAATTTGAATATTTCTATATTTTTTTAACATTGTTAATCATAACATGTTAGTATTATAGGTCCTATCTAAATTCCAATAGCATATTTGGATTCATTGTGAGATTTCCGTTCAGAAGATATATACTTTTTATGCTTTTTTTACAAAGTAGTTATTGCGATATGCTAATTCGAATCTCAGATGGTATAAAATGTACCAATCTTGAAATAAGGGTGGCGAGTTCAAAACACATGGCTGTATGCAACTTGAATTTTTATTCAAAACAAACTCCATTTTAAATTTGGGTTATTTTTAAACAAAAAATATGAATTTTGTGGTGTTGGGAGTGGGGTAGGTAGTGTGATATTCAGTTGCAAGCAGAATTTAATTGTGAGTAGGCCTACTTATATTCTACCATGATTACAGGCTTAATCTCATCGCAGTTTGTTTAATGTTTTAATATTTGTATTTTAATGTATTTTTAAATCTGTCAATAATGTACAATTTGGCCGTTTGGCCACGACACATTATCAATAAAAATGAAATGAAAAATGAAAAGAGTTAAGACGCGGGCGTTGATTGCGTTATTTTCGCGTAATTCAATGCTCTGATTTTACATTGCTTTTGCTGGTCACCACTGGCGGAAGTGATGTATCCCATCTAAATCTACTTATGAAGACGCGTCATGTGGAATGGGGAATAATACAAAAGTCTATGAAAAACGCTTTTTTTCCTTCAAATTTCAAGTCCAAATTACGAGAGAAAAAACCAGAACAAATTTAATTTTAAAAGTTGGTTTGATCAAGACAATTTTAAGAAAGAAATATTGAAAAATAAAATTTTGAAAAAATGTTCTAAAACTGTCCTCTATTTAGAACCCTCAACGTTTCATGAATGGAACCAAAAATGGTTCTTCAGACACCTTGCAGAACCAGTTGTGGTCGCTATAGAATCATATTAGGTTCACCAAAGGGTTCCTCATTTTTGAAGAACTTTTTTGAAGGTTCTATGAGGAACCCCTCTCTTGAACCTTCGAAAAAGGTTCTCTTGCACCTTCGAAAAAGGTTTTTGAAACTGTGAGAACTATTTGGAGAACCAATAAAGGTTCTAAAGAGACCAAAACAGGTTCTGTAAGGTGTCTTATGGCACGCTGTTTGGGTCAAAATTAACATTGTTTTTGTATATCAATTTGAGTTTTACATTTCTTTGTTTGTATATCAATTTGTGTTTTACATTTTTTTGTGTTTCACATGTGGTTTTTTTTAAATATCTATTTGTGTTCTATACATTTTTTTTTGTATATCAATTTGTGTTTCTACATCAAAATACCATAGAACACTATCTGAAAACACACAATGAAAACAGCCTTGGAAAATTAGTTCAAGCAAACCGCGACATGTGTACAACGCAACGGCATGTGTACAACGCAACGGGATACAAACACAAAAACATATACACAACACAAACCGATTACGCGAAATGAGTCAGAAATCACGTGAGCAGTCCTACGTGCTGTGAACATCGTCATGCTCCGTCAAGTCGTCAAGGGAGGGAGAACTACACTAAATCCTTAAATGCGTTTGGTGTATGGTTCGGAGAAATGGTACAACTATTGATCATCGTCCCAGGGAAGCAAATCGAAGTAAATCTCGCTGATTTTTTATGAACACGATAGAATAGAACCAGCATTGCTAATGTGGTCAAATAATAAATACTGCCAACTTTTCAAACGAAGGATTCCCCCTATAATCCATGATGTGATCAATGCTAACTAGCAGAGGCGTCCCCAGACCCTTTTGAATTGGGGGGGGGGGGGGGGGGGGGGGGGGGGTAGAGTAGTGGTCCCGATTACCGACACAAACTCCTCCCCTCCCATTCACAAAATGCCTCCCCCAACACAAAACCCCTCTCCAACCACAAACACTATACCCACCTCACCCATAGGCATGCCCTCCCCACCCCATGCATCCACGCCACCACAACCATCCTCCCCACCCCAAACCCCTCCCTTCCCATCTCCACCAAACCCCTCCCCTCCAATTCACAAAACCCCTCCCCACCCCTATGCTACCACAACCCATTTTCCATCACAATCCCCCACCCCTTCCTCACCACAAAAACATCGATCGAAGTTTACAAGTTTGTTTGTTGAGCGAAATGTATTTTCCAGTAAGGGATTCCCCTCGGTGATTTCAACGATGTCCGCAATGACAAAGCGAAGGGGGTATCCCCAAACAGACGATCGACAACAAAACATCCCCACCAAAATGTCACGAAAATCAACGCAAGAACAAATTACCAGTATCAGTTGCCCCTCAGTTAATAAAAAAAGATAATAACATTCTTATTTTAACAAAGAAACGAACATAAATGATTCTACGAAGTCGAATTTTTAAGTTCAAAATCCGACACCGCAAAAACTTATTTTTCACGCAAACGCGCCATTTTGAACTATTCGGCAAAAGTTCGTAAATTCAATCTTGATAAATTACGTTTTCTCAGAAACCCCCACCCCTTCCCATCTCCACCACAACCCCTCCCCTCCCATTCACAAAAACCTTCCACCACAAACCCGACCCCCACCACCACAAATTTAACACCCTTCCCACCTCACCCCTAGGCCAACCCTTCCCCACCCCGGCATCCACGCCACCATCCCCCTTCCCCACCACAAACCCTCTCCCCTTCCCCACCACAAAACCCCTCCCCCAACACAAAACCCCTCTCCAACCACAAACACTCTACCCACCCCACCCATAGGCATACCCTCCCACCCCATTCATCCACAACCCCCTCCCAATCACAACCCCTCATCTCAAACCCCATCCCCTTCCCATCCCCACCACAAAACTCCTCCAACTCACAAAACCCCTCCCCACCCATGCTACCACAACCCCTTTACCATCACAATCCCCACCCCTTCCCCACCACAACACCCTCCCCACCACAACACCCTCCCCTCTCATTCACAAAAACCCTCCACCACAAAACCCCTGCCCCACACACCTTTCCCACCACCCTATAGGCTAACCCTTCTCCACCCAATGCATCCACGCCACCATCCCCCTTCCCCACCACAAACCGTTGCCCTCCACCACAACCCCCACCCCACCACTAACCCCTCCTCAACCACAAATACCATCCCCATCACATCACAAACACCCTCCCTACCCCCACCTCACACCAAACCCCCTATCACAAAATATCATGGTTGCACCGCCCATCTGGTCTACCGCTATTCCACCTCGCCATTCTGGTTCACAAACATAGGCTTATTCAACTCAAAAGTTCGAGAACAAAAATATTTTCCCCACATAATTTAAATTTTGTGATTTTGCGGACTGCTGTTATTTACAGCTCGTAACTCTAGTCACGTGGATTTTGACCTCTTTGGCAAGTAAGTTTGTGTCGATGTTTTGTGTTGATATCATTCTGTGTTTATATCATTTCGTGTTTGTATACACTGCTGTGCCGGTCGTTTTGCGGTGTCTATGTAACGATTTTGTGTTTGTTTAAACTAATTTACCAGTCGTTTTGCGTTTATCAAAGATCGACACATCAAAACACAAATTGATATACAAAAATCGACACGTAAAAACACAAATTGCTATACAAAACAACACATTTAAACACAAATTGATATATAAAAATAGATAAAACACATATTAATGTACAAAAAACGATACATATAAACACAAATTGATATACAAAAAAACACCATGTATAAAACACAAATTGATATTAAAAAAACCACATGTAAAACACAAATTGATGTACAAAAAAAACTATGTAAAACACAAATTGATATACAAAAACAATGTTAATTTTGACCCAAACGGCGTGCCATAGTGTCTGAAGAACCCTTTTTGGTTATACTGAAGAACCATTAAGGGTTCTAAATAGAGGTCAAAAAAGGGTTCTTTAGTTACTTAGAGTGTAGATTTATTGTTATTTACTGTTACTTACCGTAAATTTTCTTCAATTTTCTTAGCTCTTATATAGTTTATCAGTTTATTACTGATTTCTGCATCCTCTGTATGGTTCCCATGGTAACGATACAAAGCGAATGCTGCAAAATAGCCTATCAATATGCCAATGACAAATACGATGAAACCACAGGCAATGACAATTATGTAGGAACGTCTGAAAAATAAAAGCGGGACAAGTTTGAGACAGGAAATTATATATTGTAATATAATGCATGGACCCATTTCCTGACATGAAATTGAATGTTTCCCGTCATTACCCAAGCTATATCCCATGGTTTATACTTTTAAGATACCACACTATTTCATTCCACCTGCCTCTTACCGGATGTATTTTCATTAAATGGTGCTACCATGGCTAATCTTTGTCGTCTTGTGGCAAATTTGGTACCAAATAGTGCCAATACGATTCATCCAAATGTCTATCTAGCCTGTTTGGTCAAAAGATAACTGGAAGTGTATGACTTTCTTTTGTCAGTTTGTTGAGCTCTTTATTATGATCAAAATACATTGATTACGTACGCTATATTAATAGTGATACATTCTAAGAAAACATAAGGTAAACATACGTATCAAAAATACGAAAATAAGCAAATGTTAGCAATGGTTAGAACAATATGAAAATACTATAACAATGCATACATCATGGAATGCCGTGCGTATTTAACGATAATACATGGGCTTACCTTGAACTTTTGGGTGATGATGTGTCACCGGTCAATGGAATCGTTTCATCGTAGTTTTCTACCAAAGGTACCGTGTTTGGTTTAATATTTGCCATACTAGTTATTACAGTTCTAATGGCAGTGGTAGGCAGGCAGGCAGTGGTAACAATTCTGCTGGCAGCCCATATGATATTCAAATAAATATCTTAATAATGCAGGCAATAGACTGGTTCTGTCATAGACTGTTCTACATACAGGACTCCTTCCCACTGATTGTAACTGCCTGTATGACACAGATCGCTTGCCCGTCGCGATTATTCGCTGCGTCGTCGATGTAGTGAAATTGATTGATATTTTCCATTCACGTCAACTAAATTTTACTTCTATTGTCCGGTCATGCGAGTCCCCAAACTGTACCAGGGATGAATCAAAGATTTTCTAGTACAGGGATTATGATCTCTATTGAAATGTCGAATAAGAACTGATACTATGTGTGTTTCATAGCACCTGTATGACATGGCGTGTTTGAATAGAGCGGTGATTAGTATGGGCATTGGTAGTCTCTTGCGACAACAATATGGCCCTTGTAGTGGCTGTTGTGACACAAAACTAACGTTAAAAACGAGTTGGCACGGTGAAAGTGTAAATACTTCTAACAATTTCAACGTATTAAATTATCACATACATTCACCGTGTCCGATTGATTTTACTATATGTGTGATAATTGTATATAACTTCTCCACCCAGTGTTGTTATAGAACTAAACTCGAACCCACGCGCACAATGGATAATGTGTGCATATTGTTCAGATCGATACTAATAGATGCACTCGTTCAGGGAACGAGAGTGAATATTTATTGATGACTTGTTGTTGAGTTATTTCATGACAGGGCTAAATACTACACGTTCTTTATCTTGGTTCGAAACACACATAGCTTCAAACGACTTGGCGCACATAAGTATCCCTGTACTAGAAATTCATTGGATGAATGTTGTTAATGTACACCTAGCACATAAAGTCCCTGCCCAGGTGCTTTGAGGTTGGCTAATTCAAAATAAATGATCGGTACCAAAAATCTGAGATAAAAATTAAATGAGCAAATTTCTTCTCCGCAGTTTGATACCTCATTCAACAAAATCGAATGGATACTTTTAAAGTTATGTCGATTTCAATGACCACGCATGCAACAGAAATGTTGCACTAGGTATAGGAATCATTGATTTGTGTGTGATACTGTGTGCTATCTGAACGAGACAGATGAATGGGTCTTTATAATTAGTGATAACCGCAATGTGCGGGACAAAGGGTGTATCTGGCTGTGAAGAATACAAGTCTTTAGCTGATAAGCTGTGACAGTCAGCAGGGAGGTCACGCTGCATGTCAGATTTTGTTGTACGCAAGAGAACAATGGAGTCTGAGTAACTGCAATATTTGCTAGAAATAGCTTCGGAAAATGGTCTATTTGGGCATCTCAAATAGTGAGAAACGTGTTAAAAATCATGTAGAATTTTAGAGGAGGGTCAATAACATCTGCAGAACGGTAAATGTATAGTGTAAAACACGTTTTCTGACCAAATTTATGTCGTAAAATGTTGGAAAATTCACGTTTTGAAAATCTGTGGTCTTCGAAATTACAGGAATCCTAACTCATTCTAAACCTCACCAAATAATGAAATGAACCCTCGTCTACAAAAAAGTCAATGTACGTATTGTTCTATCTGCTTGGAGATAGCGAAGACCACGGAAACCTCATAGCTTCATACACGGAATGAAATCCGCCATAGACATTACATGGAGAAAATCGTACAGATTTGCACTGCAGTCCTCTGTGTAGGGAGTGTTGACAATAGCAAGGACGTTTGACTATTGTGTTTGTGCATGTTTGTGACGACTGACCCGTTTAACAATCTTCATAGCTTTCATATAGGTCTTAGGTGACCTAACTATTGACTGGTGAGTTTTTCAGTGCGTAAATCCATAGACGGGTAAAACATCGATTTTTACCGTCTATGGTAAATCACACACAAATCAATGATTTCCTATACCTAGTGCAACATTTCTGTTGCATGCGCGGTCATTGAAATCGACATAACTTTAAAAGTATCCATTCGATTTTGTTGAATGAGGTATCAAACTGCAGAGAAGGAATTTGCTCATTTAATGTATATCTCAGATTTTTGGTACCGATCATATATTTTGAATTAGCCAACCTCAAAGCACCTGGGCAGGGACTTTATGTGCTAGGTGTAGTTGAGTTGCATGCGACCTTCACCGTGACATGGCTTACATCTGCGATTTTATTGCGTTATGTTAGTTTTGAGGGTGTAGATCACAAATCCATCGGGTGCCAAAATTCAACTTTTGGGCAAAACAATTATTTTTTCTTCTTTCTTTTTTTATTATTTTTTTCTTCTTCTTTCTTCCTGCAAAAACAATTATGACCTCATTTGACCTTTCCGGTGTTTTTTCAATTGTTTGAAATTGAAGTGTTTATCATTATTATGCATAAACATATCATGTACGGTATCAAATGAAAGCTGATAACCCATATAATCCATTGGTATGAGTTCTTTGCAAAATGTACATAGCTGTAGTCAATTAAAGGTAATTTAAGGTCATATCATGTATTTCACCAGGTACAACCAATTGAAATAGCGTGAATGATGTAGTTCCAATCTTAAATATGCTTCCATCTTATGGTTTCTAATACTTTATAATGTCTAGATTACAAAACCATTGCCTAAATTCATAATTTATATAAATTACTTTCGCCTTATTTTTCTCGACTACTTTTTCAATTCAATTCTGGACATTCACGTGTGTAATGCATGTTGACAAACTTTAGCATGATTAATGTCAAATTGCATGTAATGTCTTACACAATGCACATATATGGATATATTGTTATTCAACAGACCCCCTTTAAGGGGGCTGTGCACCTTCAGGTACAGCCTCCGTAAAACTGCCGTAACTTCTTCATTATTCATTCAATCTATATGAAAGTTTTTGTTTTTTTTGCAGGAAAGGGTTCAATGAATCCAACCATGATCATGAAATTGACCATTTTGATTTTTTTTATTATAAAAAACACGTTTTTTGCCCCATTTTAGGTTTGAAAAAGATAACTCAAAATATATTTTGTCAAATTTTGTCATACTAGTTTTATTATATTCCTCATACAATTCCCTAGGAATCGTTTTGTTTTTTTTGGAAAATATTTATTATTTTTTGAATTAGAGACCAAAAAGTGCCAAAAAATGTGGGAGGTAAAAAATCACGTTTTTTAGCACTTTTTGGTCTCTAATTCAAAAAATAATAAATATTTTCAAAAAAACAAAAAAACACGATTCCTAGGGAATTGTATGAGGAATATAATAAAACTAGTATGACAAAATTTGATATCTTTTCCAAACCTAAAATGGGGCAAAAAACGTGTTTTTTATAATTTTTTCCAAAATGGTCAATTTCATGATCACAGTTGGATTCATTGAACCCTTTCCTGCAAAAAAATGTATACTTTTATCTAGATTAAATGAATAATGAAGAAGTTACGGCAGTTTTACGGAGGCTGTACCGAGGGTGCACAGCCCCCTTAAAAACGCGAATCAAACTCATCACTCCCCGTCATTATTTTCCCCCTCATTGTTCTCCCCCTCTTTGTCGTCCATACCAGCGTTGGAAGTATTGTAATACCATGTATTGGTCAGTTGAAATTCATGCACTTCTCTTCAGTGCAATGAACATAAGTGGTACAAGAGAGTGAAGCTACAACCTGTAGCTGCAGTTTCCTCTTGAACATATGCTACAGTGCAACTTACCATAAATGCCCGTTTCACCAACTTCACTTAAATGACAATAACAACACCAATTTTCCTCCAATAAAGTCAAGTTTGGTGACACATATTAAAGAAGTCTTAACGTGAATATTTATTATAGCGATTTTATAAAATAACATCATTTGCGTATTATTTGCATATTTAATTAGCACCAAGTCCAAAACACATTTGACTTTTTATCTAGAGATGTGTGTACGCTGGTAGACTGGACATCAGATATGTTGTGCATATACCTAATTCTGATATTTTTGTATGAGCAAAATAAAAAAAAATCTTTGTATTTTTTTCTTTATTTGATTAATTTGCATATCTAAGAACAAATATTTAAGACTTAATTTAAAGATAACCATAATTTTAATATTGGCGTGTGACTTATCAAATTAGAGCTAAAGACCTAAACAACAAAATGGTATGAGCACTTTTTATGATTTTGTTTTCAGTTTTTTATTATAAGTATTTAAGCAGTGTGTATACATTTTGTGCACACTCTTAGCTTTAGTGTATGCAAACAAATGATTCACCAGTCAGGGAACATGCATTTGAATTTACCGCGTTAGCAGTATCATCAACATCAAATAATGTGCAGTGAAGCATGGTTATACACAGGAGGGCTGTGTGTGGATTTCTTTACCAGTCCCCTATACTATGCTTGTTTACATCCAATATAGGTCTATATGCTTGACACAATGAAATAAAGGGCAGTTATGGTAAGTTGCACATGTAGGTGGAGCGACAGAGCTTTGACCATAATCATGGACTGGGATACATCCATCAATAATGGTGGGCCGGTGCGATCCGCCGCTCACCATACCATAACTTGATGACGGGCGCGTTTAACATGTTGTCTGGCTGCTTTGTCGGTTAGTGGTAGAGATTTTATTTTTTGGTGTGCCAACCTTATTGCTGAAGTGCGAATCCCAAACTGGTGAGATTGGATACCGCCATACAACCGGATCAAAAACTCCAGACCAGCTTTCAACCATGCCTCCTCTGATGACTCGGGATCTGAAAAAGCCGAGATGTCGCAGCCTGGCTTTAGCAGTAGATTTATGGCAGATACTTTGCCCCGGGCTTTGCCCATGCCGAATGGGTAAGACACGGTATCGCAACCCGAAAGTGCATGTGCTGCCAGAAGATTTGTACACTTATCTCCTAACTTCAAGGATGACGCATTGAATGTCAATTATCTGACCACTGTACATCTTCATGGATATCTATACAGGTGGCTTGTGGATCCAGCAGAAGAAAACAAGAATAACAAAGATGTCTGTATCATCATGATCATCTGCTATCACTTAGCTATGACTTATTTCCGGAAGGAGTTCAAGAAGATGACTTATTATCTGAACATCTGCTTCCTCATAATGGTATGTCGAGTCTTCTCCAATCAGTCGCAGGTGGTTATTGCAGCTGTCAGTGTCACATAGAAATTTGATCAATGCCTTCTTGTTCTAGCTACTTTTCATGATATCATCTTTTGCTGGTAGAAGTGTATTACTGGTTAGCAATACTCTCAAGGCGTGTTTCCATGTGCTCGTCTCTGGACTTAGTTAAAAGATTGTCAAATATGACATAATAGTGGTATAAGGCCGGGGAATGAGGTCTTGCAAATGAGGTTACATAGTCTCATTACCATCGACAATTTCTGCATCGATTAAAGACGTATGGCGTCGGGGGAAATACGGCGAGCTGCTGAATCACAACCGCCTTGGTTCCTTTACGCATGTAGCCTTATTCATCAAATAGTTAGCAAAGCAGCAAGTGTTATGTATTGATTTGTCTGTTACAACCTTTTATTTTTTTCAGTCTCACCCCTTTTTCGGGAAAATTTAGGTAATTGGAGACCCACAAAATGGATATGTGCTGTATTAGATTGACACCCAGTGCTGCGGATATCATACGGTCAAAAATATGTTGAAGAACTTGTGTTTTGGGATGTTTTTGGGATTGCAATGCATTATTAGTACGTCTCTGAGGCTTCTCTGGGTCGAGTTTGTTTGAGCCAATCATAATCACTCATCAGCAGATTTGAGAGTTATATATAAGTTGGCATGGAGTATGGAGTTAAATATATAGTTGAATTTATAGTTGGAGTTATAGTAAATATGATGTTTACGACGTTAACCTTTTACATTTTGGACGAAAAGTAATGAAACGATTGATCAAAGTATTCAATGAAATAAGAGGCATAAAACAGAGGCATAAAACAGAGGCATAAAACAGAGGCATAAAACAGAGGCATAAAACAGGCATAAAACAGAGGCATAAAACATTTGTGAAAATAATTACTGCATCAGTGATTAGTCTGCCTATACAAGCTAGGTAACTCAACTGAATTCATACTTTTCAACCCCCTTTTCAATAACTCGCCAGTATGTAACTCAACAATGTTTAGCGCTATTCACCTGACAACATTTAAATTATAGGTGCTAAGTATCAGGCTTTATTGGCTCAGCGTTCAAACGAGGTCAATTGTTTCAATCTAACGTACGCGAATTATATTCAGGTATATAATTGTCTCAGATTTCAGGGTCCGTGTCAACTTCAGCTTTTCAAAGTCAAGGTGAGCACCAGGGCATTGGAGGTGTCGCTGAACTACATGAACTAAACCAAGGTTATTGGTATCCTGTGTGAATTGGCGGTCAAATGTATCAACATGATAGCTGCCGGGGGTAGGTGTTGTATTTGTTTACAGATTACAAATCATAATTGTTGTATTAGGTATCTTTACGCCCCCCCCCCCCCCCCCCACCCCCCCTTGCCAGGGAAGGGGAATTCACCCCGGTACACATTATAGCGTCACACTGTCCCTATGTCTATAATAGAGAGCTATAATTGTCAACCCTTTTCCTACAGGCCTAATTATATATAATTCTCCCCTGATATAGGCCTGTAGGATATATAACATAAGATAAGATTTTAAAAACTCAACCCAAAAGTTGTATTTATTTATTTAATTTCTCATTTGTTTTTGTTTTTTAAATTCTTAGTTGTGCTGTTATACAAGCGTACGTAACTTAAATGTCGATCTTGAAAGGCGGGAATTTTTGTCAGTAAAAAAAGAGGAAATAAAAATAAATCCTGAAATAAAATTTAGCCAAATATAAACTTTTAAATAGCTTAGAAATGCCCCTGGAAAGCCATAATTATTCCAAACCACGCCGTTGTACCGTGGTTAATTTGAATTTTTCTGGGTATGTAGTGTGACGGAAACGGACGAAAAGCCGCAAAATAACTCCTAAAAGTGGTGATCATTGTGATCGATTCTAAGAGACAAGACCTACCTTTCGACCAAACAGTATAGCCATTTAAAATGTCAGATATATCTTTAACAGACTAACAACAAAACAAAACGACTGATTTGTTGAAAAAAATAGGCACTCTGTTTAGCCATGACCAGATCAGGACAACAATTACGTTCAACGCTTGACTATCTGATTGACTCTTCTGAAGGTTGCACATCAAGAAAACATATAATAAAGTGGCTATAAAAAGATCATAATGTACATATCACAGACCAAAATACAAATTCAGGGGGCGTCTACTCCTTATCTGGAAACGCTCGTCATACCAGATACTTGTTTGGATGATAATCTAAATTTAAAATCTACATTCTATAGTGTCAGACATAAAACATACATATTCACAGTTCTAAACGGGGTTTTGTTGTTTTCTCACAACAAATTATTTATCGATGTTTAAAAATATAATTATTATTGACAACCATTTCTGGTTAGACTACGACATTTGAATAGAGTGCTCAATACCGTAAACGGTAGAGCGTATACAAATTCAGAGGTATAGACCTTCCGGAATATTATCGCTACTCTGAGTTTCATGGACAATCCCATACGGTCATTTTGTCCAATCATCAGGCGAATTCGCCTGATGATTGGACAAAATGACCGTATGGGATTGTCCATGAAACTCAGAGTAGCGATAATATTCCGGAAGGTCTATACCTCTGATGTTTTAAAATATATATTATACCAATACGGAACTATACCTACTGAATTATACATAAAGAGTAAAATTAGTTAAATACTGACTTAACATTTGATATTGCAGCGCCCTCATTTGTACAGATTGGTCTGAAACGAGCCACTTGTGAAATGAGATGTCCCTGATACCAGCATAAGTATTGATAGATTTTTAAAAAAAGGATAAATTAAAAAGTAGAAAATATTCGTTGTTCCTTTCGCTGTTTTAACATTAACATGTCAAATGTCTTCCATGAACTTCCTTATCCTAAATTAGGACAACAATTTAAAACACATATTAAAACACCAAACTTCTAACCGGCTATAAAATATCTACAACAAGGCCATTGGCTGCCGACTGAATGACGTAAGCCATAATGGCTATCTGCCCTTTGACCTCATTCCATCTCTCTTCCGGGTTTGGATCAATGTCAATTTCAAACATGGCGTCCACGAGACCCGGGAATGTAGATCCGGAAAAAAGATCGAATTGACTGGGTGCGAACACTACGTGCCTGTAGGGTAAAACATAAATGGAGGTTGTAGACTGAAATTGTATAACTTATCCAGAAAATAGCCTATAGTCAATACTGGGAAATTATTTAGAGAGTATTTCACAGTGGCCGCTGCCCTACACTGAGTAAAAATTGTATTTGCTGCAATCATTCGTTGGAGTGGGAGAATTATCAGGACTGTTGATCCTTTATTATATAGTAGTACAATTGTTTTCTGACTTCAATTTCAACAAACACTGGAGCCAATGTGTCCCATGTGTGCCTTTAGCTGAATTGGAAAAGTTTGATAACTCCTTTATAGGGGTAGACATTTTGAACTATCGGATCAGCGATGCACCAGCGACCTTTGAATAACCACATCGAACTGCACGTTTGAGTAAAGCAAAACACTTCAGAAAAAGGTCGTTGGGACCGAATCCAAAACAGAACCCGAAAATAATATTGAAACCTAAAACTAAAAAAACTACCATAAAATCACCTTACCTTAGTAATTTGCGACCTGGTAATCCTAATGGGTCTATAAAACTTCTTTCTAATTTCATAAGTTTGTCGTTATATTGTCTTACATCGAGGTCACTGAAAGGAAAAAAGTCATTTGTTTAAAATGAAGTTCAGATTGTTGTCTAGGGCATATACATAAATAAGCAATGACTGGTTTATATTTAACTTAAATGACTACAAGGAATGATTTATCTTCAACTTAAATGACTACAAGGTTTCAAGCGGCACTCATTTTCAAAAATGAAATGTATGCAATTTTACGAGTTTAATTTAACAACATCCTAGCAATAGTGGCATGAATGAGATTGGATCAAGACTATTCTTTTCTCATGTCTGAAGGCTGACAGCAAAATTGTTAACTTTATTTGTTGGGAGTGGCTGTTTTTAATAATAATTCAACCAGCATGCTTAATAGGCTTTTTAAGCCTGGCCCGAGCAATTTGCTTGAGTCTGGTCCCTTCAGGACCCAAGTGTGTGTCTGTACGGACCGACCGTGTAAACAATAACCTGCCAATCCACTTGGAATCCTAGTCTTAGATCCCACGCATGCAAGCTCAACCCCTTCCTCGCGGCTATTAGTTTTACCATACATAACAGATTTTTCAGAAACCTTTCGCAAGGATTACTGGTGATTCCAAAGATGGTGACGAAATTCAATAATGTTGCCATTTTTTTTAAACATTTAGGGACCATTTAGAACTTAAGTCTGCAGACGATTGTCGCGTGGAAAGTGTTACTGGGATCTATGAGTTAATGCGGTAATCAAATAATTAGGATCGGTGGTGGGTAGCGAATGAACGTGTTACTTTATACGGATCTGAAGTGAGAATTCAATGAATCTCACATTCGGGAGCGGAAAGATGAAAGAAAAATAGTTATTGCCGACGCCTTGCAACCCGACACCTTAATTTGACGGAATAAATCGTATTTAAAATTGGGAGCCAGCAATTGTGACGTCACATTACTCCGTTCCCAAGTGTTGGATTCGTCAATTAGTGTTCTATAAATATTAGTGTTCTATAAATGGAGGGTTGGATAGCGGTTATTACGAGTAATCGGATTAGAATCGAATTTCTGAGTTTTATTCTGATCCCATACCATATTACAGGCCCAGATTCAATACATCCTGACAAGCTTGTTTACAAATGTAAAGTGTCCGTTAAAGGTGTATGTTCTCTGATCACTTTTTTGGGGCTATGATTTTTTTCACATCAAGATATTTTGATATCAGAAGAATCCCCATATTTTTCTCATTATGTCTGTAAAATCTTAGGGGCCAGAAATGTTCCATTTAGAAATTATAGGCTAACATGTGGTGAATTACTGCCAAAGGTGGTTAACCACCAACCAGTTTGTATCCTATTCAATGCCATCATTGTCAACTGGGCAATAGGGCAAATGTCTTGTGACCGTGTGCTTCTAAAAATAGAACCATTGGAGTTATGCAACTCAAACTTTGGAATGCGACAATTTTAAGGATGACCTTTCATGTAAAATAGAAAACATCAAGTTGAAAATCGTGCCAGCAATCGGAACACCTACCTTTAATATAAAATTAAAACCGTGATAAATCTGTGAACAATTATTAAAATTACATTTACAAGTCGAAACAAATTCTAGAACGGAGCTTTAAAACAAACAGTATCTTTAACCATGCTTCGTTTCTTACCTTCGTGTATTAACTTGATCCCTTTCAAGTTGAAACATCATAGACGCTGATGTAAAGTTGTCCAATGCCGAAAGAATATCGTCTGCAAGAAATGAAAATATACTTTTTCCTAAATGTATAGAAAATTACTAATTTTTAAAAATATTTCCTTTCCAATTAATACAGAGTTTTAGCCTTAAATCAAGCCTTAAGGGGGGACTTAAGGGGGGACTTAAGGAAGTTTTTGATTCGATTTTTTGAATTTTGAGAGTGCTGTAATTATTGAACTATTAATCAAATGTATATAAAAGTATACATTTTTGGAAAGGAAATGGATCAGAGAATCCAAATTTGGCGTCAATTTTGACCAAAAAAGTAGATTTTTTGAGAAAATCACAAAATTCACTTTTTTGACCCAAATATTTTTGAACAAAGCTAACAAAAATAATTGTGAGTAAAAAATGGCCAAATCACTTTATAATGATGTTAAGACACTAATGAAGGGACGCTTTTTTTTTTTTTTAAAACCTAAACTAATATTTTTGAAAAATTTGACCAAAAAGTGCCAAAAAACGTGAAAAAATGGATTTTTAATTTTTGTTTACACTTTTTTGTCAAAATTTCAAAAAAATATTGGATTAGATTTAAAATAAAAAAATCGTCCCTTCGTTAGTGTCTTAACATCATCATCAAGTGATTTGGGCATTTTTAACTCAAAATTATGTTTGTTAGCTTTGTTCAAAAAATTTGAGTCAAAAAAGTGATTTTTTGTGATTTTCTCGAAAAATCAACATTTTTGGTCAAATTTGATGCCAAATTTGGATTCTCTGATCCATTTCCTTTCCAAAAAAGTATACTTTTATATACATTTGAGTCATAGTTCAATAATTACAGTATACCTTTTAAAAATGCCCAAATCTCTTGATGATGATGTTAAGACACTAATGAAGGGACAATTTTTTATTTTTTAACCTAATCCAATATTTTTGGAAATTTTGTCAAAAAAGTGTTAAAAAAAATTAAAAATCAATTTTTTCACGTTTTTTGGCACTTTTTGGTCAACATTTTCAAAAATATTAGATTAGGTTTTTAAAAAAAATTATTAAATTATTTTTGTTAGCTTTGTTCAAAAAAAATTGGGTCAAAAAAGTGAATTTTGTGATTTTCTCAAAAAATCTACTTTTTTGGTCAAAATTGACGCCAAATTTGGATTCTCTGATCCATTTCCTTTCCAAAAATGTATACTTTTATATGCATTTGATTAATAGTTCAATAATTACAGCACTCACAAAAATCAAAAAATCAAATCAAAAACTTCCTTAAGTCCCCCCTTAAATCATTTAAATATTAACACATAACTCAATCACATCCAGGGCAATTTGTATTTTGTGTATGCAATTTTACGTGATCTTCATTTCATCGGTAAAGTGATTCATCAGGTTGTTGACCTTTTTATAGAAATAAAACAACATGCTTGTCGAAACCAATAAACGAATACTTACATATTGATATTTCCATCCTCATACACCCAGAAATACACTAGATCAGAAAAAACCACTTCGGAGAAAGAATCAGCAATTTCAGACGATTGAAGATGATGTTTCTTTCTGCCAAAGTGGATCATCGCTATTCTGATAAAATCCACCGACGTATGAGAATGAAATATCAATATGTAAGTATTCATGAGTTTGGATAAGTATATTGTTTTACTTCTATCTTCATATAATAGGCCCGATATCATATCAAATCAATTAAAGGTAGATGACCCGATTTTCAACTCGATGTTTTCTATTTTACATGAAAGGTCATCCTTAAAATGGTTGCATTCCAAAGTTTGAGTTGCATAACTCCAATGGTTCTATTTTTAGAAGCGCAATGTCAAAAGACATGTGCCCATTGAGTAGTACACAGACTGGTTGGTGGTTAACCACCTTTGGCAGTAATTCACCACATTTTAGCCTATAATTTCCAAATGAAACATTCTGGCCCCTAATATTTTACAGACATAATGAGAAAAATATGGGGATTCTTCTGATACCATAATATCTTGATGTGAAAAAAATCATATCGCCAAAAAGTGATCGGGTCATATACCTTTAAATCAAATGTTATCAAATGTTGTATAGGTCAAAATACCAACAGGTTTGTCTCAGAAGAAACTGAAAAAGGCCGATGCGAAATGCGATTTACTTTTAGGTTAAAAAATGCTATGCGAAATGCGGTATTTCTTTCTTTTTTTAAACATGAGAAGCATGAAAATGAAGCTAATATGGTAATTCACAATGTGAAATTTAAATGTGAAGAAGCAAAGTCCATTAAATTATAGGATTCAGTTGTTTTTCTAACGTTTAAATACTATTTTAATATTTAATATTTAATATTAAAAAGCTACGCGCACGATCTTCTGAGACAAATTTGTGGTGTTTTTTTATTTGGACTGATAAAAAAAATCAAATCAAAACTTTGCACCTACCAAAATATATACCCTCTTGTTTCAATCTCTCTTCATACAAATCCCTCACATCGTCCACAGATTTGATCAATTTATCGGCATAATCCACGCTGTTCATAGGTAGTATCACAGAGTCGGCAAGATGACGCGAAACCTCGGCCCAGACCCGAGCTATCGCTTGTGATTTAACAAAGTAGAAATCAAGGAATGTTTTTGTGTAGTAGAAGGTCTCGTACGCCGAATGATACAACGGATAAGTCTGTAAGTTCTGCAATTAAACGTACGTTTTACATGGTGTTCAAACAACATATTTTTCTGGAATTTTCTATAAGGAAATGCTTAAAATCTATAAAAATTCACAGGCATACCAATCTCTGTTTTTAGTCGAAGTTAAGGTTGTAAATAGGAGATGCCCGCCTGAACGAGGCAAAAATCTACAAATCTCTTAAAAATTAACAACATTTTAGATTAGGAATAATTAATGGGAACCATTTGGGTAATTACTATTGTTTTGCCTATTTACTCAATCAATGTGCTATTCCTCACACCCCTATGGAACTTACCTTCTCGTTATGGAAATAAACCATATCTGATGAAGGCACTCCGATACGGTACATAAATGGCGCGAAATCCGATTGCGACCCAAGGTTATTTATACTATGGAAAAAGTTACAATATGAGAAATGACAGAGAATTTTGATGGTTTCCATTTAAAATATGAAAGTAAAGGTGTCAAAATAAAACTAAATTTCAATCCCAATTTTTTTTCTTCTTCTAAGATGAATAAAGAGATCACGTGTCAATATCAGTAAGAGATTAAAGACTAGCGACAATATTCGGATTAATTTTACTAAAGTGAATCTATTGACAAATAATTAAGAAGGGTATTTTGAAAAGGAGTCAAAATTGTCAGACTATCCACCATAGGAGTACATTGGCTTTAATGAGGTTAATTAATTATTCATGAGCTATTTCCAATAGGAAATTTGTATGAAGGTTTAAAGAAGGCACATGTTTTCATGGAATTAAATAAGCAGCTGTTGTAGGAAACATGAATTTATCAACACATTGACAAGGAGTATATATAATAGGAGGGGACACTTAGCTCATTTGCATATTTGCTCATTAATATGATTAACCCCGTGAACCCAGTCAAAGGTCGCCTCGAAGAGTCGAGGGGACTTTTCTATTGTTCTCTAACGACAGCGTTGGGATAGCGCATGAAGTTTCTTGTACAGAGTTGGCGATGAGCGATTGAGAAGTATAACAAAAGCATACATAAACAGATCGTAACATGAATAATGCAATGCAACAGGTCACACAACGTTCAGTCGAGCGACCGTATAAACAGTATACAAGATGCCATTTATTGTGTTCGAAATTTCAACGTTTTTACCATTCTTTCCAAAATAAGGAGTATAATCACATTACAAACACATTTTGTGCGAGAGTAACATATAAATATGGTTTAAAATGTCCAAAATGGCACGATAAAAATCCGTTCGTTATAAATAAAAGAATCAATGGTTAAATAATAAAACTGACACAATTACACTCGTCGATCTTTGTGGCGTGCATGCGTTGGCCATATCGTTTGCAATCGGCAATCACGGGTTCGAATCTCCGTGTGTTCGTTGTTGTTTTCTATTTTTTTGTTTTTTAAAAAAACAAATTAAACTTGATTGTGGATGTATGTAACATCATTTTTTATAATTTATAAAGGCCGCCAATGCTTTAATAGTTTTTTTCTATTCTTTTTTTAATCTATTTTTCTATCTATCATTTATCTCTGGATTTATTTAACTTTATAATCTAAACAAATTAAAATGCGTAAAACAATATATTATTGCTCGATAAATAAGTGATTGAAGTTGAGTTCACTTTGATAATGATAGCAACACTTGTTGTAAAACCATTTTACCAGTGTGCCCAACCATTTCTCCTTTGCACACTTTGTTTAAAATACATTCAGAGATGTCATTTTTATAGCTTGATAGCTAGGCTAATATACAACTGTAAGCTATTTGGATACACAAAGCAAACACATTTCCAAAACAGGCCATAGACAATCGTACAACATGAGAAAGGAGACCGTTTATACCAATGTTTAATCTACCATGATTACCATTTTTTAAAAATCTGTACAACCGATGAATTTCTAGAAAATATTTGGTACAACTTCATTTCAAGAAAGTTAGTTCTTGTACCAAAGCTTACCAAATTTAGCTAGCTTTAATAAACGAATTGGGAGACGCAATATTCATGTCGAAATATATTATGTGGAAAGGCAATCAGACAACTATTGATAGACGCGATCAAGTCTTGTACCTTTGAAGGGTGATTACGGGCACGTATGAGTAAAGTGGATTCCCTCTATAATGAACCAACATTTTAATTTCAATGCCAAAGATCTTGAAAAAGGTTACAGGGGACATTCTCGCTTCGACGATGCTCCTATGCGTAGGTCAACTGAACGCCCGGTCCGATGGTAGACTCCGAATCTCCAGAATCTTAGGAGATATGTACACATTTTCTCATAATACTTTATGCTGCTACGCTTCCAATCATTAGATGGTTATAGTATATGCACGGCGCAAAGTGCACGGTGTCTCATTTAGGCCCACAGGTCGGGCGGGCTAGAGCGGGGGCTAGAGAAGGGCTCAGAACCGGTGCTGCTCCCAAAAGTAGTATCTTTCGCAAAACTACTATTTTTTGGGCGAAAAATACCACCCAAAACTAGTAGTTTTGCGAAAGATA
The DNA here is from genome assembly GCA_035610835.1 of Ophiura sarsii. Classification (NCBI taxonomy): domain Eukaryota; kingdom Metazoa; phylum Echinodermata; class Ophiuroidea; order Amphilepidida; family Ophiuridae; genus Ophiura; species Ophiura sarsii. The sequence goes on from CM069458.1 coordinate 30,544,503, forward strand.
CTACTTTTGGTTGCGCAAAACTAGTATCTTTCTCAAAACTACTATTTTTGGATGGCTTGGGTTGCGCAAAACTAGTATTATTGGCGGCCGTTCATTAATACTAGTCTTGGTCGGGAAAATGTCGTGCACTTCGTGTTAGGCACACAGGTTGTTTGTAAACGAGCGTGTATATTTAAAAACATTGGCCGCTAATTATATAAACAAAGCAGGGAAATAACTGTGTTTCTCGGACTTCTTTATCTTTATTCGTCATTAAGAAGATGAAAATGTTCCCAAATTCTGGGAGATTTTTGTTGCTTGTATTTATTTTCTCGCTATTTATTATTTATACCTCACTCAATTAAAAAAAAATTAAACACCGGATTCTACTGTCGCTCTGTTACGGTCGTATAGTCGGCCCCCGGATTCCACGTCACTCTGTTGCAAGTAAGTGTAGGCCCTATATTCGCCACAACATGTGGGCACTACCACATAGTTTTATTGACTGTACATCATGCCTTTCGTCGGTACAACTCGGACTTTTTACTGTCTGATAAGTCCACCCCCTCCCCCTCCCTATGGCCCTGTTTAAAGCTTGCTATGCCAATGATTCGCGCATGTTGGATGTGCCGGCCCGCCGCGCGCCAGTGGTCCGCATTGCGGCGCGTTATTGGTCACCCTCGATCATAGTTCGGCGTGGCCCCTCGCTACACGGCTCGATCCTCATGGCGGCATTATTATCACATCAATCCACTTCTGGATGTTATCATCAATCAATGCATTGTCGGCTGCTTTAGTCAAAATTAAATATTATATACCAAGGGGATATACAACTGTCACTGGATATACCCACTTTGCCTATCTGTGATATACCATTGAACCGTCAACGCCTGAATCTTTTCCGTGAACTTTTCCTGATTGGGCTTTTCCCCCCAAACTGGCCGGAGCCCGGGGGTTAGATCTACGGTTGATTAGCGCATTACAAGAAGTTGTGTCACTTGCCATGCAGCACATACTCATTAGGCATTTGTCCAACATTTTAGTGGACAAATCCAAAGCGATCGGACGCATGCGTAGAAAAAAATGTCGTCCCCTTGACTCTCCAGAGGGCCTTTTCGATATTCAGACGATGGCGGACATAGGTTCGTGTGACGAATATTCTAGGTGAAATTCGATGTGGGAACGCTCGGCCTGTAGGGAACGATGATATTTCTGACTTCAACAGCGCCAGGGCATCGTTCGGGGACCGTTTGATTATCACTCAGGTCGTGTCAGTATGAAATTAGGTAAAACACTCCGACATAACATTGAAATCAACGGAGATTCAAAGATTACGGCCGTTCGTGTCCACTATGGTCTGGTACTTTTCATTTTCGACGTCACAAATGACGTATATTCATTGATATGATTATTCATTGTATATTCATGTCCGTCTATGCTTTCGGCGATTCGAACAATAGAGTGTCAGGCGCCTGACATTGATTCAACCCGTAGTGAAATATTACACTGCAAATGTAATTTATGGGATTAGTTTGACACCGCAACCTTTTAGGTTGCTAGTGCATTTTAGCCTCACAATTTTGTCAGAATTGATTAAACTATAACACAGATAAACTGCACTTTCATGCTAAAGGCTGATTTTCTTAAAACACCTCTAGGTCCTCCTCACCACTTAGGCCTACCTACACACTGTTGTGAGAATTTTGACGATCAGAAATATTAGAGCGCCCATTTTTCAGAGGGAGATAATGGAAAGTGCGACCTTGTAGAAAAGGAAGAAAAACTAAAACTGATGCATAAAATACTTACAACAAAAGATGGGCCCTGGATTTTAATAAATTGCTCACCATACATTAAGAAATACTAGTAGTATCTGGTATATTAAATTCAATTCCTCAAGGTCGCCATAAAACCCGACACAATTAACCGTTAGCCGAAAGTTGCGCATTATTCGCCCTAAATCTAGGACGCAGAAGAATGCGCAATGTTACCCCCACAAAGTTAGGAAGTTGCCGAAGGTCTGGAATGTTCCCCCAAATGTTTGTTTTGAAGTTGTGCAAAATTACCATTGCATCTTTGGACAATTTTCGCCAGTCGCTAGTGGTATAAATGTGCAGCGATGGAAATACCCACATGACTTTTGCAGTATACACAGTATTATTGACAGAGCTGCGACACACATGATCGTCAACCCCGGGTTGAGAGTCATGTTGTTATTTCCACTAGGTCCTACTGCTTATAAATATTGTCATTTTTATTGGGAATCTTGAGGCATTTGCCCCTATGAAATAGTGCTTTCATATCAAACAGATTGAAAATCACTGAATTTGTTAAAAATATATATTCTCACACAGGTCTTTCTGATCCAGGCGGTGATCGGGATAACCAGCTGTCATAGAGTGACCGGCTAACGTCATCTGGGTCTGGAATCTAAAGAATTTTATTTAATGAAACGTAAACATATAATTAAATTCATCACATCCATATTCAATGTATGTCAGGTGCGGGCCAATGAAATGTCCCACATTCGCAAATACTGTACGCGGACGCAGGTATTTGAAACACAACAGTTGACCGCGGCGCGAACCTTATTTGGGACAAGCGTACATCAAAGCGCAGCAGACATCGCGCACATCACTGGCCCTGAACCTGTTTATTTTGCAAATACAATCCCTACTTTTTCTGGTCAGATTCTAAATCAAAATGGCGATAAAATCCGGAAATCTTCCATGACTGAAACAGCATAGACCTACATTTGCTGTACCTTGTATTGTATTTAGGCCTATATTGTGGTGTTACAGTGCAAAAATTACTAAATGTTTACTGAAGATTTCCCATATTCCGTGTTTTGTCCGACAAATAAAAGCTTATTTTAAAAGGGCATTAATTAAAGTTCTAGCTGTATTTGGGCCTATATTCACATTCTGATCTGAAGGGTGGTCAGTTTATTTAAGCTGTCAATCGTAAGCAATAAGCTTAAATTTGTACCGGTTTAGGCCTCAATTCAACCAGTCCAATACTAGGCCTACTGTACTCGTAACCACCATTGATCATGATTCATTCGGAGTGCAGAAGATTTGCCGGGAGTGTCACCACCATGATAATGATAGGCTGTAAAATTAAATTTAATAGCGAACGTGAAGCAGAAACTAGAAGAAAAAATCTGAAAATAATTCCTACTAACAAGATTACAGAAGTGCAGCATTTCCGCATGCAATAATGATTTATTTTTTCGGGGGAATTTGTTTCAATTAAGACTAAAGCACACGCCACAATTTGCAGGGATTTGAAGAGAGAAGTTTGATGCACTGACACGATTTACTGACTAGATTTTGTATGCAATCCCTATATCATCACAACCAGGCCGAGAACAGTTTACGATTTAAATTTTAAATTGGAATGCAATGCCTTTCTACTTTAGAAATATATTTCGCTAGGCCTAGCCATAACTTACCTGCTTGGTGAAGAAAAGCCTAGGCTAAGGCTAAAGCATTTGTCAACAATTGAAGAACTGACGGGGAATATAATATCCCAATCATCAATGTATTGATAAAGAATCAATACGGTCACTGCAATCCTTGGTCACAGTCACATAATCTATAAAAATTCATTCACATTTATTTTTCGTCCTTGACCTTGATTTGAATGACCGTTTTAGAGCCGGGCAATCACTTGGCCTCTTGAATCTGGTTACCATGTTTACGATGGCTTCTTTCCCTGACAACAGTCAAACGATTATCATTTGATTGGCTAATTCGTAAGTGACACATCTCATTAATATTCATATAACCTCATTTGGGGGTTGGGGGATCCCCAAAAATCGAAAGGTTGGATTGATTCATTATTACCACAGGGAAGAACATATCAATTGTTTACTAAATCTGAAATATATTTCTCTCAGAATCTCCTTGAAAATGAGTTCTTAAAGATTTTGTTTGGTCTAATTATATACAAATATTTGATAATGAATGAGGTTAAATACTTTGTACTGCCTGATTTTTCGGTTATTGTGGGAAATCAAAACAAACGATTTCAGGCCCGAGGAACTTCCATCGGGGCTTCGCCCCTCGGGAAAATTCCTTTGGCCTGAAACCATTGTTTTGATTTTCCACAATTACCGAAAAATCAGCCAGTACGCAGTATTTAACCTCTAATCATATTAAATATAAACATATCAATATACTTATGATGCAATGAAGTGGAGCGAGTAGTGATATTTTAAGTAACAAAGATTTTGTCCGTCCTATTCTACTTTCAAACACTTCATTTGAATAATAACTAATGAGAGGTTTTCATACCGGTTGACGACATGTTGCGCGCATAGTGTGATCAGAGTATAATATCCCTACCCAACATGATCTGTGATCTCACAGACAAAGATGAAGTTTAATTGGGTGTTTCCAATCTATAGGATTCCTCGACTGGGGAAAGACGGAATTCAAGACATCTTGTTTCATACCCCTTAAAATGGGCTAACATCTATATAACTGTATTACCCCAAAATCCTGCGATTCATACATGTGGCTACTTTTCATAATTTGTGCGCAACTAGTGATAGTCCAGATAGCAATTTTGTTCGCGCCTACACTGTCATTTTTTCAGAACGCTTAAAAGGTGTTCAAGATTTTAACTTTTGTATTGGAAATATTCGCACATCCGTTTTTTCTTGTTTTTCCTTTCGTTAGCAATTCTCTCCATTCGTTAGCAATAACTCTCCATTCTTAACGAAACCCTCTCCATTCTTAGCAATAACTCTCCGTTCGTGATTTTACGAATGGAGAGTTATTGTTTGTATCGCTCCATTCGTACAAAATAATGGCGCGAAATAACAATAGGGTGAGGTCTCGGGTGTGTTTCGAGTAAAGGATAATCCAATACTGAATGGCCAGAATAACATACGAGGTTTTGACAGAACAGCGACGATAAACGTGTGCAAACTTCCAATTGCGCTAATTTCTAGGATTTCGGAACCACTAAAATCACATTTTGTGTCCAACATAGCTAAAATGAGGAGGGATTGCGCGGAATCAATATCAATTTCAATTCGTTGGACTCCAGCTTGGAGCAGAATTGTATTCTAGAAATTAAGATTAAGTGTTGCAAGACACTGTCATCATGTATGGATGCCTCGCCTTAATAAATAGGACAATCACCTTTTCACTGCTTCACATAAACAGACTGGTACAAAGGCCTCTGGCCACTAGTTATGTTTTATATAATATGTTGTATTATTATCAATTACAGTTTCATACTAAGAGCTTCATACTATCCAGATTAGGCTACACTTCATTTGAATTATTAGTACTTTGGAAAGTTACCCTTTTCGTTGCTTCATAAATAGACTGGTACAGAAGCGGGCTACCTCCTGCCACAAATGTATAGTTGCCAACGGCTATTAAGTCGACATTGAGATACGCCACTGCCCTCTCTCCAAGTATATTCTGGTACTCCTAGATAAAAACAGTGACATTAGACAAAGAAATCAATTTAGTGGAGTGTAACTGGGGCGGTGAGAGGCCAGAGGGAGGAGTACTACCCAACCACCACCTTACGTCTAAAGCATACGTTACGCATGTCATTTTAAGGAGGAAAAAGAAAACAAGACAAACAAATCCCATCCGACAGACCCAACCTGAGAGGTCAATTTTTCGTCCCTTTACCTCCACGTATTCAGTAGACCCAATTAGACCATATTCCTCAGCATCCCAACTAGCAAAGATGAGAGTACGCCTTGGTCGCCACCGTCCTAAAAATATTGAAGTACAAAATAATATTCTCATTTGGAGTAAATTTTAACAGAGGAAGATTGAACTGAGTGACCACTACAGGAATTTTTCCACTCTAATTCACTCCAATTCTACTTTTTTTTAGAATTAATCAAGAAAAATCAAATCGACAAAGAGTAATATAATTGAATCCTTTGAGTGACTTTGAGTGGTCCTTCAATACACTCCTCAAAAGGCTCACAGCATCAATTGACTTAATAACGGTACTGCATCAGAAATTACTGGGATGAAACAACTTCTCTCTCCAAACGAGATCGCAACTGTAGAAGCTTAGTGAGCATAAAAAAGAGAACATAAATTAAAAGCCTCTACAAAGTTCTTCAATTGGCAATAACAGTCTAAATGTATAAATAAAAATCATCTGTCGCTGACCACGCAGAGTAGAAACATATGGTTGTTACAAGTTATTTATTTTAAGGAGTAACTCAATGTCAAGCTCTATCAGCAAATCTTTCTGGATCAGTAAATGATCGTCCAATATAATCATGATACTGAACCAAGACAACGAGATCATCTCCTTTCCGAAACTGATGATCGTATACTGGCGTCATCAACATTTACGAGAACGCCATCCAGTGGCCATCATGGGAGAGAATCACGTTAGATCATCCAAACCATCTTTGATGAAAATACTCTTTTTTGAAGCGTAGCGGTTTTATAAGAATCATGACCCTGAATATATTGGAACCGGTAAGTTTCCATTACATCGTTAAACTGTTAAAGGTCAGCCAAAATGGTGAATTAAGTGTCTTTATTCGATGGAGGATATTGTATAATCAAAACACAAATAGAATTACCTTTTAAGATTGCACTGGAAACAAAATATAGAGTTTCTAAGCATGCATGGCAGGTTTTACTACCATGTATACGTCATAGGTGTTACCCAGGCTTGCACACAGAACCTCAATAAGTCGGTAGCGTATAAGCATCCACTCATGACTTTTGTTTGTGGAGACCTATCGACCGAGACCCGGACCGATACCGAGTTGGGAGTTAATCCTGTTACGTAGTAACGCGTCATCCGTACCCGACGCTAAAAAAGAAACACTGTCAATTATGATTGATTTCATGTATATCTTTTTCCCTGTACAATATTTAAAGAAATTCTTTTTGCATTACATTCTTCTAAACATTATTTTATCGAATAAAATATACTTCAATCACCATTTTGGTTCACCTTTATTGACTGCCTATCTGATACGAATCTCGTTTCCAGCAGCCTGGTGCTAAGCATAGATGAAAGGAACCGACAATTTGGAACCCGGTAGTATATTTTAACGGAATAAATCGTATTGGAAACTGGAAACCAATGCTTAGCACCAGGCTGCCGTAAACGGGATTCATCTGATACAATACGGAGACAGGAAGGACATAAGAACGCGTGTCATGTTTTGATTACCTGATATAATCAGTTCCTTATACAATCTAGTTAACATTAATCTCGTATCGGTACTCGCAATAATACGGTATCTGGTACCGTAATTCACCGGAATCAAGGCGGACTTGAGTGGAAACGCGTGTCAGTTTGTATTACCTGATTTAATAAGTTCTCCGTACGCTCTAGTTATCTCTAATAACGCCGCTGTTCCAGTGGAAGGGTCAATGGCTCCATACACCCAGGCGTCACGATGGTTGCCAAGAATCACGTACCGATCTGCAGTAACATTGCGTAGAGAGAATATTTGTTATTTATTTGAAAATGGTAACATGGACTATTGCTTTCGTTTCTCAAGGAAAAGTTTAATTGCGGACAGGGAGTTGATTGTTTGTTTCGCTAAATTTGAGGCACCGAATGCTGAGAACTTTCTTTGGAAAACAACAGGGGCATAACTAGAGGGTGAAGGGGGAGGGGGGGGGGGGGGGGGCTACCAGAATGCTCGCGTCCCTTGATGCCCTTAAATGAAATAACAAACTCTAGGTTTTTTATTTTTAAAGTCGGTTATGTCCCCCTCCCCCCCCCCCCCCCCCCCCCCCCAAAAAACACACCAAAAAACACCACCATAACATTGAAATTCGTTCGGGCAACTATTTTGTGGACCCTTAATGAATCTACATTTTCCCAACGATTGAAAATGTTTGGATATGAACTTTTAACCAGTATTTCATTGCGTTGTAATTCGGAAACAGTTGCTTGCTTCTCGAAGTCATTATAGCGATGTTCGTTTTTAAAAAGACAACTACGCTCCCTATTCTCATGTTTAAATTGTGGCACCCTATTTATTTCACAATGCCAGAAGGTCCATATTATAATGAAACTATGTATAATTAAACCTTTTTGCCGAATGCTTAGTCTCAATACCTGGTTCTACTGTGCCTCTTATGCATCCGATGACGTTGTGAATTGTACGTTGTTCTTTAGTGGAATGAACGCTGACTTTCACCGTTCTGTATGTAATGTAGACACAAAAGGTGTAATAAATTTAGAGGCTTTTTAAAGGTGCCGAGTATAATGGTATTCAACCAAAAAAATAAAAATATTATTATTAATATTTAAAATGGGTAGTTTTGATATGTATGCTTTGAAAAAGAAGAAAAAACCTTTTTTTCCAAAAACAATTTGGGATACAAAATGGCGACTAAAATGTGTAGTTTTACAATTTTCCTACAAAGACACTGAACTATAGGAACATTATAACGAAAAATAACCACTTAAACTACATGCGATAAATAACAAAACATGTTTATTTCTTAAGTGTGCATTGTGCAAATGTAAAAATAACTTTAAACTGCCAAAAAAGAGATTTGTTTGGTATTTTTACAGCAATTTATTCAATTTATTGCAATACGGTCATTTTGAAAGCGGCGGCCATTTTGTTTTTTGGAAAAACACATCCTTTCTCAAAATAAGGGTTTTTGGTACAAAAAATATAACTCCTCGAAAAACATACATCAGAAATTAATGAGATTTGGCAGAAATGTTTGTTATGTTGTGCTAAACAAATTAAAGGTAGATGACCCGATCACATTTTCATAACACAGATTTTTCTCAAACATATGGAGATTTTCATATCATATGAAAGATCATATTTTTCTGATTAACATACTGAAATTTGACGGTCCAAATCAGTATGATTACGAAGAAATCGGTGAAATAACATCGAATTACCGCGAAAAGTGGTAACCACCAATATATATAGTTTGTGTACAACTCAATGGGCACATTTCACGGCATCTTGTGCGTCTAAAATAAGAACCATTAGAGTTATGCAACTCAAACTTTTGGAATACGACTTTTTTGAGGATGACCTTTCATGTCGAATAGAAAACTTCAAGTTGAAAATCGGAACATCTACCTTTAATTGGAGTTTGTTTTTATACTAGAAGAGAAAATATTTAGAAAAATCATCATTTGTTTCTGTTTTTTTACCAAAAATACGTGAAATACTTGAAATAACCTATTTCCAAAGAAAAAATGCATAACATGAAAGCAGTAGGAGGAGTGACATTTTGAAATTTTGGTTTAAAAATTACACATTTTCCCCCTTTTTGGGCAAAATTGAGCTAATGTGCATATTTAATCGTATAATGTATGGAACTCTCAATTTTAGATAGCTCATAATCTAAGCTTTCCAAAAATGCATGGTTTGTTAGGGTTTCTCCAATCAGAAGTAGTGTAAAAATGTATTTTACTCATACCCTGTATTTTGGACAATAATACCAGACTCCGCACCTTAAGCCGACGCGGTGTGTATTCTATAATATGACCGAAAGGTTTCAACAAACATGAAATTGGATGAGGGGAAAGGAAATATCAATGCATTTAAACAGTATTGCAGGAATGATTACATTCGGCCAACCATCGAGTGTCACATCGAGGTGTCACACCTCGTCCCATCGAGTGTCACAATCTGATATTCCACCATCAAAATACAGTGAATGTCTTATTTTGAATAATTGATCCGATAATATAACGGTCAATTTCAATGATCACTTCATGAATTCTAAACATGTTGACTAAGTTATCTGATTTGAATTTTAAATTGTCAATTCTCACCATGACCATTAGTAATGTATGCTATAGTATGAAAACAAAAGTCATCTCACCTGTTTGCGTCGACAAATCCCGGGCCAATTCGATATGAAATATTGAGACCGCCTTTCCATTCATCAGGGACTTCTGGTCCTGTCATTTCACTGTAAATATTGATATCGATATGAACTTAATAAATAAAACATACACATACCAGCGAGTACCCGCGCATATTATGAAATTTGGCGATTCCGAATTATAATATGGATATATAATATGAATTAATATAAAACAAGAAGAGGCTTTAAAAGGAGGCCTAACAAATATCGCTTATAAGGGTTTGGTTTGAATGCAAACATTTTGAAGGAAGAGTTTTATTAGGTGATAACAAAACGAGCACTCCCAATATTTTAACGAAATCAAGTTTCAAGTTTCAATTCATAATGTCATAGTCAAATTGCAAAGTATACACGATTTATGCAGTAGTAGTTACGAAGCAGGAAACATTGTCTAATTTCGCGCCGCTTGTGCGCCTTACATGCGCACACAACTTGCTTTGTTTGATTCCTTGTTCACGCAGCAAGAGTTCGCCGATTAACTGCGGGTGACATAAAACTTGTTACAGGTTTTTATTCGTTATTAAAGAGATTAAAAGTATGCACAAAATGGTTATTGTCGTGTATGGATTAGGTCCAAACATGGATATGTTTTGTTTCTTTAAACAGTAGCTCTGCTTCAGTGCCTCTCTTCAGACCCCCTTCACCAACCATACACTGACACAGTTTAGACCATGGATACACAGAATTTCATGGACTGTAGCCAATCACAAACATACCTACTGAAATTATTGACCATAGACACCAGTGACCAGACCAAAGGTAAACTGCTCAAACTACTAATAATGCTTGTGCACTAACGAAGCGAGAGTTTGTTAGCCTCCGAAGCAGGCTGCCAAACTGCAGTATAGTATAGGGACACACCAGCAGCACATACCGGTATGGAGTACAGAGTGACTGCATAGAGAGAGTGTTGGTAGGCAATCGATCTACATAAGTGTATGGGAATAACCACACTTTAGGCGGGTAAAAATGGGCAAATGGGAGTGCAATTATTCACACATCGGCGTACGTATGCATTGATTTTTCAAATTTTCTCGTTTTGACCTATAATTGTAAGCTACATTACTGAAACATGATAAACATATAACCCCCGAAAAATGAAAATTCGCGAGCCGGACTTAACGATTTGTAAGGCAGCGCAATGGGTCAGATCAAATCCAAAATGTGTGAAGAGTAGCTCGGCTCTTTTCATATACTACAGTCTGTCTGTGTTATAGGATGTATTTCTCCCACTAGGGAGTCTATTTTAACACACACTATAACCCGACTGAAAAGATTTGTTGTCGATAATGTGCACTCTTTTTGGTGTGTTTCTTGACGAAAGTGGCAAGAATGGATAGAATGTGGCAATGTTCATATATATTTAGACGTCATCTTAGAAATCGACAGGCAGATGATAATATGATATAACATTTTACCTTAGAAATCGCCGAGCATCATCGTAACCAATGGGGTGTACGGGAATCGTCGGTAAGTCCGTGTCCTCTTCCTTCAGACGATACATGTATGCTGAAGTGTGACAGAAACCGTGTTTTATTATGTTTATTGAAGTTGATGTTTGCACTTTCCACGCGGCTAAAGGTTTTACCATTATGCAAAGCAGATTTTTCAGAAACCTTTCCCAATTTTCAAGGTCTATCCAAAGGATTACTGAACCAATACTTGGCATGTCTGTACTTATATTTCCATGCATTTCACACGGTAATTCCAAATATGGTTATGACATATAAAAATGTTGACATTTTTGAATCATTTTGTGAAATTTTGGATCAGTCGTCTGTAGACGCGGGGAAAGTGTTAGTATAATTTGTAACATTGATCAAAGTTTAAAATACATATCTACACAATTTCGTTAATGCTTCACTATGAAAGCCACTGGAACATGAATTTAACTTCCAAGGCGAGTCTCAACTCAACATTTCAGGTTTACACATTTGTCACACTTTTACTTTCCAAAAAGACATTGACAATTGATTCAGTATCCACATAGTTACTGAATTTTTATGACATAATTTCACAATGTATAGTCAAAATCGTTCACTTCTGTTTGACCTTTCCTGCATAGACGTTTCCAAGAATTAGAAAAATGAACATCTCTACATTGATCTTTGACCTACGTTTTGATGGATACCCAGGAGTGACTGCGTCCCCTTTTACATCAGTGTTGAATATCTGGCCCATCTGTACTCCGGTTCCAGGGAGCCACCACGCTGACGGGTACACGTTGGATTCACCTTCCTGTGCGTACTCTGCTGGGTCACTGTACAATATGGCAGCTTTAGCACCCGCGGTTTGAGCATTATACACCTGTGAGAAAATATGGTGCAAAATACAAAGTTGTTCGTTTGGCATTCAGTTTTTGTCGACTTTGATTGTTGTTTGTCGTCGTCTTCCTCGTCAGCGGTGGCGTAGTCATCGGCGTGCTCAGGGGTGGATTTGGTGGCTGAAGCTTCCCTTCCTACGAGTACATTTTAATAAAGCACCCGTAACAAAGCACCCCGCACGAACTATATTGCAGCTTTGTAATCAGATCTTGCACAGAACAGATGGCTGGGGGAAAAGATCTGTTTTTCTCACACTTCCAAAGAATGGGGACAACAGCACTAATACCCCATGCAAGTAAAACCTTGTTGCACGTTTTGAATGAGAGACTCAGACAACACCTTGAGGGATAGAGAGAGAGAGAGCTCCCTCAACATGCTCTAGAACAGGCTGGATTCAGAAGAGGAATGGGTATACCAGGGACCATTGCTGCCAACAATCGTCAGATCATAAGGAATTGCAATGAAGACTTTCATTGTTTGTGCTGAGGCATTTGAATGTGTAAGATATGGTGCTTTGTGGAAAGCCCTACTAGCACTTGAAGTTCCTTCCCATCTTGTGCAGATAGCCAAGAACCTGTATGATGGCCAGCTTGCCTGTGTACTCACAGAGAAAGGGAAAAGTGACTGGCTCTCATTTGGACAGGGTTGTATTCTCTCGCCTATACTTTTCAACATGTGTGCCGAATACATCATCATGATCATGAGAAGCTGGGATGGTGGTCTATCAATTGAAAGATTGCAGTCAGTAAATGGCGGTATGCAGATTATACCACCATTTTGACTACTACCTTTAAAGGGGCACAGAGAGATTTCTCAAAAAATAGAAATTCAAAATGTTTACCTCGTTTAGATAGATGATATACATGTAAGATTTCTTCAAAAAAAATCAGTAACAATGAAGAAAAAAAGACATTTTCTCAGCATTTCCGAAGGTATATTAGTGCTTTTTACTTTTTTTGTATTTTGGTTGAAAATCCCCACCAATTGAATCAAGGAGGTCATGACTATGCATCACGCAACAAGCCATGGTGGTCAGAGATTTATAGTCCAACCCTCCAAATATTGGTCCAACCCCCGCCGCGTCCCACTACTCCACACCTCCATTGGATTGGAAGGTTTTCGAGCATGCGTCAAATCACCATCCTATCATAAAATAATTACACTCACCATATTAGCTCGGGCTATTTTACCCTGCTTGATAATGACAATGCTCTCATTGAAATTGATGTCCGGATAAGATTCTTTGATATACTTGAAGTCCTCATGGCGACCGAAGTTCACGTATACAATATTACCCTGCAAACAATATCAGAATGGTGGTTTTATGACAGCTGAGTTGTCTCAAGAAAATTACAACGCAACTTTAGGTGATCGTAAATAAGTGTCGGAATAGAACAATTCAAACATGAAAATAAAGTCAAAATTAGTTGGCTATAATTTAAAGAAACCCGCATTTGATTTGGTTCAGTAATTACAGAGAAACGAGCGATCATGAAACAGTACCCAAAGGACACTTCCATCCAAGTCTGTGTATTATACAGATTTTTATTTGCGCGGGTGGTTTACATTCTCTTTTCAATTAGCCAGCACTGTTGAATACTCTGATATCGCTTTGTTTTCAATTGTGATAAAGAGATTGAACACGCAAATTGGCGATAGTAAACTTCAACATTTACTAATATCAAGTATAAAATGTGATGAAAATAACCTTGACAAATTTTATGTGCAATATTATGTTGAACTTTGTTAATAGCTGGCATATTATTTAGTTTAAAAAATTAAAAAAAAGCAATTTAATGAATGTTATCTTTGAGAGAAGTATTGAGTGATTTCTGATCTGTGCTGTCTGAATCACTCAATATGAGCAAACTTGGATGGAAGCTTGTTCTTTGACTACTTTTACATGATCTCTTATTTCTCCGTAATTACTGAACCGAATCAAATGCAGTTAGTTTTCTTCAAATGATAGCCAATTATATAAATTGTCTTTAATTTGTTGTTTGAATTGTTCTATCCCGACACTTAATATTTAGGAAGCAACGATCACCTAAAGGTGCGTTGTAATTTTTATTGAGACACCCTGATACGAGTTATGACTCAAAAAGTTCCACATGTTCAATGAAATATTAGCGTTGTCAACACTTTGACATGTAAATTATGGTTGATTCAATAATACTCGACTCACACAAGCAAGTCCCACTTTCATCACGTGACCTATTACTACCTTCTTTCGTGACTTAAGAATGCCTCGAGGAAGTCACTTATCATTTTCATGATGATTTTTCTTTGCGAAAGAATCATTTCCTGTAAAATCACAACTTTCTCTCACATTCAAATGTGCTGATAAGCGGAATCGCCCTTCTTAACAATTTCCACACGGCTATTTATTTTACCATATTATACAAAACAGATTTGTCAGAAGTCTTATCTCAAGAATTACTGAACCAATATACAATTTCCTTGCATTTTAATAGGCTATTCCATTAAATTCATACGCCCCTGAAATTACCATACTCTTCCACATAGGGAGTGTAGATTTCAAATGGAGTCGCTCATATGCAGCCATTTTCATCAGACAATCAAACTCTTTCATGTTAATCATTTTCAATCTGCATATCTTCTAAAATATATATTTGGTAACAGTAATCTAATTTCTACAAAAATGTCAGTAACAACATTGCTTTAGTGATATGAAATGATACCTGCATTTATACGGTTATACCCTCTGCATTTACAATAGATCATTCGAGCACCCACATAATATCACGGATTGAATAGATTTAAAAACAGTGATAAACCGACCGCCTTACTTTGTTTGGAACATTTGGGTCTGGATAGCTTAACAAGACATTGTAAGAGACGAGTTTGGCAGAATCAAGACCTTGTTCGAGCCATCGCCTCTGGACATATTGTGCAGACGTTGCACCTGCCGATGTTCCCGCCAAATGTGGCACAGCTGACAAATTCCTACAAGAATAATGCACATGGTATGTCGTCAGTAGATGATAGACCCGTGCAGGTATGGTGGTCTATATTGCGGTTAAGAGATACTTTTTCTTAACCCTAACCTCCCCTATTTTTACTACGAAATACTACTACGGTAAGCCAGTCTCCAGGCGCATGGGCGGGCGGTTTTCGATGACATAATCACCCGAGCCAATAGCGTGAACGCGAAATGCTGCGCGAACGAGTAGCTAAGGGTCGTGGCTTAGTGGAGGAGACGGGCCGGCGTGGGCGGATGGTCCCCGTATCGAATCCCGGCCGGTCCCCTGCGATTTTGTTGGTGTTTTATGTTTTGAAAAATTGAGATCCCGGTTAAAAACCCGGTTATAGTTAACCATGGAAATACTAGAGGCAGAAGGAATATCGAGATAATCAATCCGGATTGGGGATTGCTACAGTGTATACATGAATATATCAATCAATTGTTAAAGTAATCGTCACGTAATTCCAACGGTTTGAGAACATTTTATGATCAGCTCCTTTTGAAATCCCCACTATTATTACTTTACATCCCACAAGAATTTATTCAATGACAATCCCTCCATTGTTCTTTATCCTTTGTTGTTTTCTATGGTTTATTGTTGCGGATTTCCCGTTATAACAACGTATTTGAGATGGTCCTTACTTGTTTGTATTATTATTTGTTCTTACTATGCACACACTATCTGTCAATAGAATCACTCATGCATCCCATACCATGATCCCTTTCATTATTTATTGACCGACCCTCGTATGTCAGATAAATGCTCAAAATCTTACGAGACGCGTTGACACATTGCAATTGGAAATGTATTTGTTAAATGTAATATAAACAAATAACAATAAGTATAGCTCCTTGAATAACATAATACCGATAATATTGACCTGTTTTGACAAATTAAATATGATGTTTCATAAATTATCAATAATACTTAATATTCCGATTACATGTGGGTTATTAAATTACTCGGAAATAATAGCTAAATTAACAAAGCACACAATCAAATGTGCCATATGGCCATGTGTTTTGAGCTCGCCACCCTTCACGTTGCATTTCCAGATTTAAGCATATTACACCATCTGGTGTCGCAATGGCTATAACTGCTTGGTCTACCCCATAAAAATCATATATTTTCTGAACGGAAATCTCACAAGAAATAATGCTTACATATTATGATCAACAATGTTAAAAAATATCGAAATATTCATATTTTTATTAAAGCTCAATAATATTTTTATACCTATCCCAATCATAACTTACTGTGCATATTTGAGTTTTTCATCAAATTACTCAAAAGGGTTACTTTGTTGAGATATACTATATCGGGAAGTGAATGGGCCCGAACGTTTACAGTTTCATATTTTGTTTAGAGTTTACAAATAAAAAAATGTGGGTAAACACCGTATCCTGATATAAACTGCATATTTAAATTCCCCTATTTGAGAGCTTTCAAAAAAATATGTATATATACTTTTGCTATCATCGGTTGAATACTTTTTTTGTTATAGTCATTTATATAAAACAGATGAAATAGGGCAAGTTCACTGTGTAGCCAACAGGGCGAAAGCCAAGGACAATCCAATAAATTCATGATTAATAGTTGTTACATACTATTTGGCACGTTTTTTGAAACAGAGACTTATAGAATATAGAACGATCTTTAAAATACGGCCAAGATCATGTTTGTACCATACGGGGAACAGGGGTTATTTTAAATTGAACGTAGAATTGGAAATATTTTCCATATTCCCCATAGAGTTTGTACACAGCATCGCCGCCACCGCCGCCGCCACCGCCGCCGCCACCGCCGCCGCCACCACCGCTGCCACCCCCATCGCCACCACCCTTGACTTTCGAAATATAATCAACCATATCTCAGCTAAGTGATAGAAATACCTGAGTTATTCACACAATGTAACTAGATTAATGGGCTTTTACATGACACCTACGGTATATTATTGCTCTACCATATCTGGTTGTTGAGTTAATAGAGAGGGATGGATGATTCGTCACTAAAAATGCAACGCCGCCACCCTTTTTTTTCTTCAAAACACATGGCCATATGAGTGCCCCAGACTGCCCCTTCTTCATATAATGCATCAAGACAACCACATTGTATAAGCCAAACACACTCTGCCACAACTATCAAGTGGTCCATATAATTCAATATAGTTTTCTTATTTGACCGATATGAGCAGGGACAAACACATCATGATACTAACGCTATATCATTTTAATGTATTCAGATTCAACAACGTTATTCATACTCCTGTTCAAAACTCCCGCCAACAGACACACTTCTATTTCCATGGCTATATAAAAGTGGCATTATCGCATTACGCTAAGCTAGGATAACAGTAGCTAGGATAGAACCATAATAGGTTCTCCAAAGGGCTCTTAATTTTTGAAGAACGTTTTTGAAGGTTCTTTGAGGAACCTCTCTCTTGAACCTTCGAAAAAGGTTCTTGAAAATTTGAGGACCATTTGGAGAATCAATAAAGGTTCTAAAGAGATCAAAAAAGGTTCTGTAAGGTGTCTGAAGAACCCATTTTGGCTCTACTCAAGAACCGTTAAGGGTTCTAAATAGAGAGGGGAAAGGGTCCTTTAATTTCTTAGAGGGTAGCTTTAGTGTTACTTACTGTTACTTACCGTAAATTGTCTTCAATTTTATTCGCACTAATATAGTTGATCAGTTTATTACTAATTGCTGCATCCTCTGTGTGGTTCCCATGGTAACGATACAAAGCGAATGCTGCAAAATAGCCTATCAATATGCCAATGACTAATACAATGAAACCACAGGCAGTACAAACTATGTAGGAACGTCTGAAAAACAAAAGCGGGACAAGTTTGCGACAGGAAATTATATATTGTCATATGGTTAGCCGCACAGTCGTGTGTAAAAAAGGCCTATTGCCGGGTTAGTCAGTCACACTCTTGAGTACTACGAATTACTACGATGCGGTGTGCTTGTGTCACCTGGCTCGACAGATTTTCGATGAAATAATGGCCCCAGGGTATATACATGGCGAAGTATACTGCGCCATGTATGTTTGATCCCCGTGGCCTAGCGGTAGATCGTCTGCCTCTGAACCCAGAGGTCCGGGGTTCGAGCCCCGTGGGATTGGGGCCCTTTTCCCCCTCGCTATTTGGCCGCGAAAAAGAAATCTTTGGAAAAGGTGCCACGGGGGTTAGGGTTATGGCGCGATTTTTTTCACTATTTTTTCTTTTTTCATTTTTTTCTTCTTCTAATTTTGGTCTCATTAACCCTAACACTCTTGAGTACTACGAATAACTACGATGCGGTGTACTTGTGTCACCGGCTCGGCAGTTTTTCGATGAAATAATTGCCCCAGTGTATATACATGGCAAAGTATACTGAGCCATGTATGGTTGACCCCCGTGGCATAGCGGTAGGTCGTCTGCCTCTGAACCCAGAGGTCGGCGTGGGGGCCCTTTTCCCCTCGTTATTTGGCCGCGAAAATAAATTCTTTGGAAAAGGTGCCACGGGGGTTAGGGTTATAGAGCAATTTGTTTCACTATTTTTTCTTTTTTCATTTTTTTCTTCTAATTTTGGTCTCATTAACCCTAACACTCTTGAGTACTACGAATTACTACGATGCGGTGTGATTGTGTCACCCGATTCGGTAGTTTTTCGATGAAATATTGGCCCCAGGGTATATACTTGGCGAATGAATTATCCATCATACACTTCGAGAAGTGTATATTGTGTTATTGCAACGACTATGAGAATAGTGATTATAATTGATGTGCTGAAAATGATAGCGATATTGATATTGATTAATTATAGAACTAATTTGATTTAGAGCTAGATACATTAACACTTTCCACTATAAGTTTACAATATACAAAACAGAATTTTCAGAAACATTTCCCAAATTTCAGGGTCTATCTCAAGGATTACTGGACCGATACTTGGCATGTTGGTACTTATTTCAATGCATTTCTCATGGTGATTTCAAATATGGTAATGTAATTCAACAATTTTTACATTTTTGAAACATTTTGTGCAATTTTGGAATGTCGTCCCCTGCCGCGTGGAAAGTGTTAAAACACCATACAGTAGAATGGATATTCATGTAAATTGGTTGATATACGAGGCCACAGGTTATTATACATTAGTTTTAAATCAAGAAACGTGTTTCTAGATTTACGCTCCTTCGCATGCACTGCCGAAAGTCTAAAGCGTGCCGAGGTCAACATAATCGGTTACCACTGACTAGCAACGTGCTTTATCTTAGACAGGTCACTGGTTACCACTAGTAACGTGCATTATCTATAAAGGTAACCGATTATGTTGACCTTGCACGATTCATACTTCCGGTAGTGCATTCGTAGATATAATCGACGTGAAGAACAATGGATAATGGACAATAGGAGGAGCTCTACAAGTGTACACTACTAGTATAAAGAGCTCAACAAAAGAAAGTCATACACTTGGTTTATATCCTAAAGATGATGTAACCTGTGACGTAGTGCCCGGCGGTATGCGTTTGCAGTGGCGTACCCAGCTTTTTGGAAACTGGGGGGCCCCGAGTATATTTGTACCGACGAGATGCATGATGTACCGACAATTTTTTTACAGACTCCCAAAAAAATCCTAAAACATGCACAATTTTTTCCCCGTGAGCAGCTGAAATCTTTATAAGTGGGGGTGGGGGGGGGGGGGGGGGGGGGGAGGGGGGGGGGGGGGGGCGGTAGCGATGAAGTTGTCAACATAACTGGCCAAAAAATCGCATGGTCAAAATCGCAAATCTACCGACGGAGGGACGTTTTTACCGACGGTGTTATTTCAGGGGGGCCCTGGCCCCCCTGGACCCCCCCCACCCCCCCCCCCCCCCCCCCCCCCCTGGGTACGCCACTGTGCGTGTGCACCTACAGAAAATGTGCTTTGTAAATTAAATTCACACTTGATTTATCATTACTTTTACGTATGCAGTAGTCACGGTCTGCATCCCTAACACAATGAGGTACTAAATATATGGTTGCCCGGCGGTATGTGTACGGACGTCACCATTAGGCAGGTGCTTTTAAAATTGGCACTCAGTCAGGGAGTCTATCATTATTGGAGAAGTATCTTTCCCCGAAAACCCCGCTTCATTGGGCGCAAATTCACATGCGAGGAAGTGTATAGATGGGGTATATCATGGTTTAGTAACACAGACGAGGTGAGACGCGATAATTTCTTCTCCACAAAACACATTAATGGCACAGAGATTGTACATGTTCGACACGCTTTGCCTAAATTTAAAAGCAAGGCGATTTTGACTTGATAAAATTCGGGCGAGAGCGAACCGGAGAATTTTGTGATAACAATATTCGAAACTCCTAGTACGCCACATCAACACCCTCCCTTCATTTACTAGGTGTTTTTTAAAAGATTTCTCCTTCTAGTCTCAAATTGCGCATATCAATCAATTGATCTATCATTATAATATAATATTTAAGGCATTTGTAATGCACCATCAATCTAAGAACATGTAAAATATGTAAATATGGTTAAAGATTCAATTACAAAGGTAAAAAAAATATATGGGGCCTCTCCATATGATAGAGAATGTATAAATGATATTAGCCCATCTGAATTAATGTTGACTATCGACGATCAGCTATTTTTTGAAGTATTATTGCTTGAAATTAGAGGTGTTACCATGGCATTTTCATCTAACAGAAAGAAAGAAATTGATAAAACTGAAGAAACACTTGATAATTTGATCAATAATTTGGAAAAATCATGTGAAGAAGCTTTGAATAAAGACCACAATTTCGAATCGGCAATGAAGGAACTTGATAATGCTAAACATGAGCTTGAAGACTTGCGTGCTAAACGAATTAAAGGATGTTTTGTTCGGTCAAAAGCTAAATGGATAGAAGAAGGGGAGAAACCATCAAAATATTTTCTGAATCTTGAAAAAAGAAACTTTGTTAATAAACAAATATGTAAAATTGTTAGAAAAGATAACACAGAGGCAACATCTTAGGAGGATATTGAAAAAGAAATAATATTATTTTATGAAAACTTGTATAAATATGAAGAGAGTAATATTAACATTAATGATCATGTTGTACATATTAACAAATTAACACAGTTAGAGTCAACTCATTTAGAGGGAGAAATTGATTTGGCTGAGCTTTCTTTTGCTTTGAAAAACATGAAAAATAATAAGACTCCAGGCCCGGATGGCTTTACAGCAGAATTTTATAAAATGTTTTGGGACGACATTTCCATTTTTCTTCTTCGTTCATTAAATGAAGGGTTCAGGAAAGGCTCTCTCACAAAAGAACAAAAAGCTGGCCATGTTACTCTCCTACCAAAGGGTGACAAACCTCGCCATTTTATGAAGAATTGGAGACCAATATCACTTTTAAATGTTTCATATAAATTAGCATCTGCTTGTATTGCTAACAGAATAAAATCAGTTTTACCAGATCTAATTTCAGAGGACCAAACTGGCTTTGTTCCAAACAGATTTATTGGTGAAAATATTCGCCTTCTTTATGACTTGTTAAACTATACGGAAATCAAAAAAATACCTGGTATGCTATTACTTATAGACTTTGAAAAAGCTTTCGATACCGTATCACATAATTTTATATATAAAACTTTGAAAACCTTCAATTTTGGTACGGATATATGTAAATGGTTTCAAACTCTATATCAAAATGCTTTTTCGTCAGTTTTAATAAATGGGAATATTTCAAAACCATTTCAAATTCAACGTAGTTGTAGGCAGGGCGATCCTCTTTCGCCTTATATTTTTGTTTTATGTGCGGAAATTCTGGCCTCAATGATTAGAGGAAATCAAAACATAAAAGGGATCAAGATAAATGACATGAACTTTAAAATAACACAATACGCAGATGATACAACTTTAATATTAGATGGTACAGAAAGGTCACTAAAAAGCACTTTTGATACTTTGAAAATTTTCCGTGAGATGTCTGGTTTAAAAATCAATATAGATAAAACAGTAGCAGTATGGATTGGGTCATATAAAAACAGAATTGTGAAAATCTGTGAAAATGTCAAGATATCCTGGAATTTTGATGGAAATTTTGATTTTTTTAGGAATTTCTTTTAATACTGATTTGACACAAATGGTTGAACAGAACTATGATAAGTCACTTAAATTGATGAAAAAAATGATTTTAAGTTGGAAAAAGGGAAATCTAACTGTTTTGGGTCGAGTTGTAGTGGTAAAATCTTAGGTCCTACCTAAGTTAAGTTATATTGCTCAAATGCTTCCAAACCCGAACAAAGATTTCATAAAAACGGTTAATGATATGATTTTTAAATATGTATGGGGTGGCAAGCCAGACAGAATAAAAAGATCTCAGTTTGTGCAAAATTATGAGAACGGAGGTGTTAAAATGCCAGATGTGGAATCTCATATAAATGCATTGAAAATAAATTGGATTCGAAGGGTTTTGCAAGGTGAAAAAAGTTGGATAAAATTGTATAGATTATGTTTAAAGGCCAAAAAAGACGATATTTGTTGTACAGGTTTAGGGGAATATGGGGCAACTGGACCGTGGGGCAAGTGGTCCGAAATGAAGGATTTTGTAATTGTATGGGCATACTGCTTTCTTTTGAACAATACGACTTTTGTTGATACTTGACATATATCTTTACCTTCTACAATCCAAAACATTTGGAACTTTAGGGTATTTACACATGTGATTTTTCTCCATATCTTTGAAGCTAACTCCTTGAGTGACTGATTGAAAATTCACAGATAGTATGGGCGATATATGAAGATGGGTTTAGATCATGTTTAATGTACTTTATATGATTGACAGATATGCAACAGTAAATATATACATGCAGTACAGTCGTCTTAAGATACTAGGTGTATATTGCATTTGATGGGTGCTATATTGTAGTGTGCTTAGGGACTTTCCGAAATATGATTAAAACCATAGGTTGTGGTTGAAATGACCGTAAAATGGCGCATATTGCTAATTTGGGACATTGGGGGTTTGGATTTCCGATCAATATTTTCATTTAAAGAATGCTTCAACTTAAATCATTATCACGGGTATTCATTTGGTAGAGTTATTGGTTCATGAATTTGCAAATAACAAAGTACACCATTTCTTACTTATCTAAAGACACTCGTCTACTTGTAGGACCCGAACGCCGTAATATTTGCGAATTCAAAGATACTCACTGGCTACAGAAATCTGTGTAATGGCTAAAAACAAAAATGCAATTTTGCCTTTTTTCTGAAATGTATTGGAGTTATTGATTATTATGACAAATGGTCGTATGTTTTAAAACATTTTGGCGTAAAATGTATTACGTCACAGGCGTGTTTTAATAACGTTTCATCTCGACAAAGTGCTACGTCATTTGTTGGGGTAAGTGGTCCGAAGGGGTGTGGGGCAACTGGACCGCCTGCAAAAACTTAATCAAAATTGTAAAACTCATTTTGAAAATGAGTTGTTAGTGTCAATAAAACATGACTCGGTATTGAAATGTGAATAGAATATGAAATAATTCACATTCTTTCAAGTTCTTAGACATTTTGGGGCATTTCGGGTCTAATACCACTATTTCTGATATTGAAGGATTACAATATGACATGAAATTGCTTTATAATGGTTTAAAACCTCTGTATTATGAATTACATCTTTATTATATTTTGAATGGTGTCTGAAAGGTATTTGCTATGACGAAATATCATGATTTATGTATTTTATCCACTGCTTTTTGTGTATATCAACCGTTGGGTCATCATTGTCATATTTACTAACTTCCCCTGTAACATGAAAAGCTGGCTAAATATTAAGATGGTTTATTATAAGTACTAAATGATGATTATATGAAGTAAATAAAATCATTAAAGAAAGGGGTATATATAGACAAATGTATGGGGCGTCTGAATATCACAACCATGTAACCATTTAACTAGGTTCATACCAAAGAAGATTTCTTGATGTACCCCATGATGCTTAGCGCCCCTACAGTACCAGAAGGGCTTATCACCAAAACAAACAGTATCAGACATGTGTTAAAGTAATTAACAGCTGGACCTCTACCATAGTAATACATGGTGCAAATAGGGTAAACTTGGCCACAAATATGAAAGAAGTTGAATCCCAACTAAAACTTGTATTTATAAAAAATATAGGGTCTTTAAGAAAATCAAGAGAGGACTGTATTAAAGACACATCAATCATATTACTTGCAACAGGATTTTCTTAAAGACCCTCGTTTAACAATTTTATAAGCATTTCCTTGCACTGTAATGTCGATGGGAACCAGTAGACACTGGTGACAGAAATCAGTGGTCATATGATGAAAGTGAAGCATCCTGGGGTGCATCAAGAAATCTTCTTTGGGTTCATACCGTTTTATCTATAATAAACGTGCAGTCGAAAGTTGCGCTTGCTTTGTACACCATTAGTATTACTGCTTTTTACGTTAACCACGAAAACTGTATAAAACATGGGTTTCATGAGACCTGTATCATTTTTACACGTTAAATAATATGGTAATGAGTTTGTAAAGAAAATACTGCTTAGTTACCGTGTTGTCAATCAATGACTTCTGTGTATTCTAACCGTTGGAACATATAGGACCAGTTGCCCCACTGATGGGGTAACTGGACCGTGCCAAGTAAAGTTTTTAGTTATAGTGGTAATTGGCCTTTTGTTTGGATATTTTTTAACATCGATTATATGTTATATGTAAACAGTTACATGGGTGATATTTTCATAGCAATTCCATAAATATTTACACGAGCTTTAAGCTTTTATATCATGAAATATGCTTAACCGGTCCAGTTGCCCATCCTCCCCTATTCCATTTTAATGCAACAAAAAATAAGATAGACAATAAGTTCTGGTATGATACTCTATTCTCTTGGTCATCTTTGATATGCATTGTTAACAACGGTGTTTTAGACTTCAATCGCATTGCAAAGCAATATTTGTGGTGGAATGATAAAATAAAGATTGGAGGTAAATCGATAAACTATGCTCATTGGAAGGAAAAGGGTGTCATTTTTATCAATGATTTACTGAAAGATAATGGGACTTTTATGTCAAAAAACGAGTTTGAAGAAATTTATCAAGTGAAAACCAATTTTCTAGAGTATAATGGTATTATAAGAGCAATTAAGTCAAACTTCAATATCAGTCAATTAAATGGGTCGAAACTAGTATCACCTTTTAGACCTAGTAACGTGGAACTACTGTTCAAACAGCGAAAAGGTTGTACTTTATTCTACAAAGTCTTTATAAAATCAAAGAAAATGAAACAGTCCATTAATAAGTGGCAATTAGACTTTGGTATAAAAAATAGGGAGTGGAAACAAATATGTCTTTTAAATTTTAAGTTTTCCGATGACACAAAGTATAGATGGTTCCAATATAGAATCAATCAAAGTATTTTAGGAACGAATAGTCTTTTGCTAAAATGTAATATTAGAGGAGATGACTTATGCACTTTTTGTAAGAAAACCTCAGAAACAATTACGCATCTTTTCATAACTTGTCAAATCTCAAAATCATTCTGGAATATCTTTAAAAGGTGGGTTAAAGGTCAAACAAATGTGGACTTGAATATGAATCCAGTAACAATACTTTTTGGATCAAATTTGGATTTCACCCTAACATTGATAATGACAATGGCGAAATTCCATATTTATAGAGCAAAGATGACAGAAAAACAGCCAGATTTAGACACTTTCAAACACGAAATTAAGTATTATTACAATATTCTAAAATACCAAGCCACATGTAATTCAGATTTGAATACTTTTCTAGAAAAATGGCATAAATGGCAAAGTCTCTGCACTGATTAACGGATAAGTTTCATTTAAATATATTTGTCAATATGTTACCCATGTATAAAAAAGGTGTATGTAGCTTAAGGTCACTGAGTAAGTGACAGTACTATGTTTATATCAGCTGTCAAGAAGGAATTAAAATAAAAACATCAATCTAAGATGAACTATACCGCCGAGGTGCAAATGAGAAAAACTTGCATCACTCACTAACTCAACCCCACCCCACTCCCCCCTCACTCACTCCCTCACTCACTCCACCCCCACTCACTCACTCACTCCCCTTACCCTCCCACTCACTCACTCCCCCACTCACTCACCCCACACTCACCCCCTCACTCACTCACTCACTCACTCACTCACTCACTCAATTAATCAATCAATCAATATTTTAAAATCATTAATTTTGTTAATTCATTTTTTATTTTATTTTTTATTTATTTTTTTAAATTATTTATTTAACCGGGTCAGCAACTAAGCAGTGTACCATTAATTTTCATCTCATTTTACTTATTATAAAAAAATAGGCTTCTATAAGATAGTAGATACAACTGGTGATGATGGTACATCGTCTGAGAGCAACGAGACGGGGCGGGGCCATGCAGTGGTTAGCATGAATAATGAAACGAGTTGATTACCATGTGGTGTTGACGGGGTTTCCTGATATGATAAACGAATGATTGACAGTTCTCGCTTCAGTGATTGCCTAATCGCAAGTGATAAGAAACCGCATTAGGTTACAAGGCCCGCTTAGCAGCGCTATAAATTGATGCCCTAAAAACCGTCAACAAATTTAAATATTCGCCTTCGGCATCCAAGCTGGTTGCTATATATGACATAATTCTCGTGTGCAACCAACCGGCTGTATTGAGTAGTTTAAAGGCATGAGCGTAGATGTAATTTGCAACATAATGGAAACTTACCCATGCAGTTAGCCCCGAATTTAAATATATATATGCACTGGGTAATCCTCTCGTAGTATTGATAATAATAGGTTTACCAGAGCGAATTAATAGCGCTTCTAAATGGGCAAATTATTTTATGGTTATAGAGTGCGCTGTTCTATATGAACTGCCCATTGAAATGCGCAGAGATAGAGCTTCACCCGCCTGACTAGCAGTAGACCATCCAAAGGCAATAGTGCTTTTAAAAAAAATGTATCACGGCATTTTTTGTTACAGCTCTACATTTAGACTAAATTAAGTGCTTAGATAATAAGGTTTCCATTGAAGGGGGGTGACAAAAATAGAAATAGAGATTTTTGTAGGCCATTTTCAGCATAAAAAGTCCGTTTTTGGACAAAAATCTTTTTGTGTGTGTTTTCTGGTGCAATTCATATCTTTGAACAATGTACTATCCACCAGTAATCCGTTTGACATGATTTAAAGTTTGTTTAAGGAATAATCCGTATGTAAAGCTGCTAAGATATAAGGAAAATAAAGGTACAAGGGGTACAAAAGGGCACTTTTCTCAGTTTTGTAGTTTTAATTGCCACTTATATTCGCTAGTTGCTTAATCTGTCACGCGATGCTTGAATAAATCAGCAAACTAGTTTGACATGGTCTTTTGACCATTATAGATAGTTTTATGATGACAAATAGGGTATCATTTAACGTTAAAGGGCATTCAAGTGTTATTTGACAATGTTATATATTTATATAACAGTATAGTGAATTAGAGGCGTATAGTATCTACTTGGGGTCTTCCGTGCACTCCCAAGACTCCCCAAACCAACCTTTTGAACTTCCTTTTAATGGTCCTAAAGCACATTCAGGGTGTTGCCAAAACTAATGTTGGTATGCTAAGGGTTATTCAAAATGGCGTCAAAAACGGCCGCCAAAGGGGTCAAATTTCATAAAGGAAATAGGCCTTACTATCAAAAAACCGTATAATAAAAGTATACTTTATAACAATGGGATATATGTATTAGATCACTAGTAACTCATATCTAGTACTTTTGCTTTGTTAACATACTTTAAATCAAGATGGCCGCATAAATGGCCGCTCTAATTGTAAAAATAGCTTATAACAGCGTAAATTGCATCATATATACCATGTTCTAAAATGGCTAAACTGATACTCTAGATAAACGACTCACCTCTGTGCAAGTTTTGAATATTTATCGCATTCTCAAATGGTCACCAGATGGTTAGGATTGATGTTTAATGACCTAAAACAGGTGATTTGCATTATAAAAATACCATGTAATACCTATACCGCAAAAGCTAATGAAACAGCATTCATTATATTTATATGATAAAACGTAATATTTTAAATATTTTTAAAATGTCCACGATGGTCGCCGAAAAAGTTAATCATTGGATAACCCTGGGTGATCATTTTATAGTGACCCCAACTCACCATTTAATGCCATTATGCTACAAGGCCCGCTTAGCAGCGCTATAAATTGTTGGCCTTAAAACCGGCAACAAATTTAAATATTCGCCTTCCATCAAAGCTGGTTGCTATAAATGACATAATTCTCGTGTGCAACCAACCGGCTGTATTGCAATGCCCATTAAGTAGTTTAAACTCTTGAGCATGGATGTAATTTGCAACATAATGGAAACTCACCCATGCAGTTAGCAAGAAGTACTGCTCGAATTTAAATATACAACAGGTAATTCTCTCGTAGTAATTGATAACAATAGGTTTACTAGACCGAATTAATAGCGCTCCTAAGCGGGCAATTTATGTCATGCCGAGCCGTCATCTAATACACATCGTACATGACCATGTATTGACTCGATCTAAGTGATAATGTAATAAACCTAAGTGACCATTGACACAAAGGGATTGTTTAATGACCCCAAGTGATCCTGAGTGATCATTTCATTACCCCCAGGTGAACATTTAATGACCCTGCTGATTACTCAAGCCGCCCAAACTGTCATAGTAACCACATGGGATGATTTAATGACACTAAGTGATTATTTATTGACTCGATTCAAGTGATAATTGATAACCCTTGGTGACCATTGACAAAAAGTGACTGTTTAAAATGACCCAAAACGCGAACGATCCTGAGTGAATATTTTTTTACACCATTTGATGATTTAATGACCCTAGGTGATAGCGTAATGAGCCCAAGCAATCATATAATGACCCGGACGGTCGCTTAATTAACCCAAGTGATCAATCTATGACCCCAAATGACCATTTAATGATCCAAAAGGATCGTTTAATGATTCCGAGTGATAATTTAATTACCCCAGGTGATCATCTAAAGACCGCGAGTGATACTGTAATGACCCCAATCAATTAAGTAAGTATAGGATATCTGATTTATAAGGTCATTGTATGAATTCATACAACTACCTATGTATACAGGGTGAGTCAGAAAGCGCCAAATATTAGACCTGCCTATTCAAAACCAACTATAGGGCCAAGGGCCTATTTGGCTTTCATTCAAAAAAATAATTTTTGAATTTGATCAATGCGTCATAAAATTGCAACCATTGAGTAGAACCCGGTATTTTAAAGCCATTCCACGGAATGGTAATAACCCATTGTATTGTTGTTTGCCTAATTCAGAAATGCTGATCAATGAAACTATTGAAAAAATTGAAAGGCACATGAATGTTGGATACAATATCTTAAAATGACTGGAAATAAATAGATCTGTGTATGAGTAATAAAAAGCCTGAAAGTGCCATCATTAATTTGGAATATGCATGCCTACATCATTTGTAAGGTAATGTGACATTTAGTAACGTTCTCCGACGATAGTGGCCATTTTGAATTCGTCGGCAATCTTGGAATTTGGGGAGGAATTATTTATGGCCACATATCCAGGTTTGTTCAGAACATGAAAAGCAACATGTGCCTATTTCCATGTTTATGTAGGTTGTAAATGTGAAAATGAGTGAAAGCTTTTTGACGATGGTGGCCATTTTGAATTTGTCGACCATCTTGGAATTTGATGAAGAAATATTTATGGCTACATATCCAGGTTTGTTCAGACATTTGCGCCTATTTCCATGTCATTCTAAGGTTGTAGATGTGAAAATAATGTGAAAGTTCTTTGACTGCTCTTTTACTTTGGCGGCCATTTTGAATTCGAAGGCCATCTTGGAATTTGGGGAGGAAATCATTTTGGCCCCATATCCAGATTGGTTCAGCACATGAAAAGCTACATTTTTGCCAAATTTCATGCTTTTCACCCGAATTGAACAATACTTTCACCCATATGCAGGACTATGTATAGTATGCAGGACTATGTATAGCATAGCATGGTCTTAGATCGGGGTTCGAGTACCGATCTCGCTAAATATCTGTAATATTATATGATACTCTGTGGTATAATTGCACCAAATTTATTGTACCTTTCATCCCTGTCTGAGGAAGCTATTGGTTAGTTCACCGTCTAGACATTTTGTAGACACCGAAAAAAAAATTCTGTTGTGCGGGCCTGACAGACTCATTTTTTTAAATTTTAATTTGTTTAATTCTGTCCCCAAAAAAATCTGATGAAAAACAAAATGTGGAAGAAAAAAAGAAAGAAAAAAAGGTTTTTTGAAAATATAATTGGGTGTTTTTTTTGGATTTTTTTCTTCTTCATATTTTCATATCTCTCATATATTTTCACCACAGATTTTCTAAGGTTTCTTGGCATTATTTTGGTAATTGATTCCCGCATTAAACATTTGATTAGATGATTAGATTGACCTGATCAATTTGATTCTATATTTTATTACTTGTGTAGTAGCATTTTACATTTTGGCGGGTTTTATTAGCTAACTGCTAATGTAGTCACGAAAAAATGAACACGTATGTGACCTAATAACCGTTCTAGTCATGGTATTCATAGAATAAATAACACGAATGCGACGGAAATAAAACGTTGAAAATAATGAATGCAGTAAGTGTAACCTACATTTCTTACAACAAAACAAAAAAGTTTCTTGACATTTTATCAGTGATTTATGGCGGATAGGTCCTATCAATGCATTGTATGCAACGGAAATAAAACGTTGAATGGAAATGATGAATAGAAGAAATGGTGCACCTGTGTAACCTACATTTAAGTTTAACAACGAAACTATTTTTTTCTTTCTCGGCAGAGTATAATACTACTTCAGATAATGAAACAAATCTGTACTGGTACAAGTTCAGTACTCCCGTTGCAGAGATCAACTTATTTTCTAGCAAGGTCACATCATGGATATATTGGATTTGGTACTCTAAGTATAGTGTTAAATTAAGGCCACCTAGACCGTCAAGTACCCTTGGTTTCATTTGCTAACACATTTCACCCTCACTATACATGCTATATAATAACCCACAACCCTGTCAACCAATCATAACATCTGATTATAACTATTTCCAATTATTCATACGCAGCCTTTTGACAATTTGTTAGGCATATACCATATCAAGCGATGACCAATTTTTACTCACATGTGGGGGTCAACGGGTCATGTGAGATTTGAGTTTCTAATTGAATCTTGTTGACAGGTGGTTTTATCATACTCCAATCTGGACCTGGTTGTTAACTATTACTAGCCTGCTATGGGTGATAGGGTGTATACCAAATGCAATATAATGTATCACTTTCGTCAGTGCAGTTGGTTTTCTAGAAGTTAGTAAATTCATGAAATGTATGTATGTATTGATTCATATTAAGAATCAACTTAATACATTGAATGATAAACATATTAATTAATCAATCATTACGTTTATTAATAAATACAATTGTTAATTAACTTAAATAAATAAATAAATACATATCTTTAATGAAATTGATTAATATTAATTCATAAATTAATAAATTCATCAATGAATAATCAATTATTGATAATTGATTATTGATACTTAATTAATCATTAATGAAAGTCATAACGTTTACAAATATCTTCATTACGGTTCCGCTCCCTGTATAAAATCCAACTTTCTTTACCACGTTTTTGATGACATATCCAGGGTAACAACTCATCCCCTCCTACACCATTTATCTGATTTATTTTACACCAACTGTGTCTTGCCAGCATGGTGCTACCATTTCCACCGCTATCCTAAACATAGCTCAAGGCTCTTTAGTCTGGGTGTAACTAGAAGCCCTATATACTACTTTTGAAAAATGTTGTTGTGTTAAGAAATTCCATCTTTTAATTTCAATATGTCTTAAAAACTAGTGCTTATATCATATTTTATCAAAAGAAAAGTTCAAATTTCGAGAAAAAAAATCGCATTATATTATCCGAAGAGCAGATTTTAGATTTAAAACTAGCTCAAATCGGGCGGAAAGTCACCACGTGTGGCAAGTCATGTGGTAAGGCTCAGGCTTGTTTCCAGTTCCACCGCTGCCATACTCAAGGTCCTCAGCATGCGGTCAATGGTGTTGGATGGATGTAGTTCTTGGGTGGAACTTACTAATACTAGCGTCATGGCCAGTTCACCCTGTCAAACTTTGGGCTCACACCTTACAGGCAACTGGAATGTAATGTGCTACTGAGAAGTATTATTCTTTACGTAATAAAACATAGGTTTGACGTATTATTAGGCATAGCACAATGCACACACACAGAGTCTGCCACACAACAACATAAAGAGCTGTGTTGCAAAAGGGCCTACATCCACTTCTACCTGTTACTCATTTTGCATTATTGAATAGATGGCTATTCATATGTGGAATGTGGCTTGTATTGTTGGTGCATCAATTGGCGTCATGGATGTACTAATCCAAGTCATGAAGACAGCCATACAATAATTTGATTAATTCAATTATGCAAAATGAGTAACATGTAGGAGTGGTCTGTAAACCCTTTGGCAAAAGGCTCTTCATATAATGTATGCAGCTCCACTTTGAAGAACACCCTATATCAAATTGATTATCCTCACATTGGGCGCTCCCTATAGGGCAGTGAGCTTGCCATATATGGTAGACATGACCTTGAACTATATAACCTGGATTCAGGTATAAATATCATCTGGGTTTTTAGTTAGGACTGTTTTTACCAATTTTCGAAATTTGCTCTAAACTTGTATATTCGGCCGATTTAAATTTAACCTAAACTGAGATATTGTACTAAACACTTTAGTTCATTTAGTGATTTGATCAGATTTGTCATCCTTTGAATGCCTAATGTGAGTAAAAGACTGAGAATTTAAATATGGGTATTTAAGAAATGGAAAAGCTTGTAATTTCTATATTTGTCAATCAAATAGGATATACATGTTATACAGTATATCTATTACCGATCACTCTTATGATGAGAACAAAATTGTCGGACATTGCTCATTTGCATATTAATGACTTGAATAGATAATTAGCTAATTGGCATATTTAAGGAGCTTATGAAGCTAAATTACAGTTTAGAAGATTGGGTACAATTAGTGGCTAATCATACAGTTAGCCACTATACCAAGTTTGATTGCAATTCACCATTCACATCTGGGTTTATAACATTTACGCATTGATTAGCTGGACTTATTTGATTGCGGTAAGTGAAATTGGTCACAATGACCAATTTCATTAGGTTATTTTAGCTTAATGCAAAATAATTTTACCATATTTTTTAATTCAACATGGAATATAGATATTCAATTGTTAAGATTTTGTGTTAATGGTGTTTTAAATGTTACATTAGTAACAGATTGAGCTCTCTAAATCCTGAAAAAAATCTATTTTTGGGAATTGTTACTGTTTTTGGCAGGTTTTCGGCCATTTTCGGAGTATTTCAAAACACCGTAACACAAGAACGCAATTGACCGATTGTTATAATTCTTTTTGGAAAATAAATCTTTCATTGCAATATTTCATTTGACACCAAATTTGTACATGTTTCAATTATTTGAATTTTATGTGTGCTATGCCTACTATTATACTGTAAACAGGCTTTTATTATAGTAAATAACAACAGACCAATTAAAAGATTGCCTATTTTATCCAGAACGAACTATAGTCACAAGACCTTGATATCGCGACCCGACACGTAATCTCTCGATGTTTTGGAATCAACATCTGAAACTTGTTGAATTGTTAATCGATTATCCTTTGCTGGGCTATTTGTATGGGTATCGTACTGTGTGTTTCATGAGTAAAATGTTACAGGCAAAATATATAATTTTCTTCTTTTTCTCAACTTTCAAGCTCAAATATCTGGAGTTCCCCATCAGTTGCAATTGTGCATTTTCATTTGGTGGTTGAGAATATTTTACCTATATTTTAAGCCCAACAAATCGCGGTTCCGTGATTGGTTCGGGGTCTTAGAAATATTATGTTCCCAGTCCCTTAACACTTTTGTACCGGTGATTTGACATTTCGCCAGTAATAAATAATCAAAGGATGTGTCTATTTCCCACTATGTGGTCCAATTAAAAGACTGCAAAGGACATAATTATGCCCCAAGTGCATAAACTAACCTCCATAACCCTGAAAATGGACCACATAATCAGCGGTTGACAACATCTTAGATGATTTATTACGGGCGAAATGTCAAAATCACAGGTCCAAAAGTGTTAAAGGATGGGAATATAATGTAGGTAAAATCTACTGGTCTAATCAGGAATAGTGGACAGTTGCTGTTCCCTCAAGCATGTATCATCAGTCCAGTCCCTTCGACCGTTCATCTATATGAATAAAGGATAATAAATACAGGATAATACTAGATATATAATGGGCTTACCTGAAACGTTTGGGTGATGTGTCACCGGTCAATGGAATCATTTCATCGTATTGTTCGACAGTTGCCATACTAGTTGTTGCAGTTCTATAGGAAGTGATGGAAATTCCACTGGCAACCCCAATAATAGCTAATAATATTCAAATAACTATCTTAATAGTGTAGACACTAGACTGGGTTCTGTCATAGACTGTTCTTCATACAGAACTCCCTCCCATTGATTCTAACTGCCTGTTTGACAGATCGCTTGCCCGTCACGTTTATTCGCTGCGTCGTCGATGTACTGAAAATGTTTCACTATTAACATTTTGTCAACTATTTCCATTCTGTGTAAAAATAAATTGTCCGGTCATGCGATAATGTCAAGCTCCCATATGCACTGATTGTCATTTGTGCGGGTTGTGTGTAAATACAGGGAGTATAAAACAAAAACAAAACCTGTTGTACGGGCAAACAGACCTCTCAGGTACGTCGGGTTGGTAGGTCGGGCTTATTTTTTTCCTTCTTATTTAGCCGTGTTTTGAAAAGGAAAACAATAAATATTTTTGGTCGGTAAATAAGATAGGGAGGTCGAAGACAACCAAACAATATTGTATTATTGGCCTATTGGTAGTTGGAAAATTCAGTCATGGATGATTAATTCAATAGTTAAATGCTTTCACTTGGAGGCGCTATAGTTAATGTCCCTAGTCTACAACTTTTGTTTCATCATTCATTTCATATTTGCTTTTTAGAAAACAATTCGGATTTGACCATAGATTCTTGAGCTTCTCAAGGATCTATGATTTGACAAAAGTTTATAAATAACCTCTTCCACTTTCCATGGAGAGGGGTTTGGTTTTGCTATCAGCTTTCGTGGCTTTGTTAATAAACAAGTGTCGGCCTCGTAAGTTAGGCTCTCTCCCCACATGCTTTAAAACACCGAAAACCTATTTTGTGGGCACATGCGCGCATAGCGTGAGAAAAATAGCCATATTTGTACTTTTGTCCGTCATAATTTCATGATTTTCTGTGACAAATGATTCGACAGAGCCAATTTCAACCGACACGACTCAAATGTTTGCCTGGCTACACCACTGTTGGCATGCTGTCAGCGTGTGCATGCTGTCAGCGTGGACATGCTGTCAGCGTGGGCATGCTGTCAGCAGCGTGGGCATTATGTTAGCAGAGTGGGCATGCTGTCTGCAGCGTGGGCATTATGTCAGCAGCGTGGGCATGATGTCTTGTTGTTGAGGTCCAAGATGAGCAAAAGTCTGCAGCAAGCAGGCGCCGAAAAGAAGGGCAACACATTGCTGTTGTCAGTTTTCAGAATTTTTTTTAAGGGGACCATGGGTGTATAATAAAATTGTTATCCAAAAAAAATATGATGGTTTGAAATATTAGTACAAAAAAGTTATGACACCCCTTTAATTTCCGAAAAAAAGTTATAACCCCCCTTTCGATTTCTTTAAAAAGTTATGACCCCCACCCCCCCCCTCCTCCCCTTGTTTCGTACCGCCCCCCCCCCCCCCACCTCCGGTAGAAATTATGAACGGTCCCTAATGTATTCATTTTGTACTTTAAATCACGAATTTTCAACAAAATTGCATGGATTAAATGTCACAATGATCCCCACTAGTGTGACGGCCTTGCTAGCTCAAGGAAGCTCAAGGAACTATGGTCAAATGCGAATTGTTTTCTGAAAAGCAAATATGAAATGAATGATGATACAAAAGTGGTAGACTAGGGACATTAACTATAGCGCCTCCAAGTGAAAGCATTTAACAAATGAACTAATCATCCATGACTGAATTTTCCAACTACCAATAGGCCAATAATAAAATATTGTTTTGATGTCTTCGACCTCCCTATCTTATTTTCCGTCAGGTCTAAAACGTCGCAACCTTATTCACAGTCAAATTAACCGCTCATGCTTAACCGATGAACATACCTACCAGTATTGTATCAGTGCAGTGGCGCCGGATTTGACTAAAGATAGACCAGTGTGCAATGAAGGCATTCTTGTGTAGTAGCGTGTGATATGCTAAGCCATGACGTGAGTTCAAACGCCGATTGGCTATATCTTGCCTCACGTCCCGAACGGAGTAAACCGTGTATATCTACAACATATTTTAATTGGTTTGAGCATGCGCACTTTAGTTACGGGACGTCTAGCAAGACATTGCCCGCCGATTATTTGCCGTTGATGGGCAGAGTGTCGATTGGGAAATTTGTTGAAATTCTTTTGTTGTTGTAGCGTTTTTTAGTGTTTTATTGACATTATTGTTCACCGGCCTATGTTGAGCGTGTGAACTCGCTAAAAATGTTTTGGAGATGACCAAATACGAGGGGGTATCAAAAAGTTCTTGACGTCACCCAGAAGTGAAGGAGCTATATCGATGAAATTTTGTGAGTGTAATCGCTGGTCCTTAAAAATATTATGGTGTAAAAATGGTCTCATAAGTATGTTTACTTTTTATACAGGTGGCGCTAGATGCCAAGGCCATGTAAATCAATGACGTCTTCCAACGGTGCTGTGTACATGGTAAATTATAATGGTCCAATAACTGATTCTTGTAGGACGCCTTCCAGAAGAATATTAGGCTCAGATTTTTTTAAAAAAATTTGTCATTTGTCACTCGTAGGTCTCAATTTATCTCTGTAAATGACAAAATATCTAAACCTCATACTCCTCTGGAAGGCTACCCACAATGATCCGTTTTTGGACCATTATCGTTTACCATGTACACAGCACCTTTGGGAAACGTCGTTGATTTACTTGGCCTTGGCATCTAGCGCCACCTGTATAAAAAGTAAACATACTTATGAGACCATTTTTGCACCATAATGTTTTTAAGGACCAGTGATTACACAGACAAAATTTCATCGATATAGCTCCTTTACTTCTGGGTGATGTCAAGAACTTTTTGATACCCCCTCGTATAAGGATTGACCGAGGACAACTAAATTATTTATATTTTGGGACTGACGGGCGTATTGATATTAGACGATTTATTGACTCAATTTCAATAAGTAAGCTATCAAAATATTCCTTGATGTATAAATTAGTCCTACGAACGAAATCATTCTCTTTACTGCACACAATACAGAGAAATCTGGAAATGAAAGTTGCAAACATTTTATTTTTTGTTAATTTTTTGCGACACGTTAATTTTTACTCATATGTATCGATCTGCTATGTTGCAGGGAATGGCATTTGGCTCTCATCTCATTCATAAGAGAGGTTTGACTAATATTCATTACATCCATACCATTAAACAACAATTTTGATGTCAATTTTTTGATATTATAGGGGAGCCCAATAGTTAGCTTTAGACAATTGACATCAGAGCAGCGACCATTGATGTTTAGCTGTGGCTCGATTCCTATTGTTCAGCTGGTCGCTATTGCAGTGGGCGCTGCATTTAATGTCCGTTATATTCTTGCGGTAGCACTTTATGAGCATGAGCAACTCAGAATTATGTTGGAAAAACCAACAAATTCTTTTATTATTTTTAGAAATTGGTGAAAAAAATGTTCGCGTGCAAATAAATACCGACCAAAATATGTATTGTTTTCCTTTTCAAAACACGGCTATAAGAAGGAAAAATAATAATGGATCAGTGCCTGCATTTGGAACTCTGTAAAAAGAATAGTGTGAGATCAGGCCAGCCAAATGTTGAGTAAGCTTTGTTTTAGTTGGTTCCCCCGATGAGTCAATTCTAATAACACATACACTCTGTCAGCCAATCACAGCAGTTTACATAACAGGTTTTGGTAAATGTTAAGGGGTTTAGTGCAACAAGGGTCCATCTGCAACAGCTGCCAGATGTTAACATGTGTGGTAGTCTATATAGCATTACCCCTTGATACAAACAAAAAGTAACACATGTCAGCTATAGCAGATAGGACATCTTGCATTGCACTAACATCTCAGTTATGTGAATTTGCAATATCTATAATAGCTGCCAAATGTTATATATAAGAGATACTTTAAGTTGTGCCCTTGTGAAAACACAATCTCACAAATGGCACCTATTGCAGATAGGGCATTGTTACTCTACACCATCGAAATGGCTCCAAATATCGTCCTAATTCTCGGTGGGCTGTTTATTTGTGGTTATTTGGTTGTGTTGACAAATGATCTTCAACTGTTGAATCAGTGACACTGGTTGAATTGACCCATTGAGCTCATGGATATACCGTGTTCAGTTCAACCAGCATGACGACCATGGTTCAACTTGAACTATATTAGTCTAGAGGTATTTTAAAACTGTTCAAATGGAATCTAGTTCAAGTTTTTAACTTCTTCGTTAGAAATTGTTTAGGTTATCGTTTCCTGTGTGTAACACTAAATGTAACATTATATTTGGTACAGATAGCGGTTCACCTCTTGAGAAATTGCCGCGTTTCATTAGGGCCAGAGCATTTCCACTGGGATTGAAGCACTACATTGATCTGCTAACTTTTCTGGTTTATGTATTAACAATGTTCGGACGGCCAATAAAGATACACTTATAAGACTTGATTGTTTTAGAATAAACTGGAGCACTTTAATGTCCAATCATTTATTACCATGATTATTAAGCCTGTACGGAAAGATTGGAATCCTCTTTAAGGACTGTTGGTGTTACTAAGTTTAGAATATACAGGGTGAGTCAAAATATTCAGGTCACGTTAAATAAACAGGAAAAATACTAGGTCAATTTCATCATTGTTTATAAGAGTAGGCATACTTCTTCATACTTGGTGATGTTTTCAAGACAATACTATATTCCATGCCAGAACTACAACATATTACGAGAAAAAAGAGCGCGAAATTCAAAGTGTTCCAAGCATTAACCTACACTTAACCCATGATCACCATGCTGATGTAACAGTCAGGTGTTGAAAGGACTTGAATGAAAGGTGTCATGACTGAAAGTATGAAGTCTATGACAAGTTAAGACTTGGAGAAAAGATGTCAGTGCACACGGCATTTGAAAGCCTGAATTCCAGCCGCTGAAATTTTGCCAACAACATCGTCTGGAAGACTAGTAGTAGCTGTTCCATAAGCATGATAAGGGTACAGCTGTGTGAAAATGGTGAATGAAGCTTCTGTCTAAGCAGAGAAAGACCATGGACTGGCATTGATACGCTCGAACGGGTAGCACGGCGTTGGACATGGTGTGGTAAGTAACCCTGCTATATCTTGTGGGCAGTTAGTAGTATGCATCTTGTACAAGACCGTAGCTGCTGCTACCTGTCACCTGTAAAGCAGGCTGTCGATTTTGAGCTGTGACCGAGCAGTAGCTTCATAACTCCAATGATTCTAAGTGCCTTCTTTTGGATGTTGACGAGCTGGCTAAGGATGGTGGGTGAAGCATTTGCCCAGCTTAGTGATCGAGCATACTCCATAATGCTGCGGACTTGCGACTTGTAGACAGTAGATCTGCCTTTAGCCTTCAGTTTATTTACAACTTTGCGTAGAGCGCCAAGCTTCTGGCCAGCTTTAGTTGCAACGCCCGAGTCTTGTATTCCATGTGAGGATCGATTTCAACTGGAAAAGCTCATTGCTTGAGTAATTAGTACCCACGGGCACACTCTTTTTCATATTCTTAATTCTTAATCTAAAATGTTGGCAATTTTTAAAGAGATTTGTAGATGTTTGCCAAATTTAGGCGGGCATCACCTATTTTTACCAGTGATTACGACCTTAACTTCGCCTGAAAACAAAAATTGATATATCTGCGAATTCTTAAGATTTTCAAAAGCATTTCCTGAAAAAATCCAGACAAATAAGTTGTTTCAACACTATGTAAAATGTACGTTTTAATTGCAGAACTTACAGAGTTATCCGTTGTATCATTCGGCGTACGAGACCTTTTTACTACAAAAAAACATTTCTAGATTTCTACTTTGCTAAATCACAAGCGATAGCTCGCGTCTGGGCCGAGGTATCGCGTCATCTTGCCGACTCTGTGATACTACCTATGAACAGCGTAGATTATGCCGATAAATTGATCAAATCTGTAGACGATGTGAGGGAGTTGTATGAAGAGAGATTGAAACAAGAGGGTATATATTTTGGTAGGTGCAAAGTTTTGATTTGATTTTTTTATCAGACGAAGAAAGAAGAGGTTTGCCTCAGAAGACCGCGCGCGTAGCTTTAAAACATTCGAATTTTACCGCATTACCTTTTTCCCCCATTTGTTCTTGAATTGAAAATGATGGTGTTGTGACAGTATGGAATATTTCTTCCAATATTTAAACGCCAGAAAAAAGAACTGACTCCAGTGATTTATAGGAATTTGCTTCTTCACATTTTAATCTCACATTGTGAAGTACCATATCAGCTTCATGTTCTTGCTTCACAGAGCCTGTCTCATGTCTTCTGAGACAAACCTGTTTTTTGTAAGCCTATCACATTTGAATTAATTGATTTTATATGATATAGGGCCTATTATGAAGATATAGAAGTAAAACAATAGACTTGTCAAAACCCATAAATGAATACTCACATATTGATATTTCATCCTCATACATCGTGGGATTTCATCAGAATAGTGATGGTCCACTTTGACAGAATAAACATTATCTTTAATCGTCAGAAATTGCCGAAGTGTGTTTTTCTGATTTAATGTATTTCTTGGTGATTTCTTGTTTTGTTTCTGTTTCAGGTTTCAATTTCATTTCATTAGTTTTGGATTCTGTCTCAACGACCTTTTTACTGAAGTGTTTTACTTTTCTCAAAAGCAAAATATTGAGTATTGTACTCAAAGACGCATGATATTTACGATTAAAAGCATATTATGCGATCTTTTCCGGGCGCCCTCTATCCTTGATTTCTTTTTGAAAGTAGATTTTCTTGTAGATTTACATTTCTGATCATAAATCATGAATATATTCTGAGCGATACGATTCCTAATTACTTCAAAATCATGGTTTTTAGAGTGAAAATAAACTGTCTGCTCTGTAACTAAGAATATATTTTGTGATTTATGATCAGAAATATAAATCTGCAAGAAAATCTACTTTCTGAAAATAATCATGGGTAGAGGGCGCCCCCTGGAAAAGATCACATAATATGCCTTTAAGTGACTACATGAGACACATAGCTAATTAATAAATGTTAGAAAACGGGAAACATAGCAAACAACCTCTATTTTTTGTTATTTCCATAGTAATTGAATAGTTTTGCTAAAAACAAAATCCAAAATTTGAAAGTCAATGCTCATGGACAAGACTTAGCAATGTTCCTTTTATTTATATAGATGTTAATAGTTATTATCTTGGGTATAATTTTATACCTATAGCTTTAATCTTATACCTAACTTTAATTTCTAAACCATAAAAATAATTTTAATCGTCTCGCATTAATCAAAATAAGGTGCAGAAAATGACATCGATAGAGATTATTTAGAGGTGTTTTGCCTCAGATTCCAAATCCAATATTTAGGGTTTTTTTCAATTTCCAAACTAGGTTTTGTTATACCAATCATAAAGCAAAGGCCATTTTGTTGAAAGTTTCTTTGATATTGGTTTAATAGTTTTCGAGTCATGCCAATTTCATTAAAGAAAAGGATTCTTCAAAATGGGTTCAGAAATATTTACAAGTCAGCAGTATATGCCAGTATATTGTGTAATGCTTAAACAATGCTAATTTTGGTTCTCATTCCATAGTTTCATTCAAATGTATAGCATGCTCTGAATATGTTCCAACTAGCCTTATCCCCTGACCCTCGACCTACCGACCAGTCAACCCCCCCCCCCCCCCCACCCCCCCCCCCCCCCCCCCCCCACTGCACACTCTTAGCCCAACATGCTCCTTAACCCTAACCAAACCCAAACCATCATGCCCTATAAACCATGAATCTTGTTTACAGCAGCCTGGAGATGAAAGGAACTGACAATTTGGAACCGGGTAGTATATTTAAACGGAATAAATCGTATTGAAAACTGGAAACCAATGCTTAGCACCAGGCTGCCGTAAACGGGATTCATAAACCATAATCTTTAAGTCGAGAAACATTCATAAAAGGATCACAATATTGAGTTCTACCTATGAGTAATATATTCATGAAATCACCAATTAAACCTCTAATGGTGATGAGCTTTAATCTGTTCATGAATATCTTACTCATATAGGTAACACCCAAAAGTGTGGCTCTCATTTAAATAGGACCACCAGAAATGGCTTAAAGGCATATTATGTGAGCTTTTCCAGAGAGCGCCCTCTATTCATGATTTTTTTTAGAAAGTAGATTTTCTTGCAGATTTACATTTCCGATCATAAATCATACATACATTCCAAGTTACAGAGCGATACAATTCCGAATTACCTCAAAATCATGGTTTTAGAGTGAATTTAGAGTGAAAAATATAAACTGTCGGAATTCCGACAGTTTATTCCGACAGTTTATTTTCACTCTAAAACCATGATTTTGAAGTAATTAAGAATCGTATCGCCCTGTAACTTGGAATGTATGCATGATTTATGATCAGAAATGTAAATCTGCAAGAAAATCTGCTTTCAATTTTTGTTTTTATGTTGAGGGCGTTCCCTGGAAAGATCACATAATATACCTTTAATACTATATCATTAAAGACAAGACACTACCCAACAAAATCACACACAGAGTGTTATTGTGTAACAATCTA
This sequence comes from Ophiura sarsii, assembly GCA_035610835.1. Taxonomy (NCBI): domain Eukaryota; kingdom Metazoa; phylum Echinodermata; class Ophiuroidea; order Amphilepidida; family Ophiuridae; genus Ophiura; species Ophiura sarsii. The sequence goes on from CM069458.1 coordinate 30,587,721, forward strand.
ATTTAATTGAGATGTTTTGTTCAAGTTTACATAATAAAATATTTTAATAGCTATAGACACCATTACCCCTTTGTACTTACGGTGATTACATGATATAAACTGAGTAACCAAATTTCGTACAGTTTTTCTGATTGGTTGGTTATACATAATATGGATATCTGAGTACCCAATCAAAATAGAGCTTCACTGCTGATTTCAGCTACAGTTGTTTTCTGATTGGTTGGTTATATGATATGGATATCTGAGTACCCAATCAAATTAGAGCTTCACTGCTGACTTCAGTCACAGTTGTTTCTGATTGGTTGGTTACATGATATGGATATCTGAGTACCCAATCAAAATAGAGCTTCACTACTGACTTCAGAAACAGTTTTCTGATTGGTTAGTTACATGATATGGATATCTGAGTACCCAATCAAAATAGAGCTTCACTGCTGACTTCAGTAACAGTTGTTTCTGATTGGTTGGTTACATGATATGGATATCTGAGTACCCAATCAAATTAGAGCTTCACTACTGACTTCAGAAACAGTTTTCTGATTGGTTAGTTACATGATATGGATATCTGAGTACCCAATCAAAATAGAGCTTCACTGCTGACTTCAGTAACAGTTGTTTTCTGATTGGTTGGTTACATGATATGGATATATGAGTACCCAATCAAATTAGAGCTTCACTACTGACTTCAGAAACAGTTTTCTGATTGGTTGGTTACATGATATGGATATCTGAGTACCCAATCAAATTAGAGCTTCACTACTGACTTCAGAAACAGTTTTCTGATTGGTTGGTTACATGATATGGATATCTGAGTACCCAATCAAAATAGAGCTTCACTGCTGACTTCAGGAACAGTTGTTTCTGATTGGTTGGTTACATGATATGGATATCTGAGTATCCAATCAAAACGGAGCTTCACTGCTGACTGAAATAACAGTTGTTCTGATTGGTTGGTTAAAATTTCAGTATCAGTTTTTTTTCTTCTGAAAATAAGAGCTTCCTTATTGACTCAGTAACAGTTTTTTCTGATCAGGTTCATTACACCATATAGATACCTGGGTACCCAATCAAAATAAGAGCTTCCGATTGGTAGGCTAAATGATATAGATATCTGTGTACACAATCAAAATCGAGCTTAACTGCCGACTTAAGGAACAGTTTTCCTGGTCAATTAGTTACATGATATAGATATCCGAGTACCCAATCAAAATAGAGCTTCACTGCTCACTTCAGTAGCAGTTTTTTTCTGATTGGTATGTTACATGATATAGACACACCCAATCAAAATAAAGCTTCGCCACTGTTTCTGATTTGATGATTACAAGATTTAATATCTGAGTAACCAAACAAAACAGAGCTTCACTACTGAAACAGTGTTTCTGATTAATTAAGCGTTATGTGTAAATCAAACAATGTCATCAACATAACACACGATTACCTCCCCCTAATTCTATTGACGACAATGTTTGAAGATAGCACTTGATATCGATGACGTCTCCCAATAAATCATGACATCATTATCAACCAATCAGCAAGTGTCATTTTTCCGGGATAAATCTTCCGTAACACAATACAAAACATAACACAAAGGTTTTTTGCGGAAAGGCGTTGTTTTAGACTGTTTTTACAGAGGGAGCGCACACTTTTTAAAAGGTGCTCACACACACCACCACAACGCCTTGTCTTTGTATTCTAGGCATCTTATAGTCACTGTCCTAATGCTAAATGGACAAAATTCCAATAATATGTGCATAAAACTGGAAGTGCATATGGGACTGTTTCAAAATATGACCATGTGTCCTGATTGGTCAATTGTAATATAGTTGTTCACATATTTCAAGCATTTGGAAGCTTGTCACGAACAACCACAAAACACTCACATGAAATGGCACAAATTTCGTCGATAGCATACATGACAGTGACCACATTAATTTCAAAGAAGAATAAGGTTTATCAGCTTACAACGTTTTTAGACGGCTCTCGCAGTTCACTGATCCAATCCAAATCCTTAGTTCTAAAACATTGGTTAGATGCACTCTTTACACACACCGATGTTTTTATTCTCTAGATCCATAAATTTAGTGATTTTCGAACATATATGCATGCAGAAAACGGTAAGAAAGATTCAACAGGGCTTGTTGGAGCTAGCAGATATGTTCATTTTATATTAATGCAGAAAGAATTTGAATCAACTCGCTTCAATTGAATTTGTCACATAATTTCTATAAAAAGACTTCTGTTTAATCAGTAAATGAGAATGTTCTACATAGATCTGAGTAAATTTGAAAAACATGTTCAGGTCATTTAACATTCAAATGTGGCCTATTAGATTGTATCATCATAAAGCATTTTTAGGATAGTCTAATGACCCTTTCAGGGTAGGAATTTCAGTAAGAACCCTATGTTACAATATAGAAAGAGCAACAGATATATCGTCGCAGGAATGCAAGAATGTCGTAAATGAGTTGGTTCATTTTGCAAGAAGCATTTTTGTGTTCAATTTTGTTAACTTAATTATTGTTTTAACCAGCTTTAATTGTTTGATTAAAACTTAATTCCAATTTCAAGAATGGTTAAACAGTGTAAAATGTGTAGATTTACCTATAATGTCATAAATAACCAATAACTCAATTTGGCCTAAAATGTCAGCTACAACGTTATTCAATTCTACGAAGATATATCTATATATGGCAAAATGATTTTAATAGTAAGATTCTACTAAGTTCTGTAGCTAATCCCAATTGAAGCAAGTTTTATGGGATGCAGCGTACAGTACGTATTACTTGAGAACAGCCTCGATGATTAGGAGAAAAACTGATAGGTTTGTCACAACTTCCATACAGCCATAGAGTCGGACTCTTATGTGATTTTCCTGACCAATTTTTGAAAAAATGTTTGAATAAAAAAATATAAAAATAATAATTTTCAACAACAAAATTGGCAAATGTTAGCCATTTAAAAAAAAAAGGCCCTACAGCACTGTTGTGATGTGAATCCCACAAGTGGTTTCGCTTATTCAACAATGACAGCAGACAAGGCTCAAGATAACAGTTTTTTACCGGGAGCTACTTTTTTTCAAAAGTAGCGCCCGGATCATGGGATTTATTGAGAACCGGGAGCTACTTTCAGTTTACCGGGAGCAATTTCAGCATTGTCAAATTGAAATTCGCTGTCTTGGGCAAGCTTCCCGATCATCAATGGGCGCTGGTTTGGACAAAATATCAGCGCCCGGTTGTTTATTTTTCAGCATTACAAGGCGCTAGCTATGGCAGGAGGATCGGGGGTAAAAATCGCCCAGCGCCTGCTTATCTTGAGCCTTGACAGCAGATCCTGAAAACAGTCTCTTTATGGTTTCAGAGTCTTTGGACTGTAATACAAAAGGGCTGCGCAGTGGAACATACTTGATTGACAAAACACATAGAAGAGTTAGTTCATTTACGGATTGTTGGTCACCACAAGGGGCCAATAGGAAAATAACCAGATCGTTGCTATTCTGACTAAATTTAGTATCTACATCTGGCCCTGCAATATGTTTAAAGTAATACTACGTATGTATAACCTTTTGACAGTCTGCTCTAAACATGTTCAAGGGCCAAAGAACACATATTAAAACCATGTAAGTGTTCTTGCCCCTGAACATGTATAAAGCAACACTTACTTCCAGCACGGGAAGCAACACTTATTACGCATGACCGTTGGGCAATTTTACTATATACATGTTGAAGGGCAAGAAAACATACAAGGTTTTGACAGAACAGCAACAATACAAAACAACATCAAAACAAAATAAAACCCATTGTCTTATTCCCCCATCGACTCTCCCTATCACTGAGCAACAGTCAGCACATGAATTCACTGAGAGCAAGATCTAGGCAAGATATAAAGCAAACAATTTGATGAGACTGAATTGTCAATTAATTCAATAAATCATAAAAGAAAAGTCTACAATTGTACCACACTGTCTTGCCCTTTGGTAGAAAAGTTCTACCTGAAATCTGATTTCACAGTTTCACAAGAACATTGATATTTTCAACACATTTGGTCTTTATATGAGAATGTGGTACATTGTAGTAAGGTGACAAAAAAAACCCTGTTCTACAGGCAAATCGACTTCTCTGGTAGGGTCGGTCAGGTGGGTGGGGTTTTTTTTCATCAAAAAATGTCATAACGTCAATTTGTTTTTTAAACAATCAAATTTTTCAAAAAATGTTCCCAAAATATTTCTACAAAAAATGGGTCGGTCGGGGCCCTTAGAACAGGTTGCGTTTTTTTTGTTGCCTAATAAATAATAGTATTACACATAAAGCTGAAGAAAAGAAAAATCATTATAAATATATTGCAAATCTATTACTTAAATTACTGTTAAGGCATTATAGGAATCTACTTAATGCTACAATTCATAATTCAGAAGCGTGACTTTTAGTCACGATTCCATTTTTCCATAGAGCCTGTCCACACACAGTGTACAAATATTGAATGCATGACAGTCAGTGTAATAGCAAAAACTACATCACTAGGTCCAATTTGGACAATTCGCACCTCGTGTAACAGAACAATACAAACAAGACAAGAGTGATATAGTTCTACTGTTGCACAAATAAAAGGCAAGCAATGTTTGTTTCAGGGAAATAACGTAGTTTGGGCCACAAACATTTTCAAGTCTTTGACTGAATAAAATGCGTCATTTAATTATTACTGGACACTATATTTGAATGTGTATTTGGGGGATACCTAGGACCTACACTTTATTACGATACCACACAATTAAATGCGATAGTATACAAATATTCAGGCCTGGAAATAGCACCCACCCAAGATGCTAAAAGTACCTGACCAACTGGCGGGTAAAAAAATATCAAATCTCACAGTGTAAATGTAAACTGGCTGGTGGAATTTCTGTCGGGCAAGTATATTTGTGAGTTACCTGACTGACTGGTTGGTTGAAAAAAAATCTGGAGTTCCAGCCCTGCAAATATTGCATGCATGTGAGTGTGATAGTACAAATTATATAACACATACAAATATTTAGTCTATTTCATGATTGACATCATTCCGGGTTTTTTTGTCTTTAAAAAAAGTACTATTTTTAGATTTTTCCGTTACACAAAGCGAAACCAAGTGTAATGGAACAATTCACATGGGACCGAGTGATTTAGTTTTACTATTGCACAATCAAAAGACATGCAATATTTGTTTTACATAGTGATATTACACAACCAATTTCCAGCCATGTGATAGTAAAAAGTATCACATAGCTGAAATCAGGTGCCCTATCATAAAATGCAATCTATACTATACAGAGCTCGTTGAAATGTATAGGGCTTTTAAGGAGAGTGGTTAGAAAAGCGCAAATAACAATTCTCATTATTATCTAAGTGGTTGAGAGGAGCCATAAATTACTCCTTACAAATGATTGTCAATTGGTTGCGAAAAGTCAAAAGTAACATTTTTGCAACACCAAGATGGCTGCCCGGACTGTTTTGATCCACAATTTATCGGTTTTATTTCACTTTTTTAACATCATTTCTGACAAAATAGGAACATCTTGTTATTGTTTTCGTGCAACAGAATGGATTGTAGACTGTATTAAAACATGTGAGTTTTAACATTTTTAATCACATTTTTAGTGTTCAAAAAAACTTTTACTCCATAAAATCTTGGCAAAATTGTTTTTTTTTGTACATGTATGTAACATTTTAAGCTTGTTGTTTTACCCCGTATTTCTCTCAATACTCAAAGCCCTGCCCTCTTTCCAAAATCTAAACCTTGTGTTATAGAGTTTTGTGGAGTTATTTAACCTTGATACAGTTGTTTTGATGCATTAAAATGATAATAAAGTTACTTTCATTCCTAATAGCTCAGGTGTCCTCTACTACGCTAATGCCACACAGACCATAGCTTTGAATCAGAATATCTTATGGTAATATAATTAACATACACTTCTGTAGCATTTGGCTAGCCACATTTTGATGCTTTATTTACTACCAAAGATTGCAAATCATGCAAGATGTACATTTTCAAATGTCACAAAGGTTACGCACCCTCTCATGCACACATGCCAAAATTAGAATTGAACATCGCGAGCATACAGTCAACAGAGCTCCAATCGATACTCCTTGTGCAAGCAATGCTATGTGCGTAATCAGGACTGAATAGCCCGCCTCAACGTTGCGAGCATACAGTCAAAAGAGCTCCAATCGATACTCCTTGTGCAAGCAATGCAATGTGCGTAATCAGGACTGAATAGCGCGCCTCAACATCGTGAGCATACAGTCAACAGAGCTCCAATCGATACTGATGCATTATTCGTAACCATAAAACATTGTGACATTTGGAACTCCGTGATCTTTTATAAATCATTATTAATCTTTAAGAATTCATAATATTTGATAGCAAATGAGGTATCGAAATGTAGCTAACAAATTTATGATTTATATCATTATAAGATGATCTAATTTAAATTTATTGCCTCTTAAATGTATGTGGTCTTTTTTGTTTTGCAGTGTTTACTTTCAGAAGATGGGTTGTTAGAATAACAACATTATGCCAAGGTGGGTATTGTTTGAGAAAATTAAATATATATTTATTTTACTTTATTTGAGCTGAAAATCAATACCTAAAATAAAGGAGCCTTTCCAATCAAATACAATTAAAATATATCATGCTATATCCGTCTAGCAAGCCAGCTTTGTACCACATATAAATCCTTAATATTCATTTAAAGGTAGGTATTCCGATTGCTGGCCTGATTTTCAACTTGATGTTTTCTATTCTACATGAAGGTTCATCATTAAAATAGTTGTACTCCAAAGTTTGAGTTGCATAACTCCAATGGTTCTTATTTTAGATGCACAAGATGACATAAAATTTCCCCATTGAGGGTACACAAACTGGCCAACAACCTTTGGCAGTAATTCACTGCATTTTGGCCTATAGCGTCTAAATTGAACATATCATGCCCCAAACATTTTACAGAAATAACAAGAAAAATATGGGGTTTCTTCTGATAACAAAATATTTTGATGAGCAAATAAAAGCTAAAGTGATCGGAACATTCACCTTTAAATATAATTGATAATATTTCAGCAAATCTTAATTCTACAGATTGATGTATAATTCATTATTAAAGTTATAAAAATTCTATTTCAATTTTTAATGATTATCTAAAAATACTCTTACATTATACTATATCCTTCATTCTTTTTACATATAAGTTAGGTAAACGTTATAAATTCTTGCAATTGGAATGTGCATGTTCGAGAAAAGAACAAGCGATGTTTTTGTTGTTTGTTTGTTTGTTTTTGTATAAGGCCACAAACTTTACTATTTTCTTTATAATTTAGGTATATTGTCAAACTTTACACACATTTTCAACAACAACAACAACAACAACAAATCAAAATATTGTTTTAATGTTGTAAATTCTTGCAATTGGAATGTGCATTTTTTGAGAAAAGAACAAGTGATGCGTTAGTTGTTTTTGTTGTTGGTTTTTTTTGTTTTTGTTTTGTATAAGGCCACAAACTTCCAAAAAAAATGTAATTTATTAGGTATATTGTGAAACTTTGCACACATTTTTACCTAAAAAAATAATCAATTCAAAATTTTGTTTTTGAAAAAAAAAAAATTAAACTTGACAAAAATAAGCATAGAAAAGGGTTTGTAACAGGCAAGGATGCTAAAATTCTTGGAAACAAAATCCTTAGAACGAGGTACATGTGCAGAATTGTATTTCTTCTGATCTTTAAATGATGTTTATTTTGTTACGAACTGAAGAGGAAATCTTAAACAACAATTTTCCCTTCCCCACACACCATCAATTAATGTTGGAGACATTAACATTTTGCAACATTGCACGGGGGAGCGGTGGTGTTAGTTTTCCCGTTGTTAACAAGTAAAGATTCCAAGACTTTTTTTCCAGGATTGTAGATTCACAAACCCTTTTTATCACACAGTCTTTTACCCTCATCAAGTCACAGGTATGATGCCAGCAGTGGAGGCAAGCGTTGACAGTGATTTCCTATCTCCACTCTCACCTGGGGTATGACTAGCATTCTCCAACGTTTGCGGTGGACATGCCTCTTCCGGTGTAACAGGAGGAAGCTGCTGCGAAGTCAGGGTGTTCACACTGTAATCGGTGCTGTTGTTGATATTGCAGTTTGGAGAGCTGAGTATACTTGTACTTCTCTCTGGTGATAGACTGGTGGGGATAAAGAGAAGATTAAGGTTTTAAAAATAGGATTATGAATTGGATTAATGCCAAAGTAGAAGATTGAGATGACAGTAAATAAAGATAGAGCGGTATTGTCTTCTAGGGGAGTTGAGTATTAAACTCAAGTCAACTCAAGCCCCACCCCATTTAAAACTCCCTAAAATCAGCTTAAAATTGGTCTGATGTCTAATTTCAGACCAAATTAAGCTAATTTCAGTAAATTTTGACATTAAAAGCCAACATTTGTGTGCATTTTACATGTACGCACTCACCCCCACACATTATTTGAATTATGTCCATAGCATTTTTACGCTGACTAATGACAGCAGACTAATAACCTTAAAAACACACTGTAGGCAGTGGTACAAAATGCCTTGTCAAATGCAGTAAATCTCATCCATTTCTCCGTGTTCCAGGGCTCAAAATCCACGGGTGCTCGTAAATATTTGTCAATGGCAAAATGTACACACGAGGGCTACTTTTGGTAAAATCTGATGCAAATAGCCCTCGTTATTAAAAAAATATTTTGAGCCCTGCCATGCTCTCCTCCAAAATCCAAAATCGAGTATTATAAGCCTTACTGTATTATATCGCTGACAGGTTCCTTGACTCTGTGTTCCTGCCTTGGATGTTGTTCGATTGGTCCGACCGCTTGGTCTGCTTCTACGCGGGATTGGAAGTCCATGGCGCTGCTCTCACTCCCCACACTCGGTGATGAGCTGTTGACGTCTGTGAAGCTCGAGGATAGCTGTACGCCGGCCTTCTCAGCTCTGGTGATAATTGACAAGAATATTTGAGTTACAGACATCATAAGTTGAAGTATGCATAGTGAAAACAATAAGAGGGGGGATGGGGGAATCTTACTTTAAAGTCTGGAAGGTTGAGGAGAGGGCACATGCAAGTTGATATCATACTTGTTAGAAAAGAATCTGTTGACTGCATGGTACATATTTCACTGAAGGGTGACTTATTATTCCTTGGAAATAGTTAGGATAGGAGAAATCATTATCAAATATATCCTTCCATTCCAAATCTAATGCAAGACTAGGATTAACAATGACGCAGTTGCTCAAGTTATAAGTATTGTTGATAATATACCTGTATCATGCTGCATTTAGACTTACTGGGAAAGAAGGGTGGTAATCCTCCGCCTTACCTTGACTAGTTGCAGCTTGGTACGGGCTAACTGATGGTCTCTGTCAGCAAAATCTTTACATGAATTTTAAGCCCACCAACCCCCCCCCATCCACCTCTATAATGCTGCATTTAGACTTACTCTGAAAGAAGAGCCGTAATCCTCTGCCTCGACTCTACTAGTTGCAGCTTGGTACGGGCTAACTGGTGGTCTCTATCGGCAAGATCTTTACGTAGATTGTATACTGACTCCTCCAATGACTCGCATAAAGCCTGAAATAAATCAGGTAAAATTGTTTCACTTATTAATATAACTTATAAAACTCTTACATCTGATAACCATCATATCAATTAATCTGTATGCATTGACGTAGTCAGGGGTGACTTTTTTTGGCTCAATTGTGAATTGTTGACATGTTTTGACCACTCAACCACATCCCAACCCATTTTAGTATTGGTACAGGTAGTGGTGACCCCCATCAAGTTTGAGGGTGTCTGGCACTTGCTTGATGTTTGATGGAAGTACAGGGTGTCCTAAAAGCTAAGTTACCCATGTTTTTTTGTTGTTGAAATAGTTAGGAAATCATTATAGCAACACTTAACACTGGATTTGTAAAGCTGAGACTCGGGGACATTTGTTTGATACCCAATAGACACTGTAAAATTATTTCTTTTACCAAATATGAAACTTTGAATAAAGTGATCCTTGGACGATCGATTATCCTTTTGTAGGCGCAATAACAGTGGCTATGTCTATCGATTGCAAAAAACAACTTCTCTCGGTGAATACAATGACCAATGATCCATCAAATTGTTGTTTGTGTCTTAAACAGCTGATTTTAAGACTTCACTTTAGCAACAATTGATCGTCCCAAGATCTGCTCGGTGAGGAAAGGCTGAATGCTTATTTTTAAGCAAAGTAAAGGCCAATATTTGTTTACATTCTATTTTTTGTATTTGTTTTAATACATTTTGTGGGGGAAAATTGAAATGTTGTGATTTTTGGTGCACATTTTGAAAATGGTTCCAAATTCACCGAAATGTTCACAAAATGTTGAGGGGAAAAAATGCCAGACTCACCGACCCTACCAGAGAGGTCTGTTTGCCCGTCTTTGTCGCTTCAGCCTAAAAAAACCACACTATAACAATTCCAACTTTTACTACAAACTTACCCTGCTTTCTTCCAGACTGTCGTGGGCCCCCGGAGGATCATCTAAGCAAAAAAACTCCCTTACTGATTCACTGAAAGACAGGAATGATATTTGCAGAATATGAAAATCAATACAATCATTTTTTTAATATACACAAAGAATTAAGTTAAGCACCCCCTAATATATGTATACATTGGCATATATTCTAAGGTATGTGAGATCAAATAATAATGATTGGTATGACATTAGCAATTATCCATTGATGAAATGCAGATGAGTGCACTCATCTGTGACGCCCATCGCTCGTGTTATCATCCACGTGGTCGTAGGTCGTAGGGTTGAGTCAGTGATCCGATCACGTGGGTCCTACACACGTTATTGACGCAAAGATCGCTAGAGGTCTTCTCAGAACAATGACTGTACGTTAGAAAACATAAACATCATCCACACTGTCCGTGATGGACCTATAGCTCCATACTTAAATTGAGGTGAAAATATGCCTAAAATTCCCAAAAAATGTCACCTTAAATTATTCAGAATAAAATATTGAAAACGGCATGATTGTTATGTTTTTATGTGACCATAATATCACTTCTCCAGAAAATATAGCAATATCATGGGTATACTACACTGTTTTGACGACAACAAACTTGTAATGTGCGAGGTTGTAAAAAAACGGGGGGGGGTGCTTAACTTAATTCTTTGTGTATATATTTGTATAATTTGTACTTTGTACCATTGAAGAAAAAAAAGATACTACACTTGCGGCCATTGCAGTCATCAATGGCAGAGCTGTCAACATTTGCATCCTGCAATCAAGGAGATTATATTCACTAATCATGCAGGGAGATTTAAAATGTAATATAATAGACGAAACATTTCCCCATTCAGGACGATTATCAAACTTGTGTACCCAGATAGATTTATTTTCAAAGGTCTTCTGCAGGATCAGGGAGTGTTGTCAGCTTTCTGCAATGGTATCCAAAATCGTGTACCCTCTGCATGCCTAGGTTAAGCTGAAACACGTTCAGTATTGCAAGCAGTTCAAACGTACGACCACATGAACAAAACTGGAGCACACAATCCCTCCCAGTCTACCTGCACAAGCATATGAATGCATGGCATGACAACATTCAAATCATCGAGGAATCATGATGGTGCTGCCCATCATGTGAGACCACCAGCGGAGAATAATGTACAGTGAGGGAGCAAGATTAGAATTTCAGAGACAATCCAACAATCTATTCTCACAGAGATTCTCTTTAACAAGTCCATCATAACCTTTTTATGCTAAGGCCTAAAAAAAGAAGAAGTTTGATTGGCGTAACCCGACCGACCCTATTTTACCCGCCGACTCTAAACATTTTTACATTTTTAAACTTTTTTTTAATTTTTTTTTTTTTAATTATTATTTTTTAAAAAAAAAATTTGTGTGAGAAAAACAACAGTGAAAATGTGTATATGTGCCATTTGTTTATGTCTGTATGGTATAATGTGTGCTGGTATATACAATTTCATAGACGTTTTATAGATTTTAAAAATCCGACCTACCTACCTTATTTTTTTTCTATGTTACGCAAATCAAACCTTCTTTTTTTTAGGCCTTACATGTAAATATACACTTGGGGTAAATTAGGGAATCTAGGGATTCTTGTACAATTATCAGATGAGAATCTAAATGGATTCTTGCAGCATGTCATGAAATTCTAACCCTGGGGATGTGAATAATAAGATCATGGTTATTCTTCATGAGCTGATCAGCGAACACATCTGTATTTGATTTGTATCTCGAGCGATACAAAATTATTCAACATTGTCCCATGAGGTGGTCCAAGAAGTTCAAGGCAAGCAAAAGCTTTCAAGCTTTTTATCATATATCTGTATTTTTTAATTGTGAACAGGGTGAGTCAAAAAGAAGTGTACTCAACTTTGTGATTTTCTATCTTAGGGTCATGTTTTTTAACCTGGGCTACATTTGTGTTACATTCATGAGTCTATTTCATGAAATATACCTCCTTTCACAGTTTCAGTAGAATACATGTATATCAACATGTTTACATCTAAAGTGTATGAAACCATATATATTTGGAAAGCTTATAATCTAAGGATTGAAAATATGGTAACTTAAAATTAAATATCCATGGTGACCTAAACATTATACAGGGTGTAACAATTAAAATTGTATACAAAATGGTAATTTTCTTTTTTTTCCTCCATTGTCTAAAAATACAGGACCTATTCAAAGGCTAGAAATGTTTTTGCTGTAATTGAGAAATTACCCATCCAGCCATATACAAAATTAATTTTTCAGCTTATTAGGAAATATATATACAGGGTGGTCAAAATACAAAATTTAGATGATGGAAAAGATAACTAAATTATGCAAATACAAATTAGAACTCATTGCTTTTATTTACATTAAAATCAGAGTCTTGATAACTCTTTCCAATTTTCCTGCAAGCAAAATATTGAAACCTTGACAAAAACGGATTTGTGACTATATGCACATGGTTCATCCTACTTCGTTTATCAGATTTGAAAATTAGTTAATTAGCTTAATTGATACTTTAAGTGAATGATGTAAAGCATTGTTGCATCATTTAGAACTAAACTGACATAATACTAAGAATTAGAATACTCTATTACAGGAAAACGGTCCATTTTCACCCATTATTAGGCAATTATCTCCTCCTCCTCCACTTCCTCCTCCTCCACTTCCTCAACCACCCTGACTAATGCTTTAACGAGCTGTATTAATTTAATCAAAGGTGATGGATATTTTCTCTCTTCAGATTATTAAAGGGGATTAAATTGCCGTTAAAATAAGTCCAAACACAAGTCAATCGCATAGAGGATTACACAAATACAATAGCCTAAGTACCAACAAATGATTAGAATGTAACAAAACCACCTTTAATGGGTCATTATTCTTTTTGCTGATGATAGTGAATAAATGCATCTATTGCCGCTGTCACGACCCGAGTTAGCTCGGACTTTACAATTAAACAATTTTCCATACACAGACTTTATAAACAATCAAGTATGCCACAATATCATCGCGATTGTCTTCAAAACTCGGCGAAGTAATAATGCATTCCGATATTCTACGTTGGAGCTTAATATTGGCTAGTTCTAACCTAGCCGCCTCGATAGCTTTATCCAATTCCACCAAATGCTCAACTGATCTCATCGTTCCAAATATTTCAACCAAAATTAATAATACAAATATATTTCACTAAAAAGAATTAATCTCTTCCAAAATTCTGAAGAGATTTCCCGGACGAGCCCCCAATTGTCACGACCCGAGTTAGCTCGGACTTTACAATTAAACAATTTTCCATACACAGACTTTATAAACAACAAAATTTAATATATATATAAACAGAAATCATGAATAAACAATGCAACACATTTCACGCGCTCAGTGATCACTGATTTAGTTGGCTAATAAGTGCACTTATCGTTTGTATAATGTTCCGCCAGAAGTTCCGTTGTCGCGGGCTCGAGAGTCTTATTGAAGGTCTTCAATATCTTGGGCAACACACAGAAGTCACTTCCTCAGCAGCGATGTTCCGCACTGGACCGGAAGTTCACAAGTCTGCCATAGTATCGTATCTCTTATTAATGTTCTCCGGTTCTCATTCAACAGGAATGATCTCGACTGATTATTGTCCTGTCATAGACAATGGACGATCCTCGTAATGCCGTATCTTTATTTATGTTCTCCGGCCTCATCCAACAGGGATGGGCTATAATTATAGTCTAGCCAAAGATACCAGAAGATTCACGCAGAGCCGTATCATTCTTTTGAGTTTTCCGGCCTGGCCTTCCTGGCCTTCAGGGCATCCGCCCTTCCGTCCCGTTTTCCAGCGTCCTTCCTTCTGCCTTTTCTGTTTGTTTTGTTTTGCTCTCTCCCGCGTGGTTCCGTCGCCACGACGCCAGCGTATTGTCGCATTGCGTATAGTGTTGCGTATTGTCGCATTGCGTATAGTGTTGCGTATTATAGCCTTGAACCCTGACAGCCGCATACATGGTTGCTTTCATATTCTGCTAAAATATTTTTTTAATAATAATTTTACTTTGAGTACCCTTTTTTTTTTACTCACCCTGTAAACGCAATAACCTATTAAACTTAATGTCCGGGATCAGAATTATTGTAAATGTGGTAATTAACATCTTTTGTATTTCCAGCAGTTACAACATTTCATTTGTGCATATAAATCTCTGCATGTAATAAATTTTCAAATCACTGATTTAAAAACACTAAAAATTACTTGGGCAAAACAATGTGCACTTTTCACACCTTACCTTTGTACAACTTCCTTATGACCTGTTATATTGTTGAGAAATGCCTGCAAGCCCAACTGTCTGTCCTCCAAGAAGTTGGGGTCAAAGTTTGAGCCAAACCATCTCTTTGGTGGCAGGGACAATCTGAAGCTAGGATAGGAGAGTTTCAACTGGAAAAAATAAGAAGAAGAACATTACATTAATTACCTGAGGTTTGTTGAATAATATAATTTTTAAAAATTCACCTATAGAGTGGATCTGATGAGCCCAGTTTTTAAATTTATTTTCTATTCTTTTCTCTTTCTCCCACAACTGATATGACATCTTCTTACAAGAAAGACCACAAACTTGTATTTTCAGGCATTTAATATGAAACCTAGATTTTAATTTAAAATAAACTACATTTCATTAAAAAAAATCAATTACATATACAGCCTACAAGGAATAATTGCTTTTGTTTAAATCCTCCTATTAAATTTAATTTGATAAAAGTGTTACTAGTATACAAGGAAGTAAATAATTGCCGATGAATAGTATTTACTGCTACACTACGAAACTAAAAATTCAATAATGTAATAACGTAATGTAATTCAGTTGTTTAGTTTCTATTTTCATTTTCAATATTTACTAAATGAACTTCCTACTGTAGTCTGGTTTTTGACAATTAAACTATCAGGGGAGAAAAACGGGTCAAATTTTAGGAGAAAGATCACTGTTTGCCCACGCCAGGGATCGAACCCGGGCCGCCCGCATGGCAGGTGGACGACTAACTGATTGCCCGAGCGGGGGAGCTCGAAAAAGTTCAGTCTTTCGATTACATCGTGAAGCACACTGCACAAAGGCTATTTGCTGTGGCCTTTTGTGGCCTCTATCTGGTGAGGTTAGGGGTTAAAGGGCACTTTGAGAAACAATCAAACAATCTTGACATCCACAAGTAGGGTGATCGCAGGTGATGAGTTGATTGTTAACTGTCCCAGGGGGGTCCAGTCAAATATCATGATGTACATGTAAGCATGCATGATAAAGATATTGTCTAGACATCCCCTAAACACAATTATTTCCCCTGAAGCCAGAATTCATCATAAATGAGGATTTTGCATCCCCCCCCCAACACCAAATTAAAAATTAAAAAAATTGACACCATAAATGCACAAGATCAACAGGATCTGGAAAAAAATACCTTTTTCCTTGAAAATAGTGGATTTCAGACCTGGGGAAACGTGCCTATTCAAGAAAAACCTTATAACATTGCTTTGGTCTGGCATGCTTACAGTGTAATAAGAACTACCCCCCTTCCCTGGGTTAATTACTGTATCATGCATTCCTACATTAAGTTTGTGCAACAAGCATCTTTAATTGACCACAAAGGGGAATTCCCATGTCTTTCCATTAGTGTTACCATGCAATATTATGCTGCAATCACTTGCACATGTACTGATACGTCACCTTCCTAACTTCCTAAACGGTACCATATTTCAAACAAACATAAATATCATACAACAAATACGACAGTGAACAATCCATACCCAATGCATGTATTTTTACTTTCAATCAATTTATTGTGAGAGACATTAATAACTCCTAATTATGTGGCTATATGTCCTTGTATTAATGTTGTATAGCCACATAATTAGGAGTTAATGTCTCTCACAATAATAAATTGATTGACAAATATATATGTATACAGTAACTGTGGGCATACATGTAGATACCCATACATGGATCAGGTTCTATCGTATGCAATCACATAAAATGAAGATGTGTTACTTACTCTGTCATTAAGACGCACAAAATCTGTGTACCTACGAAAGATGAACCAATTATCGACTTCTGAGTATTGCACATGGAGCTTAAAAACCTGAAAAGAGATAAAATATCAAAATTCAATTTAGCAATTTATTTAATATTTGCTTTCTCTCAGTTTCATGAACATTTTACATGTCGTCGCTGTTCTGTCAAAATCTTGTATCTCCACTTGGTCCTTCAGCATGTATAACTATAAAAGTAATACTTTCTTTGTATAACCTTGGGCAGTCTGCTGCTCTAACCATGTTTGACCACCAAAACACATATCAACACCGTGTAATTGCTCTTTCCCCTGAACATAAAAAATATAAAGCAACATTTCCTATGCATAACATAGGGGCAGTTTTTCTTTATGTAATGTATGCTGATTAAAGGGCCCGAAAAACATACAAGGATATATATGGCTCATTCCATGAAGTTGGGGCATTTGTTAAAATAGCAGAATTTGGTACTTTCGGCAGCTTATAAACTGTTTTACTCTATGTGTATATCAAAAAAAATTAGTGTCGAAAAACAGTACTAGGTTATAGTATTGAGCCATGAAAAAGAAGAAAAAAAATCGACCCTTCCTTGAATAAAAAATAAATAAAAAATGAGGTGGTGTCCAAGACCATTTTTGCTAAAAAACGTGACATGGAAAACACAACAATTAATATGAGTTTTATGTAAGCAAAACTATCATAGAATAGCTTGGAAATCGATTTGATTAATAAAAGATACATGTATTCATAGTTTACTGACCAAAACACCTCGTCACGCTGGACTGATTTTTCACCCAAGCAACATGAAAATTGCCTTTCCGATGCTACGCATGGTGTCCACAAAATATACACGTGTAGCATCGGGAGTTTTCATTGCTGAATGGGGGTAGTTCTCTATCATACATTTTAAAATTATTTTCCAAAATTAAGAGCATTTATCAATTGAAAACTATGGCAAATGAGAATAAATTTCATGAAGACCATTCCATATATTCATGAAAAAGTATACCGTGCCGTGTGCATGGTGTCCTAACCATAAAATGTAGCATCGTGATAAACATCCTATGCAATTTGTGGGAATCCCCCCCTGGAGATAAATAAAACATTCCATATTTCTTTTTGTAAGGATAGAGGTCAATGGCTATCAGGTTTGTTTGGAATTTGCCACATGTGGGCTAGTTTTATCAAGGTTTCAGTTGCTGGTGTCCCGTTGTAGCATCGGGACTTTTATGTAGCATCAAAATGTAAACATTGGATAGTTTTGTGAATGGTAAGTGCGATTGTAATTATTTCTTAATGTTGCTTGTATGTCTGTATTTATTAATGCATTTTATAGTTCATTGAAATTGTAATTCTTTTGTAGAATCACATCATTAATAAACTTTGAAACTTTTATGTTAATAATGAATTAGTTTTTGCTCTTTTAATGCTAATAATATAGCTTACCAATACGATGCTACATGGACACCATGTCCATGTAGCATTTCATAAAATTTGCCTAATTAGACTAAAACAATTACCCCATTCGAAATTATCCATCACCCAAAACATTCAAAACATTGCCTACATTTTACTACACTTTACAGAAAAAAAGGCATATTATGAGAGATGTATATCTAATGAAATATATTAATACACAATGCTACATGGACACCATTTCCATTAGCATTTCACTGAATTCACAATAAACATTCCCTTATTTTAGTTTTATTTACTATAAATAAAACAAATAATTGTAAATCATTTAAGTTCTCTATCCTTTGCTATTCTTTTTCATGTTAAATGAATAATAAATAAAATACTCCAGCATGATTTTAATATAAATATTTTCCTGCAACACAAAAAGTGCAACATGAATAAATAATCTACTCCAATATCAATACACAATGTTCCATGAAGATACTAAGCCATAGGGTTTATTTTGTTTTGCTTGCAGGTTCTTGACATTAATTCAGAAGACAGTTCTATCGTCCTGGAATTTATGGAGATGAAGACAAGGAACCCATCATTTTCAAAAACTAGTACCTTTCCAAAGAAATCCATCATGGCAATTAAATTTCTTTTTTGCAAACTGACTTTTTAAGTGATCAAACTTTTCAATCATCTTTATCAACAATAGAGGATGATTCAATCAGAAACGAGCAAAGAGACTAAGATCACAAAGGGTACTTTAAGAACAACACTGCATGAAGTTTGTTTCAGTGGACATCTTAAGTTTCTTTGATCAATGGTGTATTGTTATTGTGTAATTGTAAGAAATGGTGTATGTGTATCATAGGTAATTATGTTTTATGCTTCATGGCAGGTTATCTTTTTGTGTAATTTGTAGTTTTACAATCCATGTTATTAATTTTATTGTGTGCTTATAACATAAAAGGTTAACATCATAGTACATCCTCTCTATTGATCTGAAAAAGATGCACCTGTTCAAGCTGTTCCAAATATTTTAGGGCACGGTGTCCATGTAGCATCGTAATACTTAAGTACACAGAAAAGGTAAATTTAACATGAACAGTGTTTAGATAAATTTCAAGCAATTCACTCTGTGTATCTACTTGATATGATGAACAAGTAGACAAACCATTCACACTCAAATAATTGTAACAGTATGACTAGTCTTATTATTAACAATGTTACAAGACGCTGTGTCCATGTAGCATCGGTAGTGCATTTTATAACATTATACAGGTAAATAATACTTCATATACTTACTTTATGACTATAATGTAATCAATGTGCATGGTTTATAGAGTACTTTACATCAAACAAATATTGATATGTACTTTATTTAAATTCATAATACAAATTGCAAAATAAAGAGTCACTTTTCAATGAGTTTTTACATAAAACAGTTAATCTACGATGTCTTGTTCGTTAAGTTATGTTCAACCTAGACAAATCTGGTTTCTTTTCATGTATTTGTGGTTCCAAGTAGTTAATTGAGGTATAGAAACTTGGCCCACATCTTAAGCTAATTTATTAGAAAATGATATGGAAATGGGAAATGGTGTCCATGTAGCATCAGGATTTTTGGAAATGTCATCCAACTGTTGAACATGTGCGGTTATTTTACACCAAATGTTACATTAAAAAAAAAAAGGTTCTACATTGGACTTTGGTAAATGTAAAACCTAAAAAAGAAGAAAGAGTTGGAAAATATCCATTTTGAAAATTTCACTTGGATGTCACATAATATGCCCCAACTTCATGGAATGAGCCATATGACAGAACACTAGAACAGCGATCATGTATGCATTTGAAATGATTCCATCCTTTTTGTTGTACAACATATCCTTTTATCCCCATGACATGAAGAAAGCATACATGTGATATGGAACCTGGCAGGGTTCTAGCTACGGTGGGAGGCACTGGGCGGGGTCGCCCGGCACTGACAATATCCGCCCAGCACTCTAAAAATAAAAAATAAAATTTAAACAATTTGTGGATAAAATCATTAAACTGCCTCATAAAACAAGAAATTATGTGGCAGGAACGTTACCCTCAAAGTGCATTAAAAAACCCTAAAAAGACATTAAGAAGGCCTCTGGATCCCATGCCATGATCCACTGCACTTCGTTCGCTACACTTTCTCCGTTCGCGTCAGTAAATTTACCCGGCACTAAAATGGTCCTGGCTAGAACCCTGCGTGGAACCTGGCTACATCAAACAAGACCAATTTTTTATATGCTCATATCAATAAAATACTCTAGTGTCTATTTCCATATAATTGTTAATTAAAATTAAATTATATTCAACTAAGTATACATGTACACCTGGGGTAAACTGGAAATTGAGAGGATTGATTAATTCAGTAATTTTACATTCCCTATCCATAAAAGGGTCCACATTTAGGTATAGATAATATAATTTTAAGCAAGAACTATAGGTTTTAAATTTGTTTCTCCGAAGAGTGTATGTTTTGGTTTACCACCAACCCCTTGTGGCAAAAAGGACCATACTTTGGAAAGTGACCCACATACCAAATTCAACAAAATCATTTCCAACCGCCGCCCCAATATTTTTGGGATGTACCCCATCACACCCTACCAAACCCGAAATCATACATTTTGAATTTTGTGTATTGGTTATGTGTCAAAATGATACAATTCAATCAAGATTATATATATTTTTTCTTTCTTTCTGGTTAATGTTTTTTGTTGTTGTTGTAATTCATCCAATTTAATTTTACATTCCTTAAACGTGAATCTTTTTCTTCTTCTTATCTTTTTGTTTGTTCGTTTGGGGTTTTGAGGGTGATTGTAACTAGCAAAATTTCATAGGAATGTGGTTCCCCAATATTTTCCAGAAATAGCATTATACCAGTATCAAATATACATACAATGATATATTTTGAGCACAATTTATTATATTGGCAATGCCAGCTGTCATGCACATGTAATTATGTACATGTGCAGCCTACATTGTATTTAAAGAAAAGAATAGAATAATGGTTCATATCAGACATTACAACAAACAAGGAAAAATACAAGGAAAGAAAAAAATAGTATACAAAAACCCAGACAAACAAACAAACAAACAAATAAAAATAATAAATAAACACATATTTTATAAAGGATAATAAAGAATTTAAAAAATCAGGAGAAGAAAAAAATAAGTATGGATTTCACGAAAGTTTTATTTCAGGACTTAATATTAGTAGTTACGGTAGTTTTTTTTTAAACGATGGAATGAAAATATAATCATAAAGTAGGCTGTGCCTTCATGATAAAATCAGGACTTGATGATCTAAGAAAACTCAAGAGGTAAAGAGAGATTAAAGGCATATAATGCAATGTTTTTCATGGAACGCCCTCTATCTTTGAATTTTTCCTCTAAATATGCAATTATATGGTCAAATTAGATTTATACACATGAAACTAAAATATCTTGTAAGTTACTGTACAGAGCAATACCTTTCCTTATTACTTCAAAATCATGGTTTGAATAGGTTAAAATAAACTGTCCGTGTAAACTACGACAACTTATTTTCTGAGTGTTTTTTGGTTTGTATAGAATTCTATGGTTTTATACCATGTTAACGCACGCCGTTTACTGGTTTCCGGATGCGATTGCAATTGTACACAAGTGAACACAAGTGAACACAATAGTACGGAATGCTTTTTTATGATGAAAATCAAAAATATATGTTGAAAATTCCTTAAATAATTGGAAGGCAGATTTCCAGAGTGGTTTAGTATTAAAGTTATGAGATTTGTCTACGGAAATTACAAGCTCAAGTCCAGGAATGTCTTTCCTGATAGTCAAACTTCATTAAAAGAGAGAACAAAAACAATGTGTAAAAGTTTGATTACATGTACACGCTTTCCAGCTACATGTACATGTACAATGTATGTTGCCATTGCACATACAACTATTGCTTTTCAGGACTTACGATCATTGGTCTGTGTATCACAAGTTCCGGGTCAAATCCTTTTTGATTTGCACTGCCAAGGTTGGTTTTGTACGTCCAACTGGTTGTTTTGTTTTTCTGTTGGATTAATTGAAAGCTCAACGTGCTGGGGTTTCTTCAGGTATAGTCTTAATGTCCTAGCCAATTTTGTGCTCCATGGTTCACAGTTTGTGCTTTTTTGTATACATTGTAGATCAACATTTGTCATTCTGTCTAGTTTGGTAATGTTTAGAGGTATGTTGACAAATATTCTAGTGAAGGCAACTTGATATATCGTGCACATAACTTCAATGCGATGGCCTAAGCTTCCCTTTGCATATATGTGCGATCACAGTAGAATGTCCGCTGCAGCGCATTAAAGTGCTGCGCCCATCAATAGTTAACTTACGTACACTTTGATGTCATCACCTCCTCACTGACTTTTGAAATAGACCTTTATACTTTCATGCAATATCTTCTCCTTTAGGCTACAAATTTGTTTTTATCTCACATACCCTGCAAGCATAATGTGAAGTCACTTTCGCCGCATAACCCTACATGATGAGCCCAATTTGTTTTGGTTTTTTTTTGGGGGGGGGGGGGTGTTTTTAGTTGCCAAAAAAATTCCCCCTCCCCCCCTCAAAAAAAAAAATCGAATATCGCATACATGTAGCTATTTTCACCAATGTATTTGAGACAGACCTCTTTTTTTTTACTGACCTTCCAGACATTATCACATAATTTGTTTGCAAAGCGCTTTCATGGAAACTTGTGTCACAGGAAGTATATCAAACATCTAAATTTATTATGGCGATTTGGATGAGATGAGTTAGCCAAATTACAACCAAGATTGCGAGAACGTCACAAAATTAGATTGATACAAGCACCCAAGGGAATATGTGACGTGTCTGTTTTAGTAAGAGTGGATAGTGTTTTCTGCAAGCTGCACACACACCCCTAGCTGAAGTTACAACAATATGATTTACAGCACTAAAGTTTATTTTGAGGAAAGCACTATTCAAATCCAATGATTATAACTGTCATATTTAAAAAAGAAACTTACTGTAAATTTAGCTCGTTGTTCCATCACTTCATAATCAACAATGGGCACCTTGAGTTCTGGCTCCAGAAACGTAATAGCACTGTGAAATGTCTGCGTACTGCCCATAAATGTGTGTGAACTTGAAAAACTGGCATCGAGGTCCAAATCTAATGGTCTGGAAATGTACCCTCTAGCTGAATGCATGTCCGATTCCGAGTCATTGTAAGACATGGGAGTACTGCAAGATGTGGGGCCATCTGAACGAGACGAGATATCTCGTTCTTGAGATGATGTCCCATCTCCAACACTTGGAGACGATGTCCCGCTCTTAACACCTTGAGACGATGTTCCATCTTCAACCACAGGGGAAGAAGTCCCACTCTTTACACTCTGAGATAATATGCCAGTTTCAACAACGGGGGAAGAAGTCCCCCTTTTTGCGACTTGAGATAACGCACCAATTTCAACAACTGGAGACGATGAAGTCATGCTTGTCACACTGGGAGACGATGCCCCGACATTGTCGACACTTGCACTGGAGTTTTTGGTGGAAGACGTTGATGATGAGTTGCTAGTTTCTATTATTTTGGGGAGGGTCCCATCAGTAGGAGTCTGAATTGTCGGTGACTCAGCAGGAGTGTGTGACAGAGCTGATGGGGTTCTTCCATCTGACACAGGTGATGATGCTATGGGTTTATTATCCATCTGCGGCGGAAGTCCTGGTGATTCCACCGGGTCATCTTCTGCTGCTGATGATGAGGTTGCCTGGGTGCTGGTTATGGTAGGCGTTACATTCCCTGGAATGTGTTCCATTGTGTTTTTACCTTAGTGCGTGATAGGACTGAAGATTACATGTTAAACCAACTTCATCTAGAACCAGCAAATCTTCTGCCAAGTGTGAAAAGAACTGCTCTACCAGCATTTGTAAATAAAATACCACTTTATTTAAGTGCTGGGATTCTGAACTTTTTTGAAACTTGTGCCTTAGTTGATCTCCTCAGCAAATCTGTTATAAACACAATGGTAGAGTTGATATTAGCAATTGCATTATTCAAAAATTATGCTTAATAACGCAAAAGGCCAATGAGCTACAAAATGGTATGACTTTGACTTCTAAGAAATCTGCCATGGTATAACTCATCACATGTATTACTATGCAATAGTGCTGTGTATCGATGCATTACAAACGTAGTAGTACTGTATACTGGTAATTTTTGTGAGCGCTTTATTTTCATGAAATTTGATTTTTGTGAGTGGACATGAAAACACAAAAAATATAAACACACACAATTATTTTGTTTGCCATAGAGTTGCATTTTAGCAACTAGAAACCGCGAAATGAAAGTCTTGTACATTTTCCCAACACTTTAAATCACAACAAATATCTCTGTACGTGAAAATTACCACTTATACAGCATTTGGGCATGTTATGTTGCCTAAAATATGATTTCATTGTAACTCACACAAGTGCAATATCTATCAATTTACCTTGTGATTCATCCATGTAGTTTTATACAGATTTCAAAGAAGTCATTGCTGACTTAATAAAGGGACTAAAGTCATGAAGCAGTGTCAGGGTCTCAGGAAACTGTCACTTGAAGGTCTGTGTGTCACTTTTGTAGGCAACTAGTACTACGTACAGTAGAATGGGATCAGCGATGGAACTTCAGATCTTTTTCAACTAGCCAGTCGGGCAGGTAACTCACAGAATGTACCTGCCCGGCAAAAATTCCACCAGCCCAAGGTTTTTTCATAATATTTTGCAGCAAACAATTAAGAGCAAGATAACTTTTAAATGATGATACAATTACATGATTTTGTCTTTATTGTACGATGTTCCACTGTAACCCTAGCCCGGAACAGCTCCTCGTATTCATCATGTTCATCAATCCAATACTCTCTTTAATCTCCTAAATCAACCTGATCTCCTCTATCATCATGGCAGTCATCCGAGTGATGAAATTACCAGTGGCGTATCTGGGATTTTTCCAGGGGGAGCAAAGGATATTTTTTCCTGGTGGACACCAGTTCGACCCTATTAAGTAAATAACTTGCGCAGCTGGGTTGTTTATTCCAGCGAATGACGTTGCATCCTAAAGTTGATGCACGCGTAGCGCGCGAAATTTTAACAACATATCTACACGAAACTTACCATTATTAAGATACATTTTTCTTGCAAACGGGCTTCTATAATGATATTCCTGGACAAATGCAAATTTGCCATTTTTATACTAAATTGCCCATCATAAAACCGGGCAAGGGGCAAAGTTGTCATTTAGATGGGAATTAAGTAAATCCCTTTCTCTTCCTTTCTCCCTTTTATCTTCCTCTACTCCCTTTCCTTTCTCCCCTTTCCCTTTTCCTTCTCTCTACATCCCCCTCTCTTCCTCTCTTCCCTCTCTTCTTCCCCTCTCTTCGATTTTTTTAGCCCGGTAGTTTGGGCTGGCCTTCCCGGTCGAAGCCGTCTGGGGGGCACTCTGACCTTCTGACCCCCGGGAGATACGCTACTGGAAATTAGACCCTGAACTTGCTGTTACTTACACTTTGAGGTTCAAAAATGTTAAAAAAATGTTACCCGCCAGTCGGACGGGTACCTTTGCATCTTCACCCGCCCGACACGAAAGTTACCCGCTATGGGCGGGCGGGCGGGTCTTATTTCCATCGCTGAATGGGATACTTTAACCCACTTTTTTACATTTTAATTTTTATTCATTGCATGGAAGATACTTTTTGTTGGTAAACTAGACTATTTGATAGTATATTGCCTCTCACAATATTTTTTGTTGTTGAAAATTTAAGTATTTCTAGATAGTTTTCCCCTAATCTTTGAGTGGGCCAAAAGTAACATCCAAGTGGGCTAAAGTTACCCCACATGGATGTAACTTGCGGAAAACTCGTTCAGACCTACTGGGATGATAAAATATTTAATTAATGGGCCTAATTAATTATGCAAATGGAAATTAGACAAAAGCCAACGTATGTTTAAAGCTCTTCAAGTGTTACCCATGTACCAAGTCACATCATCATGTAGCTCATCTCATCTATCCACACACTTTACTTTGCATATTTTATGAATACATAATTAGTCATAATTAGGACATTACCAGGCAACTTGAGTTGAAAAAAAGAAGAAAATAAAAAGAAAGTTGTTGCCAAAGCTGTTGGTTTTATGCCCCTTTGGCCTAGCATATCTCGGAAACCGAATGTCGTATTGAAATCAAATTTTTGGTTCCGGAATCTTCAGACCAAGGGCTAAAACGTATTTGATAGAGGAAATCTAAATGTTTGACTCAGCCACTAGAGCAAGCATGTGCAACCTTTTCTACCACACGGGCTGCATTGCGCTTTGAGATCTATTCACGGGCCGCAGCGAATGTCAAACATTCCAAAACACGTCCGGAGGAGGAGGAGTGATAGGGAGAGGGGAAGTCCATTGCTCATGGAATACCCGCTTCTCTTCTTGTAATTTCCTCTTTTTACTCGCTTTAGCTGCTGCAAGCACCATTTTAACCAAGAATTTTATCACACAATCACACCTTGGGTTATATTTACTTAATGCAGCGTCACCCTACTAATATATGGAAGCACACCACCAAATCAATCCGCCATTTGTGTAAAATTAGGGAGTTCCGTTTAAAACGGGCCGCATCATTTGGAATTTTAGGATTGCTTCGCGGGCCGCAGATTAGAGGTCGGCGGGCCGCATGTGGCCCGCGGGCCGCAGGTTGCACACGCTTGCACTAGAGCCACCTTAAGTTTTAAAAAGTAGTATGCAATACATAAGATCTTAATTAATTCTTGCATAATCTATAATTGAAATGCCCATCATAGGCTGATATTAATAAATCCAATATAAAATAAGACTGCTAGCATAATTTCTGTAAATCATGTTATTTACTATTCTGTACAATGGGATTTACACACACAAACTAGACAATGACATGTTCAATGATTTGCATTGATACACCATGTAAATCATCTAACAATAACAATTAGCAAAGATCAGTTTAATTTGGTATTGCTCTCTTAGGCACAAATCATTAATAGAGCTACATAGTCCACAAATCTGATGCATGAATATTTCTGTGCAATGTTCAATCTTGCTCCATGTTCTCATAAGAAAGCCTCATCAGCATTGTAGGAAAATTGTGGTAGTAAAGCACCAATCAGGCCAATAGTGCTTTTGTACCAATCATACAAGACGGGTGAAATTTATTTATAAGTCAACTTCAATTTCTGTCATGAGCATGAAAAGAAGTATAATTTCCTTTTAGCCTATTTGAGTACAATGTATGTAATATTGTAGTATTAAATATTACTCTACCTTTACTGTGTGAATTACCATTGTACATACAAAATAGGTTGACTTGAAATCCTAATTGGTCACACTTTCCTTAAGGCCCCTTGCAATTAAATGTGAGTTTACTGTTGCCCGCGCGCGTCCAAAAGTCACCCGCGTGATATATGTAATATTTTTAAAATATTTCATTATTTCATTGTTTACAGCGTTTTCATAAGCTTTTTAACACTTTTCTGACGATAAATTAGCCGATGAGCCGCATTGCAATACTTCCGGGTTGGAAAAACATTTCTGGGATTGGAAGTAAAAAAATCTGCACGAAACTTGCAACTGGCGCTTTGTATTGAAATGTATGCATTTGAAGCAACTTCGTAGGCACGGCAATTGATTACTGCGCAATCGCTTCAGCGCATGACGTCACATCAAAAACTTCTTTGGAGTTTCCTAGTGCATTCTGGGTAATATTTCAGGTTTGTTTACGATCTTTAAAATTCTCCGAGCTAGCGTAACGAGAAACAAAAAATTACAAACATTGATCGAATATCTCATTAATATTCAAAATAGGGATGCAAATATGAGTAGACTCCTTTATAAAAGAAACAAAATGCAAAGCCAAGGCAGTAGGTGCTGGTAGGACATAATTAACAGCATTTGAATTGTATTTGAACCTTGGATAATAGTTAACAACGCTGACAATATTAAATCAGGTGACTTTACCCCAAAATATTACAATATTAATATTAAATAGTCACCTCGTCCTGCTTTTCAAAAACACAACAGTAAACTCACATTTAATTGCAAGGGGCCTAACTGATGATGGATTTTTCTCATCTTTTCAGGATTGGATAACTTTATTAGGTACATACTTTACAATGAACTCAAATTGGTCATGGTTCAGTGGTTTTAATAAGGATTAAATCTATGCTGAAAGAGATCTATTTTTTTGATACACCCTGTATGACAAATAAGATGAAGTGATTCACCCCCAGAATGTGTAAAATCACCCCCCTGAAGGCAATGGCGAGGGTGAAAAAAATGATAAAAATCCATGAAATCACCCCCGTGAATTCTCAGCAGAGGATTCCCTTTATTGGATAAATATCCCATGTCGTCCCTTGTTTTAAGCCATTGCCATTTGTTAGCCATTTGAATCTGTTCTTTATGCCAGCATCCATCTTTTTAACATCAGCATTCCTTTGAACTTCCATTATTACTTCACAATTACTTCACAATATTACGCATTAACGTTAAACGCAATGACCGAGTTAATTCGCGACAAATTCAAGCATATCCCAAATGCGGCCTACACTTTGCCATGTGTAATATACATGATTACAGACACGGGTACACGGGTCGACAAATGGTCAACAACAAGGCCGACAATCTAGTCATTTGATTTGATAGGGTCAATGATTAGACGTTTATTCCAGTCGTTTTACAATTTATTTATTTTAAGGTAAGGTAGGCTATAATATAGCGGGTATAGGCCTACCTACCAATACATTTAAAACATGTTTATTGATCTACAAAAAATTAGAAAATATCATAGTTTGTAAGTAGCCCTCGTCTTGCTGAAAGTAGCTCCCCTAAACGCCATCACAAGGGCTTTTTTTTCTTGAGAAAATCCACAAAGAGCCGCCCTGATTTTTTTTTTTTTTTTACCCCTGGATGGGATAGCAAGAAAACTCTGAAACTTATTTTGCCATTGCGTTACACGGCTGAGAATTATGGTTAAATATGGAATATTTTAGCATTTTCATGTTATAAACAGAGGCTGAAAAGAAGAAGTCTTAATGATGCGATACTTAGTTTCCGAGATGCAGGGCAAAATAGGTCAAGGGTCAAATTGTGCCTCAAATTCTTTGTACAGGGGTCAAATTCTCAAAATGCTCCGATTTTAATGAACACTGTTGTCTCAAATTGTCCAAATGGAGGAGTTCCTTTAGTATACCATACCAAAGTACCACTGCATGTTTTCAATCATCAATGGGGGCTTTTTTAAAGAACGACCCATACACTTACACAGTGACTCAGTGAGGTCTACAAATGGTAGGGTATTCTATCTAAAGCTTACCCACCTGCTGGGCTCCCGGCCTATTTCCACTCCTTCCTTCCTTCCGATCAAATGTTGAGCGCGCTAGTCTAGTGTATACTTATACTAGACTAAAACTTAGTAAAAGAGGACTTCCCCGTCAAGTCTATGACACCAACACACTTATATAATATATATCGTGACAATATACCTTTAACAAAACAATAACATTATAATTATTATTAATTAAACATGACAATTGACATTTCATGATTTGTTTTGTTGATTGTCAACAACAATCAAATTCAAGGTTACCTCGTCCTCGAGGCTCGACGCTTCTTATGCCATATGTATGCTTTATCTATAGGCTACATACTTACCGCGATAAGACAAAAGGGGAGGCGATATGCTCACAATTTCTTTTTAAAATACATGCAAACTTATTGCATATTGCCACATTTTTGTTGGCAAAAATGATCAGATGTTCCTGGAACAGCCACTTACACTTTTTTACAGCAAACCCGTGACCTCCTTCCGCAAAGCACTTAATCGAATACGATTTATTTAGTCTTGAAATTATCATGTGTAGACAATGCGTGAATTTGGGTTATTGTAAGAATCTATTGTATCCAAATAAGTTTGAATACAATCAACTTCTTTGTATTTTAATGGATTAGTTTTATTCATAAACGCTTTTCTTCTGCAATATTTTACATTAAAAAGTACATTTACTTTAAAAGTACACATTTAATGTTCTATTGTTACCTACTTTTATTGAAATGTCTTAAAACAATTAACAATTTTGTACTTCTAGGTAATTGTATTCTAATTGATTCGAATTGATTCATGGGTTACGAGCTCTCTGTAACATTTATTTTCTAGAAACTCTTTTGATGTCTGCTGCCATGAAACGAAAATAACACAAATTTTTATTTTTTAGACTGTAAAAATGAGTCTAAAAGTAGACTCCGGCATAGACCCGTTGGCCCTTGAAATAACTAATGAAATAAATGAAGAGCTTCGAAGTAAGACTGGCACGTGGGAACACGAAGATCTCGCTCAGGTATAGTTGTGAAAGTAAATTTACACTTTTTTTACAGATTAATAATCATAAACTTAATTTTAAATAAAGTCATTCCTTGCAGGTGGACAAATTCGCCCACTGATTTAGGGCTAAATTCTCCCACCAAAACAAAATGCGTAATAAATTCACTATTTTTCATGTTCGAAACCCAAAATAATTGTTCCAATGGAGTGAATAACTGTGAGGTAAGGTTTAGGTTTGATTTCCTGTTTGAATTACGCAATTACAGTGCGTTTATCTTCAACCATTTGAAGGCAGCACTTTATAGGAAGAAGAAGAAGAAGAATTCTGATACTTGTTGAAATGAAGAGATGAATGAAGAACATTTTGTGATTTTGGGTTTGAGACTGAGAGGCTTGCTATCTCCCAGCACTATATCTGGGTTGGTCCACTAGCCTAAATGAGTACTTGTGGCCAATGAAATACAAGGGGTGTGTCAGAAACATCCATTCAGCATCAAGCAAAAGTTTTGTGTAATTGTAATTTTTTTTTTGTAGTGATGGGCGGCGCAACGATAATCGATACCATGTGATTTTTGTAATAGGGGGGTTTTGTGTGAGGTGGGGTATAGGGAGGGTGTTTGTGATTGGGAAGGGGTTAGTGATGGGGATGGTATTTGTGGTTGGGAGGGGGTAGATCGCGGTTAGTGATGGGGAGGGGGTTTGTGGTTGGGGAAGAGGTTAGTGGTGGGGAGGGTTGTGGTGGAGGGCAGGTGTTTGTGGTGGCGAATGGAAATGGGATGGCCCTGGGGAGAGGGTTTGTGGTGGGGAAGGGGGATGGTGGCATGGATGCATTGGGTGGGAAGGGTTGGCAGGGGTGGGGAGGGGTTTTGTGGTGTGTGAGGTGTTTTGTAGTGGGGTAGAGGTTTGTGGTGCGGTTGGAAAGGGGGGTTTAGGGTGGGGGGTTGTGGTGGCATGGGTGGGGGTAGGACGTGGGGTGGGGAGGGTAGGCCGTGGGGTGGTTAGGGTGTTTGTGGTGGGAGAGCGGTTTTGTGGTGGGGGAGGGGTTTTGTGAATGGGAGGGAAGGGTTTTGTGGTGGGGATGGGAAAGGGAGGGGTTTTGTGGTGGGGATGGGAGAGGAGGGGGTTTGTGGTGGAGATGGGAAGGGGTGGGGGTTTATGGTGGGGATGGGAAGGGGGATGGTTTGTGGTGGGGATGTGAAGGGGAGGGAGTTTGTGGTGTGGATTGTGACGGGAAAGGGGTTGTGGTGGCATGGAGGTGGGTGGGGTGGGGATTTGTGGTGGGGAGGGGAGGTTGAAGGGGTGGTTTAGATGTGGAGGGGGCATTGTGGGAAGGTGGAGTAGGTTTGTGGTTGGGGTTGTGTGGGTTTGTACAATTTTCTTTTTTTAGTACAAATGTGTCCCCAAATGACCTTTATTGACCCTACCATGTGTCATTTTGGGGGACAAATTAGTACTTATAAATAACAAAAAAAAATCTAAAAAAAAAAAATCTATTTTTTAAAAAAATTTTTTTTTTTTTTTTCTTCTTCTATTTTCGCCGCCCGAAAAATGGGTCGGGTACCCGGGTACGAAACTACCCGTGCATTCACAGCCTTAGTACATGTGGGGTGGGGTGGGATGGGTTTGTGGTGGGGGGATTGGTGTGTGTACACCACTAAGTACACAATAAGGCCTAAAAAATGGTTTGATTGGCCTAACAGGACAAAAACAAATAGGGTAGGTCGATCTGGATTTTTGTTGTTGAAATCACCAGCTTTGGGGACTTAAAATAGCTGAAAATGAAAGCAAACAGTCAGAAACTTTAATACTTTGTTCAATGTTTATGATATTTTTTTAAAACATTTTTTTTTTTAAATTTCATTTGTTTTCCTCTCTCAAAATAATAAAAAAATATTCAGGGTCGGCGATGTATTTAGGGTCGGTCGGGTTAGACCAATCAAACTTCTTCTTTTTTTAGGCCTAAGCGTAGAGGATTCCCTGTTTGTTAATGTAATAGTGCACTTTCAATGAAAGCTTGAAAATGAAATTTCAAAAATAGTTTTTGCCAAAAATGACTGAAATTGCATCTTTTTTCTAGTAAAACGTAACCATGAATTGTTTTGAAGCGACGCAAAATATTTTGGTATCAAGTTCAGCTATCGATACATGAAGGATAGAAGATGCCATTTTGTGTGTGGAAGTGCTACTTTTGGATTAAGTGTACTGTGTAAATACTGGCAAAATGTCACAAAATGACTAGAAATTTAATCATTTTTTCTGGCAAAACGCAACCAAGAATTTTTTTGAAGCAATATTTAGTTATTGAGTTAAACAATATGAAGGGTAGAATTTTTTGTTTGTTTGTGTGGAAGCGCTACTTTTGGATTAACTGTAAATACTGGCAAATATGCCCACTTAGCGTGCATATTTGCCTGTGCACTGGCAAATTTGCCAGGGCTGGACAATTCGGACACCTGCTAGGAATGAAGTAAATCAAGTAAGCTTATTTAAAAAACCTTCAACAAATGAATTATGTTGATGACATACCTTTCAGTCGCAGGTCGTGGCGATTGGAGTCGCTTGAGTTGACTATGAAACACAAATCGATCACAGCTACTCGACAGATCAAACGATTGCAAGTTTTAGTTTGATGAATGAAGCAACGATTCAGGCCGCGACGCAGGCGCAGGCCCAGGAAGATTGCCAAGAAACCTCCAACTTTTTGCAAGTCGTCAGAAGTTGCGGCTGACTAAAATGGACATGTTTGAAGCCTGTATTTTTAAAACCTGTGTTTAAATAGCATTCCCAACAATGTCTAAATAATGAGAACTACTTATAGTTTTATTTCTAAAATTGTTACTTTCATTGTTTTGGTAGTTTCCCCCACCCAATGATCACTAGTATAAAACCTTCCTGAAATATGTACATTCACAAAGCTGTAGAAAGCATCTCAATTCATCTTCTGAAACATATTGTTTAAAAAGTTATAATTGAAATATTAAAAACATGGAAAGAAACTTAAAGTAGCCTCAAAAAAGTAGTGGGTTTTTTCATTTACAGTTGTCAATATTTGGATGATTCATAATCTTTGGTAGGAAACAAAATCAATTACATCATGGCAGGTTGATTAAATTCATTTACAGACCGGTAACCTCAATAAGAACAAGGGTATTTGTGTCTGTTGAGTTTAATGTGGTGTTGTACTTGTTACTAAAATGTTTTAGCTCCCTTTTTTATTCTTGCAGGTGAAGTACAAAGTGTTACGAGGTCATCGTGAAGGCATCATTTCATGTCAGTTCTGCATCAAAGACACACACATCTTAACAGCTTCAGATGACTTGTCATGCTCACTATGGGTAACTACATTCACATTGTATATTATATCTTTTCGGGAAGGGGCACTCAATTATATCATGTGTGGCAAAATACCCAAACAAATTCATATGTAACAAAACCTGCCAATATTCAAACAAAGTATGCAAGTTGTACAGGGGTTTAAAAAACAACAGACAAAAGTGTTTACCAGGCTGAACATTTTGAGAAGGGTTTAAAAGGTATATTATGTGATCTTTTCCAGAAGACACCTTCAATCCTTGAAAAAAATTGGAAGCAGATTTTATTGCAGATTTACATTTCTGATCATAAATCATGCTAGTTACAGAGCGATACGATTCCTAATTACCTCAAAATCATGGTTTTAGAGTGAATTTAGAGTAAAATTTGAAAAATAGATTGTCCCGGTGATTGTCCCGGTACCGGGACAATCTATTTTTCAACCATGATTTAGTAGTAGTTAGGAATCGTATCGATCTGTAACTTAGAAGATCTTTATGATTTATGATCAAAAATGTAAATCTGCAAGAAAATCTGCTTTCATAGTAAAAATCAATGATAGAGGGCGCTACTTGGAAAAGATCACACAATATGCCTGAGTGAAAAGTGAACTGATCAGTGGCTTACAAAGGCAAGAACACATATTTTGAAAATTATAAGACTAAACAGAGTGTTTACTTTCCAGGAATGTCATGCTTTTTGAAATTGTGTGTAAATTTTCTTCAATTTCAGAAAATTGTATCTATATGTTGTGAGCAGAAAACTTTACCTTTTTTATTTATGATTTTTCAGGAAATTTCACATTTGTTCTCTCTATATTTTTGCCACAGAATATCCACACTGGTGATAGAGAACATAATTACGAAGGCGGCCATACTGATTTCATAACAGAATGTCGCATGAGTCCAGATGATAGAACATTCATTACAACTTCTTGGGACAAAAAGCTCAGAGTATGGGATGTAGAAACAGGCAAATTGTTGGTAGGTGGACACTTGGTGTACCCCAAGGTTCAGGGTTAGGTCCTGCTTTTCTAGTTATGTTGTTTCCTGATTTCATAACAGAATGTCATATTGAGTCCCAATAATATAAAACTTTCATCACAACAACTATGGGATGTAGAAACAGTAACATGTTGGTAGGTGGACACTTGGTGTTCCCCAAGGTTCAGCGTTAGGTCCTGCTTTTCTAGTTATGTTGTTTCCTGATTTCATAACAGAATGTCATATTGAGTCCCAATAATATAAAACTTTCATCACAAAAACTATGGGATGTAGAAACAGGCAAATTGTTGGTAGGTGAACTCTTGGTGTACCCAAGGTTCAGCGTTAGGTCCTGCTTTTCTAGTTGATGTTGTTTCCTGATTTCATAACAGAATGTCATATTGAGTCCCAATAATATAAAACTTTCCTCACAAAAACTATGGGATGTAGAAACAGGCAAATTGTTGGTAGGTGGACACTTGGTGTACCCAAGGTTCAGCGTTAGGTCCTGCTTTTCTAGTTGATGTTGTTTCCTGATTTCCTTACAGAATGTCATATTGAGTCTCAATAATATAAAACTTTCCTCACAAAAACTATGGGATGTAGAAACAGGCAAATTGCTGGTAGGGGGACATTTGGTGTACCCCAAGGTCCAGCGTTAGGTCCTGCTTTTCTTGTTATGTTGTTTCCTGATTTCATAACAGAATTTCACATTGAGTCCCACATAAAACTTTCATCACAAAAACTATGGGATGTAGAAACAGGCAAATTGTTGGTAGGTGAACACTTGGTGTACCCAAGGTGCAGCGTTAGGTCCTGCTTTTCTAGTTATGTTGTTTCCTGATTTCATTACAGAATGTCATATTGAGTCCCAATAATATAAACCTTTCACAAAAACTATGGGATGTAGAAACAGGCCAATTGTTGGTAGGTGGACACTTGGTGTACCCCCAGGTTTAGTGTTAGGTACTGTTTTATATTATATTTGTGTTGTTAACCGATTTCATAACAGAATGTCACACGTGTCCACAAAAGAGTATAGGGGGGTGCAGAAATGCAAAAATTGTTGATAGGTGGACATTTGGGTTACCTCAGAGTTTAAAGTAACATGTTATTCTTGCTTTATAATTATGTAATTTCTATTCACTTCCTTTCATGTTGTTTTTATAGTGTCCCCAAATTGTTGTGGCTCAAGAAGTATCCATTTATAAAATTTTCAAAGATCAAACCATAACAAAACCCCTCACTTAAACCATGCCTTTTCTTGTACGTATATTTCTGTCTAATTATAGTGGACAGGAGTGCATGGTGGGGTAGCTACCTGTTGTCAGTTCTCGCATAATGGAAGATTTATAGCAACAGGCTCAGATCTTGATGGCTCTATCCGGCTATGGAGTGTTGATGGCCAGCTTATTAAACAGGTCAAAGGTCAGTAAAAGAAGTACAAGATATAACATGAATAGAGCAGATCTTTTTCTATGGGCAGGATATTTTTTATGGGTGTAGTTAAGTTAACAAGTTTGGTTAGTATTTCATATATAACATCTTTATATGGCATTTTTTTTCTTCTTTTTTTCATTTTTTGGGGGGTGGGGGGGGGGGGGGGTTGTGAATTGAATGGGTCACATGGAAATATTTACATTTGGTGAGCTAAAGTTTGATTAAAGATATCACCATGTCTTCTCCTCACAAATTTGGTTCAAAACATTCTCCATTATGCTCCATACAAGTATGAAGAGCAAACATATGTTTGATTTATAGTTTGGTGTGGAGTAAGTTATCATTTGATCTCAACCTGTCACATGATAAATCACTAGATAGGTCACCTGATCAGTTTGAAAACACTCATTACATAACATCATGTTTATTTGTTATTGTTTCATTTGGTGTTTTCAGGTCACCATAAAAGCACCGTCTCAAGCATCAAATTCTCTCCTCATGATGAGAGACTATGCACCACATCTATGGACAAAACGACCAAATTATGGGATATACAGAGCCACAAAGTGGTGTTACAACTAGGGTAAATATTGTATTTTCTTATTTGATTTTCTGCTATGAGTACCTGTACGAGGGTTATACATGCCCAGTACCTCTATAATAGTGGGTACTGTCAGAGTACCACCAAAGTAGCAAGCTGCACATTAACTGTAACTCTGCAACTGTGTGGCTACTTTGGTTGTACCATGAAATGACAAACTCTATGTATTTTAACAAGAAATGGTCAGTTATGCCCCCTGATAATAGGCCTGCCCCCCCCCCCCCCCCCAATTGAAGACCCTAGTTATGCCACAGGTTGTACCGCTGAGGTACTGTACTTTTGAGAGAGAAAATCACATTTTTGGCACTTTTTGGTCAATATTTTCAAAACTAAAAAATGTTAAGCCAAAAAAAAAAAGTGCTTCATAGATAATTGACTTTAGATGATTTTGGTGAAATTTTGATATTTTGAATCAAAAACTGATTTTGTTAGGTTGTCTGAAAAATGTTGGCGCCAAAAAAAAGTGATTTGGGGAGAACATTTAGAAATCACTATTTTGGGGGAAATTTAATACCAAAAAATGGATTCTCCGACTCATTTCGTTTGAATAATTGTATACTTTTATGTACATTACATATTATTATTTGTTAAAAGTTACAGTGCTTGATAAATTTCATATATTTTGGGTTGACACTTCCCTTAAAGGGTTTTGTAACCAATGGAAAACAAAAGAATTTCCATCCTTTGTTTGGTAATATCTTATAATCAATATTGCCGACTTCTGACTCATTTTGCTTGATCACATCACATATATTGACTTGTCATTTTCAGTGGACACATCAACGTGATATCATGTTGCTGTTTCACCAACGACGAGAGACGTCTGTGTACGGGATCGTGGGATAAACAGCTACAGGTCTGGGACGTCTCCACAGGAATGTTTAGGCGTCAGGGCCCTATCAGCTTCAACAAAGGTCACGAGGGGTCGGTCAGCTCGTGCAAATTCAGTCCCGACGGTGAGATGTGTTTAATAATTGCAGCAAGTCAGCGCAATATGCTACGAATGCCATTTCTTATTTTTGCACTTTGAACCAAACAATTCTCTTGCTCAGGCATCCAGGTTTGCTATCCCCTTTGCTGACAATTCACCCAGGATTCACTCTGATTCACTGCCCGTTGCTATATGCGTGACACATTTCCCTTTTGTGAGTTTGCGTGACGTCAGTCCAACCATAAGAGTACATACTCTAACTTGATTTTACAGACAATTGTTTAATTTCTAATTGCAACCTGATTACCTGATTTTTTTCACTCCGGATTTGTGCAATCTATGTTAACTCCCAAAATGTCAGCCTGTCTCAGATTAAAACAATGGCCCACCATTCATATATGATGACACAAACAAGCAGGTGAAGATATGAATTTGATCGCTAATCTTCAAATCTTTTCACAGTGAATCCAGTCAAAGTCTGATTCTGTAATACATAGTGTATTGTATTGAATGGTATCCAGAACCGCTTGCTATGAAGTATTATACCCTAATTGTAAAATGTGATAATAACGTAACTCTGAATCAGGGGAAAAGTTAAGATCCAAGTTCCACCGCTTTAGCACTTTTGTATTACAGACCCTGATGAGTCCATAAAGTGTCTGTTTTCAGACTGTTAGTCTGCTGTCATTGTTGACAATGCAAGGCCCTGTGTGAGACTTACATCAAAACAGTACTTTAGGACATGACTACTGGCCTACCTTATCTGGGAATTTGAGAATTTATGACTGGCCAAAAGCTAAATAGCTGGTATAAAAGTGCTTAGGCAGTGGTACATAATGAGATTTACATGTAGGTCTTTAATACACAAATAGCAAATGGCTACTGAATTTAAAGTTGCTCTACTCAAGTTGAAAGAACATGTCAGCCAATTTCCATTGCATGATTTTTCAGTTATTTCGTTCACTTCATTTGACAATGAAAGATTTCACTTGACTTATTGCTCCTATTTTGCTAATGATGTGTGAAATCCTATTTTGATCAGGTACCATGCTGGTGTCTGGCTCCTATGATCAAACTGTAGTCGTTTGGGATGCAGAGAATTGTGGACCAAAACTTACTCTAAAGGTAAGATAGAAACCGTTCACCATCAAATTATCCACAATGGTAGCCTTGGATTGCTTGTCCAATAAACTTTATCACCAATCGGGAACAATCCATTGATAATCCTTTTCTGATGCATTGTGGGATAGAAAAGGGGGCATATTTGCCCCTTTTCAATCCCACAATGCAACAGAATAGGATCATAACTAATGACTTTTTACCGATTCGCGATAGACCTTATGGAAGAATACATTGTTGTTTCTGTTTGTTAATATGTTGTTTCTGTTTGTTAATATGGTAGATGAAGGAATAAGCTATGAACAAGTTAATAACAATAATCAGCATTTATATACATCACACTGTAGGGGAAGTGAAAGAACAACTAAAAAAACAAATTCTGAACTCCACCTGTGAATCCAGTCTTTACAGTTTGCACACAGCTAAGGTGCTGAATGTGAAGACTGAAAGTTCTAGAAATATGCACTGATATACTCAAGAATAAACATAAGCATATTCACGCCTCATCACAACGTTGTGCATTGTGTGACACGATGTGCGCACTGATTTATCTCCAACTGTGAAGTGTGGTGATCGTGACCAAAACGTGTAATAAGGGGATGTTTTTTAAGATTGTGCGTGTTAGTTGGGGCTGTAAGGGCATCATAGGGGAGGTTTGGTTCACATTCTTCTATAACACCAAATTTGGCCCATATGTTGCTCATACCATACTCTTTTGATTTTTGATGGATGCCAAAATTTGAGCCAAATTGCTTTAATTAAGCTGACAAGTGTACCAAATTGTTTGTCTGAGCACAAGGATTCTAAAAATGTATAGTTTGCCCCACTTCAGATGTGTGGTTACTGGGATTTTGTTTCAAAATGTGAAAAGGGTTAAAATAATGGTAGTTTTTACCACCTGGAGTCATTTTTGTGCCTTGTACAGGGGTCAAAAAATCCATCAAAAATCAACAGAGTATGGTATAAGCAACATATGAGCCAAATTTTGTGCTTTTAGAAGAATGTGAACCAAACCTCCCTAAGCCCCTAACTATGTTACTAGCGTAACAGGTTAACAGGTCTATAAACCTTTAAAATTGACCATTTTCAATGGGTACTTGTTCAACATCCTGTTGATATTGTACTTGTTTAGGGGGATAAAAATACAGAGAATCTTCATTTCATGGTGAATATTGGGTCATTTTGGCTTCAGAGGTAAAGTCATGCTTACAGCATGATTGACTGCTTGCTCCCCATCCCTGGATTGTAATATAATTTAAATGTGTCATGTAATATTTGCATGGATTTTTCTACTGATTTGATTTGAATACAGGGACACAGTGATTGGGTGACGGATGTAGACTTTAGTCAAGATGGCAATTGGATTTTATCTAGCTCCAAAGACAAGACCGTCAGACTGTGGAACATAGAGGATAGCGATAACATACCGATGGTGCTGGAAAACAGGAGAAATATGGGACTCAAGATTGTTAAAGTAAGCTTAATCAAGATATATAGTGCCCTTCATCTCTGATTGTTAATCTTGTGCCCACGTTTGTTTTGTATTAAAATGTAAGACTTAAAGGTATATTATGTGATCTTTCCAGGGAACGCCCTCAACATCGAAATTTCTGATCATAAATCATGCATACATTCCAAGTTACAGGGCGATACGATTCTTAATTACTTCAAAATCATGGTTTTAGAGTGAAAATAAACTGTCGGGATTCCGACAGTTTATATTTTTCACTCTAAATTCACTCTAAAATCATGATTTTGAGGTAATTAGGAATCGTATCGCTCTGTAACTTGGAATGTATGTATGATTTATGATCGGAAATGTAAATCTGCAAGAAAATCTACTTTCTAAAAAATCATGAATAGAGGGCGCTCTCTGGAAAAGATCACATAATATGCCTTTAAGATAGTGAAGTAAATTACTTACAGGTGTCACTATCTAGGGCACCTTTCTCGTCAATTGATATCAGTGTTGTGACCAAGTCACCAAACCTTGAATCACAACTCAAGCCAGCTCACTGACAGAAGCGACTCGAGTCAAGTTTTTCTCAATTTTTATCAAGTATTGTCTTCTCAATTTTCATCAAGTCAAGCCAAGTTAAAGGGGCATTGAGAGATAAGTATGGGAGTGCACCCTCAATTATCCTGGAAATCAGATTTTTGCATTAAAGTAATACTTAGGCATATACTAACTACCATCTGAAACAGTTTACCAACATTAGCCGTTTATCATATAAAATTTCATAATTTTCTTAGTTTCAATATGATCATATCGAAACTAAGGTGTTGAATTCGGAAGTTATGCATCGTTTTACTCACGGACTTTCGTGGCAAATCTCAACCCGGAAGTGCTGTTATTTGCTTATTTTGGCATGAAGGCGATGTCGGAATTGTATGACATTTTGGATTTGGGCTATGTTGATGATTATCTTTACGTTATTTGCTCATTTAGTATATCGATACATCTCTCAATGCCCTTTAATCCAATACATGTAGGTCAAGTCAAGTCATGTCATGTTTTAACATGA
Organism: Ophiura sarsii; assembly: GCA_035610835.1. Taxonomy (NCBI): domain Eukaryota; kingdom Metazoa; phylum Echinodermata; class Ophiuroidea; order Amphilepidida; family Ophiuridae; genus Ophiura; species Ophiura sarsii. The sequence goes on from CM069458.1 coordinate 30,629,013, forward strand.
CTTGAAAGTCACTTAATGGCTCAAGTCAAGTCTCCTTTGTTCAAGTCACCTCTTAAGTCATGTTCTTCATGTACTAATTATTATCGATCAAGTCTTGTTCAGGTCACTTCTTTTGGTATTGTAATACTCATTCTGACAGTTAACGTTTGTTTAGACTCATCTCACTCAAGCAAGTATTGTTGAGTCATCTGACATGGTAGAACCTAAATCCCAAGTCAAGTCATTCCTGTTATAATAGTTCAGTCAGTTCCAAATTGACGAAAATTGTCTACAGCAGCGAATGAATTCAGACGCTTGCGTATGCCAAAATCGCGCTTATACGCTTGGATTACTTTTGGTGGCGGATAGATAAAAACGGAATATTTCTTGCAATTTTGGAACTGATTGAACTGACTTGAGTCCACAGTCATCAAAAATGGTGACTGAAGTCCAAGTTCAAGTCAAGTCATTGACTCAAGTCATCACAACACTGACTGATGTATCCCAGAGAAGTATATCAGTGTTTTGCCAGTTATTCATCAGCAACTTTCCACTTTCCACATGGCAGTCGTTTCAAAATTTAACAAAATCCTTCAAAAATGTCAAAATGATTGAATTTCATCACCATATTTGACATCACCATGAGAAAGGAATACAACATGTACAAACATGCCTAGTATTGGTTCAGTAATCCTTGAGAGAGATTTGTCAGAAACCTTTCCCAATTTTCAAAGTCTATGTTAAGGATTACTGAACTAATACTAGGCATGTTTGTACTTAATTCAATGCATTTTTCATGTTTATTCCAAATATGGTAATGAAATTGAATAAATTTGACATTTTTTTTAACATTTTGTGATATTTTGGTGCATGGATTGGAAAGTGTTAAGGTTCAAATTCACATATTTCTCCCTCTTTGGAATACTTTGGAATATTTAAAATATTCTCTCAATTTGTGTATCTGTTCTTATTTTCAGTGCACGGTGTGTTCCAAACCATTCTCCATCACGCAACTGGATGCCAATGCTCCCAAAATGATGTGTGTGTTTTGTCGGCTGGCTGCCGAAAGGCCACTCCCAACATTTGAAGCAGGATTATACAACGAGCCAGAACCTGAGTGATGGAAAAACCCATGGTCATTGTTTAACTCAAATTTAGATATTTATGTGACAAAGTTACCATTGGAGAAGATTCAGAATCTTGAATGTCAGTTTCTTTGATATTTTCCTGAAGTTTGACACAAGCGTGCGCAGCCTATAACAATTTGTTGTGCCTATCAGAGACGGTGATAAAAAAAAATCATAGGTAGCTAGGGCCCAGGAGTGATTCACATTTAATCCTTCGCAGATCTTAAAGCTTGATTCTTATTGGTTAATGGCTCAGTGGGTAGTATTATGGATATAACCAACCAGAGGAACTGTGACATTACAATGGGAGAACAGCTTAAGTATTCATATTTGTAATACTACACAACAAGATTTTGTTGATGGATTTGAAATTTGACTTTGATATGGAAAAAGGCAGATCACTGTAATTATGCTCTCTAATCTCATCCATACTTCGGGTAAAATTGAGTATAGTAAAACTGTCCAACGGATATGCGTAGGAAGTGTTACTTTATACATGTTCAGGGGCAAGAGCACTTACAAGGTTTTGATAGATGTATTTTTGGCCCTTGAACATGTTTAGAGCAGATGTACACTGAGCCAAAAAAGAAACTTATATAATCTTAACAGATCACCAAATAAAATTCTGTGCATGAAAATGTACCAAATTTGGATACAATATTACTGCAATGTATTGCTTCAAATGGCAGTCAATAACCAATTGTTTGCTTCAATGACACAAGAGAAATGTGCACTGACTCAGACGTCTTGCATCACAGGTCACAGCAAACAATTTCAGCAACATAAAGTTAAAAACATTTCAGAGAGTCAAAACAAACTCATATCCAAACAAACAATGAAGTCATTAATAACGGGTATGTCCACCTCCAGCTTGCAGGCAGGCTGTGCATCTCCTTCTCATGCTTCCAATCAAGTTCCTGATGGTAACCTGGGATGAGCTTGGATGACGTGTATCAAGAAGAGACAATCCACCTGTCAATAGACAAACACTTATTGCAGCACTACAGGGAGAATGGAACAATGTTCATGCAGTAATATTGTATCCAAATTTGGTACATTTTCATGCACAGAATTTTATTTGGTGATCTGTTAACATTTTATAAGTTGTTTTTTTGGCTCAGTGTATTTATTACTTTATACATGCTATATGCCGGATGGAGATACAAGGTTTGTCAGAACAGCTTCGATATTGCCCCATTCCGTCCAATCTAGTTGTGCCATGCAATAATACAAATCCGTCCATTTTATATTGGCATGTTCTTATTTGACTGAAATCAATACGGATATGTTGACACTTTCAAGACTCCACATCAAATCATAACACTTACGCTTCTTGTAACTGTAGGTATAATATATGACTGTACTTGTATATCTGTGTAAGAGTCTTCTCATTCATATTCATGAGGATCGTTAGACCTTTAGGTCCATATGCACAAAGCAACTTAACTGAGACCTGGTTTAAATGAAGAATAGTCCTCCCAGGAAGGATCTTTTATGCTCCCTCTGACGGACCTTTAAGAGGCAATACAGGTTAGTGTTATACTAGCCTAATTATGTTACTATCAATACTGTTGTACTTTGTTAGGGAGTATACAAGGGATAGAAAAGAATAAATTGGTCCTTCCAGAGAGACTACTCTTTATTTAGACAAGGTCTAGAGTTAGTTTGTGCATAGCGACCTAAAACTCCACAATCCACGATCATGCTGTTACTACCCTATACTGTTAGGTACATTATAAAACTGTACTTGCATATCTGTGGAAGAAACCTCTCATTCATTGGAGGAGAGCATCATAGAACTATTCATCAATCAATTTACTGATGCTAATCATTACTGTATTGTCAATATGTACTGTATGCATATATCTGTGTAAGAGACTTTTGATGAATATTCATATCAAGTCATAACTTTGATTTCAATATTAATAAGAAGTCAGTTTACACAGTACAAGTCAATGTACCGAGGGTCAATGGTCAACACTGTTGTTAACAAACCTGCAGAGAAGACAATGCCTTTCACAAGCACAAACTAAACCCCTTAAAAAATGTTCTGATTTTTGTTCTCAATCACCCATCTTTATAGAATGTTTTAGTGTGTTGCACGTTGCATCTTTCTAACAGTATCAAATATGTAGTAATCACTTGTTTCAGTGTTCAGCTACTTGCTTCAGAACATGGGGAGGTGTCAATCTGAATGTGCCAAAATCATCACTATTTTGTTCTCAAAGTCTACCCTGCAGTTGTCGATGTAACACTTCATGGAACAGGGGACAGGGTTGTTCTTTTGAGCACAATGAATGTTGTTACATCATTGGAAAGAGGAATGCATCAGCTGTTCATTGATATGAAACACAATCATATGAAAATATCACAAATAATCCCCAAAATTGGCGATTGAAAAACATTTCCGACCTTTTTTTTTCTGGAAGGGATTTTCATGAAGATTTCTATTAAAAAAGTCTGTATTAGAAAAGCCGTATTACTATAAATCACACCTTTTTCTAACTCGCCCTGTATATTTGTCCCCGTTACTGGTACGTTATTTCATAACTTTGACTGAAACCAACGACTTTTGAAATGCTTGCAATTCTAAATTTGTATTCCAATACTATTTCCTTTTGTAAATAGTTAAGATTTTATATTTAAGATAACTGTATAGATGTAAATAAAGTATGTATATAATTTTCTTTGTTACAGAAATAAAATATATTGAAGAACAAAAGAATTACTAGCATTTGTTGCTCCAGTTGAAATACATTTTACATATGAACATAATTGGTTTTGAGTTTTAATTATTTTGTAGAAGCTCGGTTTTCACTTGGTTCAAGTCTCTTGAAGCTTATGTAATGGTACCCTTTTGCGCCCCTGCCGGGCACCGCATAGCAAATAGATGACATAGTATGTTTTTTCCCTGAGGAGTGTGATTTCTATAGATTTTTAATATCTCCTGACGTTGCAAGACAGTTATGATATATTTCTTCACTGTGTGAAGAGTTTTGGCTTTTTGTCTCAGGTGACTCTGCATTTGACCAGTTAGTGATATAAGCGATAGAACTCCCACCCGGGTAGAACTGAGTAAATAACAACACCAGAGAGCTTCATTCATCCAAACCATTATCTGTAGAACCATCACTGCATCTGTTCTTAATGGAATTGTTCGTTTGTAGAATTAACCAAATCACAGCTATGTATTACAAAGGGTGTCTCTAAAAAAAGTTACCACACTTTTGACCAGCCTACACCCTCTTTTTCCATCAAATTTGATATATTAATCTGATGAAAATCCATATTCATTGCATGGATTTATTGGTTTGCTGTCTACTGAAGATAGCAAACGTATAATTGGTCCATAAACCAAAACAAAACCATGTAAAAACTTTGTTTCTAACATGAATGCATATATTAGCTGTTTTGCTGAAGATAATAAACAGGTTTTTATCTGTCTTTGTCATCTACTGAAGACAGCAAACGGGTTATTCATTTATAAGCTGTATAGACATCTTTCTCTTATCCAATTGCAAACTTGCCAAATGGATTATCCATCTTTGCTATCTATTGAAGATAGCAAACGGGTTATCCATCTGATAGCAAACGGTTATCCGTCTATAATCCATATAAAAATCTTTCTCTTATATCCAATTGCAAACCTTACTATCTACTGAAGATAACAAACGGATTAACCGGTCTATAAGCCATATTAAAATATTTCTCTTATATCCAATTGTAAACTTTATTATCTACTGAAGATAGCAAACGGGTTATTCGTCTATAATCCATATAGAAATATGTCTCTTGTATCCAATCGCAAACTTTACTATATACAGAAGATAGCAAATGGGTTATCCGTCTATAAGCTATATTGAAATCTTTCTCTTATACCCAATTGCAAACTTAATTGTCTACAAAAGATAGCACATGGTTTACGAAGGGTATCAAAAAGTTCTTGAAATCACCCAGAAGTGAAGGAGTCAGAAACTGTTTATTGTTATATGTGACCCTTAAGACATCTTTAAAAAGTCCCTGTGCAAAGTCACACATCTCTCCCACTATTTATTACCTGTCCACAGACTGAGAATCAATCAATGTCGGTCAATCTGAGGAGCTCTACAATGGTGGTCTGTGGACAGGTTATAAATAGTGGGAGAGATGTGTGACTTTGCACGGTGACCTTTTAAAGATGTCTGAAAGGTCACATAACAAAAAAATGTTTCGGACTCCTTCACTTCCGGGTGATTTCAAGAACTTTTTGATACCCCCTCGTATACTTCTATAAACAATAAATACAAAACTCTTTCTCTAATATATCCAATTGCAAACTTTACTATCTACTGAAGATAGCAAACGGGTTATCCGTCTATAATCCATATAAATATTTCTCTTGTATCCAATTACAAACCTTACTATCTACAGAAGATAGCAAATGGTTTATCCGCCTTTAAGTCATAGAGAACTCTCACTCTTATATCCAACTGCAAAATGTACTATCTACTGAAGATATCAAATGGGTAACCCATTTTACTATCTATTACTGAAGATAGCAAATGGTGTATCCGTCTATAAGCCATATTGAAATATTTCTCTTATATCCATTGCAAACTTAACTATCTACAGAAGATGGCAACTAGTTTATACTTACAGAATAACGACTGCGTAACAACTGTTTTCGTGAATTTGTTTTAAAATCAGAGGTTTTTGTTCTGGTCTGAGGAATTGTCCCGAGGGGCGCAGCACGAAAACAGTTGTTACGCAGTCATTATTCTCTAAATAAGCAATAAATACAAAACTCTTTCTCTAATATATCCAACTGCAAACTTTACTATCTACTGAAGATAGCAAACGGGTTATTTGTTTATAATCCATGTAGTAATATTTCCCTTTTATCCAATTGCAAACGTTAATATCTACAACAGAAGATAGCAAATGTTTATCGGCCTATAAGCCACAGAACTCTTTCTCGTATATCCAACTGCAAACTTTACTATCTACTGTAGATAATAAATGGGTAACCCGTGTTACTATCTACTAAAGATAACAAACGGGTTATACATCTATAAGCCATACAGAACTCTTTCCTTAGTATACAATGGCAAACTTTACTATCTACTTGAAGATAACACACGGGCTATCCGTCTTTTATAGGCCACATAAAATATTTCTTGTATATCCAATTGCAACTTCACTATCTACTGAATATAACAAATGGGTTACCCGTGTTACGATCTGCTGAAGTTAGCAAACGGGGTTATAAGCTATAGAAATGTTTCTTTTATACTCGATTCCAAACTACTATCTACTGAAGATAGCAAACAGGTTGCCCGTGTATTATACGCCATATTAAAAGAAAATCTTGTATATCCAATTGCAAAATTCACTATCTACTATAAGCCATACAGAACTCTTTCTCTTATATCCAACTGCAAACGTTACCATCTTCTGAAGATAACAAATGGATTATCTGTCTATAAGCCATACAGAACTCTGTTACTATCTTCTAAAGATAACAAATGGGGTACTCGTATTTGCTATCTAATGAAGATAGCAAACGGGTTATCTGTCTATTATAAGCCATATAGAATTGTTTTTCTTATAAACTGCAAACTTTAATTTACTGAAGATATTAAATGGATTATCTGTCTATAAGCCATACGGAATTCTTTCTCTTGTATCCAACTGCAAACTTTACTACCTGCTGACGATAACAAATGTTACCCGTGTTACTATCTACTGAAGATAGCAAACGGGTTATACGTCTTTGCTATTTATTGAAGATAGCAAACGGGTTATCCATCTTTTGCTATCTACTGAAGATAGCAGACGGGTTTAGAAAATTGATGAAAATTCATCAAAATGTACAGTTACTACAGCCATTTGTTCTTCTATTTTCTTCACCAAGCCAGTATAATAAACAGTCTTCTAAAATAAAAGTCTCGTTATTATTTATATTTTCAGTATTATGCAAATCTGAGCTTGGTCCAGAACGCACCCAAGGGTTATCCTCCATGCGACCGTTCGTTAAAGAAACACGTTTAATCATTGTGGTTCAAATATGTTAACGCATTTTGAAGACCCGCCACTAATATTTGGTATTGAATAAAACTCAGCATATATTGAAAATTAAGATGAATGTTTAGCATAAGTGGCGAAAAAAACCACCTATTACTAATAAATGGATTTCTCTGTTTTAGAAAATGAGTCATATCTGACTGATATGACCGGTCATCATGGGTTATTTGAACTTTTGCAAATCCCTATTGTTGCTTATCATGCTCATGGGTTGTTTTAAAAGAGATTATACTATATATAACATTACGATAATGTGTGTTAATTAATGCATTTAAATCTTTTCAGAATTACTGAACAGGTTTTTTGGACAAATCAATTCGCGCACCTTCAACCTATCAGCGGGATATTTCTAGTGAACCAGTTCTTGTATATTATAGGCCTTACCCGAATAGTGCTTTTAACAGCCACTGTTTAATACAACAAAATACATATAAGCAAAAGTTTGTATTTAAAACAAAGAAAGAAATATAACCCTGTTCAACACGTTAAAAACACATGTGTCCTGACAGTTTATAAGCCCCTGAAATCTGAAGGCCAGACACGTATTCTCCTAGAATCCCTACATGTCGCGTTCTCACAATATCCATCTCCATAAATTATCATCTTAAATTGTATCTTAAAGAGCGTTCCGAATCAACCTGTTCCGCCACAGTTTATACCAGCAAATAGCGCTATTAATTTGCCACATGTATATTATACAATATTAATCACCTTTCGCCGACGGCGTCAATCGACATTCGGTTTCCCGCGCGCACAAAGGGATTTTTTCTTCCACTAGAGTAACTCCACGCGGAGTTTCATATAAACCAGGGGTCTTATATTTGATATAAACTAGATGATCCTTAGCAGGATGGTGAGCTGTATATGAATCATATACCGATATATGAAGATAATTTGCACAAAATGACCTTATATTCGAAAGCGGCCTTTTGTGACTTTTTTCCCGCACAATTTTAGTGCTATTGACAAGACGGGTAAATATTACTTTTGCAAAAATGATATTATACAATTAACCGATATTAATTAAAAGTTGTTGAAAAATGGTATAATCTGTTAGCAATCATTTGTGTATACTAGCGGGACGCCCGTTCTTCGAACGGGCTCCCGCTAGTAAGTAGCGCCCTATCAGACAGAACCCCGGTGAAATAACACATAAGTAGCTATATCGGAAAATTTGTCTCGAAATTGGTAAGAATACATATAATGCATAGGCCTATTTCCTTACCTGAAATTGCCGCCCCCGCACCGTGGTTATCTCAACACCCAAGGCCTAAACCTTAACCATCTCCCCAAGCTGTATCCCCTGGTTTATACTTTTAACCACACTATTTCCTTCCACTTCGTGACTCTCCCTGTTAGTGTTACGCACTTTAGTATCACATTTCTTCATTAACTCCCTGCCTCCCAAACCTCATTACTTCGGGCCTCCCCTCGCCCGCCCGCCCCGTACTGTGCGATCTAAACCTTCAAGGCCAAATTAACCAACTCCCGTAGCGTTCTTCAGTAACCCCTTGCCTCCCAAACCTCATTTCTTCATGGCCTCCCCAGTCGCCCCCGCCCCCCAGTCCCCGCGGGGCCTTCCCCTGCCGTCTCTTGCCCGCCGTCCCCGCCCCTACCGCCCGCCCTGTGCTTATAAACATTTAAGGCCTAAATTAACTAACTCCCGTAGCGCAGCGTATTTCTCCAATATTTGCCCGCTCGCGTGTGTAGGCGTGCGCGCGTGGGTGTAGTGCGTGCGAGCGTTTATTTTGCACGGCGCACAACGACGCGTTATGTGTTAGGCGCCGAATGCATAGTTGCAATACGCATGAAGATAAACAAAACAAACACGGCCCGTATCCATGGATTTTCATGGTTTTTTACTCATATCTCGGTCAATTCTGTACGGTTTTCAGCCATTTATAGTTTATAACACTCACATTATAATCATCTTTTATCAGTGCAAAGTTCAAGGCGTTTAGTTGCAAACTGAAAGAGCCTTTTATGGATACATACATAGTCACAACATACGGCAAATTATAGTATGATAAGCTCCCTAGTAAACACGTTTTGAATTGATTACGTCGACCACTCCTCTCTCCTATTTGCTAGTTGAGTTGGTTAACATTTCCCCCGCCAATATTCAGATATGTTTGTTTTTTTGGTACAATTGTGGTTACAATGCTACAGTTTTAAACGGACTGGTGGGTTTTGCTGGTGCTTCATTTAAAGTATCTTTAATTTAATCAAGTGTTTTATTGTACCAGGGGAGCGTGCAAATTTTGAATTTAAATTGAGTAAAATTCTATTCGTTTTCTTATAAACTTGTTGATAAAAAATGTTGAATTGTTAGTGAACATCCCTTCTCCCCCCCCCCCTTACTTTCGAAATGAAAATTAGAATGATAAAAGCCAAATATTTTTTTGCAAAATAATGAAATGGGACCTTACTACATGCGTAACATTTATAATCGATAGGTTGGAGTCATATTTAGAAATAGGAACCGAACAAATATTATTAAATGAAAAAATAAAAAGGCAGCTTTAAGTAAACACCCTTTTCAATGAATCTACCGCACTCCTGGTGCTCGGCGCAGGAAGTATTTTAAACTGTTACTTACAAGTGCCTCAGGTGCTGATGGTTTACATTGTATCATAAAGACCAGAGATTGATCGAGATTTTGTGTCTGTCATTGTCTATTTGCACAATCGTGTTCATCCGACCATTGTTATCTCAAATAGAAACAAGTTCAATGACGTTCAAAAGGACAGTTTTGTCCAATAATAAGGGGTTGGTTCATAATTGCTTCAATATCATTTTGGGGCAATTTTTTTTATAAATCACGTTTTTTTATGATAGGTCCCGTATGTCCCATGCGACCAAAGCCAGTCATCACTCTTGAACACAATGCGGTTATTCTTAAGAGAAAGTACCTACCTATACATTATTATAGATTCAAATTCAATTTATTTCAACTTGACACAAGGGATTATTTCTTTTTCAATAAAATATTCCTAGAGCACCGTCGGCGGTTTAATTAAGGCATTTTCGTTGCTAATCGAATTTTGAAAAGAGGGTTTTAATTAAGGGTCATGCCACGCGTGATGCGATGGTTTGGTTTGTCAGACTAACATTCCTTCATTATAACTGGTATCTCGCTTTGTATAGAAATGAAGGGAATGTACTGTTGAATAGACCTTTAGGCCCAAAAAAAAGAAGTTGACTTGCCCTTTCCGACCGACCCAAATTTTCGGAAATCTAGTGTCCCTATTATTTTTAATTTATTTTTTCAAAAAAAAAAAAAATGAAAGAAACAAATAACAATAAAGAAAGATGAAAACGTGTTTCTGCTTGTTTGAAAATCAAAAAAAAAAAAAAAAAAAATCAAAAAAAATCAAAAAAAAAAAAAATGACATGACTGACTGATCGTTTATCATCAGTAGATAGCAAAATCATATGTTCAAATACTGTGAATTATTGTTTTACGTTACGTAGAAATAGGCTACTTACGCAACGATGTCTGTTTTATATCGCCAGAAAGAAAAACCTATTGTTTTATGACTTGGCTTAACTTCAATATAGCTTGAAGTCAATTTCCTTTGCTATCTTCGGTAGACAGCAGCAAACAATATAATTGCGTTGTAATTAGTGTTTTACATACATTTTGATGATGCCCATTATTTTACAAAACTTCGATATAAATGTGAAACTGATATCCTGTTTAACATTTCGTGTAAATAGTGATTGTTTCATGACGCGGCTTACATACAATACTTTAAAAATGTATTATCTTCTGTAGACAGAAAATGATACAAGCAAGTTATCATTGTTTTATATACACAGTTCGACGTGGTTTAGACTGATAGTCTGTTAGTTATCTTCAGTAGTTTGATATCGTCAGTTACAAAAATGATTGTTTTATGACTTGGCTTAACTTCAATATGGCTTGAAGACAATTTCCTTTGCTATCTTCGGTAGACAGCAAACAATATAGTTGCGTTGTAATTAGTGTTTTACATAAATTTGATGTTGCTCATTGTTTTACAAAACTTCGATATAACTGTGATGAAACTGATATTCTGTTTTGACATTTTGTGTAACAAGTAATTGTTTCACGAGGCGGGTAACATACAATACTTAAACAATTTAATATCGTCTGTAGACATCAAACTGATACAAGCAAGTTATCATTGTTTTATACACCCAGTTCGATGTGGCTTAGACTGATAGCATGTGTGCTATCTTCAGTATATAGCAAAATCGTATACTTTAAACCATTATTATTTTACGTAACTTTTATATAACTATGATTATGAAACTGATGTTTTGATATCGTCAGTTTGAAAAATGATTGTTTTATGACTTGGCTTAACTTCAATATGGCTTGAAGACAATTTCCTTTGCTATCTTCGGTAGACAGCAGCAAACAAAATAATTGCGTGTAATTATTGTTTTACATACATTTGAAGTGGCCTATTGACTGATAGTATTGCTATCTTCAGTAGATAGCAAAGTCACATACTACGAACCATTGTTTTACAAAACAACGATATGAAACGACATTATGTTTGATATCGTCAGGAAAAACGTATTGTTTTATCTTGGCTTTACTTTAATATGGCTTGAAGACAATTTCATTGATATCTTCGGTAGACGCAAAACAAATAATTACGTTGTATAGTGTTTTACGTACATATGCTGTGACTTTGACTGATAGTATTCGATACAGCTATGAAACTGATACCGTATTCTGTTTCATATCGTCAGCAAAAAATTGATTGTTTTATGACCTAACTATGGCTTGCAGATAATTTTCTTTGCTATCTTCGGTAGACAGCAAACAAATAATTGCGTGCAAATAGTGTTTTACATGAATTAGACGTGGCCTATCGACTGAAAGTCTGGCTATCTTCAGTATGGATAGCAAAATCGCATACTACGAACCATTATTTTACAAGTCTTCGATAACAGTGAAACTGATATTTTGATATTGTCAGTAAAAACTCACGGATTGTCTTATGGCTTGCCAAGCGCTTAAATTCAATGTGGCTTGCATACAGTGTCCTTTGCTATCTTTGGTAGACAGCAAACCAATAATTGCGTATACACTGTAAAAAGAAACGTGTCTTTTTCTGATAACACTTAATAAACACTTCAACACGTTTATTTGTGTGTTTTACGTGTAAAGGTATAGGAGGCATTGCATACGATAAACGTTTGCATAAACACTACAACACGTTTATAGAGGTATTTGTTGTATAATCATTAACACCCCAACATGTTTCGTATTGCTGATATAAACATATTGGTGTGTTAATAAATATTACACAATTACCTCTATAAACGTGTTGTAGTGTTTATGCAAACGTTTATCGTATGCAATGCCTCCTATATACCTTTACACGTAAAACACAAAAATAAACGTGTCGAAGTGTTTATTAAGTGTTATTAGAAATATAAACGCTTTTTTTTGCAGTGTAGTTACCGTTTTACATACATTTGTTGTGGCCTATTGACTGATAGTCTTGCCATTTTCAGTAGAGATAGCAAAATTACATACAACGAACCATTGTTCTACAAAACTTCGATAAACTATAATACAACCGATATTCTGTTTTATGATATCGTCGGGTGACAAAATTGTAATATGACTTGGCTTAACGTCACTATGGCTTGAGAATTGTTTATGCATTTTAAAATATACTATCAATTTTTACAGGACTTTATATGGCTTAAGACGGGACTTTTGTTTGCTATCTTCAGTAGACAGCAAACTCATACATCCACTAGCTCTATATGACCTAGCTATGATGATTAAAAGGAAAGGTCTCACTTTTCCGTGAAGCGCATGTATTAATTGTCCCAATTATCGTTTCTAGTTTTAGATCTTTACAACCTTTTTGTTTTTCTTTCATCTGTGGTGTCAACTTTAATGATTCATCCAATGGATGCCGAGTTGAATATATATTACGCTGAAAGGTTAACACGTATACAATTCATTGATATTCAAGTATACAAGTTATGAACAAAATTGCTGATGACTTATTGTAAATCTATGTATGGGCTTAATACTTATACTACTCTCATTTCAAAATTGATCATTTGTTTTTAATACAAAATTCACAGTTATTCTCTGTACACTGCTTGTTATTATATTCACGATATTGGGCGTGGTTGTCAAGAAGAAGAAGAAGAAACGCTGAAATGGCACGCATATATTACATTGTATATTCACAAAACCAGACAATTGAAAATTATAATATTTATTTATAAGACATAAGTGTCTTAAAGTCAGTACCTTTGAGTCATCATTTATGAGGCCATGTTGGTTATACCATACATTTTCCCGGACTACTAAGTACCTGTACCAATGGGTGTGGTCGGATACCAAGTAGAAAAAATAGCTATGGAGTTTGGAGCGCCAAAAGCGCGCAAACGTACGCACAAAAACCACATCATTATAATATTTACCGCCAAAATTGATTAGAAAACGGGCGAGTAGGAGCGATACGGGAGACAATGAGTCATTACAACGGCTTTAAAAAGGGGGTATAATATTGCTTCAGTGCTACTTAATTTTATAATGAGTATATCATCCTCGGGGAGTTGGGTGAGTACCTGGTGTATATCGTGTAATACCCTGTGGGCGTGGCGGGGTGTACATGCTAGAGTTCGTCATTCGCTCGGCGATTAGGTGGACTCGAGAAGGAAAAAACCTGTTTCATTTGGATCCGACGGATTTATTATTAGAGAAAGTTGTTTATACAAATATTTTCTGACAATTTTCGTTAAAAAAATTGTATTTTTTCTATAAAATTTGATATTTCTTTTCTCAAAACAATTTATTTTCTTAATTTTTCTTTCACGATTTCTTTATCACGAAAACAACGTGTTCCTTCCCTTCTATTTTTAAAAAAGAAAAATATTAGGACAAGTGTAGGAAATCTTTGGTCCTGAAGAAGATATAGGCCTAAGCATATTTTCAAGATTTTTGATTTTTACAATATTTTTAAAAAGGAAAAAAGAAGAAAAGAAGAAGAACAAAACCCGATTTACTGACCGTACTCGACAGCTATACAGCAGAGAACAGTGTTTTGCAAAACTTGAAATCTAAAATCGTTCGTCGAAAAGGAGAAACAAAAATACCATTATCTGCAACAATATACTAACATAGTGTAAATGGTGTATAGCGGAAAGAAAAGCACGATGTATAAATAACCGTTACATTTAAATGTACGATCACGATTTTATACCTAAATTGACGCTAAAACGGTAAATTCATGCAGTTGTTCTTATTACATGATCTATTTATTCAAATGATGATGATACCAATAACATATCTACTTTTCCCACATATCGACCACGGGATATATACTCACTATCTCTGATCGTATTGTTATACTATATATATAATTGAATGGCGTATTTTAACTGGGTTAATCAAATTGATTAGCCCTATAAAATTAATTATGCCTTTGAGGCAAAGCAGATACAGCGTATACCAACCCAATGTATCCGTTTTATTTTGATTTAGGAGATTGTTTTACAACGTTAGCTTAATATATTGCGATTAAATATCCAAAATCGTTATCGTAAATAAAATAGATAATAGCCATATACATTGGCAATGTCTGCTTTTAACCATCCGAACGGAATGAACTTAATTAATACACAACTTTAACACTTTCCACGCGGCAGGCGTCTGCAGACGACATTCCAAAATATCACAAAATGTTTCAAAAATTTCAAAATTATTGAATTTCATTACCATATTTGGAATCACCATGAGCAATGCATTGTAATAAGTACAATCATGCCTAGTATTGGTTCAGTAAACCTTGAGATAGACTTAGAAAGTTGGAAAAGGTTTCTGAAAAATCTGTTTTGTATAATATGGTAAAACTAAGCCGCAGTGGAAAGTGTTAATAGTAATACACAATTGTAATACAGTAGACAGCTTTTTCCGCGTGCAAAGTGACGTCATGAGTGAAAAACCAGGTAATGCTACATTTGCTTCCCAAACGAATTTTCTCAAGCGGTAGTGAGTCAAATTTAAACGTTTTTTTACAAAAGAAAATTATGCACACTATAAGATAAAAGAGGTTTTTGTTTGGAAACCCTCGTTGACCAAAGATATTCGAAGCTATGTGTGCTTCGGACCAAGATGTACAAAGGCCGCGTGCTGTTGTCGCAACTGATCACCGCCGCGCTTTTCAAACATGCCAGTCTTACAGGTGCTATTTGAAACACATATAGCATCAGTTCCTAACGACATGAACGACGTTTCAATAGAGATTATCATTCATATGTACTAGAAAATCGTTGATAAAACATGGGTAAGTTTCACTGAAAGCCTACCGTTTAGAAAGAAAGCCAACGGTTTATTTCTGTCTTTTTGGTTGAAAATTGTCAGACAGAAAGATTTTGTGCAATGTCCACTCCAACACAACAACAAAAAGGTTCTTTTTCGTTTTAGAACCATAAGTTGGGAATAAGAATGGACAATGGTACATGTGTAGGGTAGGCCTATTCTAAATCTTAGTCTGTTCGGGAAATATCACCCCCTAAGGCCCTTCACAATTGATTTTGAGTTTCCTGTTGCTGCCCTCGTCCAAAATTGAGAAGAATTACAAAATATTTTAATTTCTAATTTCTATTTAGGGTTTTCACCTTGAAAATGACTTTCAATAAACTTTAATTTACTACTTTCTGACTTTAATCATATCAGCTATGATGATGTATAAACATAAAACATGATGCATTATTACTTGGGTATCAAAACAATCATAATTGGAAAATAAGTAAATGCAGAGTCCTCGATATAGTGGGTTGTAATGGGTTGAAATTGGTTGCGACCACTTGGTTCAAAATAAAGAAAATAAAAAATAATTAATAATTAATAATTAAAAGTCACATCATCCCATTTTTTTAAACCTCCTACAGGAAAATCGATTGTGAAGTGCCTAAAGGTTCCTGTTATGTTAGAACCATTAACGAAGTGTTTAAAAAACATGCTATTGCTATAATTATATTGTGGTTATATATTATTGACTCTTCCACAATATTTTAAGGTTACGCATGACTTGGAACTTTTGTTTTATTTGAGAGTACAGATGCAGGATGACTTTGATTGTTGTAAAAGAAATTCAACTTATTAAATGGTTGTATCGAAGATGTATTGTTATAAAGTTAGAATCCTTTGTTTGTCCATTCCAACGCCAATCCTCAAAAAGTATGATTTATTTTGAAATGTCCATCTCGTGAAATATGATAATTCAAGACGGACCTTATACTTCACTTTAACTCAATTTGAACATATATCACTCAGGCATGTCCCCTGCAGGCACAAGCAAATTACATCAACATTCCGTATATACAAAAATGTGATATAAATTTTGCATAATGTATGTATTATTTACACTAAAATGCGCACACTTTTTGGTAAATATTATGACAATCGACACGTGCCACGAGTACGACATGTCTGCATGCATTAATCAAATAATGGGCTTTTAGTACGTATTAATCTCGTATTTAATATGAAATTAAATATGCCTGAAATATGAAACCGTTGGGAGCCCCAACAGATATAGAACACCATCCCGCCCGTGACGGAAATCACAATCCCGTGACGATGTCTATGTCATGAACACGTGAAGACATTTGATGATGTTTTAAGAGCAATGTGCCTAGGGAATATCAGCCTGGAGTGATTGTTGTCAAGTTAAGGAGATGAAAAATGTCTTCTCAAAGACTAATCATTTTTGTTAGATGGAATGACATAAAAACCAACTTTAAAAAAAAAAAATATATATATATATATCTTCACTGTTACATTGTACATATAGTCAATATTTTTACCATACCACATTTATTAATATTAATTTTCTATTTGTCATTTTAAACTTTTCATATACTTCATCTATTATTATTACGGATTACAATGTATGATCAAATTTAAACAATGTGTCCACATCATAATTTGAGAAATGGCATGGACGGTATATTCATATTAAAGTAAAATAATAAGTTATCATTATATTTCAAATTGTTTAATATATGATTACAAGCTACTTCAAACATTTATGTCAATCTTTTAACTCTGAGCTCATGCAATAACAAGGCAACACCATTTGGATGCTTTCCGTATGCCAATGCACATTATAGCTACAGAGATTATCTTATTACTCACATTTCTTGTTACCTTTAAAATATTCGAAAAGAATATCTGTCACTGACAATTTTACTTTTTTTATCTGTTATATCAGATAGTGTTATACTAATTTCTAACCATACTCTTCTTATATTCTTGCAATGAAAGAAGAAATGTTCCAGATAATCCTTTTCGTTACATGTTCCACAAAAATCAGTGTCTGCTTTATCATTTTACTAAGTTAAAGATTCTAGTCGGGTAAATATTGCAAAGTATTTTCCAATTCAGAGTTACCAGTTAATGCAGTTTGGCTTCCTTTATGGAACATGTTGCATTTTCACATAGCCTGAAAAACCAACTTTTTCCTTGTTTCTGTGTGTCAGTAACTTATGTTAAAACAACTCCAGAATACTTGATACGTTTGTTGCTGTTGAAAGACGATGTTCGATTGATTGATATTAAGTCTGTTGAATATTGAATTCCTAGTTGAATACTTATAAGCATAAAAATGTCGCGAATCATTGTATATTAATGGAATAAAGCAAGCATGAACACCAATACAATATTTACTATCAATATTTCAGCTCACAAATGTATGCATACATATGTCAGGCTTTTCTGCCATACACAACAAAAGTCGTTTTTAAAATCAGCAATGAATTATTTCACAATTGGCATCAGTATCATTCATTTATTATTTCTAGTAAAATAAAATATGGCCTTTGTTGCCCGGTTCGAAACCTTGTATTTTTAAGGTGTTTGGTCACATTATTTTTGTTTGTTTTATGTTGTGCTGTACGTGCCT
Organism: Ophiura sarsii; assembly: GCA_035610835.1. Lineage (NCBI taxonomy): Eukaryota > Metazoa > Echinodermata > Ophiuroidea > Amphilepidida > Ophiuridae > Ophiura > Ophiura sarsii. The sequence goes on from CM069458.1 coordinate 30,647,119, forward strand.
TTTGGGGTGTTTTCCTTATTGCGAAAAGTCTCCCCCTTCCTCCCATGACGTACACATTAAATGGTCCAAGCGTATTTCGATATACATTTTCCCAGGTGTATTAAAAAACGATCTATTTCATCATAAAATCAGATCGATAAAGAACATAAGTTTATTATTACAACGTGACATCCCATCCACCCAACAACCCATCAATTGCTTCTTGACTGATCAATACATCCGGGCCACTTGTATTGGAGGCGGTCCTAATTAGCACATCTCCATTGTTGTAAAACTGTCATCGGAACAATAAGATCAATTCAACCTCAATGGGCTCTCATACATCATCAACAAACGAGGGGTGTGCATTTGATTGACAGCACTCAACCAACTCAACTCAAATGGTAATTTGACCGATTCCACTTGATGCCTCCCTCGTCGTGAAAGTGGAGTGCTCCGACCGTTCGTTCGTCAGTAAGTTGACTCGACCAAAAAAAATAGCGTCGTCTGCTATCGTCTGCTATTTGCAAATGACTAATATTCAGAAGATTGGTTCCAAACTACTTGGTTCCTTTTGGTAGCGACGCTTTGGAGTACATTTTCTGAAAGAACCTGGACTATATTGGAGCGATACTTGTTTTCTCTTTTCTCTAGTCTATATGTCATGGATCTTATAACAAGGATATATGTAATGCCACAGGGCTATCATCTTTCTCGGATGTTTCTGACGCTTCAGCTCCTAGCAATAATGGGACATCTGTTGCATTCCCAACACCACTCTGCATTCGCTTATAACACCAGTAAGTTAAAATAAAATAAAAACTTGATACTACTGATAGTAATTGAAAATAAGTTACTTTAAAATAGATGTGAATCTTTTAGTCATTCTCAGTGAGCTATATTGGACATCAACTTTGGAAAAGGTTGTTTTTTAACCTCAGACAAACATATTTGTAAATTTATGTTTGTGTTTTTAAAATGCGGCGTAGGTGTGGCCGTCTCGTATAAAAGTGGTAGTGAAACTCATCACTATTTTATACGGAATTTCCGAAGTAGCATTTTTCCCCACATTTTATTTTGGAAATGATGTTTGTTTATAGAAATACGTTGAAGTTGTGTTGGCTACATTACATGTAGGCCTATAGTCATTCATAGTAGTATTACAATATAACTCCGATATTTAACACTAGTATATATAATTATGATAAGCGACAAACTTTGCGAAATTTTCGAAGCAATAGGCAATTTTTCACAATATATTTTATTCATTAGTCAAGTTGCTTTCTTAAATAATTTATTCAGATTAAGCTCAGATGTGTGTATAATATTGTGGCTCTATGGGTTGGGTATACAAACACCCAGTAGTACTGCACCAACTTCTCTTTCAACCCTATATACTTCTCTATTTCGTAAACACTTAAAACACAGAGAGAAAGAAAAAAATGTGAATGCCATGCATACAAAATTTATGAGTTTAACAATTCCATTTGCAATGAAAAACTCCACTTGAATTGCCCTTCACCAGTCTTTAAATATACAGTAGCCGGGCTGCACTTGAGTTCCAATGTTTATGTATTTGTTTAGCCTTCGGTTTACCCTCTATCTGGTTCCCAGGAGGTTCCATCTGACACGCTCGTGAGTCGATGCAAAAACTCCCTCAAATAGTACTCTTTTGTGCCAAAAAACTTGTGTTTACACCATCACAGTGAAGAATGGAATGGCAGAGAATTGACAAAAACGAAACCTAGGCATGTCTGCTGTCTGTCCATTTTATGTTAATCTGTCGTGGTTTGTATTGTGCCAAGGTGAAGGCTCCATATAAAATGCTCAACATATTATTTATATATTGTGAATCTGTTAAAGGAAATTCCCGATAGGCGTTTCGACTCACAGGAAATGTCATACACAGTTAACAATTATTTGTATTTTCTGTTGTCTGTGATATTTTCACACAGTCTATGCCATATTAAAGACGTATAGACTCACGGACCATAAATATTACGTGAATCTTAAAGTTTCACTAATAAATTATTAGATAAGAGCTTGGTTTTAGATGAAAAGCAAGTAAGCGCGGTTCACGGTTTTCGCGGTTGGTAAAGCGGCGATGGTATGTATTATTTCCGTGTGGAACCGTTATCATTCATCAGAGTGTTGATCGTATCGCGGGGGAAAGGAGCTTAATAAATTTGAAAGGGTATGAATGCCTAAAATAAGATGTAGGACTATTATATATCATACAGATCTACCCGCCCGCTCAAAATGTTCTGCTGGGTTTTTTTTGTTTACTTTTATCTGTTTAATTGGATTTTACTTGGTTTTTGTGTGTGGTTTTTCTGGTTGCTCGTTTTCTTTTTTTCTTAAAAGGTGCCTTGCTTGCATTTTGTGCACCCTGTAGAGGTGTTATCGTGAAAACCTTTTTGTAATTCAGCATAATAGGCGGAGACTTATTTATTTATTTTATATTTTAAATAACATGGGACTTTTTTTAATGACTTTTTCCTTCTGAAAATGTCAAAAATTATTGAAAATTCACCAACATTTCCCGACAATATTTTTTGGAAAAAAACCCCTCCATCTGACCGGCCGACCCTACCTAACAGGTCTCTTTGCCCCGTAGAACAGGTTGTTTTTTCGTCGCCTTATTTATGGAGAGAAAGACCTAAATTGAAACTAATCGATAATGCGTTTTCTCTAGATCTGCATTATACATGATTTCATATTTTGATCATGTGATTCCGAATTTTAGAACAATGGCAGTTTCGGAATTGCTCACAATAAATTGAAAACATCAATCATTCGTATTCTGCCTTTCTACGGGATATTTATTAAATCATATTCATATTTGATTCTGGGTCATGAGGAAACCTTTTCGATGACAATTGTCAGTTGCCGATATCAGTCCAATTCTTAAATGTTGGTAGAGATCTTCATATGTCACTTTCTGTGACACCTGTCGATTCGAGCCCACAAAAACACCACATATTGGATCCCGTCGCGTTCTTTTATCGCCATTTTATTCGTGATCAAATACAATAAAACTTGAATTGTTAATATGATAGGCATTTTTCAATATTGAATTTTTGCTCAAGCTAAGCGCTATAGTACCTTATGAAAGTTTATATGCGTGTATATATTATAGACATAACGGTAAATTTCATCTTTTATTCATCTGTCAATTTTTAAGAGTGGTCGATTTTGTCACCCTAGTGACAATAAAAGCATAAGTAGCGTGTTTATTTAGCTAGAGTGATTAGACACAAAGCGTTATGAATATAAACCCAATTGAAACGGGGCGGGGTGGTATATGGGTAGATACGATTATGAAGTTTTTTCTGGTTGACTTGCTTGTCACTTGTAAATATCGACATCCTTATCAAAGTTAATAGCCCGTGGTGAAAAAGCGTTTAAGATAATCCATAAATAAAATAGATATATGTAAATGTTGACTTGCAATAGAAGATATAGGGATATATCAAACAATTTAATTTCCTTGTTTGGGAACACGTTGCAAAACCGAACCAGGCGGGAATTCTGTGCTGAATTGATTAGGTTTTTATATCTTTGTAAATTTCAACATTTATTTTTGTTTTTGAATGTAGAGTCACATGCGGTAACATCAAAACCACGTATTTTCAAATTGTACAGGAGATTGTAGGCTTTAAAATAATACCAGTATTTTACAATCGTGATGATACTTTTTTGATTTTTAATGATAAAGAACTTAATTGTGAAGTTTGACGTTATGGTTTCCCAAACAATTATATATGTATGCACAGGTGTCAGAGTTCCTATTCAGATTTCTCTTTCAATCAATTAAGAAAATAGAATGGCCAATAAGATAGGTTACCACTCCCCCCCCCCCCCCCCCAGAGCGGCATGCGAAATAATGAGATTACATTTGGTAGAGTTCTGATACCACCCCTTGTCTAACCCAGACAGCTTTAGAAATGCCATGTATTTTAGTATGAGATAATGTTTTTTCATTGTGATTTTTACTGCTTCGATGAGCTTTTGAAACTCATTTTGTCTCGATAAATGCATTGAATAACAATATTGGACGATAAATCGTCGCTATTGATCTAGGATCAATGCATCGGAATCGGTCGATTACGATGAGAGTAAAAAATGGTTTATAGGCCAAAATAAATCCATACTGTCATTCTTTTAGACCTCCAGCGACATTTTGTAGTGTTTGTACATTAAATATCGAGGTTATTCCAATTTCTGGCCCGATTTTCAACTTGAAGTTTTCTATTCTACATGAAGGGTCATCCTTAAAATAGTCATATTCCAAAATTTGAGTTGCATAACTCCAATTGTTCTTATTTTAGAAGCACAAGGTCACAAGAAATTTGCCATTGAGTAGTACAAACTGGCGGGTTGGCAGTGTACTGTAATTCACCACATTATAGCCTATAATTTCTAAATGGAACATTTTTGGCCCCTCAGATTTTACAGACATAATGAGAAGAGTATGGGGATTCGTCTAATATCAAAATATCTTGATGTGAAAAAAAAAATCATAGCCTAAAAAAAGGTGATCGGAACATACACCTATAATAAGTCGTGGGGGACACTCAGCAAACATGGTTCGCGGCATAAGGGTGCAGTTGTCGGTACTGAATGCATTTTAAGATATTGATTGAATTAAGCATGAAAAAGCAAAGAAAATGAAGACAATTTTACAGTAATTTTTCTTCATAAAATCAGAAAGCGGTATATCCAATCGTAATCACAAAGGTGTCATTTCAAGCATTACAAAAGTTCCTTTTGTTGGTATTTTAAGATCTCAACTATATATTTCTTTGAGGGACAACTGCTTGCTTTTGCTGCGGCTGTACACGGACGGAGCCTCTTTTGGTTCTTCATCGAACCCAAAATATTTTCTTAAGTTGGTAAAGTATCATGACTGGTATAGTCTTACGAAAACCCTTTGGGGTTCTTCAATTTTAAGAACCATTTTTGAAGTAAGTTCCTTAGAGGACAAAGTTGAAACAATTTTTGCTGAAAATGAAGGGGTTCAAGCAATAATAAATCATGTTGTGTTTTTATTGGGCATTTTCCTTAGTATATTAATTGAGCAATCTGAAAATAATATGTAAACGTCTTACCTTTATTTGATAACATTTATAAGCACATGACTTTTGTATAAATGGGATTAGATTTAACTACTGTATATATATATAAAACCATGATAAAACGATGCCTTCGGGGTTACATGTATATAATAGTATAGCGTGGTTTAGAAAACATGCTTTTCAGATTAACGAATCTAGTGCGCAATTACCCAGCTGAAATTGTGTGTTGAGTATACAAAACGGGATTAAATTTGGTTACACACGGACGGTACTTTCTGGGTATATATTTTGTGGAAAACATGCTTAGGATAAGTACACATGAATCAAGTGGCAATTGAAATAGTATGCATATTATTTGATTGACGTTGTGAAGTCTACCACTCAAATATTTCATTTTATTTTTAAATGTTCGTCATTTTTGATAATCTTATATGGACTCAATGGCAAAATAAAGATAAGCGTGACAGCATGAGTCATTTATCATCTGCTTTTAATATAAATAAAACCATCAATATTATAGTGTTGATACTAATTAAACATCGATTATAACTTTTAAGTGACTGTCATATTAGTTCATCGTCACTGTAGCGTTTTTTCACGGAAACACATGACATAATTCCCTCGAGTTTGACATGTGTAAATATCCGAGAGCTTCTCGAGCTTCTTCAATGCGAGTTGGGTTTTACCCAACATGGTCGCGTTGCGTTCTAAATAAACTTGAACTTCGCTTCATATTTTGGTTATTAAAATTCCAATAATGCAAGGGAATTGAGCGCAGACATTCTACATTTCTACAGCTATAGAGTTGACTGATCGGCTTGAGGACGGGCTTGAGGCATTACATGGTATTTGTCCTATCAAAACATAGATTGATATTTTATGGATGAGTGGCTGGGCTTGAGGGCAGTGCGGTTCCCGTGTGGTGTAGCATCCAATATTTATGTATTCGTCATCAGGGTTTTTTCAACTATTATCCGGGACATCATAACCTCGTTCACACTACGGCTATTTTTAGAATGTAGAAAACAATTCAAATGTTGGAAGAGAAGAATGCTATTTTTTAAGTTAGCCTCGTAATATGAATACATTCATGAGATAGCAGTTATATACTTCGATCTACCATGATAGAATATACTAAAATGAAAGCAGCGCTATCTTCAGTAGATAGCAGTTGCCTATATAGATGATAAAAACTAATGCCATCTTTAGTGGATATATACAGTAGATAATCCCATAGTGCTGACATTTACAAAGTTTACTCTAGGTACAAATTGCACCTTACTTTTGAGGTGAAGGTGCAATTCCTTTAAGTCAAGGTGCAATTTTAGGTGAATCGCCATAGCAACTTGATTTCAGGCTGCAAAAACTTATCGCAACTTTGCACCAGCTTTCGGAAAGTTGTATCGTAGTTGATAATTTTAAGGTGAAAATTGCGATGCGATACGGGAAATTTGCAGGTCTGGATACTAAATAACCCGCCAAATGTAGGCCTATAGCTAGGTCATTCTTAAAACAGTAGGCCTACTACTTGTTTTGAAAGTCGTGTATTGAATTGATCTGAACAACGAATACGACGGGGCGAGACACCTTTGTCTGCATTAGTGAAGTGGATTCTCTCTATTCTTGTGGAATAAATATACTATTCTTTCAATAGAATGAAAACCACAATGCCAAATAATAATATCTTTATTAATTTAACAGCAGAGAGCATTTTTTCATTTTTTCTTAAAGTAAATATGATATATACGAATTCTATCTTGAGTAGATAGCAGATTATTTATGCTAAAATGAAAGCAATGTTATAATTTTATGATAGTAGATGACAGATAATTCGATATACTAAAATGAAAGCATGCTATCTAAGGTAGATAGCAAATAGTCCTACTTCAATAAGGTCGAACGGAATTGGACACAGCCCAACTAGTAATATAAGATATATTTTACTTATTGCCATTAATAAAATACAATGTATACTCTTCAATGCAAATGTATCATCTAATTATCTTTGAACTTCGTTTTCCCTTTCTCATTCCCAGCATTGGTACAATACGGTCAAGAAGCTGAAGATCAAGGCAGCATGTGTTGGCAGTATATACAAATGTCTGGCGGTCTGATATTCTCTCACGCTGGTCTCGACGGCTACACCGACAACGCTGACTGTAAAGTTACAGTTACTACCGAACCCAACAAGCGGATTTATCTACGATTTGAAAGCTTCGATATTGCTGACTCCCTCAACTGCTACAAAGACGAGGTGATCGTTTACGACGGACGGACTTACGCTAGTTTAAAGCTGTCTGGCGCCCCCTATGGGATGTGCGGTGCATCTGTGGATTCGAGATTTCGAGAGATGCGCTCCACGGGGAACGAAATCACAGTGCGATTTATCACCGATAGTATCGGGACTAATAATAAGGGATTCGTTGTTGTTTTCGCCAGTTTTGATCCGGAACCCGGAATTATAACGCAACAGAAAGGTGAGCTACAAATAATTTTGATTATTTTTCAATATTAATTCATTGGTGTTTAATTAACTAATTTAACCCGGTGGATGATCGATACGTTTGTTACATAAAATGGGGATAGTATTGCACTTTCGTTGAACAATAAAATCGGTTTGTAATAGAATTAAAGTTTTTTGTATATTTATTAATTCTTAATTAAGTGTCATCCATGTAATTATGACAGCCTCTATACCGATTTCATTGATCTAAAATTGCAATGCTATGTTTTTTATGTAATACCCCCCCCCCCCCCCCCCCCCCACCCCCAATAAGAAAAGAAGATAACATTAAGTTCAATACACCTGATGACATACTCTGAATTGTCAAAACAGTTCAAGAAACTTCTCCTAAGTGAAACCCTGGGCATTTCCCAACCGGCGGCGTGGCACATGAACTTGGGAAGGTAACTCTACACTAGCTACATGTAGGAATAATATACAATAAAAGAAACTGCAATCTAACGGCTGTACTGAAACAACTGTACTCTTTCAATGTTATCGTAACGTCTCTTCGAGCTTAAAGGTGGATGACTCAATTTCGGCAAAAACGTTCACAGGATGACCCAGAATGATTTTACCGGGAAACGTACATTAGCTATGAATGCCATTGTTATTGTGCTTATGATTCTAACATGTACATTTTTCTGACATGGAAAGGTTTAAACAATATATGGCATGGCACATTGTTATATAACCGACCTTCTCTCTCCATGCTCTCCATATACTCCTACTCGCAATCTGAGGTCGTCAGAAAAGTGCTTACTGTCAGCTCCACGAACAACATCCTCTTTCGGAGATCGTGCTTTTTCAACCGTTGCTCCAAAACGTTGGAACTCTTTACCCATCGATGTTCGTCAGTCAAATTCTCTCCATCGGTTTAAATCAGGACTCAAAACATTCTTATTCAATGCTGCTTATGACTGCTAATTTCAACTGTTTTGATTTTTACATTTTGTTTGCCATGCTATTGTTATTGTTTATCATATTCAATTTGTAAATTTGTAATTGTTCTTAATTTTTGGTTGGTTTTGTTTCAGCGCAAGATTGTTACAGATCATGTTTTTTCTGTGATTTCTACTTTACTGTATTGTTTTTCTTGTTTGTTCATTGCACCTTGGATTCGAACATGTTTCTAGATAAATGGCGCATTATAAATGCTTATTTATTATTATAATTATTAGTTAGCTTTCTTAGGAACTTTGAATTTTACAATTTGGACGTTTCTGACAACAACAAAAATGGACTCTTTTATAAAAAATGGTAGATTCAGGTGATTTAGGTAAATTTGTCCAAAATCACCTCTTTTGAAACGTCATAAACTCATTGACCATGTTCGACACAAATCAATTTAAATGATAATTATGCAGATAATTTGCTATTTCACTGCAAAACTAATAGCTATCAACTGTTAGTGATGTTTTATGAAGTAATATTTAAATGGTGTGAGGAAATTGTTCTGCTTGCGTGATTTGTATCACGCTCTCTATAGATGGTGTGACCGGTGACGTCGTGTGTTTACAAATGGGACACCCTCTGTTGATTCCCTCCGGGCAGAATATACAGTAAAGTTAATGAAGACAACATGAAATGTCTTTCTAATAAATTGTAAAACTCATTTATTTTTAATTTTTTTTGTGAAATGCGATAGCTTATAGCATTCCTAAGCAAGTTTAAAGACAGTTTTGATAACAATTTGCTGTAACACCACAATCTAGTTAGAAAACCTGATCTGGCCTATGTAAACTATAGGAACTCTTGCCCGGTCTGTTTTGTCTCAAATCAACAGAGGGCGTCATAAATGTAAACAACGGTCACCTCATCTATATGCGTTAGGTTTGAAGTTTGGTATGAGTTTTATCGATTGAAATACGCTGTGAAAAAACAGGTTTCCTCCGATTTTCAGTAACGTCATGGTAGGCCTATATCAGAATAAATAAAGATATTTTGATGAAATTGAAACATGTTCCTCATTATATTGATGGCATTAGACGTGGACTGCAATGTTATTGTTTGTATTTTTATTTATTATAGTAAATTTCCGTTTTGTAATAAACAGACCATTGCTGTCAGCAGTATATAGCAAACATGACATTGCATTGCTATCAGCAGTAGATAGCAAACCACAGATGGTGGAAAACACGACCTTACTATAATAGTAGATACATGACATTGCTGTTGGCAGTAGATGGCAAACATGGTATTGTCTGTCCCTATTTGATTCAAAGTTGATTTTTCAATGGTATGAAGCATTGCTTATTTAGCAGTGTTCAAAACAGTTTATAACGAGTAACTTAACCCCTCAAGTAAGCTTAAATTCCCGATATATTACACTACACAACCAACCGACGCGTGAACTTGGGAAGGTAACGCTACACTAGGAATAACATTATGCAACAAAATAACCGCAATCCACGGCTTGACTGAAATATCTCTACTCTCTCAATACCTTATCGTAAAGTTTTTTTACTTTTAAACTGCGCACCGCGACCGAGTAATACACCACTTATTGACACTTGACATATTCAATAGCTATGAACATGATGACTAAAATCCTACTTGTAATACTGACTTATCTTTTATTAAGCAGTAGCGACGTCTGGATAATAACAAAATTGCTTCACGGTATAAAAGGACAGTTGCTTTTTCCAGTTCATGTTCAATTTAATTATAAATTCACCTATAAAGCTGTAATAATATTATGACAATGCTATCAGCAGTAGATTGTAAACATGATATTGCTAGCAACAGTATAGCAAATATGACATTGCTATCAGCAGTATAGATAACAAACATGACATTACTATCAGCAGTAGATAGCAAACATGACATTGCTATCAGCGTTAGACAGCAAACATGATAATTGCAATCAGTAGTAGATAGCAAACATGACATTACTGCTATATCAGCAGTATTGATAACAAACATGACATTGCTATCAACAGTAGATAGAAAACATGTCATTGCTATCAGCAGTAGATAGCAAAACTGACATTGTTTTCAGTCAGAAGATAGCAAACAGGGATTGATATCAAACGTTACATTGCTTATAACATTACATTGCTATAACAGTAACTAGCAAACATGACAGCATCAAAGCAATATTGGCGGAACGTTGGTATATAGGTAATCAGTAGTCAAGAAACCGGTTTTCGGACGCTAGGAGGATGGATATTTCGAAACCTTAAAACTGTGTCAACAATGGCAGCATTGGCAGGTAATTATACAATTCATGTAAAGGATTGTTACTTAACTCACTGTGCCTTTTGGGGACGGTCTCTGGAGTATGCTCAGGAAGGAAGCACTGAACGGTAATTAGTGCTTACCTCACTTAGGTAGAGTACAATGTTGACCCGGTTTCTACCAATTTACCAAATTTAGTTCACAGACGTGTTTACCCAGGTTCCAACTATTTATCCAAATTAGTCCATAAAATCACCTAACCACCCAAAGCAACCGACGCATCTTTTGAGTGATTGAACAAAGTTAAATCAGGAAGAAAAACCCTCAAGATTGACGTCACTTCTTGGGGATCCGGTGATTTATTCCAAGGAGCTGCGGTTTAAATTGATTAAGTTTCTAGTCTCTATAATTTAAACGTACATTTAGATAGGTAGGATGAGATGATTACCGTCTGAAATCAACTTCTTACCAATGTTACTATATCTAGATAGGTGATGAAGATAATTTGCTATTATTATCAAAATTGACGTAAAAATGTCCCAAATACCAATATTTATGCATATAATTATGTGCATTGCTTCAAATTTCAAAGTTACTGACCATGATACAATCTTTAAAAAACATTCTTGTTCTGCTCATTATTTCTAGAAACAATTCATCGGGGAAAGCAAGAACGTCGGAATATGAAAACAGGCAAATACCCACATTTTAAACCATTTTACCGATCTTGAAATTGGACTTAAATTTGAATTTGTAATCAAATAATTCAAGTAATAATATGAAGTAAAACAAAATACTAAAATGCTTCCCCTGCATAATGACCAAAATGTCACTTACAACGTTCTTGCATTCCCACGACGAATTGATTGCTAGCTAGACAGTTGAATACAATTTTACAAAGTTGTACGCTACAGAGTCGGTAACCCAACCAATAAACTTCTACAAAAGAGTGTATCAAATGCTTATGTTGAATAACACTATCATCCATTGGTGTTGTAAAGGAGTGATGATATCTATTTCGGATTTTGTCACTAGCTTGGAAGATTATTTCAGTAACAAACACACCCCCACACTATAACATTTCGTTATACACCCTATTCTGTCTTTTTCAAGAAAGCTTGGCGGACGCTCTTTCACAGGGGGGGGGGGGGGGGGGGGGGGCTAATGTCTCTTTCACTGGGTTATATTAATTAGACGCAGGAAGTGTTGTCGTGAGGCGTTTGTTCTCAAACCGGGTTATCAGTACGCACAAAGTTTGTCTTGGGGGATAATGTTCTTAAACCGGGTTATCAGTGCGCAATATTTTTTGTCTCGCTATAACCTTAACGAAAATCAGCCGTAATATTTTCACCGCGCTTTTTTAACGAATTTAACCAAGTCACGTTTTGTATCAAAGCACTTCACGTCTGACTCGAGAATATCAAATTGAATACTGTCTGCGTCTCATCGCCATGGCAACTTGTCTATCAATATTGTGTTTCGTCAAGACAACAATGTTGTCAAAACACTATAGGTTACCATTCTGAATGTTGATCAAAGCGATTCGGGTTGACATTTTTTCCACCTGTTTGGCCTTCGAGAAGACACATGATTTCACACACCGAAAGGGTTCTGGAAAAGGTCAAGTCATTGGGATTTGTGAAGATGAGTAGTTGATCGTATAGAAATATTCTTGACGCATCACAGACGTTATACATCAGAGCAGAAACGTAACCATGCAGAGGGGCACGGGGTATGCTCCTATGCCCATGAGATGACTCAATTTGGCAAATAGGAATTGATGTGCGCGCCCCTTACAGGCCTGTCTCCTCTTACTCCTCAAAATTGAAGACCCTACATGTATAGTTACGCTATAGGCCTTAGATGTAAACAGGTTATAGATAAAATGGAAAGAAAACCTCTCAAGCGTCACCTGAAAGCAGTAGTTGAAGCCATGATAAATCCATGTGAAATACGTCAAAAGTAAAGTAAACTTCCTTGACAGATATAGGCTGCCGTGAAAAGATCACAAAGGCCAAGTGAAATTGCTGTGAAATAATAATAAAAGTAGAGTGTGAAAGTACCTATACTGCTTTGAAACCCCTGAGCACGACTGTTTTTAACAGTAGCTACGTTCACACAGTGTTTATTAAAAAGCGTAACTTACGCTAAAAGCAATAAAAATTCAACAAATAGTTTCGTTACTCTGACCGCGTGTCCACACACGCTTTACTCCTATCGCTACGCCGCGTAACTTACGCCGATTATCAGCTTTGCTGGTGTAAGTGTTGAAATAGGCAGCATTCCTTACTTTGACCTTTGTATTACAAAATGCATATCACTGAAAATAGTTTTTGTTGATGCGTGTTCTGAGAAAAAAAGGATATATTGTTCGCATTTATAGAAATAAAAATTGACTATGCACATCATCATGTTTTTTGACGGTAATTAGTGCTTACCTCACTTAGGTAGAGTACACTAGTTAATGTTAACCCGGTTTCTACCAATTTACCAAATTTAGTACACAGACGTGTTTACCCGGGTTCTAACTATTTATCCAAATTAGTCCATAAAATCACCTAACCACCCAAAGCAACCGACGCATCTTTTGAGTGATTGAACAAAGTTAAATCAGGAAGAAAAACCCTCAAGATTGACGTCACTTCTTGGGGATCCGGTGATTTATTCCAAGGAGCTGCGGTTTAAAATGATTAAGTTTCTAGTCTCTATCATTTATACGTACATTTAGATAGGTAGGAGGAGATGAAACCGTTTGAAATCAACTTCCAATCAATGTGTTTATATCTAGATATAGGTGCTGAACATTAGTTGCTATAATTATTAACAAAATTGACAAAAAAGGATTCATTTCAAACTTCTTCTTTTAACTTGGAAAGCTTTGCATGGCACTTCACCAACTTATATTGCTGATCTTCTTGTTCCATATCATCCAACACGTACTCTCCGGTCATCTGATAAACTTTTACTTGTTGTTCCACGGACTACTTCTTCATTTGGAGATCGCGCATTTTCGGTTGCTGCACCAACTCTCTGGAACTCACTCAGGGATACTATTAATTTTGGGATAGGAAAGTCCTATACTAACACACGTAGCGAAAACGGTGCCGTTTGCATAAATTACATAAATTATGGTAATCATCGGAATGTGTCGGTGACCGGCGTTGAACGCGTTTAACAGTGTTTAACCAGGTTTAACGCAATATTTGGTCAGCATAGGTTTGAGGGCGTTGTGGATTTACACAGACGACGGTGGCCACGCGAAACCTAAATGTCGAATACGTAATGAATAAGGTGAATAACACGTAATCGCGAATGTTAATCTTATCATTTTGACAAATTCATCATAATTAGAAGAATTGTCATCGTTAACCGGGCGATGACTGTTAAAAATAATTCAAAATAGTGCACTCCCGTTGACATATTGGGTAGTCTGAGAGACGCGTGGCCAGCGTCGTGTCGTCTGCTACAATCACGCCTGATCAGTATAGCGCCACCAGTTCTATGCTGACCAAATTTTAATTTAAAAGTGGACCCGATCGGCAAGCTCACTGGCACACCCCTGACTCACTACCTTATCATTTAAGATGCTGTGATTCACTTGACTCTTTTAAGAACTTGTTAAAAACAAGATTATTTGACTCAGTTTATAATTGATTTCTTGGTATATACATGTACATGTATATATATGCAAATCATCCTTGTTTATGTATTTTTCATGTTAATTTGTATTTTTGTTTTATATGTTGCGCCTTGGAATAGTTTTACCTAGATTGACGGCGCATTATAAATGCCATTATTATTATTATTATTATTAAAATGTCCCAAATACCATTATTTATGCGTTTAAGCATGTGCCTTGCTTAAGGTGGTCAAATTTCAAAGTTACTGACCATGATACATTCTTTAAACAACATTCCTATTCTGCTCATTTTTTCTACAAACAATTCATCGTGGAAAGTAAGATCGTCGGAAGTGACATTTTCGACCGAATTGAGTTATTATACTAGTCAGTTATGAAAAATGTCTCTTAAACCGGGTTATATTAATTAGACGCAGGAAGTTTTGTCGTGGGGCGTTTGTTCTCACACCGGGTTATCAGTACGCACAAAGTTTGTCTTTGGGGGATAATGTTCTTAAACCGGGTTATCAGTGCGCAAGAAGTTTTGTCTCGGTTAACCTTAACGAAAATCAGCTGTAACATTTCACCGCGCTTTTTTAACGAATTTAACCAAGTCACGTTTTGTATCAAAGCACTTCACGTCTGACTCGAGAATATCAAATTGTATACTGTCTGCGTCTCATCGCCATGGCAACTTGTCTATCAATATTGTGTTTCGTCAAGACAACAATGTTGTCAAAACACTATAGGTTACCATTCTGAATGTTGATCAAAGCGATTCGGGTTGACATTTTTTCCACCTGTTTGGCCTTCGAGAAGACGCATGATTTCACACACCGAAAGGGTTCTGGAAAAGGTCAAGTCATTGGGATTTGTGAAGATGAGTAGTTGATCGTATAGAAATATTCTTGACGCATCACATACGTTATACATCAGAGCAGAAGCGTAACCAGAGGGGCACGGGGTATGCCCCGGCCTATACCCCTGATGCCCATGAGATGACTCAATTTGGCAAATAGGAATTGATGTGCGCGCCCCTTACAGGCCTGTCTCCTCTTACTCCTCAAAATTGAAGACCCTACAAGTATAGTTGCGCTATAGATGTAAACAGGTTATAGATAAAATGGAAAGAAAACCTCTCAAGCGTCACTTGAAGGCAAAAGCAGATGAAGCCATGATAAATCCATGTGAAATACGTCAAAAGTAAAGTAAACTTCCTTGACAGATATAGGCTGCCGTGAAAAGATCACAAAGGCCAAGTGAAATTGCTGTGAAATAATAATACAAGTAGAGTGTGAAAGTACCTATACTGCTTTGAAACCCCTGAGCACGACTGTTTTTAACAGTGATGTCTGGCTTATTAAAACACTTTCCACGCGGCTATAGTATTGCGATTGGCCAATAGATTGGGTGACAGGTGACGTCACACCGGGCAAAACGTTGCTATTGTTCTTTGCCAGGCAGTTTGCGCGTGCATCATGTTTTGTTTAGGACCCGTGCTTTTAAATCTCGCGCCAAGCATTATAAAGGGCAATACGGCATAGCGGACAGTGTTGTGGTCATATGCTGTTCCCTCAAGCGTGTATCGACATTCGACAGCCCAGTCCCTTCGCCCGTTGCGTTTGTTGATAAACATTGGATGTAAACAACGGTCACCTCATCTATACATAACAGATTATTTAGAAACCTAGCTTTCCCAACTTTCAAGGTCTATCTCAAGGATTACTGAACCAATACTAGGCATGTTTGTACATATTTGAATGCTTTTCTCATGGTGATTCCAAATATGGTAATTAAATTCAATAATTTTGACATATTTATGAATTTTTGGAATTGTTTCGGCAGACACCTGCAGCGTGGAAAGTGTTAAGACATTTTGCAAATAAATGACTCTGTTAATCATGTTAATACAATCTCACCTGACGTTTATTATTGCGTCCGGCTTGTACAGTAAAGTATAGGCACTCATTTCTACACGCAACACTTTTTACGCTTCATTCCGTGTATGATGTCTATCATGCATGAAGCTAGGTTTTAGCTTTATGGTCTATGGACGCCGGACTATATCTCCAGGGAGACTATGGATCCTTCACACACCAGGAAGAAAATCCTGCGTAACGATTGACGATGGTGAAAACAACTTGAATGAGGGCAAAGCTAAGATGATTCAAGGAAATGCCATATATCTTAAATTTGGCCTCAATCAAGTTGTATTCCAAATTTAATATAAAGTACAAAGAAAGAACAGAAATCCCATCCGAAACTGATAGGTAATCTCGTAATCTCTTCATTGATCCCACTAACCATTGGTTTAGATGAACAACGTCATATAAGGCTGTCGTTGTAACAGTGTTGAGCGATTTGTTATTCCTAGCATACAATGAGAGAAGAAGCTATTAATTCCTGCAACAGATAAACCCCACCATATGCCAGGTGTTTTATAATACCATAGCATGTCTAGTATTGTATATAATCACCTGCCATATCAACTTGATCAACAGGATATCATATCTGGTTTGACAATGACATTCGTTGATGACAAGAATAATATGGATATATATTTTTTTGTTATTTGTATAGAGCCGTGGAGCTTATCGACGTCATCGCGAAATCTTGATAAAACTGGTAAAAGTGTTTTAGATCCCTCCGGTCATGTGACCACGTGAGTGACCACCATTTGGTCATCACGTAATTTGTTAAACGCGATCGAAACAAAAGAACTTGGGTTAGTCGTCGTTTGCACGACATTGTAACTTTTTAATTGATTGATTTTATCTTTGTGCGGCGCATTGTGTTTCCTTGCGGTTTGAAATGCGTCTTTTAAATGCCTGTTTATTATTATTATTATTATTATTATTAACTCATCTCAATATCTGTTGATGCCTGGTGATTTGCCCGAATCTCAACAAGATGCTTGCTTATAGTTAAAGGCGTATGTTCTGATCCCTTTTTTTTTGGGGGGGGGGGGGCTATGATTTTTTTTCTTCACATCGAGATATTTTGATATCAGAAGAAACTCCATATTTGTCTTATTAATATGTCTGTAAAATCTTAGGGGCCAGAAATGTTCATTTTAGAAATTATATAGGCTAAAATGTGGTGCATTACTGCCAAAGTGGTTAATCACCCGCCAATTTGTGTACTACTCAATGGGCAAATTGCTTGTGACCTTGTGCTTCTAAAATATGGAACTCAAACTTTGGATTGCGACAATTTTAAGGGTGACCTTACATGTAAAATAGAAAGCATCAAGTTGAAAATCGGGCCAGCAATCAGAACATCTATACCTTTAGTATTATCAGATATGTCTAGGGTACATGTATGTCTTTGCACGGATCCGCAATTATTGGTGACGAGAGCCCTCGAACTTGTATACCAGTTGAATAAAATTGTTGCACCATTTCACAATGTGTCACCAGTCATATTGTGTAGAGAGAGTCGAACTAAATTATCAATTCTATATATGATCCCATTCATCATGTTCAAAGCGGTGCCCGTTCGAGGCTCTCCTCTCAAATGGCGGGCCGTGCACGAAGGCGATAGGAGCTAAAGTTCGCGGTTCTTCATTGGTTTATTATCACTACCTCCGATCAGGCGGTAGTAGCCTAATAAATATCGTCTCAAACCCTTAGAGCTTCTTGGGTCCACTCTTACCAGCCATATCTTCTGGGAATAGGTCAAGGTTGAGATGTCTCCATCTTAACTCTATTTCATCTGTCACCAAATGAATAGGTGTAACAAGCCAAAGTGGACTTTACCTTCATTTCTCCTCGCCTGATTAGCTTACGCTTCCCATGCCCTCCACCTCCAAAACACCAATTGTTATTCATACACTATGAGCTATACATTTTGTTTATCATCCCTGGCATGCAAAGATATATACAAAAATTTAAAAAAAACCTGTGCATACAAATGAACACTATTGGTCATTCGGGTATACTTCAACAACATCCTTATATAGACATGAATGTCAATATGTCAATAATGAAGAGATCGTCTCAATCACATCACTCGTTCATTTTATTTTGTGTCCTCGCAATTAAATGACAAGTTTCTTTTGCATCTCAGTTTTTATGAAATAGTAGTACCAAAATTGGGCTATTCAATTTCGTTTGGCTTTATGTGTGGATCAAGTTATTCCGTGTTAGATACACGACATATCTGAGAACCTTTCTGTGGAAACCGATTACCTTAGGTCATTGCGTCAGAGAGATTTTAAGAGATTAAGATACATCGTGCAAGTTATGATTTCAGCCGAAGATTTCAGAGCAAATTTTCTTTTCACATCCCGTTGAAATTTACGAGAAAAAGAATAACGTGAAAATGCATATATACAGATTATAAGTAGTATACACGAGGGCCGATCGCCATAGGCACTGTGTCGTCTTATTCGTGATTACTCAACCCCGAAATTGCGTGTCGCTATTTACATTTCCTATTTTCGACGCAGGTGGCAGCATCCACAGAGGTTTCAGATGTGACGTCATCGCCTTCGTAATTTATATGAAAATGAACTTTGCACATCAATAACGATGTTATGGTACTGCGTAATGTTTCTATAATTTACCTGTAATTTAAAAGCAACGACACGTTCAAAACCCCAACAAAATCGGAGTTCATTTAGGCAAGATATATCGGTTTATTTGGAAGGATTTTTTTCGCAAAAAGATATGTATTATAGTACTTTTCAGGCTCAAAATACGGACTTGTACCATAAAATTACCAAACTTTTTTTTTAATTTTTAGGATAACTAAATATTTAAGTTTTCAAAACTAAAAACACTTTTGATGGCAAAAGAACGGAAAATAGTGTATTCAAGGGACCATTTATGTGTGTCGATCGTCGAATATTTGGGATATTATTTATTAATTTTATAAAATTTGTCATTTTATAAACAGAACTGTTACGTTGCCGCATTGCTATGCACAGTATTGATGAAATACATTTGTGTATACATTTTATTGTAGTAAATAGAAACAAATGCAAATAAATATATTGAAATATTTTATGAGCTAGACTTTTAGAGCGGCATATTATTGCGACAGCGCTACAGTTAAGGTATACGGTCACTGATCAAGTGGTATCGATTTGTTTTGAGTACAAAGGAAAGGCATGTTGAAGTTCGTTGAAGAGGTCCGTAGCAATCGATTAATTTATAGATAAGTGTTGACAGCTAATAAAAAATATCAACTTGCAAAATAGAGGGCAGTGCGAATAAATGTCCGGTTGCAGACCTCGTGTATAGCGCGCATATTTAGTCAGACGTACGTGAAAAAGTAATACATTTGCTGGTGAAATTAGACAGCTGCCAACATCAACATTCACTTCGTGTTCAATGAAAGAAGTGTCAATTTAACAGTCGAGGCCGTAAGTGTCAATTTACAGTATAGAGCTAGTTAACTAAACTTTTTTTGAAATAGATAATTTAACCTCGAATAAGTCGTTTAATATCATGTTTAATATTTGGATTTATGGATATCAATGAATCGTATAGCAAGATTACTATATGAATTATTTCCACAGTTTCTAATTTTGTCAATATTACACATCCCGTGAGAAACTGTTTTAAGCTGACCGAAGATTTGCACTAGGAATACATAATGAATCCAAGGAGAAACTGTGCACAGATTCTCGTCCTCGAGCACGAACGGTGATTGCGTTTTTTAAATCACCGCTAAACATAACACCCTCTTTCCTATAGCGGAAGTAACGTAAATTGATACTTTAAGCAAGACAACACTTCTCGGTTTTAAATATTGCGCCCACGAGTACATACAGCACCCTGGTTGAACGACATTTAACTTAATTGGGATCAAGAGTAGTTCATTATTGGGAGCATGTTTTGCATACGCCCAGGGGAAGTGTTTCGAAGACATGATACTAAAACATGTTTATAAGAATAAGATTCCTTTTGGATGTGAGAGTCTATCATCAACTAATGAACCTCTTACACGATACGTACACTGAGTCACCGAAGGCACGGCACGGCAGAAACTTATCTAAAAATAATGTAGACTGTCTTGGGAAATTTCGGCCTATGTGTAAACACAAAATAATAATGTCGTGAAAGTATCGTGAAAGTCGCGTGAATAGTACCGTGAGAGCACCGTGAAAACACCATGAAAGCCGCGGTGATGCGTGATTGACGTTACTAAAACCGCGTATGCTTAAACATATACCGTTGGAGCCCCGCAAAACATCAAGCCCCGCAAAACACCACGCCGGGTGAACAACCGTGATATTGATGGCGTTAAAACAGCGTGAAAATACCGTGAGAAGTGAAAACAATCACAAACTGTGAGTGGCATGAAAATAGCGTTAATGCCGTGGGGAAATACCATGAGATTCAAAAGCTGAATCAAGCTATAGAAATTCTTTGAATTTAAAATATTGAACTATCGATGCAAATGCTATTTTTACAACACAAAATGAAATATAAACGGTTGGTGTATAGATCAAGTACAAATATCATTTTGTATAGATGTATTTCTTATTAAAATGTGTGAGGTCAATAATAGCACATGAACTCAAATTATATATATTTATATAACGCATGAAAATATTCTAGCCATCTGATTGGTGGATTCTACATCAGATAACACAAAATAGTTTGGTCCACACTTCCCGGTCATTTTTTTTCTTTCAAAAAGTACTATTGACCGGGCGGTCAATAGTACTTTTTGAAAGACAAAAAATGCCCTGCCTCGTACGATTTTGCCATAACTGCGTGGTGGATCGACTCGCCTGTAAGATCTTTTTCATGTTTAATTTGATAAAAATCACACACAAAAATATTTTCATGCGTTATATAAAACAAATATGGACTGCTCTTTATTCGTGAAATGGGGTGAACTATTGTCCCTCGTTGATCTGGAGACCTAAGCCTACTCATGAACAGTCCATATTTGTATAATAGCACCGATTTAGTGAGATATAAAACCCTCACAGGATTCATATAGTCAACTTGGCTGTGAAATCGGACCAAATTGATCGAAAAATACTTAATAAATATGAAAAAGTCACAATTTCGAATCAATGTTGATATCGCTATGAAGTCTATTTTCACCGGGTTTTACAACAATGACGAGCTCATTTCAGACGCTTTTAACACTTTCCACGCGGCTATTAGTTTTACCATGTACAAAACAATTTTTTTAGAAGCCTTTCCCAAATTGCAAAGTATATTTTAAGGATTACTGAACCAATGCTAGGCATGTTTGTACTTATTTCAATACATTTCTCGTGGTGATACCAAATATGGTGATGCAATTCAATAATTTTAACATTTTTGAAACATTTGGTGACATTTTGGAATGTCGTCTGCAGACGCCTGCCGTCGCGTGGACAGTTTTAAGAGCGCATGTCAATCTTCGTGGGATATCTATTCTTTGTATAAATTGAATATAATTATACTGAGATATTTGAGAATAGCTCTAACAAAAACTGCAGTCGTCCATCTCTTTTTGGATACGCGATCGAGGTATTCAATCCATACATTCATTTGTGCATGTTCTAATTTAATATTAACATTTGAGCATAATTTGTTTAGCAGCTATCATAAGGAAACGACCAAATATTGAAATAGCTGAAGAAGCGTGCATGCAATGACAACATCCCGGGACGGATTGGATGGAAAAAGAACAACGCATTAAAAGTGAACCGACTTAACAAGAATGTTTGGAATGCAAAAAACAATTGGCCTTATAGGACATGTAGGATAAAACACAAACAGACTCGTACCAGCATTTTATTTATTGTTGTGTCATTAGTTTATTCATGTCAGCGACATCTAACATCTAACATGTCTAAAGAGCGTGTTTCTACTTGGGAAGACACCGCTAATAAACGGTAAGTTTTCCATATAGAAACAGGCAGAACCCGCTAAGACCAGGTTTAGAACCGGTAAGAATCAGCAATAAACCCATAGAAACAGAAAGGCGATTAATCTTAGCGGATTGTGCCGTGAACCGTGTCACGCAAGGTTTATACACATTGTGAAGCAATCTTTTTCAGGTGCGATGGCATTGTTTGGTATTACAAAAGATCAAATGTCGTGGCCCATCGACTAGGATCGATAAACTTAGCGGTAACTTTTCGCGAGTAGAAACAGGGGTGGGGGGGGGGGGGGGGGGGATTAAAAACTTACCGACTAAATCTTAGCGTTTATTAGCGTTTACTTTTTGCAGTGCCCCAGTAGAAACACGCTCTAAGTGAGTTTCGAGATTTTATAACCTTTTCAAGTCTGTGTTAAATATATTATTTCAGCATTCTGAAACGTCCGTCCCCTTTTCGATGGGTTATTCTTTAGCCTTTGAAATGTTCCTCTTTTAGATGGTTTCATTGCATACTGTTTTGTTTCATACTGTCAATGACGCAGTGCTTTTGATTCATTCTTTGATATCACCCTTGGTGCCCCCTTACCAATACAACTTACCAATACAATTGGAGCTGAATTTCAACCTTTTTCGCCTAACTAAATATGCACTCGGCAATGTAATGGCGAGATACAACGTTTGACACAATAACCCGTTTAGAGAGCAAATGTCGTAATAGCATCATAATATATCTTAAATTAGCTCTCAGCCGAGTTAAGGATACATTTAGGATGACATTCTCATGTATGATCAATGTTGGCATACACTGATTCATTAACCTCGGATACGCATTCTATAATCAACCAGCTAATACAGTTTTTAGTCTAATCTTAACAAGCAATCTTCAGGGTATGCAGCTTATGTGAGGGCAACGAGCGAGAGTTTTATACACGACGATTTAGATGAATAGCAAATATGTATTTTGATAACATTATTCAGATTCAAGTATGAAATATGTATTTGAATAATTCCAAACAGTCCAATTTCATACAAATGTCTTCTTGGGCTGAGCTATACCTCTGTTTTTACGTTTCTTGTTGTAAAGACATTCTGATAACATTCAATAAGTATGAATCGTGACATTTACTCGGTCATTTACCTCGACTACTCTATCAATGCTCAACGAAACCTTTATCTTAGTTGTAGCGAATGCATCCATTCTGAACAGAATATATTCAAGGATAGGAATGCTAACCATCTCCATGCTGAAACACAGTTGTAGTGAAACCATACATTATGAACAGTAGAATATCTTCAGGGAATGATAACCATCTCCATGCTGAAACACAGTTGTAGTGAAACCATACATTCTGAACAGAATATCTCCAGGGAATGCTAACCATCTCCATGCTGAAACACAGTTGTAGCGAAAGCATACATTCTGAACAGAATATCTTCAGGGAATGCTAACCATCTCCATGCTGAAACACAGTTGTAGCGAAAGCATACATTCGGAACAGAATATCTTCAGGGAATGCTAACCATCTTCATGCTGAAACACAGTTGTAGCGAAACCATACATTCTGAACAGAATATCTTCAGGGAATAAAAACCATCTCCATGCTGAAACAAAGTTGTAGTGAAACCATACATTCTGAACATAATATATTGATGGAATGCTAACAATCTCCATGCTGAAACACAGTTGTAGCGAAAGCATACATTCGGAACAGAATATCTTCAGGGATTGCTAACCATCTTCATGCTGAAACACAGTTGTAGCGAAAGCATACATTCGGAACAGAATATCTTCAGGGAATGCTAACCATTTCCATGCTGAAATACAATTGTAGCGAAAGAATACATTCGGAACAGAATATCTTAAGGGAATGCTAATCATCTCCATGCTGAAACACAGTTGTAGTGAAACCGTACATTCTGAACAGAATATATTCAAGGAATGCTAACCATTTCCATGCTGAAACACAGTTGTAGCCAAAGCATACATTCTGAACAGAATATCTTCATGTAATGCTAACCATCTCCATGCTGAAACACAGTTGTAGCGAAAGCATACATTCGGAACAGAATATCTTCAGGGAATGCTAACCATCTTCATGCTGAAACACAGTTGTAGCGAAACCATACATTCTGAACAGAATATCTTCAGGGAATAAAAACCATCTCCATGCTGAAACAAAGTTGTAGTGAAACCATACATTCTGAACATAATATATTGATGGAATGCTAACAATCTCCATGCTGAAACACAGTTGTAGCGAAAGCATACATTCGGAACAGAATATCTTCAGGGATTGCTAACCATCTTCATGCTGAAACACAGTTGTAGCGAAAGCATACATTCGGAACAGAATATCTTCAGGGAATGCTAACCATTTCCATGCTGAAATACAATTGTAGCGAAAGAATACATTCGGAACAGAATATCTTAAGGGAATGCTAATCATCTCCATGCTGAAACACAGTTGTAGTGAAACCGTACATTCTGAACAGAATATATTCAAGGAATGCTAACCATTTCCATGCTGAAACACAGTTGTAGCCAAAGCATACATTCTGAACAGAATATCTTCATGTAATGCTAACCATCTCCATGCTGAAATACAGTTGTAGCGAAAGCATGCATTCGGAACAGAATATATTCAGGGAATGCTAATTATCTCCATGCTGAAACACAGTTGTAGCGAAAGCATACATTCTGAACAGAATATCTTCAGGAAATGCTAACCATCTCCATGCTGAAACACAGTTGTAGTGAAAGCATACATTCTGAACAGAATATCTTTAGGGAATGCTAACCATTTCCATGCTGAAACACAGTTGTAGCGAAAGCATACATTCTGAACAGAATATCTTCAGGGAATGCTAACCATTTCATGCTGAAACACAGTTATAGCAAAAGCATACATTCTGAACAGAATATCTTCAGGGAATGCTAACCATCTCAATGCTGAAACACAGTTGTAGCGAAAGCATAAAATCTTGAAATCATGGAATGCTAACCATCTCCATGATGAAACACAGTTGTAGCGAAAGCATACATTCTGAACAGAATATATCCATGGAATGCTAACCATCTCCATGCTGAAACATAGTTGTAGCGGAAGCATACATTCTGAACCAAAGAAGATGTTAAGGTATTTAACATTTCTGTTTTCTCACAACTGAGATTTTAAGTTTAACTTTTTAAAGATGTTAAGGTGTTCCCACAATGCATTGCGCGAACGCCAGCAAACTAAAGCTTTTTCACACGATGAATTTGTCGAGCTCTTAAGTTTATAAATAAGAACAAGGAACACTGATAACTAATTTATTCATTGATGTAAATTAGAACCTAAGAGCTCCAACTATGAACGCGCTATGAAGCCATGATTGTGTGCATATGTCCATAGGAACCGAGACAAATTGGAGACCAGAAATTAGGCATTTTGCAAAAATGCAAGCATTGTGGTGGTGTCTTTAAAATCTTCATTGATTCTGAACATAATATCTCCAGGGAATGCTAACCATCTCCATGCTGAAACACAGTTGTAGTGAAAGCATACATTTTGAATAATAGGCTACAGCGCTTTGATCTTGATGAAAAAGCGCTATATAGGCTAAATGCTGAATATTATTATATTATTATTATTATAAAGCATACATTCTGAACAGAATAACTTCATTGAATGATAACCAGCTCCATGCAAATGTAATACCGGTATTAGCATCAGTTGACAAAAATAGAAAGAGTTGAAATAATTCATATAGTAAACTTGTTAGGCCAAGTAAAAAATAATGCAGTTTCTCGTCCCCTCCCGTATCATTTTTCAGGAATTCTATAAAAAAAAAATCTGTATTTTGTCTATAACTTTTTTTGTTAAAGTATTTAAAAAGCTGACATCTTGGTAATAGATTTACTATAGTCCAATGAGCATTTTATAGCAGGTTTTGTGTTCACACCCCCTCCCCCAGAACCTTGAAACAAAAAGATTTTACCAAGGTCTCGTCCTCTTCAAGTTATGCAATTAATCATGCAATACCACGCTGGCAAATGATGATTTGCATTGTTTACTAAAAAAAAAGGTGCCCTCATCCTTCTTTTTTTCAAAAGTTAGGACGAGAAACTAGTTTTTATTTGGCCTTATACGACGATCCATTGATATCCATAAATCCAAACGTTAAATATATATTAAACGATTCGAGGTTAAATTATTTATTTCAAAATAAGTTTAGTAAATTAGCTCTATAGATCAAATACAAATATCATTTTGTTTGACGGTAGATGTCTTATTAAAATGTATGAGGTCAATAATAAATAGCACAGTCATGGACTAAAATTATATATATCTCCGATTTAGTGAGATTGTATGTGATTTAAACTCTCACAGGATTTATAGTGAACTTGGCTGTGAAATTGGACCAAATTGATCGCGGGGAAAATGACAACGTATCAATTTCTAATGAAAGTTGATATCGCTATGAGGTCTATTTTCACTGGGCATTGCTGGGTTATACAACAATCGACGAGTTCATTTCAGAGCGCGTGTCACTCTTCGGGGCTATCCATTCTTTGAACAAATTGACAAATTTTACTGAGATATTTGATAATAGCTCTAAGAAAGACCTACCAGTCGTTCACCTTAAGCGATCGAGGTATTCAATTCAGTTTTTGTTTTAATGTTTTAATTTAATTTTAAAATGTTAGCATCCTTTTTGTTATCAGCTATCATTAGGTAATGACCAAATATTGAAGAAGCGTGCAATGACAACATCCAAGGACGGAACATTAGATCTGAAAAAGAACAACGCGTTATAAATGTGAACCGACTAAACAAGAATGTTTGGAATGCAAAAAACAATTGGCCTTATAGGACATGTAGGACATAACACAAACAGACTCGTACCAGCATTTCATTTATTGTTGTGTCATTAGTTTAATCTAACTGCCTAGGTAAGTTTCTATGACAATGATAACCTTTCCAAGTCTGTGTTAACGATATTATTTCGACACTAAGAAACGTCCGTTCCCTTTTCGATGTGTTATTCTTTAGCCTTTGAAATGTTCCTTCTTTAGATGGTTTCGTTGCAGAACTTTTTGTTTCATACTGTCAATGACGCAGTGCTTTTGAATCATTCTTTGATTCATCCTTGGTGCCCCTTACGAATAAAACTTACCAATACAATTGGAGCTGAATTTCAACCTTTTCCGCCTAACCAAATAATTATGCACTCAGCAATGTATGTGACGAGATACT
The DNA here is from genome assembly GCA_035610835.1 of Ophiura sarsii. NCBI lineage: Eukaryota > Metazoa > Echinodermata > Ophiuroidea > Amphilepidida > Ophiuridae > Ophiura > Ophiura sarsii. The sequence goes on from CM069458.1 coordinate 30,674,551, forward strand.
ACGTTTGACACAATAACCCTTTTAGAGAGCAAATGTAGTAATAGCATTATATGTTTCTTGAATTACCTCTCAGACGAGTAAAGGATAAATTTAGGATAACATTCTCATGATGATCAATGTTGGCATTTCCTAGTCATTTACCTCGAATACGCATTCTATGTTAAGCCAGTCAATACAGTTTTTTACTCTAATCTTAACAAGCTATCTTAAGAGTATGCTGCTTATATATGAGGGCAACGAGCGAGAGGTTTAGACACGACGATTTAGATGAATAGCAAATATGTATTTTGATGACATTATTCAGATTCAAGTATGAAATATGTATTCGAATAATTCCAAACAGTCCAATTCCAGTGCCAATTTCTTCTTGAGCTGAGCTCCCTCTGTTTTTTATGTTTCTAGCTCTAAGATATTCTGATAACATTCAATAAGTATGAATTGTGACATATACACGGTCATTAACCTCGGCTACTATATCAATGTTCACCTAAACCATGCAAACCTTTCTCTTAGTTTTTGCGAAAGCATCCATTCTGAACCAAATATCGTCAGGGAATGCAACCATGTACACGCTGAAACACAGTTGATATTGGACCAATTGAATAACTTCAGGGACTTATACCCATATGCATCTGCATGGTGAAACACAGTCAATATCAAGTGATTAATGTATTTCATGAAAAACAAATGTTTGTGAAACAGTTGAAATATTTCAGAAAAATGAATTGTTCATTGTTAATCGTAACCATAAATTTCCTTATTCAATCTCAATTGTTGTAACAATTGCAATCTTTCTTAACCAGCTATTGTCAAGGCTTACTATCCTATACACGCTGTATTCGCACATGCTCTCCACTCCGTCGGATAGTTTATGTTATGATAAAATATTGTGCATCTCGATACAACAACACTTGACTCATTTTATTTTCAAATACAATGTACAAACGGCTAGCGAAAACCGTGTCCGGAAACATTTTCTTTTTTCAAAGTCAACCGAAATATGGGCTCTGCCCACTATGAACCATTCAATCTTTCATAATAATGAAAATATTTTCGCACCATGACAATATTACCCAAGAGGGTAACTGCCAGTACCAGCATAACATCCTGTCATCATTTTACCTTTTACTCACCCTATAGAACTTTTACCCTGTGAAATGTGCTGATTCACATTAAACATTCATTAATTGTGGGTAAGAATAATGTGGCAATAATTTACGTTTTAACAACACCTCTGATGTACCACGAGGCCATGCATTTTATGTTTTAATTTTGTATGATAAAATGACGGGTTGGTTCTTGATTTTATAGCTCTGACAATTTTTTAATAAAATTAAAATGCACGGATCCACAGTCATTAACCTCAGATACTCCATCAACCGCCTTGTTGAATGGAGCATTTCATCAATCAATAGACTTTCAATGAAATGAAAATAATATGTGAACACTGCACTCGTATCTAGCGATGAGCAATACGTTTCAAAAACACCTGTATTGTTCTATGATACCACCGTTAGGTATTGAAGTCTTATATTTCGTTTTACTTTAATGTTATTAGTCTGAACTGTAACCTATTTTCAACGTGTTCTGAATATTCCACCGATTTATAAGGAGATTCAGTACGAAATGTAATGCCCTATCTCTTTACGTGTAACGTGCGCCATTTTGAATTTCCACCATAGGGGGGGGGGGGGGGGGGGGGGGGGGGGGGGGGGGGGATTGGAGGTATGTCGGTATTCTTTGGAACCGAAACGGAAAAGAACGAAGACAGCCGCGTGCACCGCTTTCGGAATGCTCCCGAGCATTTACGGAAAATACCGACAACCTCCAAATGTGTCCCCATGGTGGAAACAAACATTTAAGTCTTTGGAATATTCACATCAATTATTGATCCAAGAATGCGTTTAAAACGCTCGTTTGTCATTCAGCAACGATAAATATTATGAATTTTCCCCTTCGTATTACGTTATGACAGATTGGTTGTTGAATTTAGCTCTGTACTTGGTATTGTTGGCTCTTTGGGAATTTGCTGATAACATTTAGATGCACCAAGCGCAGCACATTCAGTATCCTCAGCCACTCAACATTCGTAATCAACCGACTCGTTGAGTGGAGGATTTCATCAATTCACCGAATGAAATGACAATATTTAACATTTCACTCATAGTAAGAATGGAGTGATAGGATTTCGTTTCTAAAACACCTGTATTGCGTCATGAAACCCTTTAGGTATTGACGTCTCAAATTTCGTCGAACTTAAGTGGTACATGTTCGTCTGAACTGTAACCCAATTTAAATGTATTCGGAGAAATCGCGTCAAATATGATTATTCCAAATATTGGTACGCGTTTTATATAGCCTTCAACCTAATTTAAGTGCTTATTTGCCGTTAGGCGATTTAGAAATTGCGAATCCTCTGTATTTTCAATCGAATGTAATTTGGAATTTGGTGTTTGGTAGCAAAATATGGCGCCGGCCTCAAGCATCCGTTTTCACTTCCATGACTTTTTGATATGAGGCACTTCTATATTTTATGTAATATTTACGCTGTAATAACATTTTCAATTGTTTAAGCGATTTTAGGTTTTATTATCACTGTCAATTCCAATCTATTTTCAGAGTAGGTGATGCATTAGGCACTGTCGATTTTTAACCTTTCCAATATGATATCACTGTTAAAAACAGTGTTTAGAAATCACGGATAGTGTTAAGAAAATTAAATGTTTAGAATTTTAAACGATGTTTAGATCCTAAATACAATTTGTACAATTGTTGTGTGTTTAGATGTTTACGAGCTAAACAATTCAAGTGTTTAAATTAATGCTAAGCATTTGACTCTCTAAACACGTATATGTCCGGAATTTTCATGTAGCGTTTACAATATTTTCACATATCTTTCACGGTCTAGTTTTCATAATGACATCACAAACTACGGTATGCGAGATATTCGCCCGCATGTCATTCACAACCTTTTCACGGTATTTCCATCTGGCATTTGGCGCATTTCGGGATGTTGTAAAATGGCTTTCAATGTGGTTTGAATTGCATCGAAAAGATTCGATGTATACGTGAATGTCACATACATGACAAGATAGTATACGTGTAACATTGACTTTAAAATCTAAGATTATATAGAATAAATTCACAAAAGAACAAACAGGTCGCTATAATTTAAGCTAGTTTGTTCTAGTTAAATCCCAGCCAAGATTATAGTCGATTCATTCATTATCGATGATGCGAAAATCGAAATTAAACTCGGAACGTAATATTATACAAGACCTCATAGTCATATCACAAAGAAGATTTTAAAGACACCACCACAATGCATTGCGTTTTTGCAAAATGCCCTTAATCTGGTCTCCAATCTGGTCTCCAATTCGTCTCAGTTCCCATAGCCATATGCACACAATCATGGCATCATTGTGCATTCATCGTTGGAGCTCTTACATGTCTTAGCTTTAGTTGGCTGGCGTTCGCAAAATGCATTGTGGGAAGACCTTAAAATCTTCTTTGTAGTCACATATACACTCTACAGGGAATATATTGGATCATTAAATGGTGTTAAAATGTTCTTGTCAATCTTTAACGAGTGATTATGAAAGAACCGCAATGATCACAATACCTTATAAACATTGATTTTTGTATATAAAAGAATATAAGGATTCGGTCAAGGTTAAAATCAATATAAAAGTAGTTTGTTACGTTTTCCCGCGCAGTTGACGTCTGACATGAATTTCATTTATATGTGCTTATTTACAACAACAAAATACTTTAGATGTCTAATAAAATGCCGTGTGCATGTTCATCTGGCTTATACTATATAAAGGTGAAGTAATTGATAGATAAATCTTAATCAATTGATTTTAATAATGAACAGAGAGGTGAAACGATGGAGTAGGCTACTAACCCTAACTTTATTCATATATGTTTTTTGTAATTGAGCAATTGATTTGATGAAAATGTTAATAGATGACAGTTCCATCAGTTGTCATTAGTCCGTTGGCATAATTCTGATTGCATCATCCGCATCATTTTGATGCCGTTACCCATGGAGGACAGTGATATTCGAGAGGCTGTATTATATATAGTCATGATGCCGTATGGGGGAGGCGTGGTGGATACGCTTAATATATAATTGACGTTAATCCGTGCCAACTGGCATGGTGGAGAGTACGAAATTTGGTAATCAGTGCAGGATTTTTTAATATTAAGTGGTCATTCGGTGTGGGTTCACAAAAATATATATTGAATATTGAATATTGGTGTCTTTGACAGTTGAAATTGGCTTTGTAGCGAATGATATAGCCTACCGGTTATTAACATGGCAATATTTACCCTTTTTGAGCATAATTACTATAATAATTGTAAACTATTACTATTAGTGCTCAAAATTACGCGCATTAAAAGCTAGCTTGAGTATCTGGAATTGTTCGGATTCTAACACAAAAATGACCACCACTTTATTAGAGATTAAAATTTCTAAAAAGGTGGTGGTCAATTTCGTGTGAGCTGATTGGGTGTAGAACTTGCCCTCCAAAAGGCCGCGCCAACAGGTAATCTATTGGTAGGCACGTCATGACGAGTTTATCGCGCTGTTCCGTTTTAAATCCATACCCCTATGGAAGACATTAACAATCTTCCTATACAGAGAGTGTGAAATTCAAATGGGTAACTACTAACCTGCATAGGTGACTTCATTTGAAATCTGCATTTCCCGTGTAGAATATTAAGGTCGTGTCTGCCATAGGACGGGTGTATGGATTTCAAATGAAATAACCCATTTGAGTCCCCCCGGTGATGTCGTATATTGGTATTTTTTTTATTCCAGCAAAGGCAATATAAACGCGTATTCACCTGTCTACTATGATAATAATAGTCCACCAACATCATCAAATCCCTGAACCAGTTGGATGAGTCTTTTTCATGAAAGGTAAACTGTCCAAAGCTGCCTTTTATAGGATTTTCTTATCACTGTTGATCAACCTTGATTACCATAAAATCTATAAATGATCCTTCTGTAAACTGTTAATATAGATACGCGATCTTTACATATCTGCAAAGATATACTTCTCATTAATGTTCATGTCAAGTCAACGCAGGTCAACTTATTTGAATGAAAGGTCAATAACGGGGTTAAAGGTGTTATGATTTGTGAAAGTAAATTGAGTTAGTGTTGCACATTACAGAAAGCAGCCATTTCATTCAATATATCTTCTTCTTTTTCAATCAGCTCTGTAAAAATGCACTTTAAGGTAGATGTGTGGCAATTTATGTTTGCTCTTGAGAATGAAGCAGCTGAGTGATCGGTCATGAGAAATTAAACGGGATGGAATAATGGAATACCGATCGGTTACAAAAATGAAGTCGGTCTAAAGGGCATTACGATTGACAACTCAATATTTAACTACGGGGAAGGGAAGGGATCACTCGATATTATGTTATGCACTACGTGCCATCAAACTATCAAATTACCCAACTGTTATCATCTAATAATATGGCGAGATAAAGTATAAATTAATTAACAAACAAAATGAGAATATTACATTTCTGCAAATAATATTTTTTTAAACACAGAAAACGACAAGACGGTGTTTCATCTTAGCCTTGAGAGTGGTATATATTACGTTAAACTCGAATATCCCTTATTATACCGATATTGCTATGAGCCCATACTCCCACTAAGACCTACCAAATATTAATTAACAATATTGCCCATCTAATTGTTTTCTTGATTTGACCTGAAACCTTTTTGATCCTTCCGTTCAGGGAAGTGAGAGAAGAGAGCGCGCATTTTACCTTGATGTGATCTACATCGAAATTACCTAACCTTGATGTGATCTACATTCAGGTTACCTAACCTCAGGTCGAATTCATTTTCACCAACAGGGGAGGTAAGATCGAGAATGGATCAATCTTAAACTATAAATTGGATATGATACTAGCTTTAGAGCGCCCTTACCTTAACAGAATAAACCGCAATATTATTGCGGTTTATTCCGTGTTAAAGCGGGATCAGAATAATATGCAACCTAAGGTTGTTTTATTGATTTTTTTCTCTACCTGAGGTTGTTTTATTGATTTTGTTCTCAACCTCAGGCTGATTTTATGCAGTATTCAACCTGAGGTTGTTTTATTGACTTTTTCCTCAACCTCAGGTTGATTAATTGCAGTATTCTATTTCAATAAATGTGAATACAACCTGAGGTTAGGTAACCTGGAGGTCGGAAGGTGTATGAGCATTTCCATCCCTGCATATTGATACAAATATGAAAAGTCTCGATTATTAGTTCCTCTATAATGGGCCATGATATTTCTGTACATTTCAATGAAAATCAAGTGTTGAATTATCTGATTGCACAGTGCTTTTCTACTGCATGCTGGGATTTCATTGGAGCAACCTCTGATGCCCAGTATTGGTTCAGTAATTCTTGAGATAGACTTAGAAAGTTGGGAAATGTTTCTGAAAAATCTTTTTCGTACATGGTAAAACTAATAATATATCCGCGTGGAAAGTGTTAACATAATGTTACATGCTTTGAGAAGATCGCAGATATTAATGCGATATTCATAATCTACGGGATGTTTAACCCAATTTTTATTCAACCATCAACACACGTGCTACCCAGAACTGGATTATTGTGTCGTATACATAATTATGTTATCAAATATTTACAATTTCGTGAGAAATATGATAGGGAAACTACGTATTTACACCTAAATGGACCATTGCAAACACAAATATGTGCAACCTAGAATTATAGAAGATATTGTCTGGATACATTATACAATGTTGTTATTTTTACTAAATATTTAAATTTGCTGGAAAAATATATGATATGATGCATTTGGGAGCTACTTATATGGACCACAATTTCAAAAAATAAATATGTTTGGATGATTTATCTTGATATTAACATAGTTTGTATGCAATCGCGTAGTTTTACTGGTTAAGTCTTATAATTATGTAGAAATAGTCTTGCAGGCAGCGTGTATTTACCATTACGCAAAGAGTGCCTTAAGCATGTTAAGCAGTTAAGGAATTTAACAACCCCTCCCTGCGAAAATAATTAAATAGACGGTCGTAAATCACGGTCGTAGATAATGTCAAAATTGACATTATTCAAAAGCTGTAGTGATGATTGTACCTTTTTCAACTTAGTAGGTAGACCTTCAAGAAACATGCTTTTCACTCATTAAATGAAAATTGTACATACATCGTAATAATATTTTCGCGCCTTTTTTATTCTTTACCAGAAGCAGACGACAGTGACGCTGCTTGTTTCCCATGCGACGATGATTCCATATGCATTGACAGGGATCTTGCGTGTGACCAACTGTGGAATTGTCCGGACGGCAGCGACGAAAACTATCAACTTTGCTACGGTAAGGCAGTTTCATTCCTCTGAAAGGACGGGACATTGTATAGATTAGGTCCTAACTTGTTTCAAGTCTGTGATGAAATAGCGTGCCATAAATCGATTTTGAAGATTTCCAATGGAGTCAGCCAGCCCCATTTGAAATTAGAACTTCTTTGGAGAAGATTGTACTCCATAGGCAATAGGGGTGTATAGATTTCAAATGGAACAAACCCAATAGTAAATTTACTTGCTTTCAGATCAGTGTGCAACTGTTTATCCTTGGTGAGACGGGATTAACCTAGCACAAAATCCATCCTTAACGATAGTCCTATTCCGCTTTTTTTGATACACCCTGTATACTGTATATATGTATATATGTGCAATAAACCTGTTTATTGTCTTTCAAATTTGCGATTCCTTGCAAGAGAACGGATGACTGTTGCGTTTTACTTATTCATGTTTCTACATGCAATTCCTAACATCCTAAAGCACCGTAACAAACAGATCGGAAATTGGATTTTACTATATCTCATTCTTGAAATGAAATATATTTTCTGTTTTACATGCAATTGGATTGATATTCAAAGCAAAACAATAAAGGGTTATCAACCGGGACTTTAATAGCGTACCATTGCGAAAGGTTGGTGGGGATAAAGAGATTCTCTATCCCTCTGTGCTGTTATATCCACCTGACAACTATTACAGTCTTTTTTGATTGATTAATTGATTATGCTCATCTGAAAGAACAATTTAAATCCCGGGATTTAAATACAGAATCTGCACCGAAACATACTCAGGGATATAATCATCTTACAATGTATCTGATTCGTCTAATGAATGATGTATCTATCTTTATAACCAATAGGCTCGTAGATCTCATAGTATATTACCAACCATAGCACCCACAACCTGGTTAACGGATGACAACACCAACAGATTACAGATCGGACACTTGTGTGTCGTTCAATGAATAAATACGCGCGCAGTGTTAATTGCTTGCTGAATTAGCCAGAATATATTCCATTCCAGGTCAAGTACGACCATAATCAGTTTAAAAGTCCGAATTCAAGCCAGATGAGGATTTAGAATTAATTCAAACAATATCCCCGAGCAAATTGTAAACAAGGAGCACGGGCATTAAAACAGTGACACGGGCATAGCCTTTATTTATGTGTCTTCTTCAGACGAAAGAATATAAGTGGACGCCTTTAATCTTACAAATCTTGTTTTCCTTCTCAAAACGTCTTCCGAGTGTGTAAGATTATTGTTAACATACATGCTACATAAATAGAGATATCTTGCAGGCTCTCAAAGTCAATTGAGATCGTCTTTTTGTTCTACATAGACCATCGCGGACGTTTTTTGCGTAAAACCCCGGTTTGAAGTGGCAGTTCTATTAAGTGAATACTCTTCCTCGAGTCTTATATAATTTTGAGTCAATTTTACGTTAGTACTCATAAAATCATAATGCATGGGTGTGTGTAGATAGAAGAAATTGTCACTCGAGCAATTCGGCACTATTAATATCAGATGTTAAGTCAAATTAACGTTCATCCATAGTCAAATTGATATAATACCGCATATTTGCAATTTGTAATCCAATATTCTTCAGTGGAATAAGATAAATGTTAGCTTCCAAGGGCAACTCCTTCAAATAAATGTCAATTTTCTGGATATAGGCTTCCCAAATTCCCGCCGCACTCATTATTATCGTCAGCGCTGCTAATCTCATCGCTTGTGCAACTATTGGAGGATTTAAAGTCCCGATGCGTTCGGAATCCTTGAAAATAGATATCTATAGGGGGAAAGAGAGTAGTCAGAGAGATGTTGGTTGAGAAAATGTAGTTTTTATGTAATATCTCATTTTTATGTCAAATATGTTTATACCTCTTTCAATATTGCATTTACTTAGGGTTTTTGTGAAGAACTTTCATTAATTTGTGAAAATAGTAGGCCTACCATTATCATAGTTATTTAAACATTTTCCGCATATCAATGGAAAGCTGATGTGTTCATCTTTCTAATGATAACAAATTTGTAGCATGTACTTGTTACAGTGCGTAAGCCACTCATTTGAGAATATAAAGATGTCTCAATCTGAATGTGCCGAAATCGCCACTTTTTTGTCCTCAAAATCAAAAGAGCATCTCTTTTTACTGAAGTTGTCAATGTATAACACTTCATTAACAGACGGCGGGGTTTTTCTTCTGAGCATACAAAACTGGTGAATTTGGCTCATTGGGATCGAGACCTCACCACATTCTCAAGCAAGCGGTTAAGCACTGAAACAAGTGATTGCTACAAATGAAGTGTCGTTGGAAAACTGAACGCATCGACTTACCATTGATAAGTGAATATGTATATGTCACGAAATAGTTGACAAATTGAAGACAAAAAATCCGAACTTTTTGAGGCGTTCATAATCACGAGAATTATAGAAGATAAAGTATGATAAAAATGAACCGTTCATCGAATACTTTAAGGTCAAGTTTATGAGCAAGAAAAGTATCGATTTGGTTAGATAGCAATAATTGATGTCAAGCTGAATCTTATGTATGCTAGAATATTTACACAGGAAGAATTTAATCAATGAATTTCTAGTACAGGGATATGTGCGCCAAGTCATTTGAAGCTATGTGTGTTTCGGACCAGTATTCAGCCTTATCATGAAATAACTCATCAATAAGTCATCAATAAATAATCACGCTCGTTGCTTGAATAGTAATTAGTATGCACACATTATCCATTGTGCGTGTGGATTCGAGTTTAGCTCTATAAAAACACCGAGTATAAAAGTTATGTACGCTCGTACAATTATCACACATAAGTTAAATCAATCGGAAACGGTGAATGTATGTGATAATTTAATATGTTGAAATTGTTAGAAGTATTTACACTTTCACCGTGCCATCTCGATTTTAACGTTAGTTTTGTGTCACAACAGCCACTACAAGGGTCATGCTGTTGTCGCAAGAGACTACCAATGCCAAAACTAATCACCGCTCTTTTCAAACATGTCATGTAATACAGGTGCTATAAAACACACACAGTATCAGTTCTTAACGACATTTCAATAGAGATTATTATCCCTGTACTAGAAAATCTTTGATTTAATGCATGAAAAACATCTTTATTTCGTCTAATCATGACCGTTGTATTTCGCGTATATCATGTATATCTTGGGTTCTCCTGGGTATGCATTATGAAGACTCAGACGCGTTGGGGGGGGGGGGGGGGGGGGGGGGGGGGGGGGGGGGGGGGGTCTGCAACTGAAAGTAAATTTCACCGAGGCCATATTTGAGTTTTAGTTCATCTGTTGTATAATTTCCAACTTATTCTTTGATAAATTGAAAGGATAAAAGATTAGGACGATCCCTAACCTGATGGAGTATATGTGTTGCGTTCTTCACTTGCACAATGATTCATTGATTGACAATACTTAACTATTTGGTACAGACAATAACCATACCTCTACCTTCAATTGGCTTATTTAGTGCAAGATGAAGCATACAGGGTGTCCAAAAAAATACAATGTGACTGTAGGTGATTGTAACTTCCTAAATAACCCTATCAAAAATTAAATATGCCTCGTTCCAATTCCCTGTTCAGGCCCACAACAGGCCCACAGCAAGCCCAGCACCGTTCCTGATGACCATTGCTCTGGACATCGAGTTTTCCTCCGTCAGAAGTAATTTCAATAGAATTGTGAGGCAAAACTCTGCGCACTCTGTCATCTCCGCCCAGAGAACCCTCTGGAAATATCCACTATCAATCAATATCTCTGGCATGTTCTTATAATTGGCCAATTACACACAACAAAGAAACCACTTCAAAGCGATGACTCAATGTTATCAATACCAGTTGTGTGTGTGATTACAGGGAAAGTACCCCAAAGATAATCACAATCATTGATTGAAGAAACTCTTTCTCAAAAATATTATCTCCGGGTTTCATGTTACGCACTGGACAGAGCTTTGTACTGAAAGCCCAGCAGGAGCTCAGGGAATTGGAACGTCATAACAAAAGAAACTCAGGCAACTCAGGCACCGGAGCTCTGGACAGCTCTGGACAGAGTTTCTCTCAGGAATCTCCGGAGTAATGACGGAGTAATAATGAGCTACCAACAATAAGGCTGGTAGCTCTGTATTACTCCGTCATAGCGGAGCGGGACAGGACGAGAGCCTAATTGATATGCCGGAGATTCCTGAGAGAAACTCTGTCCAGAGCTGTCCAGAGCTCCGGTGCCTGAGTTGCCTGAGTTTCTTTTGTTATGACGTTCCAATTCCTTGAGCTCCCTGTGCTGGGCTTGTGCTGGGCTTGTGCAGGCTCAGTGCTGGAACTATTGTTCTCAACTCAGTACAGAGCTCTGTCCAGTGCTGAAAATGAAACCTGGAGATAATATTTTTGATAGGGTAAAGTATCGGAATGGAACATTCAAACGGAAAATAAAACATTTCTCCGTAATTACTGAACCGAATCAAATGCGGTTTACCTCATAGCAAACCAACTAGACTTTACGATCACCTAAAGTCACGTTGTAATTGTTTAAGGGACACTATATACAACAGATGTACGGACCAAGATATTGCCTCTTCACCCCCTAATAAGTTACCAATGGTATCAACATTTGTAGATTAAGTAAGGCAGCTTCATTTCCCCTATTACCCGGACTTATGTTTTAATGTTTTGTTTGATGCTTGATGCTTTGTTTGTTTACAAGGGTCAAACCACCTATCCTACTGTTCAACAAACAGACGCAGCCCGTATTACGTTCTTTTAATTTATACCGTGTGTCAGGAGCTATAAACGTGAATACTCGACAGTGACATGTTACTATAGTTTGATCAGTTCCAAATTGGCAATGCCTTCTTACAGCAGCGATTTGCGAATGAGTACAGAAGGCACTGTACATCATAAGCGGGACGCGTGCGCGGCCAAAACTGCTTCCGTGTATCCATAATTTGGAGCGTACGCTTGGATTACTTTTGCGCAAGGAGAGATTAAAACAGAATATTTCTCGCCAATTTAAAACTGATTAAACTATGTATTTATGCAATATGATATGTAGGTACATCTTACGGTGTCGGTAAGGAAGAACTATTTAACAGGGAAAGCATTCTACGCAGAAATTCACATTGCTGCGGGCGTAGCATGATTAACCAAAGACGGTGTTCCGCTCGGCTGTATTTCGCTCAAATGAGTTTGAAGTCATTTCTGATAAAAAATAGAAATTTGATTGATGATAGACCTATTGATATTTTGATATTGGAAATCAAGAGCGCTTCCATAGACAACACACACAATGTTATGATGAGATACAGGGTGTCCCAATAATATATAGCTGGCATTTATTTGGCTATAAATACCATTTATATTGGTGCTTGTGATTATAACTTTCTTAGACATTTTAAATTTTGAAGTAGTAATTCTTGAAAGTCTCGTAAAAAATGGTAGATTCCAAATTTTACCGAAATTATCTCTTTTGAAAAGCTATAAAACCACTATATCATGTTCGGCACAAATTAATGTGTGTTGAAATAATAGGCTATGCAGATAAGCTGCTGTTTCCTGATTCACTTTTCTCTGAAAGTTGATCTCTAAAAGTTGATTATTATCAACTGTTTGTGATGTTAACAAGGCAATATTTTCATGGTTTAAAGGAATTGTTCAGCTTGAGTGACTTTTCCCATCCTCTCTTTGGCGGATGAACAGTGCAATGGTGTCTGGTTGTATCATTCGAATTGTGCTGCGCTGAAAGTGAAAACAGGTTTTCCTCGATTTCAATAAAAACTCATACCACAATTGACAGATTACATGTAGGTAACATGCTAATCGTTATATTGCACGTATTCGATTTAGATTAAATTGTTGCTTTTATATTTTTATATCTTTTAAACACGATATAAATCCTTGGACACCCTTTGTTTTCATAATCTACTAAAATAGATGTATGTGGATTGTAATTGATTTGGAATTTGATGTGTCGATGTCATATGTATTCGTGTTTTTATTCCCCGATGATTGATATATGAGTCCTGTCTGCTTTTGAATGACTAATCATGCTACTTGAGTCTGAAATTCAGTAACTAAACATGTATTAATGACATTATTAGCCTCTATTTATGTCATTGTCATAGTGGTTGCGGTTTTGTCAATGCCTTATTCTCTGATCTTCATAATCAAAAAGGTCAAGTATATTCAATTGTTCTTGATAAAGTTCATCAGGACTGTTATAATAAGATGATTGATGAAATTCAGTATATCTAGACCAAGGAAAACCACTTACGGACGTTTCGGAAACAAGCCGTTTCCTTTATCAACACTTGCTGTGGAGTGATGACGATCTGCTGTTTACAACACGTGATATTGGTTGCTTAGTTACAGTGATGCTGGATGATTTATCCGCAATCGATACAAACGCTGGATCAAAGAGGCAATCGCTATTAGGAAGCAGGGCAAGACAATGAACAGAGACGAGGGGCAATACAATCTGAGTCACGTGTTTGACGATCTACTGACTGGATTCTACACTCTCTTGTGAGGCAGTCTTTTTCCGGTGGGGCGGAATTGTAGGTATAACAAATGGTCAAATGTCGTGGCCCATCGATTAGGACGCTTATAAACTTAGCGGTAACTGTTCGCGAGTAGGAGAAACAGGGAGGACAATTATGAACAATTCCTTTAAAACATGAAAGTTAGCGGTAATTACCGTTAAGTTCACTTCGCGATAATTTTATTATTATTATTCAAGGTTTATTAAACAAATGTACATAGCAGCCAAAGGCTGAATTGCATAAATCTTACAATAAAAACAATTAAATACATACAAATGACACCAATTAGATATATATATATACAAATAAATATATTACAAATAAAAAGGCAAGCAGTTAAAGGCAACAGCCAACAATTATACAGAGTCACTCAATGTACCATACACCCTTACACTTTCGAAGCTTCTGCATTCCACAACCTGACCACTTTCGAAGCTTCTGCATTCCACAACCTGAATATGTACGGGATGGGACTTCTGGCATATCTCTGAGTACGAGCCTTGGGGACTGATAGGAGGTTAGAGTTACGCAAAGACCTGTCATTATCCTCCCCTCTTGTCTTAGGCACCCAGCTGCGGAATGCAGGAGTCTTCAAAAGCTTGTCCATGAACTGGAGGCAGATTTGCTCACGACGAGATCTAAGGTTGGTGAGCTGACACTGGTCAAGAGCATCTACATATGATTTATAATGTTTCCCTAACATAATTCTGCAAGCACGATTTTGTATTCTCTCAAGGGCAGCATGCTGTTGTTGTGAAAGCCTAGAATGCCATGCAGGGACAGCATATTCAGTAAGAGGTCGAATAAAACCGATATATATATATATATGGTTATAAGATCTTTAATTGGTAACCCAAAACTTTTGAGCGTAGTTAACATGATGAACAACCGCCCACTGGCCCGTTTGATGACATTAGAAATATGCACCCCCATTTAAGATCCTTAGATATCTTAACACCCAAAATCTTCACAATATCTGTGGTTTGCAGCTCCTCACCAGATAGACTCAGTGGTTCCTACATACAAGGACTTCGAGTAAATGAAACATCCATGTACATACATTTTTTTGGGTTGTGATTCATTCTATTCAGGTCAGCCCATTCATCAAAATCTCTGAGGTTATCTTGAATAGAGGATTTTGCATTACGGAAGATATTCTCAACAATGGTCAATTCATCCACGTACTTGAGCGCTATCTTATTTGGTTCGCTAGAAAGAGCAGCGTCGTTTGCCTGCGCTACAAAAGTAGCCGGTCCTGTGAGTGTACCTTGTGGTACACCACCAAGGAGCTCAAGCCAAGGAGAAATATTATCCAAATACCTAACACACTGGGATCGCTGGGAGAGGAAACTGCAAATCCACGGGATAACTTTCCAGTGCCCCAGTAGAAACACGCTCATAGTGAATTGTACGTCAATAGGTGTCTTCAATTTGTGTTGGTCACTTTGTATATGACAAGACGATGCATCTTTCAGCAACTACTAATCAATAGTCGATGCTAGAAATGGGTCATAACTTTACTGTATTTATTAGAGTATTGGACTGTATACGGGGATTCTGTTTAATTGCCTGGAAATGTGGCCCCAATCGCCAGTAGTGCGAAGTACAGCGAATGCCCTTATAACATGCATAAGTACCTAAACGATTTGATGCTTGGATAACAAGTCCTATATACACCTGAATTATAAGTCAAGTATAAAGTATGTTTAAAGGCAATCTGAATCAGGTGCATGGCCAGGTAAATGGCTGCCGAATTAAAACCGGAAATTAAACGTATCGAGTTCTTCTTAACGTAGTTATTTCGACTTGAAATTCTGCCTCTCGTGTGAGTGTGTATCAAATGTTAGTTGGTTCTTACAAGTACTACGTAAAGTATATACAAAGGAAACAGTCCGTATTCAAGAGCTCTGTATATCTTGACACAGTATGCGGATCGGTATGACCGAGATACGGGTAATATCTATTCAAATATAGCTTGAGATGTGCGCTTATGCTTTCAATCTATCGGTTGATGGTGTTTCGACGTCCCTGGCATATGGCGTCTCATGTTGTTGAAGCTGTTACGCAAAATAAACATTTTAGTGCTAGGCTAAAAGGCAGATAAGAAGAAAATGAGTAAACCCAATTTGTGACTGAATCTAAATTGCGCTATGCATTAAATATTAATATACGCATGTAAGTGGTAGTTTGAATTTCTGAAGTAACAAAATTGTCCAGATTGAAAATCCCATTTTGCATAGTGTTTCCATTGGACACAGTTTCTTTTTATCTTTTAACTGAAACAAATCCTTTTGCAAGTTTGAAAGCGTTCGAAATACCCACAACACTTGAACTAGCGTAGGTTGGACCTAACAATAGATCAAGCCCTTCTCATAAAATGTCCACCAACCTCTTTTTTAACCACATTGTTTAATGGAGGTTTACTACAGGAAAAGCAAAATTGGCTATATGATAACTTCTCTCAAGGAGGGGGTTTTGGGGTAGCAATGATCCATATTTAGCTTGACTCATAAGGGGCGATATCCAAACTCTACAGTGATTTTAAAGCATTTTTCTAGCGATTTTACAACGATATTCCAACGGTATTTCGTTCTATTGTTAAAAGCATCGGAAAAAGATCGGTGATTAACTAGAAACCTCTCTACTTATCTGGCGTTAACAATAGAACTATTGTAGTACTCTCGATGGCTGCATTAGTGAAGCAGACAGATCAAAGGCGCAAGGAAGGTTGTGTTATATTCTTTAAGAAATACTATAATATAGTATTTCTTACACCCACCACATCATGGAATTACAGATAAGCAACGTCCGTCATTTAATCAAACATTTATTTGATTGGTTATCTTTTTATTTAACGTCTATTCAGGCATGTCAGGATCAGGAGTATCATCGTCTAGTCACATAGATCGGCGTGCAGAACAACAAACTTTAACCAGGAAATTGACATTTAAAATCAATCGCGTCGTGCGTTTTGCCGATCTTGCCTCTAAACGTGATGAAAAATACACGATTAGTAGTAGAGTAGCCTATATATTTAGATTTGTCAAGATGGTGCGTGGTTTATTTAACTCAAAATCTGAGATTAATGCGCCGCGCTGCTCAATCAACGATTTACATCTTGGAACACTATAGGCTAATGTACTGACATAACTATGCACTACGGGTTTTTGGGTACTATATTAAACTTGGATACAACATGCTGCATTTGACTCGAGGGAGATTATGTTTAAAAGGGTCTGATGCAATTCCAGCTGAGTTGACTAAGTCCGCTGGAAATCAATCTTCCTAAGAGTATCGTATTGTTGGGTTTTGACGGACTTTCTATGCTATGTTGCATACGACATACAACGCACTTAGCCGGCGAAATGAAAGGGACTCACAAATCCCCCATGAAAGCAATGGCGATCAACGAAAAGAAAACATGCCGATAGTGTTTGAATAGAAGAGATTGAAATGGGTTGATAATATGGTTTACGGTGACAATTGAATCCTTGAAAGATCAGGAATGCTGTTATGACATGTTTTATGTTTCATGGGGCCATTTCCCCACCATTTTCAGTTCAGTTACTGGATTAGTCTTTGTTACGTGACACATATTCTTTACAAGTGAACTTCACATTCGAATCACTTGAAAAGTCCCGAATTTATCGGTGAATAAAACATACAGGGTGTATCAGAATGATCTATACCGAACAAATAGTCTTTCAAATTTAAACATTTGCGATATGATGGTGGAAATGTTTCCTACCTTTTCCGTTTATTTCAATGAGATTTGTTCCGCTGTGGCAAGACATAGTCGAAAAACGTATTTTCATATTTTTGCTCACATAATTCATCTTTACGGCCATGTGTTTTGAACTCGCCACCCTTCCCGTTGCATGTCCAGATTTTTACATTTTACACCATCTGAGATTCGAATTAGCATATCGCAATAACTACTTGTTCTACCCCATATAAAGTATATATTTTCTGAACGGTAATCTCACAAGGAATCCAAATAAGCTACTGGAATTTAAATATGACCTAATCGTAACATGTTGTGATTAAGAGTTTTCAAAATATATCGACTTTTTCATATTTTGATTAAAGCTCAATAATAATTGTATACTGATCCCAATCATAATTTTACTATGCATATTAGTTTCTCCTGCAATTACCCATCAGAAGAAGAAAAAAATGATTGTCAATGGTAACTTGTTGAAATATACTATATCGGGAAGTAAATGAGCACAAACGGTCAAATTTCATATTTATTAGTGTTTACAAGTATATTCTTTGGGTGTATGCACCCTATCCTGATTTAAACGTCATTTTTGAATTCCCCTATTTGAGAGCTTTCCAAAAATGTATAATTTTGCTATCATCGGTTGAATACTTTTGTTGATATAGTCATGTATGTAAAACCGATGAATTAGGGCACTGTGTAGCGAATAGGGAGAAAGCCAAGTACAATGCAATCGAATCATGATTACAATTGTTACATAATAGTTGTCACGTTTATGTAAGCAGAATCTTATAGAATATAAAATAATCTATAAAATGAGAGCAAAATCATATTTGTACCATACAGGGATGAGGAGTTATGGTTAATTGAATGTAGAATTGGGAACGTTTCCAGTATATTCCCCATAGAGATTGTATACAACGCCACCGTCACCGCCGCCACCCAACCGCCACCACCCCTGACTTTCACAATATAATCAATCATATATCATCCAATCAGTTATAGAAATACCTGATATTTTTACACAATGTAGCGAAATAAATAGGCTTTCAAATGACACGTAAATCATAGCTCTACCACATTTAGTTGTTGAGTTAATAGAGAGAGATGGATGATTCGTCACCAAAAATGCAACGCCGCCCCCGGGACGCCGCCACCCTTTTTGGGTGGTGAGTTAAAAACACATGGCCTTACAGCTATTCTCTGCAGCAATACCAGCATTGCAAACAATGAACCCCCACCTCATAAGTTATGTTCAAAACTCCCGCCAAAGAAAGGAAGGTTAAAAGCACTCAAGCAAAACAAATCCTGCCCTATTCAATAAAAGCTTTGATTTCTATGCACACAACAATCGATTGTTATCAAAAACATAATTAAAATAAAAAGGGTGCAATAATAATGCGAATAACATTTCAGAAATAATTTAATGTTTAAAAGGGTTAGTGACTTTAGATTTCATAATGGATCATTTCGTTACAAAAAAGTCTGTTTTTCCATCAGAAATGTCCGATTTTCGAAATATAAAGTTCCAAGGAAAGCTGGGCGTTTGCGCAAACTATATATGAAAATGATTTGGACAATATCTATAAAGTTCATACCGAAAAAAATCGTATTACCTCGGTTTAAATCATTCTAAGACACCCTGTACAAATCAACGAATAAGACTGTTTATAAACCAGTTTTTATTGGACATTGGACAAATTCTCAGCATGATGCTTTTGATGCTGTATTATTCGTTCTACTTTAAGTTCTTTGATCCCGTGTAATTGAAAGGCAATTGCAAGTTTCATCAAGATGACTGTATTTGGCGTAATAAAATCTAAACTCACCGGCGCGCGATGATTAAAGTACCTTCAAAGCCGGAGTTTCGGAGAGCTTTTAGTTAGAATTAGTGCTTACAGCCTTGAACATAGTAGGTTAAAGTACTCTGCTATGCATGCTATGGCAAGTAAAATTGGTTTTAAAAAGTCTTTGTCGGTATACAAGGCAAAACAAAATGACATCATAAGTCATCTCGTATTATCGCGCCCAGATATGCTAATGGTAATGCTTTCGGTATGTGTGAGGGACACAATGTTCTAGAACAACATTTTCACAAGTGGCATGGATGTTAATTAATTGGACGCAAAGTGGATACATGTTTATAGACGTAACACATTTATATTAGTAAGGCCAGCACCATGTGGGTTGAGACCAGATCTTATAATATATGTACGTAAATACATTAAATGTCAGACGGTCATAGTACTGTAGCAAAAAAAACCGGTTGGGGGCAACCATGACGAGAGGACGTACTTTAGAAACCGATATTTGTTTATGTGAAACGGGTGTGTATTTAACCGTTTTCTCACTCATATGGCCGAGAAAAATATATTTTGATCGAAATAAATATCCATTTGTTAAGCTTGAACGTTGTTATAGTCCGCATATAACAAGAGCGGATCCTGTGTCTATGTGTAAGATCCAATAAATCTCGATCCGAATACGTGTTAGGCACAAAGCATCATTAACGAGGGTCATTCAATAAGTCGTACCTCCTCCCCCATAACTTCGCTAATACATAAGCTATAGCCATTTAGAATTTGACTGATTGTAACTCCATGTCCTGTGCTACACATCCGAGTAACGTGGATTTTATATCTGACTGGTACTGTCAAATTTACAGCGCGATAGAGTGATGGAAATGGAAAAAAATACACTAAAAATATGTGCAAGATTTGCCGTTTTCTCGAAGAGTTGCAGGTACACGTTCAAATGACGTTTTAATCATTGGTTATGGTTAATGGTAAACAACACATATAAACATAATACAATATAATCATTATATTCACAAGGTTAGAAGCAATATAAAATCTTTTCTTGCAGCAGACACATAAATTGATATGCCAGTGGCAAAAACCAGATTGTGCTATAAATCATACTGTGTCTGGGTTGCACTGATCATGCAATTAATAGTGAGACCTCAAAGGGTCAAATACTATTGACATTTCATCAAAGGTTTTTTTATGATTGTAACCTTCAAACGTCGTCTCTTTTGGAATTCTTCCATTCACCCCTTTTCCTTGAAGAGCTCTGAAGACCTTTTTGAATCAAAAATATGACTTTTGCAGCAGGAGTATTGACATTGGTGGTAATGGCTCTTGACTGGTAATGGCTAAACAGATGGAATGTTTATCCAACAATCAGCTGTATGCAGATGGTTCAGAGTCATTAACAAATCAATCAGCAATATTTATCGTTTAACGTGACTTAAAGGTGTATTATACGTCTCTTTGTGTTGACCAATATAAAAGAGCACAATTAAGATATTTTGCAATTTTGACCTATTTTTGTTGCACTAAACAGGCACAGAACACCATTAACGAGGGTCATTCAATAAGTTTCATATCCTCCCTCATAAATTTGATAATACATAAGCTATAGCCATTTGGAAATTCCCTGATTGGAACTCCATGTCCTAGCTACACATCCAAGTAACATGGATTTGATATCTGACTGGTACTGTCAAATTTACAGAGCGACTTAGAGTGATGGAAATGGAAAAAATACACTAAAAATATGTGCAAGATTTACCCTTTTCTCGATGAGTTGCAGGTACACGTTTTAATCACTGGTTATGGTTAATGGTAAACAACACCTATCTGCCTATAAACATAATACAATATAATCATTATATTCACAAGGTTAGAAGCAATATGAACTCTTGTCTTGCAGCAGACACATAAATCGATATGCCAGTGGCAAATACCAGATTGTGCTATAAATCATACTGTGTCTGGGTTGCACTGATCATGCAATTAATAGTGTGACCTCAAAGGGTAAATTTCAAATACTTTTGACATTTCATCCGAGGTTTTTTATGATTGTAACCTTCAAACATCTTCTCTTCAGTGGAGTTGGAAGTCAACCCCCTTTCAATGACGAGCTCTGAAGACCTTTGTGAAAGAAATATATCACTTTAACACATGTCAAAAATTGTACAGCACTAATTTGCTCAAAACAGGTTGAAGCGCCTATTGTACTCTATAACCAGGGCCAAAAAACTCGGTATTGCATTGATGCAGGGAAGTGTGAAAACGTGCACTATGATGCAAAAGGGTGGAGTCTCCGTAAATGAGTGTGCACTCAAGAAGAGCTCGTATAGCAACCGGTCTGAGTAGCTGTGTACTCGGGCGCTCAGTTTAGTGGCCGGCTAATGTGAACAACATAGTGGTGTGTGTGCGCCTAATGAGCAGGAGTATTGACATGGGTGGTGATGGCCCTTAACTGGTAATGGCTAAACAGACGGAATGTTTCTCCAACAAATCAGCCGTATTCAGATGGTTCAGAGTCTTTTCAAATCAATCTGCAATATTTAGAAAGTTTAACGTGAATGAAAGGTGTATTATACGTATTTCAGAGTTGACCAATATTGATAAGCACAATTGAGATGTTTTGCATTTTCGGTCGCTTCCGATCCGTTGCACTAAGCAAAGATAAGCGGGCATCAACATGATCAATGCACATGCATATCAAAGCAAGACAGGTATCAAGTAACGAGGGAGGAGGAGGTTACAAGTTACGAGGGAGGAGGAGGTACTAGAACTTATGGAATGACCCTCGTACACCATCTACAGCTTGATGGAACGCTCTTCCTTGTAGTGTCAGACACCTTCAAATGGAAGGTTATTCGTTAATTTTGCGCCAATCCGTCATCATAGCCCTATATGACAACCTGACGGATAATAATAATCAATTTATACAGCACCTGAAACTTGCCGTTGTCGATTATATTTTATTAACAGTTGTAGGTTTTTTCTCTTTCTCTCTTTGCAGCTGATCCAACAGAAGAACCAGAAACAAAAAGCTCTGGCTGGTTGACCTGGATGGGAACGTTTTTCGCCATAATCGTAGCCGTCATTATCGTGATCTTCGTCATCCTATCTCTCATAGCCTGTTGCTGTTGTCGCGATAAAGCCTTCGACGCCGTCAGAGCCGATCCCAATTACGTGGGGAGGATGGCCCCCGGATGTAACAGCAGCGATGAAGTAGACTCCAGTCAGTCGTCTTGCACTAGTCGCGAGGATTCCGTTGAGCTCGGTTTGAGAGCGTATTCCTCGAGTTGTACGGGATCGTCGTCCGCGGCAGATCCCACACCCGGTGGTAGCACTAGACTTTTATACGGCTATTCACCGGAACCGCAGCATTTTGGTGGCCAGCATCCTAGTAATCAGAGACAACATCCTAGTACTCAGAGACACCTATCAAATATGTACTCTTTTCATCCCGGACCGTCGGACTATACAAAAACACAGAATTATAATGATTTTAAAATGAGAGATTTATACGCCGCAAACTTTTCCGACAGGACTGTGGCGTATCACGCCGGACAAGTCGACTTGCCACCAGAAATTGAATGCCGATAACCAATAGAAGTTTTAGATAGTCATTGTTTTATATATATATAAATATTAAATGTTATGTTATTGCACACTGATGTTTTAAACAAAGATATACAGATATACAATAGCACTCGTACATCTACAGATATCTGTGCAGCTGTTTGCACAACAATTGTCTCATTTCAAAGCGACAACACGATAATGAAGGATTATTTTAGTCAATTCATGTTTTGCAATCTTCAGTTTATTCGGTTGTTGAGATGTATATTTTAAAGCTTTACTGCACCTTATCCACTGATGTTGGTAATCCATTTTCAAATTGGCGATAAGGAATCTGCCAGTCATCGTACATTTGTATGTGGAAAGATACAGAGGGGTGTGACCCAAGGAACATTCCCGAGATTGTTTCATTGAATCAACAGATACGATGACATGTTGAAAAGAGCGCATTTGTACAGGTCATTCGCGGCTTCATGCATGGAAATGTGTAATTCATTGATAAACTGTTCAAAGCTGTGAAGTCTTTATCTTTCGCAACAAATCCCATATCATTTAAACGACGGCGCATTCGTTATGATTGGTCAGATATGGTTCAGCTGGTATCTTAATTGGAGGCTATCGGACAAATGACGATCCACTACTGCGTTTAAACACTTGATTTGTGTAATTTTGCATCTTTCGCTAGTCAAATTGGCTGGGGTGCCCTTCCATAAACTGAATTGCTTCGTTTCACGTCTGTCAAAGAAATATTTCCACACCTTTTTTCCACACAATTACCTCTATCGACGTTATCATCATCATGCCAATAATATCTTCGCAGTACAGTGGTGTTACATATTGTTGCGGTGGTGTGTTTTCGCCACGTAGGAGTTTTAGTGGTGTTAATATTTAACTTAACATTTTATGACCAAGGAGTAGGAGTTATTATATAAGTCCTTGCTATAACTTAGGTGATCAGTTCAGTAAGTGCTGTTTGAAATACTGAATGACAGAAAATATCGACCGAGGAATTATACGAATTAGTGCTGTGGCGTTCATTTCCTCGTTTGGGCATGTGAGAAAGCGATGTAAATGTTGTGTGAGAAATGTATGAGTGTTGAGTGTGCGAATGATCACCATGATTAACATGAGCGAAAGGTTATACGAGCTTGATAACCCCTTAAAAGTCTAATAATGAGGTCGCCATGCTCTCGAACAACGACACTCCTGTGAATCAATTATCATACACTTCGAGCAATGTATCTATTAAAACATATTCATATATAAAACCATAATTGAAATATAATATTATACATTAGTGTACATCGAATTGAATTCACAAGAATGTAGATTATATACATAGTATTTTAAACACTGACCACGTATGTGATATTAGCGAACCATTGATAATATGGAATGGTACGATGTTATTATATCACTCTCGTCATCCTGAACTACAGGATCGCTAAAGTGATGCTACAATGTAATGTCATTGACGCACTGATCGTAAGGCATCTCAGTCTGCTGGCACAGGGAGTTATAAAATAAATTAAAATGTTCCTTGAGGTTTATAGAATACAACCTAAGTGGACATACTTGCCAACTTGCATATTAAATTGACCTTTGATCTCGATTTAGGGTCAGAGGTCACATGTATTTCAATGAGACATCAATATCTAAATTAGCATGGTAAACAAAATAAAAAACGGGCAATTGACCATAAAAATTATATAATATTGTTGGACTGTAGAAGAAAAAAAGGTAAGAACAACTTTGATCGTTGTTCAATAGTTTTTGACCTATAACCTTTTGATAAATGGGCAAAAATAGCCCGGAAAAATAGGATTGCCTGCCAGAGTTTGTCTCAAATCAACAGAGGGTGTCCAAAATGTCAAAAAAGGTGACGTCCTCTATACTTCTAGGTTGTACAAACGCTTTACATGCATGCATATCCATATTGGTTTATTGAATGAAATGGACTAAACCCTGGTCAGGTTAGGTTAATGTGTCAGATACTTGTAACATAAACTGTTAGAGTACATCCCCACTCAAGTCGGCGGAAATTCGCGGTGTACAAAAATAGTTGTATATCAATTTCAAATATAAATGCAGCTGCAGGTACTAGCATGACAGCTTACAATGGTTTAAAAAGACAATGTTATTCATACTTCTGGAGTTCAATATCAAATTAGCCCCTGGGCGACGAAAAAAAAACCATGTTATTGTATAACAAATTGAATTAAATTGAATTGAATTGAATGTTCTACGGGCAAACGGACCTATCAGGTAGGGTCGGTCGGGCGTTTTGTTTTGCTTGTTTGTTTTCTCCAACATACCGGGAAATTTTGGTGAACTTTAGGCAATATTTGAGAGAAAAAATTGAACACAAATTTCAGCATCAAAAATCACAAATTTCTCAACAACAAACAATTGGGAAAATTCGAGGGGGGAAATGGGTCGGTCGGGCCGTAGAACAGGGGTGGGGTTTTCGTCGCCTTATCAACACAGATAGGTTCTTTCGAGCGCGCTTATTGCATATCTGATGGTTTTTTTACAGTCATATCCAAATTGACGTAGCTTGTCATCAAATATCGTCGGTGGAATTACATAATGACGTTTGGTTAATTTGTGTTAATTATGTGACGTTTGGTTAATTTGTGTCAATTATGTGATTTTTGGCCTATTTGTTTTAAATGTCGTTTGAGTCTTCAATTTTACCAAATCCCAAAGGCTGCAATTTATAAATGAGTAAATAATCAATTAATTTGTTGTATGGGAAAGAAATCTTGGTTTTACATAGTGACGTATATTCCATACGCCACTTTAATACTTTACTAACAATAACAAAGTTTAGCAAACCGATATCGGAAATCAAAAATGTTGTTTTACATAGTGACGTTTATTGCATCGCCACTTTACGAGGCTACTAGAAATGCAGAAAATGAAAGATAATGGTATTGTATACTGATGTTAAGTATATATACGCCAATTTTAGCAAGCTAGTTTGCCATGACAAATACATATTATATTTAAAAAATCGTTTAACATAGTGACGTATAACGTTGGAGCCATTTTTTGACAGGCTGTAATTGTTCCTTTAAAATATATGAGGTTATGATCGGAACGTTTTGCTGCCATTTGTATTTTATTACTTTGAAATAAAATGAAGATTTTAGCAACACTCTGTCATAAATTGGTATCCCCTTCAAACCCGGTTTTACTCGGAAATCTATTTTTTCTGTTTTTCGCACTATACCTCACTATGTAATACCAATGACGATATGAGCGTATTTTTAAACTATTACGTATAATATTCTCAAATTACTAAAACTTAAAAATAAGCACTGGTCATTAAGAGTAAATTCAATAGACGTAAATCAATAAAACATGGCCAACTTGTTGTTGTCCTGAACAGCAATGTATAGAAATGTGTCTGCGTTTCTTTTTCGTCTACATACCACGTCAATTTCCAAGAGTCTGTTATATTAAAATGAGTTAACATGTTTGTAGCTACTATACAGTTGTACTACAGTTGGTCGATTTCTTATAACACCCTACTGAATGAACTCTAATCCTAACCCTGTCCTTAACCCTAACCGTAACTTTAATACAATACAATACACTACAACTTTAAGGTGTCAGTAAAGAGGTCAAACTCGATTAGCCTCGCTATAAACCTTTCATGAAAAACAAAAGCATATAAATAAGGTACAAATAAAGTTGAAATTTCACCAAAAACTTCCCGACATTTTTGAAGAAGAAAAAAAGAAGTCCAACCGACCGACCGTAGAAGAGAAGTCCATTTGCCCGTACAACATTGTACGGCAAGATTTTTTTCGTCGCCTAATGGTACGCTCATTAACTGTACACTCTTAAAAAGGGTGCTTCAGGTGTTCTTTGAACCCTCAGGGTTTAAAGTTCTTTTATTTTAAAGAACCCCCAAAACTTCTGTAAAGAACCTTTAAAGGTTCTAAAGACGCATTTTTCGTTCTTTTTGAACTATAAAAGGTTCTTTTTGGAACCTTTAATGGTGTTATAAAGGGCTCCATATACAGGACACGACAGCCACGAACCCCCGAAGCACCCTTTTTTCTAAGAGTGTAGGCAACGGTTAGAACCGGATCAGGCGTCAGATGTGGGCGAAACAGATTTATTCTCCTCATAATTAAGAAGTGATTAATGAATATTAATTTAATATTTATGTATTACAAAGAAGACAAAGTTCATGGCATACAACCAAACAAGTGCGGTGGAAATCAGAACAAATGATGGAACCAAACTAGATGAAGTAAACGATTTCAAATACCTAGGTACCTGGATGTCAAGCACTGAAACAGATATCAAGCAACGCAAGGCAGCAGCTTGGAGAGCCTGTGTGAAGCTGAACAAGATCTGGAAATCCACCCTACCAAGAAAATTCAAACTTCGCCTGTTCGCCGCAACTGTTGAATCTGTGTTACTATATGGCTGTGAGGCATGGACCACCACCCCTAAGCTAGCAAAGCAACTTGACGGCTGTTATACTCGTATGCTGAGGGCTGTCCTCAACATTCACTGGAAGCAACATACAACTAACACAGAGCTGTATGGAGACCTCCCCAAAATTACCCAAAAGATCAGGGTTAGAAGGACAAGATTTTCAGGCCACTGCTCTAGGAGTCAATAATGTGTGTCAAAGCTGGTTCACTGGATACCAAAGCATGGGAGAAGAAAACCTGGAAGATCTGCCCTAACTTACATCGATGTGCTAAAACAGGATACTGGTTTGGATGTCGGCGACTTAAAGACAGCAATGCAGGACAGGAAAGTGTGGAGAACCATTGTAGATCGAGAACACAACTCGAATTAAGCAAGTAAGTATGTATTACATTTACACGCAGTTTGAAACTCGTCTCGTGTTATGTTACTACTCTTTACCCCAAAAATACTTATTTCGGGTGTCAATCTTGTAACCTAGCTAGCTAAAGCTTTTTCACACGATGCATTTGTCGAGCTCTTAAGTTTTAGCAATAAGAAAAAGGAACACTGTTTTTTAAACAATTTCATTGATGTAAACTAGAACCTAAGAGCTCCAACGATGAACGCGCTATGAAGCCATGATTGTGTGCATATGTCTATGAGAACCGAGACAAATTGGAGACCAGAATTAGGGCATTTTGCAAAAATGCAAGTATTGCGGTGGTGTCTTTAAAATCTTCTTTGATTCTGAACGGAATATCAGGGAATGCTAACCATCTATCTTCATGCTGAAACACATACATTCTGAACAGAATATCTTCATTGAATGATAACCATCTCCATGCAAATATAATAGTAGCATCAGTTGACAAAATTAGAAACAGTTGAAATAATTCATAATTTATAGTAAACTTGTTATACTATCCATTGATATCCATAAATCCAAATGTTAAACAAAATATATTATACGATTCGAGGTTAAATTATTTATTTCAAAATAAGTTTAGTAAATTAGCTCTATAGATCAAATACAAATATCATTTTGTTTGACTGATGTGTTACTTATTAAAATGTATGAGGTCAATAATAGCACATGGACTAAAATTATATACATCTCTGATTTAGTGAGATTGTATGTGATATAAAACTCTCACAGGATTTATAGTGAACTTGGCTGTGAAATTGGATCGCTATGAGGACTATTTGGGTTATACAACAATCGACGAGTTCATTTGAGAGCGCGTGTCACTCTTCGAGGGCTATCCATTCTTTGTTCAAATTGAATATAATTTTACTGAGATATTTGAGATAATAGCTCTATCAAAGACCCACCAGTCGTTAGCATAATCTTTTTATCAGCTATCATTAGGTAATGGCCAAATATTGAAGAAGCGTGCAATGACAACATCCCAGGACGGAACATTAATTTGGAAAAAAGTACAACGCGTTAAAAAAGGTGAACCGAGTCCTTACAAGAATGTTTGGAAAGCTAAAACAATTGGCCTGTCTGTTAGGCTATAGGGTAAAACACAAACAGACTCGTACCAGCATTTCATTTATTGTTATGTCATTAGTTTAATAACTGCCTAAGTAAGTTTCTATATATTATGACCATGATAACCTTTCCAAAGGTGTGTGTCAAAGGTAATATTTCAACACTATGAATCGTCCGTTCCCTTTTCGATGTGTTATTCTTTAGCCTTTGAAATATTCCTCCTTTAGATTGTCTCGTTGCAGAACTTTTTGTTTCATACTGTCAATGACGCAGTGCATTTGAATCATTCTTTGATCCACCCTTGGTGCCCCTTATGAATAAAACTTACCAATACAATTGGAGTTGAATTTCAACAATTTTTCGCCTAATCAAATATGCACTCAGCAATGTATATGACGAGATATTACGTTTGACACAATAACCCTTTTAGAGAGCAAAATGTCGTAATAGCATCATATTTTTCTTGAATTGCCTCTCAGATTTAGGATAACATTCTCATGTATGATCAATGTTGGCATATCCTACATGTAGTCATTAACCTCGGGTACGCATTCTATGTTCAGCCAGTCAATACAGTTTTTTAGTCTAATCTTAACAAGCTATCTTAAGGGTATGCTGCTTATATGAGGTCAACGAGCGAGAGTTTTAGACACGACGATTTAGATGAATAGCAAATATGTATTTTGATGACATTATTCAGATTCAAGTATGAAATATGTATTCGAATAATTCCAAACAGTTCAATTCCGGTGCCAATTTCTTCTTGAGCTGAGCTATACCTGTTTTTATGTTTCTAGCTCTAAGATATTCTGATATCATTCAATAAGTATAAATTGTGACATATACACGGTCATTAACCTCGGCTACTCTATCAATGTTCACCCAAACCTTCCTCTATAATAGTCATTAACCTCGAATACGCATTCTATGTTCAGCCAGACAATACAGTTTTTAGTCTAATCTTAACAAGTAATCTTAAGGGTATGCTGCTTATAGGGCAACGAGCGAGAGTTTTATACACGACGATTTAGATGAATAGCAAATATGTATTTTGATGACATTATTCAGATTTTAGTATGTATTCGAATAATTCCAAACAGTCCAATTCCAGTGCCAATTTTTCTAGAGATGAGCTATACCTCTGTTTTTATGTTTCTAGCTCTAAGATATTCTGATAACATTCAATAAGTATGAATTGTGACATATACACGGTCATTAACCTCGGCTACTCTATCAATGTTCACCCAAACCTTCCTATTTGTTTTAGCGAAAGCATCCATTCTGAACCAAA
Organism: Ophiura sarsii; assembly: GCA_035610835.1. NCBI lineage: Eukaryota > Metazoa > Echinodermata > Ophiuroidea > Amphilepidida > Ophiuridae > Ophiura > Ophiura sarsii. Next base: position 30,704,791 of record CM069458.1, read on the forward strand.
TATCGTCAGGGAATGCAACCATGTACATGCTAAAACACATTCGATATCAAGTGATATTTCGGCATCCATTTTGAACCAATTGAATAACTTCAGGAACTGCGACCCATCTGCATGCTGAAACACTGTCGATATCAAGTGATTATTGTATTTCATAAAAAAAATGTTTGTGAAACAGTTTCAAATATTTCAGAAAAATAATATTTTTTTCGTTAATCGTAACCATTAATTTCCTTATTCAATCTCAATTATTGTAACAATTGCAATCTTTCTTAACCAGCTATTTCAGGGCTTACTATCCATATACACGCTGTATTCGCACATGCTCTCCACTCCGTCGGATAGTTTATGTTATAATAAAATATTGTGCATCTCAATACAACAACACTTGACTCATTTTATTTTCAAATACAATGTATAGACAGCTAGCGAAAGCCGTGTCCGGAAACATTTTCTTTTTTTAAAGTCAACTGAAATATGGACTTTGCCCACAATGAACCATTAAATCTTTCATTAACGAAAATATTTTCACACCACTATCTACGACAATATTACCCAAGAGGGTTACTGCCAGAACCAGCACAACTTCGGGTCATAATTTGCTCTTTACTCGCCCTCGAGAACTTTTACCCTGTGAAATTTGCTGATTCACATTAAACATTCATTACTTGAGGGTAATAAGAATAATGTGACAATAATTTACGTTTCAACAACACTTCTGATGTACCACGGTTCCATGCATTTTATGTTTTAATTTTGTATGATAAAATGACGGGTTGGTTCTCGATTTTAAAGCTCTATTCTTTTGAACTACACGAAAAAACCCGAAGACAGCCGGGTGCGCGTACTGGAGCCGTATCTCTCTCCACATTAGCAGGTTTGAAAAACGCAAATACGGAAAATACCGACATGCCTCCAAATTTGTCACCATATCAGCGCCCACCCCCCTTATTTTTGACAGGGCGCCTGAGCCCCCCTTATTTTTTGACAGGGCGCCTGCGGCCCCCTCCCCCCATTTTTGACAGGGCGACAACGTTAAAAACGTGTAAAAACGTGTACAAAACGCGTAAAAAAGTGTAAAACGTGTAAAAACGTGCCAAAACGTGTACAAATATAACCACGAGGGCTCTGCCCCTTTCAACCCCCGCAAAGTAGCTCTGCACCATTGATCCCCGCAAGGGGCTGCCGCACCCTTGACCCCGCCCGCTTTGGCGCCCCCTATTGAAAAATCCTGGATCCGCCCTGCCCATGGTGAAAACAAAATGACGGCGGCGTACGGGGTCTCCTTTTTAAGTCTATGGAATATTAACATCAACTATTGATCCAAGATTGCGTTTAAAGCGCTCGTTTGTCATTCAGCAATGATAAATATTATGAATTTTCCCCTTCGTATTACGTAATGACAGATTGGTTGTGGAGTTAAGTTTTGTACTTGAATGGCTCTGAGAATGTTCTGATGGCATTTTGATGCACTAATCTTGACAAGCACATTCATTATCCTCAGCCACTCAGCATTCTTAATCAACCGACTCGTTGAGTGGAGTATTTCATCAATTCACCGAATGAAATGACAATATTTAACATTTCACTTATAGTAAGAATGGAGTGATAGGATTACGTTTCTAAAACACCTGTATCGCGTCATGAAACCCTTTAGGTATTGACGTCTCATATTTCGTCTAACTTAAGTGGTACATGTGCGTCTTAACTGTAACCCAATTTAAATGTATTCGGAGAAATTGCGTCAAATATGATTATTCCAAATATTGGTACGCGTTTTATATAGCCTTATTTGCCGTTAGGCGATTTAGAAATTGCGAATCCTTTGTATTTTGAATTGAATGTAATTTTGAATTTGGTGTTTGGTAACAAAATATGGCGCCGGCCTCAAGCATCCGTTTTCAGTTAAATAAATGTTTATTCTAATAGTAGCATGATTTCGTCACATACTTCTATCCATGACTTTTTGATTTGAGGCACCTCTATATTTGTATGTAATATTTACGCGGTATTTACATTTTTAATTGTTTTAGCGATTTTATCTTTTATTATCACTTTTAATTCTACTATATTTTCAGAGTTGGTGATGCATTACGTACTGTCAATGTTGGCATATCCTAGTAATTAACCTCGGATACGCATTCTATGTTCAGCCAGTGTATACAGTTTATACGTCTAATCTTAACAAGCTATTTTAAGGGTATGCTGCTTATATGAGGGCAACGAGCAAGAGTTTAAGACACGATGATTTAGATGAATAGCAAATATGTATTTTGATGACATTATTCAGATTCAAGTATGAAATATGTATTCGAATAATTCCAAACAGTCCAATTCCAGTGCCAATTTCTTCTTGAGCTGAGTTATACCTCTGTTTTTATGTTTCTAGCTCTAAGATATTCTGATAACATTCAATGAGTATGAATTGTGACATATACACGGTCATTAACCTCGGCTACTCTATCAATGTTCACCTAAACATATCTCTTAGTTTTAGCGAAAGCATCTATTCTGAACCAAATATCGTCAGGGAATGCAACCATGTACATGCTGAAACACAGTCGATATCAAGTGATTTTTGCTTTTTACTCGCCCTCGAGAACTTTTACCCTTTGAAATTTGCTGATTCACTTTAAACATTCATTACTTGTGGGTAATAAGAATAATGTGACAATAATTTACGTTTTAACAATACCTCACCTCTGATTTACCACTATTCTATGCACTTTATGTTTTAATTTTGTATGATAAAATGACGGGTTGGTTCTTGATTTTATAGCTCTGACAATGTTTTAATGAAATTAAAATGCACAGATCCACAGTCATTAATCTCAGATACTCCATCAACCGCCTTATTGAATGGAGCATTTCATCAATCAATAGACTTTCAATGAAACAAGTCTTTGAATGAAATGAAAATAATATGTGAACACTGCTGCACTCGTATCTAGCGATGAGCAATACGTTTCAAAAACACCTGTATTGTTCTATGATACCCACCGTTAGGTATTTAAGTCTTATATTTCGTTTTACTTAAATGTTATTAATCTGAACTGTAACCTTTTTTCACCGTGTTCTGAATATTCACATCAACTATTGATCCAAGAATGCTTCGTTTGTCATTCAGCAATGATGAATACTATGAATTTTCCCCTTCGTATTACGTATGACAGATAGATTGTTGAGTTCAGTTCTGTACTTGAATGGCTGAGAATGGTCTGATAACATTTTGATGCACCAATCTTGACAAGCACATTCAGTATCCTCAGCCACTCAACATTCGCAATCAACCGACTCGTTCAGTGGAGTATTTCATCAATTCACCGAATGAAATGACAATATTTAACATTTCACTCATAGTAAGAATGGAGTGATAGGATTACGTTTCTAAAACACCTGTATTGCGTCATGAAACCCTTTAGGTATTGACGTCTCATATTTCGTCTAACTTAAGTGGTACATGTGCGTCTGAACTGTAACCCAATTTAAATATATTCGGAGAAATCGGCGAGTCAAATATGATTATTCCAAATATTGGTACGCGTTTTATATAGCCTTCAACCTAATTTAAGTGCTGATTTAGAAATTGCGAATCCTTTGTATTTTGAATTGAATATAATTTGGAATTCGGTGTTTGGTAGCAAAATATGGCGCCGGCTTCAAGCATCCGTTTTCACTTAAATTATTGTTTAATCTAATAGTAGCATGATTTCGTCATATACTTCCATGACTTTTTGATTTGAGGCACTTCTATATTTGTATGTAATATTTACGCGGTATTAACATTTTCGTTTTAGCGATTTTAGGTTTTATTATCACTGTCAATTCCAATCTACTTTCCAATATGATATCACTGTAATAACAGTGTTTAGAAATCACGGATAATGTTTAGAGAGTTAAATGTTTAGAATTTTAAACGATGTTTATAGATCCTAAATACAATTCGTACGATTGTTGTGTGTTTATATAGATGTTTAAGAGCTAAACAATTCAAGTGTTTAAATAAATGCTAAGCATTTGACTCTCTAAACACGTATATGTCCGGTATTTTCATGTAGCGTTTACAATATTTTCACATAACTTTGACGGACGGGAGGTTTTGATATAACTTTCACGGGCTATTTTTCATAATGACATCCCAGCCAAGACGTATGCATGGGCACTTTACGGGCCCCATATGAGCCGGCCCACATTGGACCTTTAATATTTTGGCTACTTTGTCCTAAAGGGGCCCATGCATGGGTTCAATGTGTGATTTGCATGGGTTTAACTAGGACCAATATTATCAGGGTTTTAAATGGGCTTGCCCGTATAATTGGTAATTAGTAAATTATCTATATTTACACTCGAATAAATGACTGGCAATTGTAAGAACAATTCAATCATTTTGCTCTTCTCCCAATTTTTTTCTTCATGGGTACAGTTTTTGGTGAATTAATATTCTTACTTGCCATTTGAAATGGTTCAAGTTGCAGATCAAATCATTAGTTGAAATGTATATACAATCCAAAGTGTTACGAAACCAATATAACCAACCTCCGTGCGCATGTGTTGAATTGTCCTATGTAAACCATGTGGGGCCCATGTGGTCAGACTGAATGGGACCCTGATAGGTTTACCCAAACGTAGCCCATTATGGCCCTTAATTGTAAAACCCATATGGGACCCATGTGGTCAGCCTATATGGGACCCTTATAGGTTTACCCAAACATAGCCCATTATGGCACTTGTAAAACCCATATGGGATCCATGTGGTCAGCCCGCACATACCCTTGCCCTCATTAGCCCTGATTGCCCACATGTAGCCCGTATGGGGCCCATGGATTTGTGCTGGCTTGGATATGCAAACTATGCGAGATATTCGCCCGCATGTCATTATTCACAATTGATTCACGGTATTTCCATCTGGCATTTGGCGCATTTCGGGGTGTTGTAAAATGGCTTTCAAGGTGGTTTGAATTGCATCGAAAAGATTCGATGTATACGCGATACGTGAATGTCACATATGTGACAAGTTAGTATACGTGTACATTGACTTTAAGGTCTATGATTATATAGAATGAATTCACCAAAGACATGAAAGAAAACAGGTCGCTATAATTTAAGTAAATTTGTTCTAGTTAAATCCAAGCCAAGATTATAGTCGATTCCTTCATTATCGATAAGGCAAAATCGAAAACAAACTCGGAACGTAATATTATACAAGACCTCATAGTCATATCACAAAGAAGATTTTAAAGACACCTCCACAATGCATTGCGTTTTTGCAAAATGCCCTTAATCTGGTCTCCAATTCGTCTCAGTCCCCATAGACATATGCACACAATCATGGCATCATAATACAGTCATCAAAAAAAGTAACTATACAGGTAATAAATGGGTAAAAATATATATCCTACCTAAAAAAAAAGAAAATTATAAAGTATGAGATTTTGCACGCTAAGATCGGTTGAATATTGAAAAAGTGACAATCCAAAATGTAAGGTTAAGTCACATTTTCATTTTCACATTTTACTTTTCAACACGGGGAGAGTATGACAGGTAGCGTGTGTGTGGCGTATTGATCCATCTGAACAATACGACCGGTCGACTATCAAACCTGCGCATGCATCCCCGATTGCACTACCGGTAATCTATAATGTACCCGTAGCTGGGTCCGCGTGTAGAAAAGAAAAATGTGAAAATGAAAATCGGACTTCACCTTACATTTCGGATTGTCACTTCCTCAATAATCACCCACACCTGGTGTTCAATATCTCATATTAAAGAAGGCAAACTTTTCCAACAACTTTATAATTAAATAATTTTAGGTAGGATATATATTGTTAGAGTTAAAAGCCCATTTATTACCTGTATAGTTACTTTTTTGATGACTGTAGTGCATTCATCGTTGGCGCTCTTACATGTCGTAGGTTCTAGTTTACATCAATGAATAAATTAGTTATCAGTGTTCCTTTTTCTTATTTCTAAAACTTAAGAGCTCGACAAATTCATCGTGTGAAAAAAGCTTTAGTTGGCTGGCGTTCGCAAAATGCATTGTGGGAAGACCTTAAAATCTTCTTTGAAGTCATATATCCAAGGAAGATATTGGATTATTAAATAGTGTTAAAATGTTCTTGTCAATCTTCAACCAGTGCTAACGAAAGAACCGCAATGATCACAATACCTTATAAACATTGATTTTTGTAAAAGAATATAAGGATTCGGTCAAGGTCATAATCAATATATAAATAGTTGTTACGTTTTCCCGCGCAGTTTATATATAAAAACATTAAACGTCTGACCGGGATGTGCTTATTTACAACAACAAAATCAAATGCAGAGTGCATGTTCAACTGGCTTACTGTATAGGTGAAGTAATTAATAGATGAATCTTTATCAATTCAATTAATAATGAACAGAGAGGTGAAACGATGGAGTAGCAACCCGAACTTAATTCATATATGTTTTTTTTTGTAGTTGAGCAGTTGATTTGATGAAAATGTTAGATGACAGTTCAATCAGTTGTCATCAGTCCGTTGGCTTCATTCTGATTTCATCCGCATCATTTTGATACCGTTAACCACGGAGGACAGTTATATTCGAGAGGCTCTATAGTCATGATGCTGTCTGTGGGTTGGGGGGGGGGGGGGGGGGGGGGGGGTTGGGGGGGGGGGGGGGTCGTGGTGGATACGCTAAATATATATATATAAATGACGTTAATCCGTGCCAACTGGTTGAGAGTACTAAATTAGGTCATCAGTGCAGGATTTTTTCATATTAAGTGGTCATTCGGTGTGGGTTCACAAAAATAAATATTAAATATTGAATATTGGTGTCTTTGACAGTTGAAATTGGCTTTGTAGCGAAAGATATAATCTACCGGTTATTTACATGGCAAACTATTAGTGCTCAAAATTGGGCGCATTAAAAGCTAGCGTGAGTATCTGGAATTGCAGATTTTAACACAAAAATGACCACCACTTTATTAGAGATTAACATTTCTAATAAGGTGGTGGTCATTTTCGTGTGAGCTGATTGGGGGTAGAACTTGCCCTCCAAAAGGCCGCGCCAACATGTAATCGATTGATAGGCACGTCATGGCGAGTATATTGGGCTGTTCCGTTTTAAATCCATACCCCCCCCCCCCCCCCCCCTATGGAAGACATTAACAATCTTCCTACACTGTTGTTAGAAAAAAGGGTGCTTAACTGATTCTTGGCTGTCCCGTATATGGAACCATTAGGGTTTAAAGGTTCTTTGATTTTAAAGGACCCAAAAGGGTTCTGTAGAGAACCTTTAAAGGGTCTAAAGACCCATTTTGCCCATTTTTTGCCAATTTTGAACCTTAAAATGGTTCTTTTTTGGAACCTTTTAAGGTGCTATAAAGGGTTCCATGATATACGGGACAGCCAAGAACCCCTGAAGCACCATTTTTTCTCTAAGAGTGTATGTACAGAGAGTGTGAAATTCAAACGGGTATTAAACCTGCATGGGTGACTTCATTTAAAATCTGCATTCCCGGTGTAGAATATTAAGGTCATGTCTGCCATAGGGAGGTGTATGGATTTCAAATGGAATAACCCATTTGCGTCCCCCCGGAGATGTCGTATATATCGATAATTCTTTTTAATCCTGCAGCGCAAAGGCAATATAAACGCGTATTCACCTGTCTACTATGATAATAATAGTCCACCAACATCATCAAATCCCTGAACCAGTTGGATGAGTCTTTTTCATGAAAGGTAAACTGTCCAAAGCTGCCTTTTATAGGATTTTCTTATCACTGTTGAACAACCTTGATTACCATAAAATCTCTATACAATGATCCTTCTGTAAACTGTTAATATAGATACGCGATCATTGATACCTGCAAAGATACTTCTCATTATATTCATGTCAAGTCAGCGCAGGTAAACTTATTCGAATGAAAGGTCAATAACGGGGTCAACGGTGTTATGATTTGTAACAGTAAATTGAGTTAGGGTTATACATTTGCAGCAAGCAGCCATTAGTTTCGAAAATGCCCTTTTAGGTAGATGTGTGGCAATTTATGTTTGCTCTTGTGAATGAAGCAGCTGAGTGATCGGTCATGAGAAATGAAACGGGGTAGAATAATAGAATACCGATCGGTTACAAAAATGAAGTCGGTCTAAAGCGGCATTACGATTGACAACTCAATATTTAACCAGGGGGGGGGGGGGGGGGGGGGGGGGGGGGGGGGGGGGGAGGGAAGGGATTACTCGATATATGTTATGCACTACGTGCAATCAAACTATCAAATTACCCAACTGTTATCATGTAATAATATGGCGAGATCAAGTATAAATTCATTAACAAACAAAATGAGAATATTATATTTCTGCAAATAATATATTTTAAATACAGAAAACGACAAGACGGTGCTTCATCTTAGCCTTGAGAGTGGTATATATTACGTTAAACTTAAATATCCCATGTTATGCCAATATTGCTATACGAGCCCATTCTCCCACTAAGACATACTAAATATTAATTAACAATATTGCCCATCTAATTGTTTTCTTAAATTCAAAACCATTTACATTTGCCTTTAAAAATACGATTTTGCCGCATTGTTGGGAACAAACGCATGGATGACTTTGAGCATGTATCTACTGAACCATTCATTCGCGCTCGCGGTAATTTAGTTTCTGATAGCCCGTCTATCATTAAACCCTATTACTTCCTGGAGCAGGGGAAACTTGGTGTGTATGTGTGGTTGGCGTCTCTTGTCTATGGTAACCAGAGCATGAGCCAATCAGATGTCGCGCTGCTAAGCCCGCGAATTTGGCCTTTGTTTGTATGCTGGGGCAGTGGCCCAGCATCCTCTCGCTTTTATCTCAGTCATTATCTCGTTGGCTCGCTTCACGAGAGCAGTCCACCCAATGAACCCCTTGCAAAATAATAATGTCAAACCTGACTGGAATTGAAAGTTGCGACTAGTCCTTAACATTTCTTTGTTTAGCCAAAACCTGGCCTAACACATAATTGTGATCATTTTGGAACCACTACTATTTTATCATTATGATTATTATATTGGAGTGGATTATCCAAGCATTTCACTATTTCCGAAGACCTTGAGATACGTACAAAGTATTCTTTTTTTCCACACACAAATTGACAACGTAATTTGTGGGTGAAAACATGTAACAATTGAAAAATATTGTTTATTTGATGCACCTTGACCAACACATTAATAATTTCAACTTTTTTCTGAACGTGTCGTTCACTCATTATTTTGATCTTAACTCATTTTACTTTGCCAAACCAAAAAACACTGCCAACCCAAGCTCCCTTCAACACCATATGTTTTCCATAAACACAGTATACAGGCAGGGAGAGGCAAGAGTGCTCAGAAGAAGCCCTCCTCCTCTTCCCCCTGTTCGTGGGCAGTCAACCCAAGGAACCCTTTTTGCACTAGGGCAAACCAACGCGAGGGAGGGTGGGTGGGAATTTTGAGAAAGTGAGAAGATGACTTCTCGCTTTGAAGACACGAACTAATATGATTCAAGATTTCGAACGTGGCGACTACAAAAACAACAGGGGGAGGGACGTCAACAACCGGCGCTGCCGAATGATTGGCCAATTGATCCAACGGAAATGACGACACCAGACCCGACCATTCTAGCCCTGGCGGTAAAGTGGAAATTCTTTCGACGGCTCAATAATTTCTGATTATCATGTTGTCGCTTTGAAAGGAGACAATTGTTGTGCAAACAGCTGCACAGATATCTGTAGCTGTACAAGTGCTATTGTATATCTTTATACCTTTGTTTAAAACATATCAGTGTGCAAAAACATAACATTTAATATATATTAAACAATGACTATCTAAAACTTCTATTGGTTATCGACATTCAACTTCTGGTGGCAAGTCGACTTGTCCGGCGTGATACGCTACAGTCCTGTCGGAAAAGTTTGCGGCGTATAAATCTCTCATTTTAAAATCATTATAATTCTGAGTTTTTGTATAGTCCGACGGTCCGGGATGAAAAGAGTACATTATTTGATAGGTGTCTCTGAGTACTAGGATGTTGTCTCTGATTACTAGAATGCTGGCCACCAAAATGCTGCGGTTCCGTTGAATATCCGTATAAAAGTCTAGTGCTACCACCGGGTGTGGGATCTGCCGCGGACGACGATCCCGTACAACTCGAAAGAATACGCTCTCAAACCGAGCTCAACGAAATCCTCGCGACTAGTGCAAGACGACTGACTGGAGTCTACTTCATCGCTGCTGTTACATCCGGGGGCCATCCTCCCCACGTAATTGGGATCGGCTCTGACGGCGTCGAAGGCTTTATCGCGACAACAGCAACAGGCTATGAGAGATAGGATGACGAAGATGACGATAATGACGGCTACGATTATGGCGAAAAACGTTCCCATCCAGGTCAACCAGCCAGAGCTTTTTGTTTCTGGTTCTTCTGTCGGATCAGCTGCAAAGAGAGAAAGAGAAAAAACCTACAACTGTTAATAAAATATAATCGACAGCGGCAAGTTTCACGTGCTGTATAAATTGATTGTTATTATCTGTCAGGTTGCCATATAGGGCTATGATAACGGATTGGCGCAAAAATAACGATTAACCTTCCATTTGAAGGTGTCTGACACTACAAGGATGAGCATTCCATCAAGCTGTAGATGTATACGAGGGTCATTCCATAAGTTCTAGTACCTCCTCCTCCCTCGTAACTTCGCTATTATATAACCTACCCATCTGAAATTTACCACGAATGTAGCTCTGAATCTCAGCTACATTGATAGGGCATTGCTTGATACCTGTCTTGCTTTGATATGCATGTGCATTGATCATCTTGATGCCCACTTATCTTTGCTTAATAGTGCAACGGATCGGAAACGACCGAAAATGCAAAACATCTCAATTGTGCTTATCAATATTGGTCAACTCTGAAAGACGTATATAAAACACCTTTCATTCACGTTAAACTTTCTAAATATTGCTGATTGATTTGTAAAAGACTCTGAACCATCTGAATACAGCTGATTTGTTGGCGAAACATTCCGTCTGTTTAGCCATTACCAGTTAAGGGCCATCACCACTAATGTCAATATCATTAGGCGCCCACACACCACTATTTTGTTCACATTAGCCGGCCCCTAACTGAGCGCCCGAGTACACAGCTACTCAGACCGGTTGCTATACGAGCTCTGCTTGAGTGCACACCCATATACGGAGACTCCGCCCTTTTGCATCATAGTGCACGTTTTCACACTTCCCTGCATCAATGCAATACCGAGTTTTTTGGCCCTGGTTATAGAGTACAATAAGCGCTTCAACCTGTTTTGAGCAAATTAGTGCTGTACAATTTTTGTCATGTGTTAAAGTGATATCTTTCTTTCACAAAGGTCTTCAGAGCTCGTCATGGAAAGGGGGTTGACTTCCAACTTCACTGAAGAGAAGATGTTTGAAGGTTACAATCATAAAAAACCTCTGATGAAATGTCAAAAGTATTTGAAATTTACCCTTTGAGGTCACACTATTAATTGCATGATCAGTGCAACCCAGACACAGTATGATTTATAGCACCATCTGGTATTTGCCACTGGTATATCAATTTATGTGTCTGCTGCAAGACAAGAGTTCATATTGCTTCTAACCTTGTGAATATAATGATTATATTGTATTATGTGTATAGGTGTTGTTTACCATTAACCATAACCAGTGATTAAGACGTGTACCTGCAACTCATCGAGAAAAGGGCAAATCTGACACATATGTTTTGGTGCATTTTTTCCATTTCCCTCATTCGAAATCGCCCTGTAAATTTGACAGTACCAGTCAGATATCAAATCCATGTTACTTGGATGTGTAGCTAGGACATGGAGTTACAATCAGGGAAATTCCAAATGGCTTTAGCTTATGTATTATCAAAGTTAAGAGGGAGGAGATGGAACTTATTGAATGACCCTCGTTAATGATGTTCTGTGCCTGTTTAGTGCAACAAAAATAGGTCAAAATAGCAAAATATCTCAATTGTGCTCATTAATATTGGTCAACACTAAGAGACGTATAATACACCTTTAAGTCACGTTAAACGTTATACATATTGCTGATTGATTTGTTAATGACTCTGAACCATCTGCATACAGCTGATTGTTGGATAAACCTTCCATCTGTTTAGCCATTACCAGATCAGTGCCATCATTACCAATGCCAATACTCCTGCTGCAAAAGTCATATTTTTGTTTCAAAAAGGTCTTCAGAGCTCTTCAGGGGAAAGGGTTGAATGGAAGAATTCCAAAAGAGACGATGTTTCAAGGTTACAATCATAAGCAAACCTCTGATGAAATGTCAATAGTATTTGAACCTTTGAGATATCACTATTAATTGCATGATCAGTGCAACCCAGACACAGTATGATTTATAGCACCATCTGGTATTTGCCACTGGCATATCAATTTATGTGTCTGCTGCAAAACAAGAGTTCATATTGCTTCTAACCTTGTGAATATAATGATTATATTGTATTATGTTTATAGGTGTTGTTTACCATTAACCATAACCAGTGATTTAATCGTGTACCTGCAACTAATCGAGAAAAGGGCAAATCTTACACATATTTTAAGTGTATTTGTTCCATTTCCATCAATCTATCGCTTTGACAGTACCAGTCAGATATCAAATCCACGTTACTCGGATGTGTAGCACAGGACATGGAACTACAATCAGGCAAATTCCAAATGGCTATAGCTTATGTATTAGCAAAGTTATGGGGGAGGAGGTACGACTTATTGAATGACCCTCGTTAATGATGCTTTGTGCCTAACACGCTCGGATCGAGATTGATTGGATCTTACACATAGACACAGGATCCCGCCCTTGTTATGCGGACTAGAAGAACGTTCAAGCTTGACAAATGGATATTGATCGAGAAACGGCGAAAATATTGCAAAGATAACACTTTCTCATTTATTTCGATCAAAATATATTTTTCTCGGCCATATGAGATAGTATTCAGAGAGATGTTGGTTGAGAAAATTTAGTTTTTATGTAATGTCTCATTTTTATGTCAAATAGGTTTATACCTCTTTCAATATTGCATTTACTTAGGGTTTTTGTGAAGAACTTTCAATAATTTGTGAAAATATCAATATCATAGTTATTTAAACATTTTCCGCATATCAATGGAAAGCTGATGTGTTCATCTTTCTAATGATAACAAATTTGTAGCATGTACTTGTTACAGTGCGTAAGCCACTCATTTGAGAATATAAAGATGTCTCAATCTGAATGTGCCGAAATCGCCACTTTTTTGTCCTCAAAATCAATAGAGCATCTCTTTTTACTGAAGTTGTCAATGTATAACACTTCATTAAACAGACGGCGGGGTTTTTCTTCTGAGCATAAAAAACTGGTGAATTTGGCTCATTGGGATCGAGACCTCACCACATTCTCAAGCAAGTGGTTAAGCACTGAAACAAGTGATTGCTACAAATGAAGTGTCGTTGGAAAACTGAACGCATCGACTTACCATTGATAAGTGAATATGTATATGTCACGAAATAGTTGACAAATTGAAGACAAAAAATCCGAACTTTTTGAGGCGTTCATAATCACGAGAATTATAGAAGATGAAGTCTGATGAAAATGAACCGTTCATCGTATACTTTAAGGTCAAGTTTATGAGCAAAAAAACTATCGATTTGGTTAGATAGCAATAATTGATGTCAAGCTGAATCTTATGTATGCTAGAATATTTACACAGGAAGAATTTAATCAATGAATTTCTAGTGTGCGCCAAGTCGTTTTAAGCTATGTGTGTGTCGGACCACTATTCAGCCCTGTCATGAAATAACTCTATAAAAACACTGAGTGGAGAAGTTATATACGCTCGTACAACTATCACACATGAGTTAAAATCAATCGGACACGGTGAATGTATGTGATAATTTAATATGTTGAAATTGTTAGAAGTATTTACACTTTCACCGTGCCATCTCGATTTTAACGTTAGTTTTGTGTCACAACAGCCACTACAAGGGCCATGCTGTTGTCGCAAGAGACTACCAATGCCCAAACTAATCACCGCTCTTTTTAAACATGTCATGTCATACAGGTGCTATGAAACACACATAGTATCAGTTCTTAACGACATTTCAACAGAGATTATCATCCCTGTACTAGAAAATCTTTGAATTAATGCATGCATGAAAAACATCTTTAGTTTGTCTAATCATGACCGTTGTATTTAGCGTATATCATGTATATCTTGGGTTCTCCTGGGTATGCATTATATTAATTCCCTTATCATTTACTCAGACGCGTTGGGGGGGGGGGGGGGGGGGGGATCTGCAACTGAAAGTAAACTTCAGCGAGGCCATATTTGAGTTTTAGTTCATCTGTTGTATGATTTCCAAATTATTCTTTGATAAAGTGACAGGATAAAAGATTAAGACGATCCCTAACCTGCTGGAGTATATGTGTTGCGTTCCTCACTTACACAATGATTCATTGATTGACAATACTTTAATATTTGATACAGACAATAATCATACCTCTACCTCCAATTGGCTTATTTAGTGCAAGATGAAGTATTCAGTGTGTCCTAAAAATACAATGTGACTGTAGGTGATTGTAACTTCCTAAATAAGTGTCGGAATGGAACATTCAAACGGAGAATAAATCATTTCTCCGTAATTACTGAACTGAATCAAATGCGGTTTCCCTCATAGCAAACCAACTAGACTTTACGATCACCTAAAGTCACGTTGTAATTATTTAAGGGACGCCATGTACAATAGATGTACGGACCGAGATATTGCCTCTTCACCCCCTAATAAGTTACCAATGGTGTCGACATTTGTAGATTAAGCAAGGCAGCTTCATTTCCCCTATTACCCGGACTTATGTTTTAATGTTTTGTTTGATGCTTGATGCTTTGTTTGTTTACAAGGGTCAAACCACCTATCCTACTGGTCAACAAACAGACGCAGCCCGCATTATGTTTTTTTAAAATTTATACCGTGTGTCAGGAGCTATCAACGCGAATACTCGACTAGTTTAATCAGTTCCAAATTGGCAAAGCCTTCTTACGGCAGCGATTAGCGAATGAATACAGAAGGACCCGGGCGCATCATAAGCATTACGGCCAAAACTGCTTGCGTGTGGCCATAATTACTTTTGCGCAAAGAGAGATAAAAACCGAATATTTCTCGCCAATATGGAACTGATTAAACTATGTATGCAATATGATATGTATAGGTACATCTTACGATGTCGGTAAGGAAGAACTATTTCACAGGGAAAGCATTTTACACAGAAATTCACATTGCTGCGGGCGTAGCATGATTAACGAAAGACGTTGTTCCGCTCGGCTATATTTCGCTCAAATGAGTTTGAAGTCTTTCTGATAGAAAATAGAAATTTGATTGATGATAGACCTATTGATATTTTGATATTGGAAATCAAGAGCGCTTCCATAGACAACACACACAGTGTTATGATGAAATACAGGGTATCCCAATAATATATACCGGGCATTTATTTGGCTATAAATACCATTTATATTGGTCCGTAGTGCTTGTGATTATAATATAATATACATTAGTCATTTTAGATTTTGAAAAACGGTCGCCTCTTCAGTAGTAATTCTTGAATGTCTCGTAAAAATGGTAGATTCCAATTTTTACCGAAATTATCTCTTTTGAAAATCTATAAAACCACTATATCATGTTCGGCACAATTTAATGTGTGTTGAAATAATAGGCTATGCAGATAAGCTGCTGTTTCCTGATTCACATTTCTCTAAAAGTTGGTCTCTAAAAATTGATTAATATCAACTGTTTGTGATGTTAAAACAAGTCAATATTTTCATGGTTTAAAGGAATTGTTCAGCTTGAGTGACTTTTATCCTCTCTTTGGCGGATCAATAGTGCAATGGTGTCAGGTTGTATCATTCGAATTGCGCTGCGCTGAAAGTGAAAACAGGTTTTCCTCGATTTCAATAAAAACTCATACCACAATTAGCAGATTACATGTAGGTAAACATGCTAATCATTATATTGCACCGTATTCGATTTAGATGAAATTGTTGTTTTTATATTTTTATATCTTTTAAACACGATATAAATCATTCTTGGATACCCTTTGTTTTCATAATCTACTAAAATAGATGTATGTGGATTGTAATTGATTTTGGAATTTGATGTGTCGATGTTATACATATTCGTGTTTTGATTCTCCGATGATTGCTATATGAGTCCTATCTGCTTTTGAATGACTATCTTGCTACTTGAGTCTGAAATTCAGTAGCTAAACATGTATTAATGTCATTATTAGCCTCTATTTATGTCATTGTCATAGTCATGATAGTGGTCACGTTTTTGTCAATGCCTTATTCTCTGAGCTTCATAATCAAATCGGTCAAGTATTCAATTGTTAATCTTGATCTTACGTACCAACAACACTATTTGAAAAGAGGAACACAAAAGGGAGGCGACTTTACTCTTTAATCAGAGCTTGTATATCATAGAGGTTATCCATGTAGCCGTGCCACAAGTGGTAGTCTATGGACATTAACTACAGCGCCATAAGAATGTAGCATGTATGTAGAATTTGGGGCAGAGGACTTCTTTAGTGATATAGACACAGTTTCGTAATCCTAAAACTAATCCGTTATCAATCAATAACACGTGGCCACTATACTACCATTTACATGAATGTAATGCATGACCTTCAATACCACGTGAGCTGCTCAAACTATGACATGTTCATTAGGCGTGCAATTTAAAGGCAATCCGTCAAACGTGTGTATTATAGTTCCGAAAAACTTAAACAGACTTAAAAAGATGGATGGTGCCGTAAATAAGTCCTTCGCGTGATTTCTTTTATTATTTCCACTCAGTTTTGTTTTATTTGTTTTGTGCTTTGTGTTTCTCCAAGAATAGGAATGGCACAAACGTGTAATATTCGAATCAATGAGGACAACAGACAAACAGTCAAAACGTTATTGACTGGCCATGGCTTTCGTGTCCAGTTTGATTAAATTTGATTTCATTTAAAAAAATAAAATAAAAACCAACGAAAAAGATAGATTCCTTGTTCATTCATGATAAAAATAAAACACTGTCAAGAATTTGAAAATTATGACCTTTCCAAAAGAATTGTATTGTATTGTATTGTCTCATTGTACTCCATCCATGCATGTCTTTACAAAAATACTAAGTCGTTGAGATTGATTTAAATGTTTGTACTATTTAAAAACGATTGTGATAACATTAAAATTAAAATTAAAAATAGTAGAAAGAGAGAAAAAAGAGGGAAAACCCACATTAAAGACAAAGATAGATTCACTATTTATTCATGGTAAAAACAAAGTTAAGAATTTGATATACACCGTAATTATTTATAAACTTTCCAAAAGAAGAAGTCTTGAAGTGAGATTCGAACCAGGTATTGTCATCTGGAACCTGTGATCACAATTGTCCTAGCCCAAACGTCGGCTTTACCAATTGATCTAAACGGGACTGCTATGTCAGATACTGTTTTATAACTACATGTATGATTGATGGGTCGGTATAAAATGGACGGCCCTCTATCTTATTGGAAATAAATTGATTTAATAATAGCCATTCAATTATAATCCTGTGAGACCAGGATTATAGTGG
The DNA here is from genome assembly GCA_035610835.1 of Ophiura sarsii. NCBI lineage: Eukaryota > Metazoa > Echinodermata > Ophiuroidea > Amphilepidida > Ophiuridae > Ophiura > Ophiura sarsii. The sequence continues at coordinate 30,722,419 of CM069458.1, forward strand.
TTTGCATAGTTACTCATTTTGTTGCTTAACTTGATCTACCAACCTAATATGCATCATCATAATTCTCCCTTAAATCATGATGAAGGAAACGTTTAAGATTACTGTGTGAAACATTTAAAATAAGCCAATGAATACATTTTGCTGTAGTTAATTTGTAGTATAAATGTGTTTTAGCTTATAAAAAGGTTAGACTATTAAGATCATTACTTTTTACAATCAAATTAATTATGCGCTTGTTTTTAAAAAAATAAAAATAAAGCTTGTATAATTGAGTAATAGTTGTACATGCAAGTTTACATTATTTCTATATCACTAGAATTTCAAAAGAAATTGCAAAGGGTGTATTTGAGAATCGAACCACCAACCCCGTGATACTGAAGTTGACGCTTTACCAATTGAGCAATTCGTCTGTCCATGAAATTATTTAGATAGTAATACAACATTATAGTATTGAATATCGAATACACTTAACACATTCGTGCTAATTTCTGTAGATCAAAAGAGGGCGCTCATACCTTTTTATCTATTTTCAGCTTATTAACTATTAGTCAATGGGGGCTTATAGATGAAGTTTAACGGTATGTGGGGCTATAATAGGTCTATAATAATAGGCAATTAGTATGGGTCGTGTAAATATTACTATCTTCAGAAGATAGCAATTAAGGACACAATGACATGTTATGTTTTCATGGCATTACAAAATACCACTATGGGAAATAAATAAAGTCACATACAAAAGAATGCAACATGAAGACGAAGCTCTATCTATATAAGATAGAAGAACGAAAAATCCTTTTGAAATGACTGTTCACACGCATTTTACTACATAAATTCTTGGAAAACTGTGAACATCGTGTGCATCCTTTTGGTACCATAATAATGTAGGCTTATATGTAAGATACCGTGACCATGATTTAAGAAACAGCGTAAAATGTGGGTCTAAATTATCAATCAATTAAATAAAAAAATCAATCAATCAACCATTAAACAAAATAAAATACCTTCCCGAGATTCGAACCCGGGCCACCAGAACTCAAAGCCCATTAGCCATGTTAGCTAACCGCTACACTAGACGGGCTTGATCTGTTATTGCGTGTCAATTATATACTACTTATAAAAGTCATGTATAGGAATGGTGATTCATTCTCAACGGATCACCATCACAAATCATCTGATTTTGTCATTATTATGAAATGCAGAATTGTTTTTTCAATGGATTAGTGTTTATTGAACTTATTTTAAACTTATAGGCTATTTATGGGAAGAAATGTATGTTTCAACGGTTCACCGTGTTGAAATAATAAATATATGACACTGGTCACGCGTTATGAACTCGCCTCCCAATAGGGTGGTGCCGTTACATTTTTTTAGTTTTATGCTGTCATTTCCTCAAATATTTTCAAAACCACAAAAGCTATCTCAACAAATTTGGTATCATTTTAAAGCCCTAATAACGAGCTATCTGTCTGCAAAATGGCATTGGTATAGCTAATACAGAATGGGAGATACAGCTGTTTGATGTTTGGGGACCAGGGGTGGTGCTGGAAGGGGTGTTTCTGGAAGGGGTGTTTCCTGTACAAACTCAATGGGGATAATCCCATGTGTTGTTCTTTTTACAATAACTAGTCATCTCCTAATGTTACAAACACCATTCTGGTCCCATTTTAAAGGATAATTAGTAGTCTTTAAGTATGTGGTTCAACAGACTTGTCAACTATTTGTAACAACTAATTAATTATGGATAAGACAATGAACATCAGCTTTCTTCCTATTCGCTACACAGTAAACATGAATAATCAGCCTCAATTTACCGGATTTATAAAAATGACAATAACAGAAACAGTTTTCAACCTATGATAGCAAAAGTATACATTTTTGGAAAGCTTGTAACTAGAGGAATTCAGAAATGCAGTTTATATCAGGCAAGGGTTCATCCTTAAACAAATATTTTTGAAAATTCTAAAAATATATAAAATAAAAATTGGAGATATTCACTAGCCGGTATAATTACCATACCGACGTAGTAACTTTAACAATTATATATCATCTAATGGGTAATTTCATGAGGAATTCAAATATGTAAAGTAAATAATGATAGGGGGTAGGTATAAAAAATATATGGATCTCGAATTAAAAATTAAAAACTCTGATATTTTCCCGAACATTTCCGATCATACCATTTTAGTTCTTAGTCGTACTATAATTTTAATGGCATATTTGGTTTCCTCATGAAATTTCCCTTCAGAAAATATATACTTTTACTACCTCAGGGGGGCATACAAGCAAATATAAATGTGTAAAGTTAAAATCATGTCGTGAAAGCCAAAATCCGTGTGTAACGCGAAAGGAGGCGAGCTTAAAACACATGACCCACTATAGATTTACTTTTATTTCATCAACGGTGAACCGTTCGAAAGTAGGTATGCAGTGATTCCTATTTTCTTTAAAATGGTCTTTAAGACGGGTTTTTGTCCACTAATCAACTATCCATGGAAAAAACAGTTCGGCATGTCGTAATAATGACACATTTGATCATTTTTCACGGTGAACCGTTGAAAATGAATCACCATTGCGCAATGACAACACGTGCATTGATCAAGTAAAAGTCAGTTACATCATGCATACAAACCGTTTGGTGTAACGGTTCTGCCGTGAGACTTGCACGCATTTGCCCTGGGTTCGATTCCATGTCCAAACTTCTGTTTGATAAATGATCTTCATTTATTTCATTTTCTTAATATGTCTAACGATCATAATTTCCATTATTGTTTTTGATCGCCACTATCATTATGTCATCTATATATTTGTTGAATGATAATAACGTTCTTGACTTTGTTAATGTTTTGCTGTATTTAACACTTTCTACGCGGCTATTATTTTTACCATACACAAAACAGATTTTACAGAAACCTTCCCCAACTTACAAAGTCTATCACAAGGGTTACTGAACCAATACTAGGAATGTTTGTACTTATTTTAATGCATTTGTCAAGGTGATTCCAAATATTGTGATGAAATTCAATAATCTTGACATTTTTGAAACAATTGGTGACATTTTGGAATGTCGTCTGCAGCTGCCTGCCGCGTGGAAAGTATATTAATAATGTTATTCAACAATCATTGCTGATTTACTCGCTCTTTAAAAGATATAGGAGGGGGGTATTATTACGGTGAACGCATGGCTTGACAACTTTGGTTTATTTTCAAAACAAAACATGCATCACACTTTTGTGATACCTTAATTAAGTTCAAAAAGACTGAATTATACACATATATGTAAATATCTAAATATATATATTTAGGCACTTTATTAGGTTCAACTTTTTTATATTTTTTGTCAATTCTGAAATAACATGTTTTTACGTATATGCTACGTTAGTATTGAGTGACCGATGACTTGATGCATATGTGTCAATTTCAGGAAATATTAACACTATTCCTGTGAATAATTGGGCGAAATCTGATCACAATCCGACATTTCGTTTGAAAGACTGATGGTGAATTTAGCATTTCGCTCAGACAATCAAGGAAAAAAAGGTTGGCACACTTTCCCCTCTCCCCCAAGGCAATGTGGCTCACACTATGACGGAGAGGCAAGCTACGGTAAGCTGCGGATTGCAATTTTGAAATTCCCGTCAATCATCGTGTGTTGCCGTCGGGTGTCGCTGACGAATCCGCTAGCCACCGCAGACGGCCGAACATACCAAGTGGGTACACATGCGCGTCCAAGCACCTCTGAAATGGACCCTAAATGGCGTAAACCAGAACACTATTTTGATACCCCTAAATGGCGTAACACATACAAACCCTATACCTATACGGCGTTACCAACACTCAATAATGCACCCCTACAGCAGCCGTTCCTTGCCGCCAGCCAATCCGCTGCCAGCCGTCTTTAACTCGTTCCTTGTTGCCGGGCTCCGTCGAAACATCGTCACTCGCCGCTCAGACAACGTCCGATTTTGGTCGCTAGACTCCGTTCCCTGCCGTAGCCATTCGTCCCTTGCCGTCGTGTTGTCGCTGAAGGTCGTTCCCACCCGTCAGCGAATCTAGCTTTTTCCCTTTTACCGTCGTTTTGCCGCCAACATTTTGTGATTTTCACGTCCGTCGCCCTCCGTTGGTTATCTACCGCTACTATGTGAGCCAGCCTTAAACATGTTAAAAAGGTTGTTGGATTGCCCTTTCCCGACTGACCGTAAACATCGGGAAAACTCAGTCGCGTGCCTAAAATATATCCATGCCACCAGACTTTGTCTTTTTAATATCAAAATGTAGTTAAATTATAAACCTCAGTGTATTCCAATGTGATTTGGTCATTCTTTTGAATCTATTTTTTTTAAATCTACCTATACCGACCCCCTAAACAAAATTGAGGTGAAAGGGCAATCCAACCTTTTTAGGCCTTATGATTCCAAACTGCGACAATCAAGCCATTTTTTCATGTGATTAAACGAGGATTATAATCTATAGGCCTATTTGTTGTAAGGGAATTTGTTGAGAATATTATTTACACAAATAAATTTGTATCTATGATAAGTTGTCATAATTTGATAGTTTTGTGTTGTTTTTGTGTGTTATGAGTAAAACAATTCGGTATCAAATGTCTTACTGGCAACCATCCTATGGTCACATGGCCTTTAAAGTGGTCATTAATAAAATCATCATGTAGTGGGTATATACAATCAATCATTAGACATCAATAAAATTGGAATATTTACCACAATAAGGTCAAAATCCAACTTAAAAACAACAATGCACCCCAAATCAATCAAGAGCCCAAAAAGCACTAAACACTCTAAACACCCCCATACTGTTTTCTTGATATTTAGAGAGTTTCATATCACATAGTTATGCTTTTAGTTTTGTGTACAAGTCGTTTAGATACCAAAGTACTTCCTTATTTTGGTTTATTCATACTAATAACTCTGCCAAATGAATACCCGTGATAATGATAAGTTGAAGCGTTCTTTAAATGATTATTAATATCGATCGCAAATCCAAACCACCAATGTCCCAATTTAGCAACATGCGCCATTTTACGGTCGTTACATCCGCAGCCTATGGAACATATGGTTGTAATCATATTTCGGAATGTCCCTGAGCACTACAATATAGCACCCATCAAATGCAATATGCACCTAGCATCTTAAGATGACTGCACTGCATGTATATATTTACTGTTGCATATGCATATCTATCCAATCATATGAAGTACAAATCACCCATACTATCTGTTGAATTTTCAATCAGTCACTCAAGGAGGTGGCTTCAATTTCAAAGATCTGGAGAATATCACGTGTGTACATTCCCTAAAGTTGCAAATGTTTTGGAATGTAAGGATATATATATGTACAAATTTTCAATAAAAGAACTCCCCACGTCTTTTAAAAATTACTTCAAAAAACGCTCTGATGTTCACGACTATCCAACAAGACACGTTAATGATTTTAATTTGACAAACAATAAGAAATCATTTTCCGACCATGCTATTCAAACGCGTGGTCCCATTCTTTGGAATTCACTTTCAAAATTAATAAAAGAATCAACATCTGTGAACCATTTTCGAAACCAACTTAAGAAAAACATCATCCAAAAATATGAATAATTTATATTTTGAGCTCGTTCTTGATTTGATTATGGCAAGTTTCAACATAAGTCGTACTGTTCAAAATAAAGCAGTATGCCTATACAATTACAAAATCCTTCATTTCGGACCAGTTGCCCCACATTTCCCTAATGGTGATTACTTTTCTAAGGCTTCCATAATTTGTAAACGTGATTAAAATCCATGGTGTCAAAGCAAAACTAGAGCGCTGGTAGCCTGTTGTCAAAAGTTCCGAGTTGTATTGGTATATCAGTTCAGTTTATTTACCACATAATGAGATACATACGACAATGACAATACAATTAATATACTAATGTATGTATAGTAGGTTCACAAAGCAGAGCAGAGCTCGAAAAAGTAATTGGCCACCCAAATAAAATCATTAGCTATAATGCAAAGAACTCGGTGTATGTTGGCAACGGCATGAACAACATTACAATAACAGATCAGTAACGATTGTAATATACATCTGTGAACCAAGTATGTAAGACAGCAAGGCGAGGGAGTACGGATTTATAGAAGTACCGGTATAATATAAGGAATGTAGTACATTAGTTAGGACATCATTTATAAAACGATAAGTAGATATTTTTCTATTGTTAAAACTTCTGACTGATTTACAATGTCGAATATCGTTATTAATGTCATTCCACTCCAATGGTCCCTGTCTTCTAATAAAGGGGTAAAAAAAAAGTAAGTCCCCCCCCCTAAAATTAGATTACTTTTGTTTACATAACTTCACACACAATTAGACGTTTCGAAAAGTTGAAACGATTATGAAAAGAGAAATCGCTTGGCTACCAATAGAGAGTTTTACATTTTCGATATCAATATCATGTTTACTCTTCCCAAAACAGTCACATTTCCCCAAAATGATGTTTTCAGAAAAAGTGGCACTTGGTCCATACCAGTAAATTAAAAAAACTCTCTCTCGTGATTTTTTTGTACGAAAATTAGACCAAGTTTGTTTGCATAACTCCGCACAGGATTAATCGTTTTGAAAATTTTAAAAACTTGTGAAAAGAAAAAGTGCTAGGCTTCTCACAGAAAGTTTCTCCTGTTCAATATCATGTTTACTTTTCCCAAAATTGTCTCATTTCCCCAAAACGATGCTCTCAGACAGTGGCAATTTTCAAAATCCTATACAATTTTGTTTGCGTATAACACCCCACACAATGAGACGTTTTAAGAAATTGAAACTTCTCTGAAAACGAAAATCGCTTAGCTATCCGTACAAAGTTTCCCATTTTCAATGCCATGTTCAAATATCCCCAAAATGATGTTTCCGTTAGAACATGAAATTTGCCAAAATCCAATACAAGTAGTGCCACTTTTTCTGAAAACATCATTTTGAGGAAATGTGACTGTTTTGGGAAGAGTAAACATGATATCGAAAATGTAAAACTTTCTATTGCAATTGGTAGCCAAGCGTTTTCTCTTTTCATAATCGTTTTAATTTTTTTCAAAACGTCTTATTGTGTGTGAAGTTATGTAAACAAAAGTAATCCAATTGTAGGGGGGGGGGACTTACTTTTTTTGACCCCTTTAGTATGTATAGCAAGATCAGTTTTAAATTTCAGAGGTCTATACAAAATTTAAAACCTTGTTCTAGGAGTGGGTGACATCTGATTTATTAAAGTAATGAGAAAATAAATCGGGTAACATAATATATGTTATTTGCAAATTTATACATAAAAATAGCCTTCTATAGCCTATGAATGTCATAAATAGTGAGGTTTTTTTAATTTTGCAAACAGAGGGGTAGAATGAGCTAAGTAATGTGAATTTGAACAAAGACGAATAATTTTCTTTTGTTTCACATGAATTGGTTAAGGTTACAGTTGTTGGCATCAGCCCATTATAATGTTGCAATAATGAAGGTGGGGAAGGACGAGGCTTGTATAGAGCGAAAATAAGATGCGAGGTGACAATGTGTGTTTTAATCGGAAAAGGATTCCTGAATATTTTGAGACCATATTTGTAATATGAGTATTATGTCGTTGCCAATTCAGTGATTCGTAAAGAATAACACCTAGACATTTTGTGCTCGAAACTTTAACAATCGGAATAATATTTATTGTTATGCCATTATAATTATGAATTCGTGTATCATACCTGTTTTTAAAATGCATAAATGTAGTTTTATCAACATTTAGGGATAATTTATAAGCATCTAGCCAGGTAGATATTTTAGTGAGCTCAATATTTGCAGTGTTGTATAAGATCGATCATGTTGCTGCGAGAGGCAAGTATAAGTTTGTATCATCGGCAAAGATTATAAATTTTAAAAAATTACTTGAAAAAACAATAACATTTTTATAAATAATAAACAGAAGGGGACCTAAGATCGAGCCTCGTGGAACTCCGCAGGATAAATCTAAATTAGACGAAATATGGCGGTCGAAGATGTTTATTGAGATCTGTTGGTTAGGTAAAGGCTTCGAACCAGTCCAAGGCATTCACACCATAGTGGTTAAGTTTCGATAATAGAATATCATGATTTATTGTGTCAAAAGCGTTGGAGAGGTCCAAGAAGATACCTAATGAGAATTTTTTGTTATCGAGGTCAGCAATAATGTTATTGTATGCCTCAAGTATAGCCATATATGATGAATGATTGGAACGAAAATCAAAGTGACAGTCCTGTAAAAGATGAAAACGATTAACGAGTTGTATTGGTATATCAGGCTGAACAGCAGTACGTACGCGATTGAACAGGTTTTCGACATACCTCTCTTTAAATGCTCTAAGGCTTCCAGAATGTGTAAACGTGATTGAAATCCATGGTGTAAAAGCAAAACTAGAGCGCTGGTAGCCTGTTATCAAAAGTTCCGCGTTGTATTGGTATATCAGGCTGAACAGCAGTACGGGATTGAACAGGTTTTCGACATAACTCTCTTAAAATTCTTTACTTAATTGCTTATAATTAAAACGTGATTGAAATCCATGGTGTTAAAGCAAAACTAGAGCGCTGTTATCAAAAGTTGCGAGTTTTATTGGTATCTCAGGTTGAACAGCAAGTTTTCTTGGATACGCAGCGGCTGTAAATGACATTGTTAATAGAAGCCGGACTTTTATTATTCTATAGCCTTCCAAATAATTCGTAATTGAAGTTTACACAAGCGGTAAACATTTAACGTCACTAGCGGTTAACATTCAAATCATTTGAATTTGGAGCACATTTGTTGGCACTCAAGTTTCGAGTTTCAGTATATATAGCTCAAGCCATCATTTCCCTTTGCTTTTGTGACGTCTATTCATGTATTATTGGCTTTTGGGCTTGTCTGGTGCTGTATGTTATCAAATCAAATTTGAATTCAACAGGTTTTTCAAATGTGATTTGATTTCATTATTTTGTGTACTGGCTTGGTGGTTTGATGAAAGAAAAGAGAGAAATAAAAGGAAGCGTTGTTTGGAAACACAATTTTCCCTTTATTTTAAGCGATGGAGCGGTAGTTTGTTTGTTTTGAGTTTCTTCTTTTCCCCCTTTCCTCCTAATTTAGTTAACATCAAATCAAACATTCCAACCGTTGTTGATAACACATTTGCCCCTATCAGGGGATAGATATTACGCAGATGGCTTTGCAAATTAGCTGGTATATGGCCAATTCTTTCAAGTGAAGTGTCAGTGTTTTTAATTACATTAATTGCTTTTGATGACCGATTTCAAGATATCATTGTTGGTTTCAATCTCCCTGGCTTTGATCTGGATAACTGGCCTTCTCATAAGTGTTTGCCGGTTCTGCTTTCATCGACGTACTCAGATATGTATGAAATGGCAGAAGTTTGTGTAGGTATTCCAATGGTGAGACGACCTATAACTTGAACAAAACTTTATCGGTGGAAGTGCGTGAAAGTACCTTAACTATTTTAGTAAATTCTTTTAATTTCATCTCTCTCAGGTGATACTTATTATGATGATAGGAGCGTTAAACGTGGAAAATAACTGGATACGCATTGGCAACCTACTTTCCCATAGTTGTGTTCATTATTGGTATTAACCTAATTAGTTTGGCAATCATTTCCGCTCTAATCTTTATCGCAAACAGTTTATCACCTCGTAAATCGGGATGAAGAGAGAGGCTCGAGGAACAAATGCGTATGGCAAGAAAAATGTTCGTTATTATTTTTACTGATTTCTCTCATTTCTGTTGCTGTGTTCCACTCCTGTATTGTTCATGTGTTAATTCCACTCACTAACATGTATTGTTCAGAGTGGAGTCATTACGGTTGATTCGTTGGTTTATGCATGGATAGTTTTTATTTTACCTTTTAATTCAGCTCTAAATCCATTCCTGTACACTCTGACAAATTTCATATCGGACAAACTTAGCGAAAAGGGGTACCTAAACAGTATTGATAACACAGTATGCATGAACAGAGACGTGCACATAATTAATCCTACGTCGGTAATAATCAAGTTTTGACATTCCCTTTGTACAAATACACGCAAAGCAAAGCGTGCATAATTCTGAACGTTATATAATAATTGGATGATGAGATGCATAATATATTGAAAAGATTGAAATCTGATGGATCTTAGCCCAGCTAGATCCTTTTGGTGTGACATCGGTCATTGTTGGTTGAGATCAATAAATTATGCTATGCGGTTTTAACTTTCGGTAACAAAAAGGGCAAACACCGTTGCTACGCTCAGAACTGGAACTCTATTGGATAAGGCTCATATCTTATATCGATGTGTGTGGAGAGATCCCGCGTTTTGGATTAGCGGCCATTTTCGAGGGAACGCTTCGATAGTGTCTCTTGGCTAGAAATGCATGTACATTTTTCTTCTTGATAACATTGATAACATTTCGAGTAAAGGTTATACTAATTTGGAGATCATTCACCAATTTGTATTGAATTTGTAGTGTCACGGGTCCGAACCATTGCAAACACCAAGTACATTGTTTACTCAAATACATAATTTAAAATATTTCTAAGAGAGTTAAAAAATTAACACTTCACTATACACTTTCAAGAACATAACTAAATTAAATAATGTGCAAAGATCACATTTTTATATGCCTTCGTTTGTTTATACAATTTATTTGAGTTTACCTAAAAATAGACATTTATTAATTGTGCACGTGTGGCATTTTTGTAGAGCATGACTTGTACTATAGTATGAAAACTATAGAACACTTGGTTGCAAACTTAAAGAACGATTTATCATCAACTTAGCCATCAGAGATATCGTAAGAATGACGGTGCAACTGAAGGATTGATCTTAATACATTTTATATTAAGCGCTATTTCTTAACGGTTAATTTGATTGTTGCTCAGGGGTTTGGGGTATACTCACCTAATACGGTATACGGGGATGTGCCGCTCTAATGGGTAGCATTTTTTGCAAAAAAAGTCTCTAAAAATGGGATATGATTTTGTGATGGAAAATCCCTAATAATGGGGTTACTTTTTATCTATTTTCGCGAAAATCTGCGAAAATTTGGTCTATTTTCCCGATAATCTGCGAAAATTGGGTGAAATGAATCAAAACCCTTAGAAATGAGTACCGTTTTTTCCAAAATCACCCTTAGAAATGGGTAGGGGTTTTGAATCTCCAGCCGCACACCCCCGATCAACCAAATCCGAGTTACCCCTCCCCCCTTCCCCCGGGTTGGAAAGAAACAAATGCTGAAAATGTATTTAATACTAACACTGCAAGTCATTATTAACAACGTCTACTTTCTCACCTCGCAGTAGCAGCCTTTATTAATTTCAATTTCTGAGTTCAAGCATGCAAGTTGCTTTCTGGGCATGATTTGTTTTGATAAATCGTGAGTGCTTTAACGCGTCGGGAAGTTATAAAGGAAAAGAGCAACTTTCATTTTGCAGGGTTTTACGTGTGATCTTCCTTTTTACACTTGCATGTATAGTACAGCGCTCTAAAAATAATATCCCATGGGATAAATATGCTCACATGCAAAATTCACAGCTTAAATTTGCTATCTATTTTTAAACATATAATACGAAATTTTGCCCGCAAATAATCGGTTACTTAACGAAAGTTATAATAGAAAGAATAAAAGCTCAAAGATATAAAACACAACATATTTTAAATTTTTGCTTTTAATTCAAAACGCAGTCCCAGGTGTGTTAATAAATTACAATCGTACAAAAACAAACGAATCTATTTTATTATCGCAGAGTAACGTAAGTCCAGTAGCACGCCTTTAATCTAAACCAGCTGTATAGCTCTATAACCGCGGCTGATACTGTCATCGGAATCAGAGGATTTTCCATTGATCCATTCTGCCAACAGAGTAGGCCTACCCGTTATATCATCCATCGTGTTGAAAAGCTATGTGTAAACAATGACTATCGTACTTTGTCTGTGTTTTAGCCATAATATTATTTAGAAAAAACCATTCTGCATGTGCAATATCTTAAATTAAAGAGAATTGTTATGAAATGGCATAACATTTTGGGTTTGGGCTACAAAATAGAGTTGCGAACATAGGCATATTTATTATTTAAGCACTGTATGGAAAGTGAGTCAGTTATAGAAACCAAACATTACTCCCTAATTCTTATATATTGGGCGTGGTTTAAAATGTCAACCCATAATATCCATCAATTTCATTGGTTCTGTGGTTAGTTTTGTTGGATACGCGCTATAGATTACCAGACCGGTAATCTATGGATCTGGGCGGGGCTTAATTCACACCTTTGATGATGCCGGAACTACATTTAAAAAACATCGCCTCGTCAATAATTGTAAACATCCTCGTCAATTATTGTAAATCGAAAGTAAGCTTATTTTACAATACAACATTAGGTTATATGCATGTAATTAAATGTAAATAAAAGATAGAGGTCCATTTAATGAATAAACGCTAATAGTAATAAGACATGTAAAAGATAGAAGGACAAATAAAAAGGGTGCCTAAAAGCCTATTTTCGTCTGCTATAAAATAAATATTCGTATAGGCCCTAGGCCTAGGCTACATTCGTAATTACTTGCAATAAAGTGAATATGGAAGAAACCACAGCAACTTTTGAAATTGGAGACCTAGATGTAAAACATGTGAAAGGAGAACCAGAACCAGAACCGGAGTGTGATGATTTACCAGATGAAGTGATCAGAAATTTGATGGGAAGGTCCGACGTTAGCGGCAAGCATTTGCTGCTGGCGTGAATGATGATCGCCATCCACCCGCCCCTGAATTTACCATTTGTAGAGCTCAGTGAGACTGAATTTAGCCATATAGAGGAGTGAAAAGATGACAAAACTTACCGAAAAGGGCCACGAGCTGGGGCGTCAATCGCCGTAAAAGTAGTAAGGAAACATTTTTACGTGGTGTATTTATTAAATTAAAACATTCAAAAGTCCCCCGGCTCTTTTTGCGTTCGCACACAGGCCAGAAATAGGAACTACTTTAGCACGTATCCAACAAAACTAATGAAATTGATGGATATTATGGGTTGCCATTTTAAACAATATATAAGAATGACGATTAAATAATTATTTGCAGTGATTTCAAGTAAAAATTCCATCGTATACCGCGAATAAATCTGATCACTAAGGGCTACCTGATCACTAAGGCCACCAAATCACATATTCTTGAGATTCTTGCGCCAAAGTAAAATTTCTATGGGTTGTTCGATTTTGTTTGTGGGGATGTTTAGAACAGTAATCAGTTGATTTGCCACTGTGTACTAATTCAAAACGATCTTAAATGATCCCCCAATGAATAAAATGTTGAAAAAAAACGTTGATAAATATAAGAATGAGAATAAAATATGGTTCGTCGATGTTTTGGTATAGAAGGCTGCCATATAATGCATAGGCTGTACCATATTTTTATCGTCGTGAATGGCCGTCTGCGGCGACCATTCACGACTCAAAATATGGTACAGCCTATGCATTATATGGCAGCCTTCTATACCAAAACATCGACGAACCATATTTTATTCTCTAATTCATAGATTGTTCAGGAGATTGTCATTGATGCCAGCGGAGTGCCGTTCATCAATGTCAGTCAATTCAGCTGAAATTTTGTCAGACCCTTTTTTCATAATCTCCCTTGAGTCAAAAGCTACGTTATCTAGTCAAGATAGGCTATACCTAATAAACCCGTGATGTATATTTATATCTGGCATATCTGGATGATCGAGTAGAGCGGGAATTTTGCGGAGAATAAACCCTCTATTCCATGAAAACACTATACAATTGTGTATTTGTTAGACAAAATCTGTTAGAATCTTGCTATATATTCAAATCCAAATCAATGCAACAAGGAAGAAGTGGTACTTTCACGGTGACACCTTCCTAGGGTAATTTTCAGGGTAAATGGGCTATTCCCATTGCAATCCATACACTCTTAAAAGGCTATAACATTACCTTCTTAAAATCTTCTTATAATACATAGGGGAGAGCGGAAAGTATTTGCCCCATTTTCAATTAAAATGGCATAGAGGTGTCACTTTTAAAGATTGAATGGACCTATTGATATTAAATGAAAGATTGATATCTTGGCTACACACGACCACAAGTTCAGTACCCTAGGCCTTAATGTAAAGGGATGAGGGGCTCATAGTTAGGCTTCATTATGTATCAAATAGATACACATTTGTTATGAAATGTGATTTTCTTCCAAAATAAAATTTAGGGAGTCAAGAGTGGGGTCATTTTTGCCGAATATACTCGTTTAGAATTCTAAAATGATAATAAATACCACATTTAAAACATTATCTTCTAATTTTAGTGCTACTCCATTCCCGATAGCTATTTTTATTTTTACAAATAGGCTACAGGAGGTGAATTACAATTTTGAAATTATACACAATCTTAATCATGTAAATCCCCACGGGCGAGCATGCCCCTTCATGAAAGGGCGAATGTGCCCCCATATCACAATAAGTGCATTGACCCGGTAACGCGTGTCCCACATACAATGACGGGTTTATACGCATATCCCATACAATGACGGGTTTATACGCATATCCCGCGCATATCCCGTCCGCAACTTGTGTCCCAGGACCACAAGCTCATTGATGATTAGATTTATTCCGTCTTGGCGCCCTCAACGGAATAAAGCGCAATAACACTGACAAACTAGTGTAAGAAAGTAGGATATCCCATATTTATTGTTTAAGCTAGTGGCCATCCTTATATTTACCTCCCCGACCAGTGGCCATCCTTATATTTACCTCCCCGACCACCAACCCTTTTATATGTTTTGAAATACACTTGTTCATGAATATCATTTCAGCGGTGTCAAAATATTAACACTTGTGGTCCTGGGACACAAGTTGCGGACAGGATCAGATATATGCGTTTTATAACTGCAGTCAAATCCGTAACCAATCCCATACCTACCTTATGAAGATTTACATTAAAATCTTCTGTACGAATATCTTTAGGAAAAAAACAATATCAAAAATGGATGAAAATGTGATACAGAGATCTGCCATGTTACCATGGGAAGCTCGAACAACAAACAGCGGAATATATTGCGTGCTCTTCAAATTCAACCAGTGGCCGCAATGATGGGAATCACGTGGTTGGCGAACCTGCCCCTAAAGGTGTACCAGCCACCGCTCTCCCCTACACAATCTCAAAATAGGGTTACACCTGCATACAGGGGACTCCATTTGAAATCCACACTCCCTGTATGCATGGTATGGAAGAGTATTGTTATGTCGTCCTTTGTGGTATATGGATTTTCAAATGGAATAGCCCAATATCGATGCGTTTAGCATCAAATCAGGGGTGTGCCTCTCAGCTTGCCGATCGGAGTCCACTTTTAAATTAAAATTTAGTCAGCATATAATTGGTGGCGCTATACTGATAAGGCGTGATTGTAGCAGACGATGGTAGACACGAACGGCCGTTAATTTTGAATTTCCATTACTTTCAATGTAACAATGGATTTTGCCCGGGATTTTGATTATATGACCCCATAAAATTCATCACACGTTGGAACTAACTTATTTCATCCAAAAATCACTGGAGTTGAATAACCAACTCCAGTGTCAGTATCATTTTTTGACAGCAAGCTGTGTGTAAATCCTGTAAATTTATCGCGTGAATAGCGCCACCAATTCTATGCTGACTAAATAATGACGTCAAACGCGTCATACGCCGGTCACCGACGCATTCCAGACGATTACCATAATTTATTCAAATATGCAAAAGGGACCGTTTTCGCTACGTACGTTAGTATAGGACTTTCCTATCCCAAAATTAATAGTATCCCTGATCAAATCAAAATGTGTATATTCTCTGTAACTTATTAATCAATACAGACTTCTAGAGCTCCTACATTGTTCATTACCCATTGTTCTTCACGTCGATTATATCTACGAATGCACTTGTTCAAAGAGCATTAGGTTTTTACCTGCAGAAACAAATCACGCAAAGCTGGTACTTTTCAGGATAGTACCCCAATGATATGAGGAACAACATATTAAAAGTCCCCAAGTTTCCTGTTTGTGCTAAACTTTTATGTGCCAACAATCCAAAATGGCCGCCATACTATGGGGTTCAAAAATTGATATGGCTTCAATTAAGCTGACACGCATATCAAACTGTTCGCCTTAGCACAAGACTTCTAAAAATGTATAGTTTGCCCCACTTGCGGTGTTTTGTTACACCGTTACAGAGATATTAATCAAAATGTAAAAAAGGTCATTGACCTTTGCATCACCGAGGGGCCAATAGTTTGCACCATTTCCCGAATAAGATCATTAAATATTTGTTTTATACAACGCATGAAAATATTTCTGTCATTTTACACATTTTCATCAACCATCAGTGATAGTGATACGGTACTCACCTAATCGTCTTCGTATGTTCGCTGTCTACGCGACGCCATTCAACAGCTCGTTAATGGCATCTTCATCAAGTAATTCAAATCCTAATTGATCCATTCTATCTAGAAAAGTTACACAAAACTGTACTATAAATATACAGTGCAACTTGGAGCGCAGCAACAGCAGACGACGCGTTTTGTTTACTTTCTCACCGTCTCACGAAATGAAGGTAGGGATGGGCGTAGGCGTGGGGCATGGGCGAGTCGGGGGAAAAAGTGGGCGACTGCCAGGTCCAAAAGCTCCCATCAAAATGTACTACTAGTATTGACCGCCAGGTCCAAAAGCTCCCATCAAAATGTACTATTGACCGCTTGACCCGTTATTTGGGTGAAAAGGTGAAACTATTTTATGTCACGTGATGCAGTTTCCACCAATAACATGACAGGAATATTTTCATGCGTTATTATATAATGTGCCTTATACAATGTCAAAGGTAAAGTTCTATGCCTATATACTTATGGAACTTGACCTTTTTACCCCTGTTTATAAGACACATCAAATATTTTAGACGGTAAAAACTACTATTTCTGGTATCGTTGTGATCAGACGAACAATTTGAGATATCATTCTGTACTATTTTTTAACCTCTAGGTGTATGTCGTATACTGTTAGGTAGTATAGAAGGTGTAAATTACATTTATAAACTAAATATATTATTTTATTTTTTAAAATATGAAAATGTGTTTCGATACTGATCATGTTTAGACAACAAATGCGCGTGGACGTCCGTCCGCAATAGTCATTTAGTGGCAATAATTCTAGAATTGACATTGATTTCACAAGTAATATAGGTTGATATTTTAACAGTTAAATTGTTTTACAAACAATAGGTTGATATTCTAGTACCTAATGGACGGTGTCATATTATTTGTTATTTAATGGACGGTGTCGTTTCATCATCAGTACATAATACCCTTTACCCATAATAGAAGATATCCAAAAACAATCTGTAACAGTCTGCCATCTCCTTTCGGCGCCCTTGGTCATGTTGGTAGAGAGATGTAAAGCAGTTTCAAATAATGAACGGGTTTTGCTCAGATTGCCCTCACGGCAATTTAGAAGATGACTTCATCGAGTGAACTCGGAAAAACGGGTTGTGCCCCGAACCTATCGTTATACGTAATTGACACCGATACGACACATAGGCTGTAAGTATATAACCAAATTGATAACGGCGATTTTGGCGCCAGGAAGCTTCAGGGGTTGGTAATATGAGAAGACAATATTACGGCGTGGCATTCTTGCACAACCATTTCTATGACGAAAATCAAATTCATGATTTGATGTCGGAAACGTTTAAAATGCGGCGTATTAGATATTCATTTTTTTGATTACTGGGTACTGGAGAGAAACAATCTGTTATCGCTCACCAATACTTTCTGACGCCTGAAACCGTTCTTGTTATTGACAATTGATGATTGCGTCTTGAAAGAATTTTTAATTTAGGTTTCTATTGACTTGCCCCATTATATAAAATGTGGTGTTTGCAGTTTGTGTTTTACACAATAGTTATTTTGAGCGTACGTTGGATGATTCGATCACATTTCCTCGCTGAGCCGTACGTTATTTCCCGTTCCTGGAAATCTTGCTTGCTTGCTGCTTCCAGGTAAGAGGCGCACCATTATACTTCAAGGGGTGGGATGGGGGGGGGGGGGGGGGGGGGGGGGGGGGATGGGCTAGGAAGTTGGGGTCGGGTGAATTTTTATTTCTCATCAGTGGGTGAAGGTTTTGTTGTTGTTGCCAGTAGAATGGGTGAAGGTTTTTTTCTTCTCCAAAAACGTCCTACACACCCTTGATGTTGAATGGTGCGTACGTCCCTAACTCACTTGAAAGGATCATTTTGATACGAACATCAGTGAAACATTAAAGGGATGCGCAGTAGTGTTGAAGATTTTAAAAAATGCTTTGAAGTCACGAAAGCAGCCTTAAAGTAATGCCGAGCATATTTTTATTGTGACTGTTGAGGAGCACAAATGGTTTTGAAACACATTGAAGCACATGACCTTTTCCCCTAAATCAAGGTCAAAGGTCAATTTAACCATGATGATTAAACACCTACCGACGTTATCACTTTCCACGCGGCTATAGTTTACCATTATGCAAAACAGATTTTTCAGAAATCTTTCCTAGTTTTCGAAGTCTATTTCCAGAATTACTGAACCATTATACTAGGCATGTTTGTACTTAATGCATTTCTCATGGTGATTACAAATTTGGTGATGAAATTCAAACATTTTTAAAACATCTTGTAACATTTTGGAACTGTCGTCTGCAGACGACCTCCGCGTGGAAAGGGTTAAGGAGCATTTTGATATAACTCCCTGTGTCAGTACACCGGGACCGAAAAACACCTAATGGACCCATGCTCCCCAGCTATTTAATAGTGTGACATTCTGTCATAGCCCTAGGACTAAGAATATTTGAATCGACGTTTCGTTGTACAAAGAGGGCTGATTTATTTGAATCCTTACCTCCTGGTTCATACATGTAATGAAATTGTAAGAATGTACAAATCCAACACATCGTTGAATACAGACGACGCTGGCATGGTCAGTCACGAATTCCTAAATTTGCCAATTCGTATTGGTTTAACACGTCATCGCGGTTACCAATTGACAAATTCTAAATATCACATTTTTAGGTTCAACTAAATTTTTAAAAATCCCAAAACCAATGATAGTTATTAACCAACTCCAGTTTAAGTGTCCTTTCTTTACATTTTTGCAAGTTAAAACAACAAATGAACAAGTCCGGTATGATTTTAAATGAGTCAAGTGTGTATTCATATAAATTTCATATTATGCACAATTTTGAGGCGAAATGGTAGAAAAGAGATAGTCATAGCCAATAATATTTGTAAATTCTATACGCCACTTCAGCGTGGTAAAGGCATTGGACTGTTACTGATTCAAGGTCTTATTTTCGCGCCGCCGGCGCATGGGTTCAAAACTCCCTGGTGCCTTGTCTTTTTTCGTCACAAATTACGTCGTTTTATTAGTTAACCATTTGAACTTTTGATTTGTATTATACAAATAAATTTTTGTGTGAAACTGTGACATTTGAAATAAAACTGCAAATATAAAGTGTTTTTTTTCAAGAAACTCGGCGGGAAGAGTTCGTTCAATCCAGTGTTGCCGTTTTAACTTAAACGTTCTTACGATAACATTGGTCTTTCCACTACTGAAATCGCATGGCCGCCATCATCCCAGTGGCGTAGCTAGGATTTTTACGCCACTGGCATCATCTGATTAAATGATTAGTATGTCTTTAATCATGATATACATACATGTATGTCAATGTTCATGTCATGTACATGAAAAAACCCACATTTTATCTACTTATACCCGGATCTATTCCGTGTCTCACATACCACCTCCAAATTTAGATATCATATCAAAAACAATCTCTAAACAGTCTGCGGTGCTCCTTCGGCGCTCTTATTAGTACAGTATTCGGGAGTACTCAAAATATGAAATGAAAAAGGCGTATGGCTGGCACCTGCGAACCCATAGGCATTCAGTGACAGAGAATGGGTTATTCCATTTGAAATCCCATACACCCTCTATGCATGGAAGCTTAATCTTCCCCCACGTGCCAACAGGGAGTGTAAATTTCAAAGGGGTTACATATGTATGGGCTATTACTCCATTTGAAATCTATACTCCCTGTGTGGAAGACTCTAACTGATAGGTCCGTTTGCCCGTAGAACATGTTTTTTTTCCGTCGCCCAGGGGCTAATTTGATATTGAACTCCAGACGTAGGAATATTATTGTCTTTTTAAACCATTGTAAGCGGTCATGCTAGTAACTTCAGCTGCATTTATATTTGAAATTGATTTACGACTATTTTTATACACCGCGAATTTCCGCCGACTTGAGTGGTGATGTACTCTAACAGTTTATGTTACAAGTATGTGACACATTCACCTGACCTGACCAGGGTTAATTAGTCCATTTCATTCAATAAACCAATACGGATATGTATGCAGTTTTAACATTACTTTATTCCATGTAAGGCGTTTGTACAACCTGGAAGTATAGATGACGTTACATTTTGTGACATTTTGGACACCCTCTGTTGGTTTGAGACCAACTCTGGCAGGCTATAGTTCCTAGGGCTATTTTTGCCCACTTATCAATAGGTTATAAGTCAAAAACTATTGAACAACGATCAAAGTTGTCCTTAACTTTTTTCTTCTAAACATTCAGCCCAACAATATGATATAATTTTTATGGTCAATTGCCCGTTTTTTCATTTTGTTTACCATGCTAATTTAGATTTTGATGTATTATTGAAATACATGTGACCTCTGACCCTAAATCGAGATCAAAGGTCAATTTAATATGCAAGTTGGCAAGTACGTCCACCTACATTGTAAGTTAAATTCTACAAACCTCAAGGAACATTTTAGTTTATAACTCCCTGTGCCAGCAGACTGAGATGCCTTACGATCAGTGCGTCAACGACATTACATTGAAGCATCGCTTTAGCGATCTTGTAGTTCAGGATGACGAGTGTGATATAATAACATCGTACCATTCCATATTATCAATGAATGGTACGCTAATATCACATACGTGGTCAGTGTTTAAAATACTATGTATATAATCTACATTCTTGTGAATTCAATTCGATGTACACTAATGTATAATATGAATATTTCAATTATACTTTTATATATGAATATGTTTTAATAGATACAGTGCCCAAAGTGTATGATAGATAATTGATTCACAGGAGTGTCGTCGACCTCAAACTAGACTTGAAGGGGTTATCAAGCTCGAATATCCTTTCGCTCATGTTAATCATGGTGATCATTCGCACACTCAACACTCATCGTACATTTCTCACATCACATCTGTTTCTCACATTTAGCCTGTCACATTCTCACATGAGAAAATGAATGCCACAGCACTAATTCGTATAATTCCTCGGTCGATATTTTCTGTCATTCAGTATTTCAAACCAATTCAAACAACACTTACTGACCAGATCACCCAAGTCATAATAAGGAGTTATATAATAACTCCTTGGTCATAAAATGGTAAGTAAAGATTAACACCACTAAAACTCCTACGTGGCGAAAACACACCACCGCAACAACCACTTTACTGCGAAGATATTATTAGCGTGATGATAATTACGTCGAGTTAATTGTGTGAACAAATGTTGTGGAAATATTTCTTTGACAGACGTGAAACGAAGCAATTCAGGTTATGGAAGGGCACGCCCGGCCAATTTGACTAGCGACAGATGTAAAATTACACAAATCAAGTGATTAAACGCAGTGATTCATCATTTGTCCGATCGCCTCCAAATTAAGATACCAACTGAACCATAACTGACAAATCATGACGAATGCGTCGTCGTTTAGATGCTATGGGATTTGTTGCGCTCTTTTAAACATGTCATCGTATCTGTTGATTCAATGAAACAATCTCGGGAATGTTCTTTGGGTCAGACCCCTCTGTATCTTTCCACATACAAATGTACGATGACTTGCAGATTCCTTATCGCCAATTTGAAAATGAATTACCAACATCAGTGGATAAGGTGCAGTAAAGCTTTAAAATACACATCTCAACAACCGGATAAACTCTGAAATTCAATAACTAACCTGAAGATTGCAAAACATTAATTGACTAAAAGTACTCCTTCATTATCATGTTGTCGCCTTGAAAGGAGACAATTGTTGTGCAAACAGCTGCACAGGTATCTGTAGCTGTACGAGTGCTATTGTATATCTGTATACCTTTTGTTTAATACATTAGTGTGCAAAAAACATAACATTTAATATATATATAAAACAATGACTATCTAAAACTTGTATTGGTTATCGACATTCAATTTCTGGTGGCAAGTCGACTTGTCCGGCGTGATACGCCACAGTCCTGTCGGAAAAGTTTGCGGCGTATGAATCTATCATTTTAAAATCATTATAATTCTGAGTTTTTGTATAGTCCGACGGTCCGGGATGAAAAGAGTACATATTTCATAGGTGTCTCTGAGTACTAGGATGTTGTCTCTGATTACTGGGATGCTGGCCACCAAAATGCTGCGGTTCCGGTGAATAGCCGTATAACAGTCTAGTGCTACCACCGGGTGTGGGATCTGCCGCGGACGGCGATCCCGTACAACTCGAGGAATACGCTCTCAAACCGAGCTCAACGGAATCCTCATCCTCCCCACGTAATCGCGACAACAACAACAGGCTATGAGAGATAGGATGACGGCTACGATTATGGCGAAAAACGTTCCCATCCAGGTCAACCAGCCAGAGCTTTTTGTTTCTGGTTCTTCTGTCGCATCAGCTGCAAAGAGAGAAAGACAAAAAACCTACAACTATTAATAAAATATAATCGACAACGGCAAGTTTCAGGTGTATAAATTGATTGTTATTATCCGTCAGGTTGCCATATAGGGCTATGATGACGGATTGGCGCAAAAATATCGACTAACCTTCCATTTGAAGGTGTCTGACACTTCAAGGAAGAGCCTTCCATCAAGCTGTAGATGGTATACGAGGGTCATTCCATAAGTTGTAGAACCTCATCCTCCCTCGTAACTTGTAACCTCCTCCTCCCTCGTTGCTATCACCACCAATGTCAATACTCCTGCTCATTAGGAGCACACACCACTATTTTGTTAACATTATCCGGTCACTAACTGAGCGCCCGAGTACACAGCTATTCAGACCGGTTGCTATACGAGCTCTGCTTGAGTGCACACCCATATACGGAGACTCCCCCCCTTTTGCATCATAGTGCACATTTTCACACTTCCCTGCATCAATGCAATACCGAGTTTTTTGGCCCTGGTAAAAGAGTACAATAGGCGCTTCAACCTGTTTTGAGCAAATTAGTGCTGTACAATTTTTGTCATGTGTTAAAGTCATATCTTTGTTTCACAAAGGTCTTCAGAGCTCGTCATGGAAAGGGGGTTGACTTCCAACTCTACTGAAGAGAAGATGTTTGAAGGTTACAATCATAAAAAACCTCTGATGAAATGTCAATAGTATTTGAGATTAACCCTTTGAGGTTTGATCATTGCCACCCAGACACAGTATGATTTATAGCATAATCTGGTATTTGCCACTGGCATATCAATTAATGTGTCTGTTGCAAGACAAAGAAAGTTCATATTGCTTCTAACCTTGTCAATATAATGATTATATTGTATTATGTTTATATAGGTGTTGTTTACCATGAACCATAACCAGTGATTTAATCGTGTACCTGCAACTAATCGAGAAAAGGGCAAATCTTACACATATTTTAAGTGTATTTGTTCCATTTCCATCAATCTAAATCGCTTTGACAGTACCAGTCAGATATCAAATCCACGTTACTCGGATGTGTAGCACAGGACATGGAACTACAATCAGGCAAATTCCAAATGGCTATAGCTTATGTATTAGCAATGTTATGGGGGAGGAGGTACGACTTATTGAATGACCCTGATCTGCAACTGAAAGTAAACTTCAGCGAGGCCATATTTGAGTTTTAGTTCATCTGTTGTATATATGATTTCCAACTTATTCTTTGATAAAGTGACAGGATAAAAGATTAGGACGATCCCTAACCTGATGGAGTATATGTGTTGCGTTCCTCACTTACACAATGATTCATTGATTGACAATACTTGAATATTTGATACAGACAATAATCATACCTCTACCTCCAATTGGCTTTAGTGCAAGATGAAGTATACAGTGTGTCCTAAAAATGACTGTAGGTGATTGGAACTTCCTAAATAAGTGTCGGAATGGAAAATTCAAACGGAAAATAAAACATTTCTCCGTAATTACTGAACCGAATCAAATGCGGTTTCCCTCATAGCAAACCAACTAGACTTTACGATCACCTAAAGTCACGTTGTAATTATTTAAGGGACGCCATGTACAATAGATGTACGGACCAAGATATTGCCTCTTCACCCCCTAATAAGTTATCAATGGTGTCGACATTTGTAGATTAAGCAAGGCAGCTTCATTTCCCCTATTACCCGGACTTATGTTTTAATGTTTTGTTTGATGCTTGATGCTTTGTTTGTTTACAAGGGTCAAACCACCTATCCTACTGGTCAACAAACAGACGCAGCCCGCATTATGTTTTTTTTAAATTTATACCGTGTGTCAGGAGCTGTCAACGCGAATACTCGACTAGTTTGATCAGTTCCAAATTGGCAAAGCCTTCTTACAGCAGCGGTTAGCGAATGAATACAGAAGGACCCGGGCGCACTGTGCATGATAAGCGTTACGCGTGCGCGCGGCCAAAACTGCTTGCGTGTGGCCATAGTTACTTTTGCGCAAAGAGAATATTTCTCGCCAATTTGGAACTGATTAAACTATGTATGCAATATGATATGTATACATGTAGGTACATCTTACGGTGTCGGTAAGGAAGAACTATTTCACAGGGAAAGCATTTTACACAGAAATGCACATTGCTGCGGGCGTAGCATGATTAACGAAAGACGGTGTTACGCTCGGCTGTATTTCGCTCAAATGAGTTTGAAGTCTTTTCTGATAGAAAATAGAAATTGGATTGATGATAGACCTATTGATATTTTGATATTGGAAATCAAGAGCGCTTCCATAGACAACACACACAGTGTTATGATGAGATACAGGGTATCCCAATAATATATACCGGGCATTTATTTGGCTATAAATACCTTTTATATTGGTCCCTAGCGCTTGTGATTATAATATAACATACATTTAACTTTCTTAGACATTTTAGATTTTGAAAAACGGTCGCCTCTTCAGTAGTAATTCTTGAATGTCTCGTAAAAATGGTAGATTCCAATTTTTACCGAAATTATCTCTTTGAAAATCTATAAAACCACTATTATCATGTTCGGCACAAATTAATGTGTGTTGAAATAATAGGCTATGCAGATAAGCTGCTGTTTCCTGATTCACTTTTCTCTAAAAGTTGATCTCTAAAATTGATTAATATCAACGGTTTGTGATGATAACAAGGCAATATTTTCATGGTTTAAAGGAATTGTTCAGCTTGAGTGACTTTTCCTCTCTTTGGCGGATAAACAGTGCAATTGTGTCAGGTTGTATCATTCGAATTGCGCTGCGCTGAAAGTAAAAACAGGTTTTCCTCGATTTCAATAAAAACTCATACCACAATTAACAGTATACATGTAGGTAACATGCTAATCATTATATTGCACCGTATTCGATTTTGATTAAATTGTTGCTTTTATATTTTTATATCTTTTAAACACGATATAAATCATCCTTGGACACCCTTTGTTTTCATAATATACTAAAATAGATGCATGTGGATTGTAATTGATTTTGGAATTTGATGTGTCGATGTTATATATATTCGTGTTTTGATTCTCCGATGATTGCTATATGAGTCCTGTCTGCTTTTGAATGACTAATCATGCTACTTGAGTCTGAAATTCAGTAGCTAAACATGTATTAATGACATTATTAGCCTCTATTTATGTCATTGTCATAGTCATGATAGTGGTCACGTTTTTGCCTTATTCTCTGATCTTCATAATCAAATTGGTCAAGTATTCAATTGTTAATCCTGATCTAACGTACCAACAACACTATTTGAAAAGAGGAACACAAAAGGGAGGCGACTTCACTCTTTAATCAGAGCTTATCATAGAGGTTATCCATGTAGCCGTGCGCAATAGACTTACAAAGGGGAATCGCACCCGGCCAGTTCTTCAATTGAATCGGTGCGCGTGCATGACGTCCAATTCATTGCATGATTCGTATTACCAAATGGCCTATCAATGTCATGAGACAGGCGTGTCTTCTTTCTGAACATCTTAGAGCGTGTTTCTACCGGGGAACTTAACGGTTATTACCGCTAAGTTGCCCAGTAGAAACAGCCATATAACGCTAATTAACGCTAAGTTTTGTGACCGCAAAAACCTTCACAAACCAGGTTTGTTAACGGCAATTAACGCTAACTTGCCCAGTAGAAACAGCCACCCGTTAAATCTTAACGCGAAGTTATTGTTATCCGGAAGTATTACACGTGTTTTGTTGTTATTTGTTATAAAAATAACATGCAATATTAAAAGACAAGGAATTACGAAGGCAATCTTTTTCAAGCGGGGTGGCATTGGTATAACAAAAAGTCAAATGTCGTGGCCCATCGATTAGGACGCTTATAAACTTAGTGGTAACTTTTCGTGAGTAGAAATACGGATAACTTAATACCTCTATTGCATGAAAGTAGGGATTAACGACAGGATTCTGAACACTTTTCAGCGTATTGCCCATATTAGATTGTTACAATCAGAGCGTCTTTTTGCTGTTCACGATGCGGTAGCAGAAGAAAAGTTTCGATTGCGACAAATCGTGGAATAATTATTAGATTTTAAATGGGTTGGAACAATTTAAATTCAAGCATATTCTTTTCGTCCTTTAAAGAAATTTAAATAGTAACTTGTCTGACATTTTATTGATCATAAGGAAACGAATAGTCAAACGCTCACGTTTTCATTAAGTAGCAACATATTTGAGCGAAAAGGTTCCATTTCGTTAATTGTTACCTGCCAATTATAGACGGTCTAATCCCGTATAACCGAAGCAGTCTCACGGTTTGCATTGCAAATTCGCCTTCCTACTATAAAGCACGTTGTTACAATCAGACCATCACTAGTATATCATCGAGATAAAAGATGTCCCATTTCTTTTAACTGCAAATAAGCTTATCCGGTATAACCATAACAATCTAACAGTTCGCCATGTACCTTCGGCCTCTTATTATTAGATTGTTACAATAGTCTCTTTACAGGTTTTCACGAAAATGACGTCATTGCATGAACTGTTAAACAGGATATTGCCACAACCCTCTAACCATTCATTACACCGATACGACTTGGAAAGTAACACAATTTACTTAATTTCGAATACAGGGTGTCTCAAAAAAGTGTCCCATGTGAAACATAATTTTTTTTGGGCCATGACAAATTTATCATTTGTTCGCGAAATACTAATAATCATGTTCAGCAATCCCTAATGCGCCATAATAATGGTTTTCTATCCATTTTGGAGCTCCCGTTATCAAATTATGGCAAATCTACTCGGGCATGTTCAAATTCAGCTTTGGCCACTTTTCATGTGAAGAGAGCTCTTTTATCAGAATCGTCATTTAGTGTGTCACTGAACATAATCAATAAAATCAGACAATAATCTACCTATACTAAAATTATAGTTAGTCGAATTTGAACAGAAAAGCATATTTGCATCCAAATTATCCATGACATACCATAAAATATTTGAATTTTATATGGTATTTTCAATATCCTATAATCATATCCTATAATCATCATCGGAATCACAAAGGTAGTTTTTTCAGTTGAAAGACATTTTCTTGTTCAAAAGTGGCCAAAGTGGGATTCGCACTCTTGTTACTGAATTTATCATACCTCAGTATAGTTAGATGGTGAAATTCAACAGGATAAAGTGTATCTGATAGATAACTAATTAAACAAAAAGACATATGATGTATGTTTAATTAATTTTCTAGCTCATGGGTCACCTTTTTGAGACACCCTGTAGTCTTTTTATTGCCAGGAGTTAATATACCAGGAGATGGCGCTTTAAATGGACCATTAAACCAATAATATATCATTACAGGATTTAGTCAGCTGAAAATGGTATATGTTCTATTTTGAACACGTTGTTAAACAAAGACTAAACACCTTTCTTATACACCTTTCTTGTAACCGTTTGGGAACACATGTGTTCTAGAACGTGTCTGTGAACACCGGATGCGTTCTAGAACACATAGGTGTCCCCAAACTGTTAAAAAAAGTGAACGACAATCCAAGAATACTGAGACGGGTTTTCTTCGAATATCACCTCGGTTAAGAAATGACGTCAGTACATGGACTGCACATTTCCTTGTATCTCGGGGGTTAAAAGATGACGTCATTACATGGACTGATAAGTATGTAAAAGGATACTGCTTCAACCTTGCAACTATTTTATTACATCGATACGACAGAGAATATCCTTTTGGCATGTTTGGCAGTCTGCCCTAAACATGTTCAAGGGCCAAGACACGTCTATCAACACCTTGTAAGTACTTTAAACCCTGAACATGTATAAAGCAACACTTCCTATGCATAACCATTGGGCACTTCAACTTTATACATGCTGAAGGGCCTGAAAAACATACAAGGTTTTGACAGAACAGCGACGTTATAATTATGTCGCATTCTTCTGTGCAGGCATTCGTGGAGATAGGTAAAAATAGAATTACGTGATTGTATTGCAGAAGCCTAACAGGTCTTCAATGTACCAGTTGGAAAATTTAAATCCTTTATAACCCACAAATAATTTCTGACGTCCGCCCTGGTTCTTGTTATTGATATTGTAGATTTCTTTGGAAACACGTGTTTGAATTAGGTCTCTTTCTGACTTGCCTCGTTTTGTGTCGTATTAGGTATTGAGCGCGCGTAAACGTTTCCATTCATTTAAGTTATACCAACTTCCACGTTTTGCTTTCCACGAAGTTCACTAACCCCCTAGGGCTGCTATTTTTTTTGTTAACCAGCATATCCAGGAAAAAACTAAGATTGACTATGACACTGAGTCGGCGCCATCCAAAACTGTAGAAACCCAACGGCACGCTTCTCGGGTTGATAGCGTTTCTCAGAATAGGCGCAGTTCTTAGTAGTCATAATGGTGGGACTAAAACCATCTGATGAAGTAGGCTTGAAATACCGTAAAATACTGTTAATGCAGGTGTGAAAGATATCCATGAATCTTGAAAGGCACTTTCAAAGACCGTGAAATACCGGTGGAGGCAACGTGAAAAGATCGTGAAATACCATAAAAGCCACATGAAAATACCGTGAGATACCACTCAATACTTCGAACATTTGCGTGAAAGATCATGCATTGTTCCCTGAAAGGATTGCAATTGTTCCGTAAAAGAACCCGTGAATGTCAGTTGTAAAAAGACAACGATTATGACGTGAAAAGCTTCCTATAAAAGAGGTGAAGGTCACTTTAAAATAATACCTCATGTAAAATAGCCGGATATTTTATCGATAGCTAAGCTATTTTACAACCGCTAAGTTGCCCAGTAGAAACAGCCATATAACGTTCATTAACGCTAAGTTTTGTAACCGCAAAACTATCACAAACCAGGTTTGTTAACGGTAATTAATAATAATAATAATAATAATAATAATAATAATAATAATGGACACTTGTAAGGGACGCACCATTTGATTTTCAGGGGGGGGCATGGAAGTTGGGGTCGGGCGGATTTTTTTTTTTTCGTCACCGAAGTAGGCGAATGTTTGTTTTTTTGCCGATTTTTTTTCTTCTTTTTCGCCGAAGGTGGAAAAGTTTTTTTTTTTAGGTTTTAACTGTTTTTCTGTACATTAAGTTGGGTGTGTCGGGTGAGTCATTTTTATTTTTTTTTACTCGGCAGTGGGTTATCTTTTTTTCTTTTTCCTGGTTGGTGGGCAAAGTTTTTTTTTTCTTCCTGGAAAGTGGGCAAATTTTTTTTTTTTTTAAACTTCCATGCCCCCCGCCCCCTGAGTATCTAATGGTGCGTCCCTAAAGCGCCGGTATCCTCCGCTCAAGCGGAGCTCATGGCGCTGTAGCCTATTTATTATTACGCTGTCGTTAGGAAATCGTGACAATAATTTCGCTTCATCTACGTGACAGCTAACTTGCCCAGTAGAAACAGCCTCCCGTTAAATCTTAACACTAAGTTCTTGTGACCCTGAAGTATATACGTACACGCTGGATTCTACGCTCTCTTGTGAGGCAGTCTTTTTTTACGTGGGCCGCATTGTTGGTATAACAAAAGGTCAAATTTGTGGCCCATCGATTAGGACGCTTATAAACTTAGCGATAACTTTTCGCGAGTAGAACATGTAGAAACAGGGAGGATTAAAAAGTTAACGGTAATTAACGTTCAGTTAACTTAGCGTTAACTTTCCAGTGCCTCATGAGTAGAAACACGCTCATATTGAATTGTACGTCAATAGGTGTCTTCAATTTGTGTTGGTCACTTTGTATATGACAAGACGATGCGATCTTTCAGCAACTACTAATCAATAGTCGATGCTCGAAATCGGTCACAACTTTACTGTATTTATAGTATTGGGCTATAAACGGGGATTCTGTTTAATTACCTGAAAATGTGGCCCCAATCGCCAGTAGTGCGAAGTACAGCGAATGCCCTTATAACATGTATAAGTACCTAAACGATTTGATGCTTGAATAACAAGTCCTATATACACCTGAATTATAAGTCAAGTATAAAATCTGTTTAAAGGCAATCTGAATCAGGTGCATGGCCAGGTATATGGCTGCCGAATTAAAACCGGAAATTAAACGTATCGAGTTCTTCTTAACGTAATTATTTCGACTTGAAATTCTGCCTCTCGTGAGTGTGTATCAAATGTTAGTTGGTTCTTACAAGTACTACGTAAAGTATATACAAAGGAAACAGTCCGTATTCAAGAGTTCTGTATATCTTGTCTCTAACATATCTCTGGTGACACAGTATGCGGATTGGTATGACCGAGATACATGTAATATCTATTCAAATATAGCTTGAGATGTTCGCTTATGCTTTCAATGTTCAATCTATCGGTTGATGGTGTTTCGACGTCCCTGGCATATGGCCTCTCATGTTGTTGAAGCTGTTACGCAAAAATGAAACATTTTAGTGGTAGGTTAAAAGGCAGATAGGAAGAACCAAAAGAGTAAATCCAATTTGTGACTGAATTTTACCTCATTTTATATGTTGCATTGCGCAATTTTTAAATTGCGCTATGCATCAAATAATAAAATACGCATGTAAGTGGTAGTTTGAATTTCTGAAGTAACAAAATTGTCCAGATTGAAAATCCCATTTTGCATAATGTTTTCATTGGACAGTTTTTTATCTTTTAACTAAAACAAATCCTTTAAACAGTTTGAAAGCGTTCGAAATACCCACAACACTTGAACATAGCGTAGGTTGGGCCTACATGTATAACAATAGACCAAGTCCTTCTCATAAAATGTCCACCAACCTCTATTTTAACCACATTGTTCCGTAATGGAGGTTTACTAAAGGCAAATCGTAATTGGCTATATGATAACTTCTCTCGGGAGGGAGGGGGGGGGGGGGGGGGCTTGAGTGAGCAACGATCCATATCAAGGCTGCGCTGCCAAAACAAGTCGCTCATACTCATAAGTGGCTTGTACGTAAGACTTACAATAGTCGCTATTGCAATATTTTGCATAACCATTGCGTACAAGTAATATATGAACGATGATTCTGGTCTCAGATCAATTGCCCTAGGCTTAACCAATTGAGCTAAACGAGACTGCTATGTCAGATACTGTTTTATAACTACATGTATGATTGATGGGTCGGTATAAATGGACGGCCCTCTATCTTATTGGAAATAAATTGATTTAATAGCCAGCCATTCATTCATTCATTTATTCATTCATTCATTCACCTATTGTGAGACCAGGATTATAGTGGTTTGCATAGTTACTTTCATTTTGTTGCTTAACTTGATCTACCAACCTAATATGCATCATCATAATTTGCCCTTAAATCATGATGAAGGAAACGTTTAAGATTACTGTGTGAAACATTTAAAATAAGCCAATGAATACATTTTGCTGTGGTTAATTTGTAGTATAAATGTGTTTTAGCTTATAAAAAGGTTGGACTATTGAGATCATTACTTTATACAATCAAATTAATTATGCGCTTGTTTTTTGAAAAATAACAATAAAGCTAGTATAATTGAGTAATAATTTTACATTAAAGTTTGCATTAATTTCTATATCACTTGGATTTCAAAAGAAATTGCAAAGGGTGTAGTTGAGAATTGATCCACCAACCTCGTGATACTGAAGTTGACGCTTTACCGGGCGCTTTACCAATTGAGCAATTCGTCTGTCCATGAAATTATTTAGATAGTAATACAACTTTATAGTATTGAATATCGAATACACTAAACACATTCATGCGAATTTCTCTAGATCAAAAGAGGGCGCTCATACCTTTTTTTCTATTTTCAGCTTACTAACTATTAGTCAATGGGGGCTTATAGATGAAGTTTAACGGTAGTCTTTCAAATTTAAACATTTGCGATATGATGGTGGAAAAGCTTTCCAAAAATGTATAATTTTGCCATCATCGGTTGGATACTTTTGTTGATATAGTCATGTATGTAAAACCGATGAATTAGGGCAAGTTCACTGTGTAGCGAATAGGGAGAAAGCCAAGTACAATGCAATCGAATCATGATTACAATTGTTACATAATAGTTGTCACGTTTGTGTAAACAGAATCTTATAGAATATAAAATAATCTATAAAATGAGAGCAAAATCATATTTGTACCATACAGGGATAAGGAGTTATAGTTAATTGAATGTAGAATTGGGAACGTTTCCTATATTCCCCATAGAGATTGTACACAACGCCACCGCCACCGCCGCCACCGCCACCACCCCTGACTTTCACAATATAATCAATCAAATCTCATCCAATCAGTTATAGAAATACCTGATATTTTCACAATGTAGCGAAATAAATAGGCTTTCAAATGACACGTAAATCATAGCTCTACCACATTTAGTTGTTGAGTTAATAGAGAGAGATGGATGATTCGTCACCAAAAATGCAACGCCACCACCCTTTTTGGGTGGTGAGTTCAAAACACATGGCCTTACAGCTATTCTCTGCAGCACTACCAGCATTTCAACCAATGAACCCTCACTTCATAAGTTATGTTCAAAACTCCCGCCAAAACTCAAGCAAAACAAATCCTGCCCTATTCAATAAAAGCTTTGATTTCTATGCACACAACAATCGATTGTTATCAAAAACATAATTAAAATAAAAAGAGGGTGCAATAATAATGCGAATAACATTTCAGAAATAATTTAATGTTTAAAAGGGTTAGTGACTTTAGATTTCATAATGGATCATTTCGACAAAAACTTGAAATCTAATATCGTTACAAAAAAGTCTGTTTTTCCCATCAGAAAAGTCCGATTTTCAAAATCTAAAGTTCCTAGGAAAGCTGGGCGTTTGCGCAAATTATATATGAACATTATTTGGACAATATCTATAAAGTTCATACCGAAAAAAATCGTATTACCTCGGTTTAGATCATTCTAATACACCCTGTACAAATCAACGAATAAGACTGTTTATAAACCAGTTTTATTGGACATTGGACAAATTCTCAGCATGATGCTTTTGATGCTGTATATTCGTTCTACTTTAATTTCTTTGATCCCGTGTATTATGGAAAGGCAATTGCAAGTTTCATCAAGATGACTGCATTTGGCGTAATAAAATCTAAACTCACCGGCGCGCGATGATTAAAGTACCTTCAAAGCCGGAGTTTCGGAGAGCTTTTAGTTAGAATTAGTGCTTACAGCCTTGAACATAGTAGGGTTAAAGTACTCTGCTATGCATGCTATGGCAAGTGAAATTGGTTTTAAAAAGTCTTTGTCGGTATACAAGGCAAAACAAAATGACATCATAAGACATCTCGTATGATCGCGCCCAGGTATGCTATTGGTAATGCTTTCGGTATGTGTGAGGGACACATGCTCTAGAACAACATTTTCACAAGTGACAAGGACGTTAATTAATTGGATGCAAAGTGAATACATGTTTATAGACGTAACACATTTATATTAGTAAGGCAAGTACCATGTGGGTTGAGACAAGATCTTATAATATGTACGTAAATACATTAAATGTCAGATGGTCAGAGTATTGTAGCAAAAATACCCGGTGTGATTGGGGGCAACCATGACGAGAGGACTTGCTTCAGAAACCGATATTTGTTTATGTGTAACGGCCAAAATGGTGTGTATTTAACCGCTTTCTCACGCATATGGCCGAGAAAAATATATTTTGATCAAAATGAGAAAGGTTTATCTTTGCAATATTTTCGCCGTTTCTCGTTCAATATCCATTTGTCAAGCTTGAACGTTCTTCTAGTCCGCATAACAAGGGCGGATCCTGTGTCTATGTTTAAGATCATATATTAAATGTAAATCTCGATCCGAACGTGTTTGGCACAAAGCATCATTAACGAGGGTCATTCAATAAGACCTACCTCTTCCCCCATAACTTTGCTAATACCCGGTGTGATTGGGGGCAACCATGACGAGAGGACTTGCTTCAGAAACTAATATTTGTTTATGTGAAACGGCCAAAATGGTGTGTATTTAACCGCTTTCTCACTTCCCCCTATAGATATCTATTTTCAAGGATTCCGAACGCATCGGGACTTTAAATTCTCCAATAGTTTCACAAGCGATGAGATTATCAGCGCGCTGACGATAATAATGAGTGCGGCGGGAATTTGGGAAGCCTATTCCCAGAAAATTGACATTTATTTGAAGGGGTTGCCCTTGGAAGCTGAAATTTATCTTATTCCACTGAAGCATATTGGATTATAAATTGCAAATATGCGGTATTATATAATTTTGTCTATTGATGAACGGTAATTTGACTTAAAATCTAAGATTAATAGTGCCGAATTGCTCGAGTGACACTTTCTTCTATCTACACACACCCCTATGCATTATGGTTTTATGGGTACTAACGTAAAATTGACTTAAAATTATATAAGACTCGAGGAAGATTATTTACTTAATAGAACTGCCACTTAAAACCTGGGTTTTACGCAAAAAGCAGAAAAACGTCCGCGATGGTCTATGTAGAACAAAAAGACGATCTCAATTGACTTTGAGAGCCTCCAAGATATCTCTATCTGTGTAGCATGTATGTTAACAATAATCTCACACACTCGGAAGACGTTTTGAGAAAGAAAACAAGATTTGTAAGATTAAAGGCGTCCACTTATATTCTTTCGTCTGAAGAAGACACTTAAATAAAGGCTATGCCCATGTCACTGTTTTAATGTTCGTGCTCCTTGTTTACAATTTGCTCGGGGATATTGTTTGAATTAATTCTAAATTCTCATCTGGCTTGAATTCGGACTTTTAAACTGATTATGGTCGTACTTGACCTGGAATGGAATATATTCTGGCTAATTCAGCAAGCAATTAACACTGCGCGCGTATTTATTCATTGAACGACACACAAGTGTCCGATCTGTAATCTGTTGGTGTTGTCATCCGTTAACTAGGGTGTGGGTGCTATGGTTGGTAATATACTATGAGATCTACGAGCCTATTGGTTATAAAGATGGATATTTCATTCATTAGACCAATCAGATACATTGTAAGATGAATATATCCCTGAGTAAGTTTCGGCGCAGATTCTGTAATTTTAATTGTTCTTTCAGATGAGAATAATCAATTAAGCAATCAAAAAATTCTGTAAAAGGTAGTTGTCAGGTGGATACTGTAGCACAGCGGGATAGAGAATCTCTTTATGCACACCCTCTCCTCTGCATGGTACGCCATTAAAGTCCAGGTTGATAACCCTTTATTGTTTCCTTTTAATATCAATCCAATCGCATGTAAAACAGAAAATAGATTTCATTTCAAGAATGAGATATAGTAACATCCAATTTTCGTAACAATGTTTGTTACGGTGCTCTAGGAATGCATGTAGAAACATGAATAAGTCAAACGCAACAGTCATCCGTTCTCTTGCAAGGAATTTCAAATATGAAAGACAAGTGTAATAAACAGGTTTATTGGACATACAGTATACAAGGTGTATACAAAAAATAGGACTATCGTTCAGCAGACTGATCGTTGACGATGTATTTCACCCTGCTTAAAATCTCTAAACCATGACCAATTTAATTTCATTGCTAGGTATAAAACCACCAAAAATGAAATCCTGAAAAGATGACAAAAGTCCATCATCAATTAAGGAAAGTATGACAAATAAGGCAAGTCAACTCATTTCGTAGTATGTCCAATGGTAAATTCACACAGTACAGGTAGAGTAACGTGGAAGTGGATGATTACAAACTTGAATAGACTAACTAGCTGGGGAGCGCGCATGGTTTTTCGGTCCCGGTCTGCTGGCACAGGGAGTCATATACCAAAATGTTCCTTGATGTCTGTAGTATACAACCAGGGATTCTATCAATTTTAGGATAGGAAAGTCCTATACTGATGTACGTAGCGAAAACGGTTCCTTTTGCATATTTACATAAATTAGGGTAATAGTCCATGACCGCCATTTGACGCGTTTGACGTCATTTTTGGTCAGCATAGCTTTGGTGGCGCTCTTCGCGCGGTAGATTTACAGACAGCCTGCTGTCAATCATTCAGTCGTAACATGCTTTATACATGTTATAGGTTGGTATATCAATATCAAGATAAATTTTGAACATCAATGGTGTGCTGTTGCCATGGCAACAAACTTAAATGGCCTCCAAAAACGTCAAAAATAGGTCAAAAGGGAGTAAAATTTAGACATAAATGGTGGTTGCTATGGAAACTGCATTGCCGGTAGATTTTATAATTGTCTTAAAATCAAAGTATGTAGGTCTATAAAGCAGCAAATTAGATGTATCCCGATCATCCAAGGGCCAATTATATTTTGAAAATAATGATTACATGTCATTTTTGGCCAATTTCGTGAAAAACGATAAAAAATGGCAGGTTTTTGCTGACATGTCATTTTCAAAATGTCATAGGTCAAAAAGTATTGATCGACAATTAAAGTTGTGATCGATTTTGTTGTTCCAAATAGTCAGCCAAGCAATATGATATACTTTTTATGGTCAATATATATTTTTAATTTTTTTCCATGTTAAATTAAAGTCCCATTGAAACACATGTGAACTTTGACCCTAAATCGAGGTCAAAGGTCAACTTAATATCCGAGTTGGCAAAGATGTCCACCTAGGTTGTATGCTACAGACTTCAAGGAACATTTTGGTATATGTCTCCCTGTGCCAGCATATCGGGACAAAAAAACCTATAAATGGGCCTCCGCTCCCCAGCTAAACAGGGAAATTCTACTCCTTGTCATGCTTATGAAAAAACTTGATGTTGATTTACAAGTCTAATTTCATCTAGCTATGGATTGTTGAATTAAATGCCCTCTCTATCTATGAATGGTATTAAACGCACTGTTGACATGACCACAACCTTTCTACATGCTCTTATCTTCGACTTTCTCAAGAACATGAAAAAGAACACTGACCAATGTTACACATGGCACATAAATATTCATGCATCAAATGTGTGGATTACGTTAATGATTAGTGTCAGAATTAAAAGGAATACCAAACTAATCTTTGCTATTGCTGTTGATAAATGATTTACAAGGTTTATCAATGCAACATATTGAAACGTAAACCATGACATTCACTGTTGTTGTTGTATGTGTAAATCCCATTGTACAGATTAGCTGTAAATGACATGGTTTACGCAAATTATGCTAGCGGTCTTATTTTTCACTGGATTAATCTCACATTTTCAGAATATTATTAATATTAATTGGGCTTTGCTATGAAGCTGAATTGGTCATGGCCCAGTGATTTTGACAAGTATAATACTGTCATGAAACAGAGTCCTATTTTTTGATACAACCTGTATATCAGAAATCATACATATTTAGAATATTATGCAATTTCATAAAATAAACTCGGGCGTTAATCACCTTTCTTTTTTTGCACATGCATTTGATTAAGCATAATGTTCGGTATATCCTTTAAGACATTCATAGTTAGACTGGTGTAAAGACCCCATAACTGAATAAAGCTGTATAATACTTTAATCCGTCAATAGAGGATTTTGTGTAAGATCAATTCCGTCTTACACCAACGATCCCGCCAACGATAAACCGTTTCACACTGATCTGAAATTACTATTGTGCCGTTCCATTTGAAATCTATACACCCCTTTGGAGAACAATTTTCTCCAAAGGAGTGCGAATTTCAAATGGGGTTGGGTGACTCCATTTAGTGAAATCTTCAACATCGATTTATGACACCCTATTTCATCACAGACTTGAAACAAGCTAGGACCGAATCTATACAATATCCGGTCCTTCAGAGGAATGAAAACTGTCTTACCGTAAGGTTCAGTCACACAGAAGACAGCTCCCGACCCAACCTTACAAGACCACCATTTTTTCAAAATCGGCTGAAATCTTGTTCAAACTTGCATAATTTACATTTTGGATCCCGACCGGGGATGTGCAGGGATGATTAGTATGCGATATTCCCCGCCTTCAACAAGACAAGATATGCTGAATCGCCTACCAGTAGGCGACAGCATCATGAAATCAAAAAGATCAAGCATGTTTAATCGGCGACGCCACTTGTTCAGTCCCAGATCGATCGCCGACCTTGATACGACGGCACAAGTTGTGACATGTTGCTGTGAAGACTACTCGCC
Organism: Ophiura sarsii; assembly: GCA_035610835.1. Classification (NCBI taxonomy): domain Eukaryota; kingdom Metazoa; phylum Echinodermata; class Ophiuroidea; order Amphilepidida; family Ophiuridae; genus Ophiura; species Ophiura sarsii. Next base: position 30,761,181 of record CM069458.1, read on the forward strand.
GAGCTGCTGGCCCGGCTGCTGGCTACAAGTCGGCGACTAATCTTCTGTAGTCGCCGATTTAACATGTCAAGTTGGCTTGCATCTTCTCTCCCCTCTTGGAGCAGACTCATTGTCGACCACTTTCCAACTACACACAACCACTCATGATGCGCGCCAACTCATCGGCTACCGCTTCCAAACCGCTCATGTGTCCATGCCGACCTTCCCGATTAAAAAAACCCGCCACGATTTGTTTAGGCTGCGAGAAAAAATCGTGGCGGGTTTGTCAAATTTGCCACGTGCTCCCGACCACACAAGACTGCGCAGGACAGGGCCAGACCTTGCCGAAACTACACATGAAAAAAGAAAACTGCTCACGATTTTTCGAATAATGGTCAATCCTGACCAGTCTTGAGCAGTCTGGAAGTGGTTTTCTAGCAAATAATCGGCTAGTGTGATGACTGAACCTGTAGCAAAGTTGATAGTTTTCGTCGCTGCCGTTCGGACAATTCCACAGTTGGTCACACGCAACCTGTCAATGCATATGGAATCATCGTCGCATGGGAAACAAGCGGCGTCATTGTCGTCTGCTTCTGGTGAAGAATAAAAAAGCGCGAAAATGTTATTACGATGTTTGTACAATTTTCATTTAATGAGTGAAAAGCATGTTTCTTGTATACCTACTAAGGTACAATCATCATTCCAGCGTTTGAATAATGTCAATTTCGCCGAATGATGAAATAGACACGATTATTGTTACTTTGTTGGAGAGTGAAGAGAGAGTTCTTGTTGAATGGTGATTATTTCTTTTCTTGCTGAATAATGAAATAAACACTATTATGCTGATTGTTGAGCAGACACTTGTTGAATACACATTTGTGCTGAATTATGAAACTATAGACTGTATAAACTAAATAACCACAATTTATCATATGCACATATAACAATAACAGATAATAGTTACAAAGATGTCTTTATTTGGTAAATTAGTATACACCACATAGTTTCATCGTTGCATGACAACGCTGCAATAAGCATGATAAGGTTAACAAAACCATGGGTACATGTTAAACTACCGTCTTTGAAAAAATTAAAACCGGTCAAAATACCTCAGTTATTTTTATCAAATCGGGGAGGTGAAGAAAAAAATATGGACGGACATTGACAGGTCAAGTGGGAAGCATAAAGCATGTTAAATGCAGAATTTATGCATTCTATAGCTACTTACTTTCACGCTTAGAATACTCATGTCTACTTGATGCATTTAAACGTTCCTGCATAGCCTGGGCGGGGGCCGCGAGATTTCAACAGTTTAACATAGGTTTATGTGAAAGCTCGTTGGAATATACAGTTCATATTGTGCGGTGAAAATAACGAACAAAGCTGTGATATTCACATAGACACGTACACTAATGAAAGGCACACTAGAAATATAATTCCAAAAATCGTGAAAAAAGTGAAAATTCCGTGAATATTGTTGAAATAAAATGACGTACAAATCCGTGACGTAGACACCCATGAAAGGCTTATTAGAAACGTGCTTATGGTTTAACCTCGCGTTACCCTGAACGGTACGGAAAAATACATATGCCGTGAAATTGTTGAATGGAAGTTTTGAAGAATTCTGAAACGCTTAAAAAACAATTCTAACTCACGTAAATGTGATAGGCACGTGAAAATGCACCGAGAAAGTCGTATGAAAATGTGAAATGAAAGTACGAAACCATGCAAGTTTCGTATAAAATAGGAAAGCCTCGTAGACTGTATAATGAATGGCACGCAAAAACATCGCAAGGGCACGTGAAAATTCACCGTGAAAATGTCGTGAAATGAAGCATGTAAAGTCACGTAAATCGATAGACATTTAAGCAACCGTATATGGACACGCCGGAAATATCATTCTTATTCGCGATATACGATCGATGTTTAGGGAGGAAACCTTTATCAAAATATCATTTTCATATCTCATGAGACAGCGTATATGTAAAAGTCAATTGGGGTCATATTCTAAGGCTATGCAAGCATGGATAGATGAATGTATTTTGTAAGTCAAATTGAATTTGAAATTAAATTATAACACATGTCCTGATGCGCCGCTATGCTTTAATAATATAACAAAAAATAATAATTTGATATGACGTCTGGGCAGAGAGGGTTAGGGCTTCTCGAACATGGATGCATTCTTCCTTAAATAACTCGACTCTCTGGCATGTAAAAGTATGAATATAGAGCTCCCTCTCTGGAATGTAAAAGTGAATATAGAGCTCCAGCAAAGTTGCAGGTTTTCTGGGACACGCTGCAAGGCACTATGGTAATAAGCTTCCAACAACAGCCTGGCATTATGAGATTACGTATTCACTTAACATGAGGCGCATCATACCTCGAACATGTCAAATATATGTATATAGAGTCTATTGGCCGGTCATAAATTCTCCAATTCTCAGATAAGGCCTGTGGTCATGCCCTAAAGCCCTGTCTTGATGTAAATACCACACGTGGTCGTGTTATATTCAACAAGGACGGCAGACTAACAGCCTACACAAACACATGGCATCGGGGTCTTTGGTAATACATAAGTGTTTGGCTGTTATTATCTGTCACTAAGGCAGTGGCGGCACCAGCCTCATAATTTTGGGGGTGGGGGCAAGACTTAAAAATAATGATGCGCAAATTTGTTGTCCCGTTTTACGCTTAAATGGTAAAATTTGGTCTAATACTAACGAATTTGGCATGAAAATGCGCGCTTGCGCGCAAAATTTAGCTGTTTTATGCTAAAATTGTCAACATTTGGTCTAATTAAACCTAATTTAGTAAGAATGTGTGCACACAGCGCGGAAAAAATTGCCTTTTTATGCTTAAATTGATTTTTTTTTGGGGGGGGGGGGGGTTTGGGGGGGAGGGGCAAACTGGGGGGCAAGAATTTGTTCTGAGGGGGCAAATTCCCCCCCCCCCCCCCCCATGCCCCCCGTGGTGCCGCCACTGCACTAAGGTAGTTCGACCAATATGATAGAGATTGTTCTGTACCCCCAGGCGATTTATTGTCAATATGACATACAATTTCATCTATTAATGATCAGTTCCAATGATTTGCGACCGTCTATTTAGTTATTTTCGCAGGGAGAGGTTGTTCAATTCATTAAGGCACTCTTTACGCAATGGTAAATACACGCTGTCTGCAAGACTATTTCAACATAATTATAAGACTTAACCGGTAAAACTACGCGATTGCATACAAACTATGTTAATATCAAGATAAATCATCCAAACATATTTATTTTTTGAAATTGTGGTCCATATAAGTAGCTCCCCAGTGCATCATATCATATATTTTCCATCAATTTTAAATATTAAGTAACAATAACAACATTGTATAATGTGTCTGGATACATTATACAATAACAACATTGTATAATGTATCCATACAACATTTTCTATAGTTCTATAGGTTGCACGTCTGCAAGTGCAATATTTGTGTTTGCAATGGTCCATTTATGGTGAAAAACGTATAGTTTCCTTATCATATTTCTCACGAAATTGTAAATATTTGATAACATCTATGTATGCGACACAATAATCCAGTTTTAGGTAGCACGTGTGTTGATGGTTGAATAAGAATTGGGGTAAACTCGTAGATTATGAATATCGCATTAATATCTGCGTTCTCCTCGAAGCATGTAACATTATTTTAACACTTTCCACGCGAATATTAGTTTTACCATGTACGAAACAGATTTTTCAGAAACCTTTCCCGACTTTCTAAGTCTATCTCAAGAATTACTGAACCAATACTGGGCAACAGAGGTTGCTTCAATGTAATCCCAGCATGCAGTAGAAAAGCACTGTGCAAACATATAATTCAACACCTGATTTCCATTGAAATGTACAGGAATATCATAAAACAACCTCAGGTTGAAAACTGCAATAAATAAACCTGAGGTTGAGAAGAATTCAATAAAACAACCTCAGGATGAAAATAAATCAAATTTAACAACCTTAGGCTGCATATATCTGATCCCGCTTTAACACGGAATAAACCGCAATAATATTGCGGTTTATTCCGTTAAGGTAAGGGCGCTCTAAAGCTAGTATCATATCCAATTTATAGTTTAAGATTGGTTACCTAACCTCATGTTACCTAACCTCAGGTTACCTATCCTCAGGTTACCTAACCTCAGGTTACCTGATAAATTATATGTTAAAACACTCAGATCAGGGGTTGGTGGTCGGGGAGGTAAGAACGAAGATGGATCAATCTTAAACTATAAATTGGATATGATACTATAACTTAAGAGCGCCCTTACCTTAACGGAATGAACCGCAATATTGCGGTTATTCCGTTAAGGGCGCTCTAAAGCTAGTATCATATCCAATTTATAGTTTAAGATTAGGTTAGGTAACCTGAGGTCGAAAGGTGTATGAGCATTTCCATCTCTGCGTATCGATATATGACATGTATGAATTGGGATTCTATTTAGAGAATTAGAGGTATTGTTTTTAGACCGTACATGTACCCGTGTTATATTGTCTGACATAAATGCGGACGATAGTATTATTTTAAGTAGAACAACGACGCCGCAGGCGGAGTTGTTCTACGCAAAAAAATAATACTACCGAACGCATTTATGTCAGACAATATAACACGGGTACGGTCTAAAAACAATACCTTTATTCTCATTCTTAAACAATCATACTGAAGACATTTATCAAAGAAATAAGTGCAATTTATTGTCCACATTTGACAACTTAGTACCCCTTCTAGGATCGAATAACCCACAAACATTCCATCCAATCCCATGCGATGAGTACACCATGCGTAGTCGTCGAGGCGCCGGCATAAACGCAGGAAAGGCGCCAAAGACGCACTGCAGAAGTGCGAGTTATTGAGCAAACCACGCATTGTGAAGGTCGGACGCACTGTTAACACGTAAGCCCCACCTCCCCGTGTTGAGTTGTCTCATCTAAATGTCGCCGATTTCTCTGAGAACCAATGAGATTGCTTACACTTTCTTAGCTGTTTAAGAATTCTCAATACAATGATAATAATAATAATCTGGATTTATATAGCGCCTTTCCTAGAAGAGATTGATCCAAGGCTGTAATTTCGCGGTCACTGGTGAATCATCAGAATCAGATCGCATCAACTAGGATGCTTGCTGCCCAAATTCAAGCGTAAACCTATCTGCACTTAGATTGTAACATCCACCATTTTTCAGTGAAGGTCCCCAATTCCATTGGGTGAAGTCAACACTTTAAACAATTTATTGCTGTTTTGGAAATTGCGCAATCTGAGGCAATCTGAGGATCAATCAATGACGGTCAATCTGAGGATCTCTACAATGGCGGTCTGTGGACAGGTAATAAATAGTGGGAGAAATGTGTAACTTTGCACAGTGACTTTGTCTGAAGGATTACATAATAAAATTAAGTTTCTGGCTCCTTTACTTCTGGGTGATTTCAAAAACTTTCCTATCACTTTTTTTTGGCAATAATTTTTTTTTTTCACATCAAGATATATTGACATCAGAAGAATCCCCATATTTTGCTCATTATAACTGTACAATATTAGGGGCCAGAAATGTTCCATTTCGAAATTATATGATAAAATGTTGTGAATTACTGCCAAAGGTGGTTAACCACCCGCCAGTTTATGTACTACTCAATGGGCAAATGTCTTGTGACCTTGTGCTTCTAAAATAAGAACCATTGGAGTTATGCAACTCAAACTTTGGAATGCGACAATTTTAAGGATGACCTTTCATGTAAAATAGAAAACATCAAGTTGAAATCGGGCCAGGCATCAGAACACCTTTAACTACTTCAAAAGGTGGTCGACGGAACGCCGCGCATCACTTAGAATTAACCTTCACCCGATCTGTTTCTGCTGGGGCCGTCACCGCGTATTTATAATTGCAGCACCGCGAATTACTTCCCTATAGCATAGAAAACAAAACACACATGTATGGTATATGGCTCGGAGGCTCAATCACAAGAGGTTTATTCAAATCTTGTAACATTTCATTAATTACCAAACATTGATACAAATGATATTGGCAACTTAATTACAATTTTAATACAAGTCAAGATGCTTAATCAAATAATTTTTGATACAAGTCTAAGGAAAGTATTATCAAAATTATTGGATAGACTATACGCCTTCCTTCAAAATCCTGAAACATTATGACATTGATCTGTCAGACACAATTAGGAAATCACCAATTTAACTATGGATAAAGTGAACTGCCTATACCCCACCCTTTAGAGGGAAACTCATAAAGATGACTAAATTACCTGATTTTATTCCTATCACACATAGGTTACGTTCTTATGTTTTTAGTATATTTATACGCACTGCCCTCAATAGTCGAAAAATGGTAATAATGTTGCTGTTCATTGCCACATCCGGGTAATTTTGTGTGTAACGCTATGGGAAAACATACAATTTCTTGGTGGCTTTTTTATGAAAAAATGCCGGACATTTCGTCCATAAAATGCATAACACTTTGAAGAGTGGGACTAAGGCTACCGGCTAGCTGGCATATTTTGGGGATAGCATACCTTTTAAAAGGTCAGTAAGGTGGGGAACACCGATGTCATGCGAAATACGTGAAACTTCGTACTTGCAGATGGCATTTCTCAAAGAGAGTAGTTTTAATCACAGAATAAGTCAAGGTAGCTGATAAAATGTGTTTCAAGCTTTCCATTGATATCAAATATGTGGTATTTACCAGCCAAATAATGTGTTAAAAAAGCAAAAAAAGGTATACCTTTAGATTTGACCTTTAGTAAGGGATGTACAGCAATGTACAGTCTCATAGTATTCTTATAGGTACATGTACTTTTCCATGCATTCTTTCTTTACTACATTATAATATGGCATGTACCATAGGAATAGTATAGATACAGAAGGGATGATCCATGATTAAAGCACTAATCACATTGCCGATCTTTAACATGATTGTTATTTAAATTCTAGTATAGAGACCAGTCGCCTATTGCTTTACACGTTATGCATAAGTCTGTTGAATTTCGCGGGTTCGTTTTATTTGTCCTCCACAAACTTTGTTCACTCTGTGTATGAACATTGGTACGTGACGTGACCTTACTAAAGTAACATAGGGCAAAATGACATAATTGTATATGGTCAATGCCCTGATTGTGCTAAACAAATGTTGTGGATGAATAAATTCAACTAACTATGTCCTTGGTGAGTTACGGATCGAATAGCGCGTGCAAGGGTCCCATTGTCATATCGATTGGCTGATATTTACAATAGCATCTGAGACACCTAAAGAGATAAGAAGCACGGTACAGCTATTCATCGCTGTACACATGATCCGATGCGGATATTGTTTAGTCAATCGCCAATCGATTATTATCATTCAGTTTAATTTGTAGCACGGCCTCAAGTAAGCGCGCTATTTGAATCCAGTATTATCCATACGTTCATTACATGTTTGAAATAACCTGAACGCACTTTAGCATGGGATGGCTACCGACATACAGAACGTGATAAAATGAATATACATTTATATCGCTATATTTTTGGCATTTCAGAAGAGATATGACAATTAAAACCTATTGGGTACATTCATGGGCATATACACATGGTAAAGGGTTCAACAAAAGAAAGTATACCACTTTGTTTATGTCATTTTGAGTAATTTTTAATTTGTTGTTGACCAAACAGGCTAGATAGGCATTTAGATGAATCTTTTAGGCATAATTTGATACCAAATTTCCCCCCTAACAACAAAGATAAACCATGATTAGCACCATTTAAAGGAAAATATCCCATTTTTTGTTTTTGTTACATTAGATGCTCGATCATTATTTTTATGAAAGGTAGGAAATACTGTTATTATATGAGAACTGTGGTTTAGATCGTGTTTGATAGCAAATTTCTCCCAAAGAAAAAATAACACATTTGAAAAAGGTTATAAAGTTCCCGAAATTAACATGTGAAACATCTTGGAAATAATGCAGTATTATACTCTGGAGGTAAACGATTACATCCATGAATGAAAATTTGCGGAGTAAAAATATACGCCATTTTCCAATACACAGACCAAATCGCTTATTGTAACAAAATTTCGTCAGACCGGATTCGAACCGGCGCGGGGAGAATCCAATAGATTTATAGTCTATAGCCTTAACCGCTCGGCCATGACTACTCATTGAAATGACCGTCGTGTTCAATAGATAATAAGCCAGTGGTGAACTATCGATTTAATCGACCAAAAATGAGTTATTTGGGGGAATTTTGGGGACTCATGTTATTTGAAATAAAAATAAAAATAATGATCGAGCATCTAATGTAACAAACAGAAAATGGGATATTTTCCTTTAAATGGTGCTAATCATGGTTTATCTTTGTTGTTAGGGGGGAAATTTGGTATCAAATTATGCCTAAAAGATTCATCTAAATGCCTATCTAGCCTGTTTGGTCAACAACAAATTAAAAATTACTCAAAATGACATAAACAAAGTGGTATACTTTCTTTTGTTGAACCCTTTACCATGTGTATATGCCCATGAATGTACCCAATAGGTTTTAATTGTCATATCTCTTCTGAAATGCCAAAAATATAGCGATATAAATGTATATTCATTTTATCACGTTCTGTATGTCGGTAGCCATCCCATGCTAAAGTGCGTTCAGGTTATTTCAAACATGTAATGAACGTATGGATAATACTGGATTCAAATAGCGCGCTTACTTGAGGCCGTGCTACAAATTAAACTGAATGATAATAATCGATTGGCGATTGACTAAACAATATCCGCATCGGATCATGTGTACAGCGATGAATAGCTGTACCGTGCTTCTTATCTCTTTAGGTGTCTCAGATGCTATTGTAAATATCAGCCAATCGATATGACAATGGGACCCTTGCACGCGCTATTCGATCCGTAACTCACCAAGGACATAGTTAGTTGAATTTATTCATCCACAACATTTGTTTAGCACAATCAGGGCATTGACCATATACAATTATGTCATTTTGCCCTATGTTACTTTAGTAAGGTCACGTCACGTACCAATGTTCATACACAGAGTGAACAAAGTTTGTGGAGGACAAATAAAACGAACCCGCGAAATTCAACAGACTTATGCATAACGTGTAAAGCAATAGGCGACTGGTCTCTATACTAGAATTTAAATAACAATCATGTTAAAGATCGGCAATGTGATTAGTGCTTTAATCATGGATCATCCCTTCTGTATCTATACTATTCCTATGGTACATGCCATATTATAATGTAGTAAAGAAAGAATGCATGGAAAAGTACATGTACCTATAAGATTACTATGAGACTGTACATTGCTGTACATCCCTTACTAAAGGTCAAATCTAAAGGTATACCTTTTTTTGCTTTTTTAACACATTATTTGGCTGGTAAATACCACATATTTGATATCAATGGAAAGCTTGAAACACATTTTATCAGCTACCTTGACTTATTCTGTGATTAAAACTACTCTCTTTGAGAAATGCCATCTGCAAGTACGAAGTTTCACGTATTTCGCATGACATCGGTGTTCCCCACCTTACTGACCTTTTAAAAGGTATGCTATCCCCAAAATATGCCAGCTAGCCGGTAGCCTTCAAAGTGTTATGCATTTTATGGACGAAATGTCCGGCATTTTTTCATAAAAAAGCCACCAAGAAATTGTATGTTTTCCCATAGCGTTACACACAAAATTACCCGGATGTGGCAATGAACAGCAACATTATTACCATTTTTCGACTATTGAGGGCAGTGCGTATAAATATACTAAAAACATAAGAACGTAACCTATGTGTGATAGGAATAAAATCAGGTAATTTAGTCATCTTTATGAGTTTCCCTCTAAAGGGTGGGGTATAGGCAGTTCACTTTATCCATAGTTAAATTGGTGATTTCCTAATTGTGTCTGACAGATCAATGTCATAATGTTTCAGGATTTTGAAGGAAGGCGTATAGTCTATCCAATAATTTTGATAATACTTTCCTTAGACTTGTATCAAAAATTATTTGATTAAGCATCTTGACTTGTATTAAAATTGTAATTAAGTTGCCAATATCATTTGTATCAATGTTTGGTAATTAATGAAATGTTACAAGATTTGAATAAACCTCTTGTGATTGAGCCTCCGAGCCATATACCATACATGTGTGTTTTGTTTTCTATGCTATAGGGAAGTAATTCGCGGTGCTGCAATTATAAATACGCGGTGACGGCCCCAGCAGAAACAGATCGGGTGAAGGTTAATTCTAAGTGATGCGCGGCGTTCCGTCGACCACCTTTTGAAGTAGTTAAAGGTGTTCTGATGCCTGGCCCGATTTCAACTTGATGTTTTCTATTTTACATGAAAGGTCATCCTTAAAATTGTCGCATTCCAAAGTTTGAGTTGCATAACTCCAATGGTTCTTATTTTAGAAGCACAAGGTCACAAGACATTTGCCCATTGAGTAGTACATAAACTGGCGGGTGGTTAACCACCTTTGGCAGTAATTCACAACATTTTATCATATAATTTCGAAATGGAACATTTCTGGCCCCTAATATTGTACAGTTATAATGAGCAAAATATGGGGATTCTTCTGATGTCAATATATCTTGATGTGAAGAATTATTGCCAAAAAAAAGTGATAGGAAAGTTTTTGAAATCACCCAGAAGTAAAGGAGCCAGAAACTTAATTTTATTATGTAATCCTTCAGACATCTTTACAAAGTCACTGTGCAAAGTTACACATTTCTCCCACTATTTATTACCTGTCCACAGACCGCCATTGTAGAGATCCTCAGATTGACCGTCATTGATTGATCCTCAGATTGCCTCAGATTGCGCAATTTCCAAAACAGCAATAAATTGTTTAAAGTGTTGACTTCACCCAATGGAATTGGGGACCTTCACTGAAAAATGGTGGATGTTACAATCTAAGTGCAGATAGGTTTACGCTTGAATTTGGGCAGCAAGCATCCTAGTTGATGCGATCTGATTCTGATGATTCACCAGTGACCGCGAAATTACAGCCTTGGATCAATCTCTTCTAGGAAAGGCGCTATATAAATCCAGATTATTATTATTATCATTGTATTGAGAATTCTTAAACAGCTAAGAAAGTGTAAGCAATCTCATTGGTTCTCAGAGAAATCGGCGACATTTAGATGAGACAACTCAACACGGGGAGGTGGGGCTTACGTGTTAACAGTGCGTCCGACCTTCACAATGCGTGGTTTGCTCAATAACTCGCACTTCTGCAGTGCGTCTTTGGCGCCTTTCCTGCGTTTATGCCGGCGCCTCGACGACTACGCATGGTGTACTCATCGCATGGGATTGGATGGAATGTTTGTGGGTTATTCGATCCTAGAAGGGGTACTAAGTTGTCAAATGTGGACAATAAATTGCACTTATTTCTTTGATAAATGTCTTCAGTATGATTGTTTAAGAATGAGAATAAAGGTATTGTTTTTAGACCGTACCCGTGTTATATTGTCTGACATAAATGCGTTCGGTAGTATTATTTTTTTGCGTAGAACAACTCCGCCTGCGGCGTCGTTGTTCTACTTAAAATAATACTATCGTCCGCATTTATGTCAGACAATATAACACGGGTACATGTACGGTCTAAAAACAATACCTCTATTCTCTAAATAGAATCCCAATTCATACATGTCATATATCGATACGCAGAGATGGAAATGCTCATACACCTTTCGACCTCAGGTTACCTAACCTAATCTTAAACTATAAATTGGATATGATACTAGCTTTAGAGCGCCCTTAACGGAATAACCGCAATATTGCGGTTCATTCCGTTAAGGTAAGGGCGCTCTTAAGTTATAGTATCATATCCAATTTATAGTTTAAGATTGATCCATCTTCGTTCTTACCTCCCCGACCACCAACCCCTGATCTGAGTGTTTTAACATATAATTTATCAGGTAACCTGAGGTTAGGTAACCTGAGGATAGGTAACCTGAGGTTAGGTAACATGAGGTTAGGTAACCAATCTTAAACTATAAATTGGATATGATACTAGCTTTAGAGCGCCCTTACCTTAACGGAATAAACCGCAATATTATTGCGGTTTATTCCGTGTTAAAGCGGGATCAGATATATGCAGCCTAAGGTTGTTAAATTTGATTTATTTTCATCCTGAGGTTGTTTTATTGAATTCTTCTCAACCTCAGGTTTATTTATTGCAGTTTTCAACCTGAGGTTGTTTTATGATATTCCTGTACATTTCAATGGAAATCAGGTGTTGAATTATATGTTTGCACAGTGCTTTTCTACTGCATGCTGGGATTACATTGAAGCAACCTCTGTTGCCCAGTATTGGTTCAGTAATTCTTGAGATAGACTTAGAAAGTCGGGAAAGGTTTCTGAAAAATCTGTTTCGTACATGGTAAAACTAATATTCGCGTGGAAAGTGTTAAAATAATGTTACATGCTTCGAGGAGAACGCAGATATTAATGCGATATTCATAATCTACGAGTTTACCCCAATTCTTATTCAACCATCAACACACGTGCTACCTAAAACTGGATTATTGTGTCGCATACATAGATGTTATCAAATATTTACAATTTCGTGAGAAATATGATAAGGAAACTATACGTTTTTCACCATAAATGGACCATTGCAAACACAAATATTGCACTTGCAGACGTGCAACCTATAGAACTATAGAAAATGTTGTATGGATACATTATACAATGTTGTTATTGTATAATGTATCCAGACACATTATACAATGTTGTTATTGTTACTTAATATTTAAAATTGATGGAAAATATATGATATGATGCACTGGGGAGCTACTTATATGGACCACAATTTCAAAAAATAAATATGTTTGGATGATTTATCTTGATATTAACATAGTTTGTATGCAATCGCGTAGTTTTACCGGTTAAGTCTTATAATTATGTTGAAATAGTCTTGCAGACAGCGTGTATTTACCATTGCGTAAAGAGTGCCTTAATGAATTGAACAACCTCTCCCTGCGAAAATAACTAAATAGACGGTCGCAAATCATTGGAACTGATCATTAATAGATGAAATTGTATGTCATATTGACAATAAATCGCCTGGGGGTACAGAACAATCTCTATCATATTGGTCGAACTACCTTAGTGCAGTGGCGGCACCACGGGGGGCATGGGGGGGGGGGGGGGAATTTGCCCCCTCAGAACAAATTCTTGCCCCCCAGTTTGCCCCTCCCCCCCAAACCCCCCCCCCCCCAAAAAAAATCAATTTAAGCATAAAAAGGCAATTTTTTCCGCGCTGTGTGCACACATTCTTACTAAATTAGGTTTAATTAGACCAAATGTTGACAATTTTAGCATAAAACAGCTAAATTTTGCGCGCAAGCGCGCATTTTCATGCCAAATTCGTTAGTATTAGACCAAATTTTACCATTTAAGCGTAAAACGGGACAACAAATTTGCGCATCATTATTTTTAAGTCTTGCCCCCACCCCCAAAATTATGAGGCTGGTGCCGCCACTGCCTTAGTGACAGATAATAACAGCCAAACACTTATGTATTACCAAAGACCCCGATGCCATGTGTTTGTGTAGGCTGTTAGTCTGCCGTCCTTGTTGAATAACACGACCACGTGTGGTATTTACATCAAGACAGGGCTTTAGGGCATGACCACAGGCCTTATCTGAGAATTGGAGAATTTATGACCGGCCAATAGACTCTATATACATATATTTGACATGTTCGAGGTATGATGCGCCTCATGTTAAGTGAATACGTAATCTCATAATGCCAGGCTGTTGTTGGAAGCTTATTACCATAGTGCCTTGCAGCGTGTCCCAGAAAACCTGCAACTTTGCTGGAGCTCTATATTCACTTTTACATTCCAGAGAGGGAGCTCTATATTCATACTTTTACATGCCAGAGAGTCGAGTTATTTAAGGAAGAATGCATCCATGTTCGAGAAGCCCTAACCCTCTCTGCCCAGACGTCATATCAAATTATTATTTTTTGTTATATTATTAAAGCATAGCGGCGCATCAGGACATGTGTTATAATTTAATTTCAAATTCAATTTGACTTACAAAATACATTCATCTATCCATGCTTGCATAGCCTTAGAATATGACCCCAATTGACTTTTACATATACGCTGTCTCATGAGATATGAAAATGATATTTTGATAAAGGTTTCCTCCCTAAACATCGATCGTATATCGCGAATAAGAATGATATTTCCGGCGTGTCCATATACGGTTGCTTAAATGTCTATCGATTTACGTGACTTTACATGCTTCATTTCACGACATTTTCACGGTGAATTTTCACGTGCCCTTGCGATGTTTTTGCGTGCCATTCATTATACAGTCTACGAGGCTTTCCTATTTTATACGAAACTTGCATGGTTTCGTACTTTCATTTCACATTTTCATACGACTTTCTCGGTGCATTTTCACGTGCCTATCACATTTACGTGAGTTAGAATTGTTTTTTAAGCGTTTCAGAATTCTTCAAAACTTCCATTCAACAATTTCACGGCATATGTATTTTTCCGTACCGTTCAGGGTAACGCGAGGTTAAACCATAAGCACGTTTCTAATAAGCCTTTCATGGGTGTCTACGTCACGGATTTGTACGTCATTTTATTTCAACAATATTCACGGAATTTTCACTTTTTTCACGATTTTTGGAATTATATTTCTAGTGTGCCTTTCATTAGTGTACGTGTCTATGTGAATATCACAGCTTTGTTCGTTATTTTCACCGCACAATATGAACTGTATATTCCAACGAGCTTTCACATAAACCTATGTTAAACTGTTGAAATCTCGCGGCCCCCGCCCAGGCTATGCAGGAACGTTTAAATGCATCAAGTAGACATGAGTATTCTAAGCGTGAAAGTAAGTAGCTATAGAATGCATAAATTCTGCATTTAACATGCTTTATGCTTCCCACTTGACCTGTCAATGTCCGTCCATATTTTTTTCTTCACCTCCCCGATTTGATAAAAATAACTGAGGTACTTTGACCGGTTTTAATTTTTTCAAAGACGGTAGTTTAACATGTACCCATGGTTTTGTTAACCTTATCATGCTTATTGCAGCGTTGTCATGCAACGATGAAACTATGTGGTGTATACTAATTTACCAAATAAAGACATCTTTGTAACTATTATCTGTTATTGTTATATGTGCATATGATAAATTGTGGTTATTTAGTTTATACAGTCTATAGTTTCATAATTCAGCACAAATGTGTATTCAACAAGTGTCTGCTCAACAATCAGCATAATAGTGTTTATTTCATTATTCAGCAAGAAAAGAAATAATCACCATTCAACAAGAACTCTCTCTTCACTCTCCAACAAAGTAACAATAATCGTGTCTATTTCATCATTCGGCGAAATTGACATTATTCAAACGCTGGAATGATGATTGTACCTTAGTAGGTATACAAGAAACATGCTTTTCACTCATTAAATGAAAATTGTACAAACATCGTAATAACATTTTCGCGCTTTTTTATTCTTCACCAGAAGCAGACGACAATGACGCCGCTTGTTTCCCATGCGACGATGATTCCATATGCATTGACAGGTTGCGTGTGACCAACTGTGGAATTGTCCGAACGGCAGCGACGAAAACTATCAACTTTGCTACAGGTTCAGTCATCACACTAGCCGATTATTTGCTAGAAAACCACTTCCAGACTGCTCAAGACTGGTCAGGATTGACCATTATTCGAAAAATCGTGAGCAGTTTTCTTTTTTCATGTGTAGTTTCGGCAAGGTCTGGCCCTGTCCTGCGCAGTCTTGTGTGGTCGGGAGCACGTGGCAAATTTGACAAACCCGCCACGATTTTTTCTCGCAGCCTAAACAAATCGTGGCGGGTTTTTTTAATCGGGAAGGTCGGCATGGACACATGAGCGGTTTGGAAGCGGTAGCCGATGAGTTGGCGCGCATCATGAGTGGTTGTGTGTAGTTGGAAAGTGGTCGACAATGAGTCTGCTCCAAGAGGGGAGAGAAGATGCAAGCCAACTTGACATGTTAAATCGGCGACTACAGAAGATTAGTCGCCGACTTGTAGCCAGCAGCCGGGCCAGCAGCTCGGCGAGTAGTCTTCACAGCAACATGTCACAACTTGTGCCGTCGTATCAAGGTCGGCGATCGATCTGGGACTGAACAAGTGGCGTCGCCGATTAAACATGCTTGATCTTTTTGATTTCATGATGCTGTCGCCTACTGGTAGGCGATTCAGCATATCTTGTCTTGTTGAAGGCGGGGAATATCGCATACTAATCATCCCTGCACATCCCCGGTCGGGATCCAAAATGTAAATTATGCAAGTTTGAACAAGATTTCAGCCGATTTTGAAAAAATGGTGGTCTTGTAAGGTTGGGTCGGGAGCTGTCTTCTGTGTGACTGAACCTTACGGTAAGACAGTTTTCATTCCTCTGAAGGACCGGATATTGTATAGATTCGGTCCTAGCTTGTTTCAAGTCTGTGATGAAATAGGGTGTCATAAATCGATGTTGAAGATTTCACTAAATGGAGTCACCCAACCCCATTTGAAATTCGCACTCCTTTGGAGAAAATTGTTCTCCAAAGGGGTGTATAGATTTCAAATGGAACGGCACAATAGTAATTTCAGATCAGTGTGAAACGGTTTATCGTTGGCGGGATCGTTGGTGTAAGACGGAATTGATCTTACACAAAATCCTCTATTGACGGATTAAAGTATTATACAGCTTTATTCAGTTATGGGGTCTTTACACCAGTCTAACTATGAATGTCTTAAAGGATATACCGAACATTATGCTTAATCAAATGCATGTGCAAAAAAAGAAAGGTGATTAACGCCCGAGTTTATTTTATGAAATTGCATAATATTCTAAATATGTATGATTTCTGATATACAGGTTGTATCAAAAAATAGGACTCTGTTTCATGACAGTATTATACTTGTCAAAATCACTGGGCCATGACCAATTCAGCTTCATAGCAAAGCCCAATTAATATTAATAATATTCTGAAAATGTGAGATTAATCCAGTGAAAAATAAGACCGCTAGCATAATTTGCGTAAACCATGTCATTTACAGCTAATCTGTACAATGGGATTTACACATACAACAACAACAGTGAATGTCATGGTTTACGTTTCAATATGTTGCATTGATAAACCTTGTAAATCATTTATCAACAGCAATAGCAAAGATTAGTTTGGTATTCCTTTTAATTCTGACACTAATCATTAACGTAATCCACACATTTGATGCATGAATATTTATGTGCCATGTGTAACATTGGTCAGTGTTCTTTTTCATGTTCTTGAGAAAGTCGAAGATAAGAGCATGTAGAAAGGTTGTGGTCATGTCAACAGTGCGTTTAATACCATTCATAGATAGAGAGGGCATTTAATTCAACAATCCATAGCTAGATGAAATTAGACTTGTAAATCAACATCAAGTTTTTTCATAAGCATGACAAGGAGTAGAATTTCCCTGTTTAGCTGGGGAGCGGAGGCCCATTTATAGGTTTTTTTGTCCCGATATGCTGGCACAGGGAGACATATACCAAAATGTTCCTTGAAGTCTGTAGCATACAACCTAGGTGGACATCTTTGCCAACTCGGATATTAAGTTGACCTTTGACCTCGATTTAGGGTCAAAGTTCACATGTGTTTCAATGGGACTTTAATTTAACATGGAAAAAAATTAAAAATATATATTGACCATAAAAAGTATATCATATTGCTTGGCTGACTATTTGGAACAACAAAATCGATCACAACTTTAATTGTCGATCAATACTTTTTGACCTATGACATTTTGAAAATGACATGTCAGCAAAAACCTGCCATTTTTTATCGTTTTTCACGAAATTGGCCAAAAATGACATGTAATCATTATTTTCAAAATATAATTGGCCCTTGGATGATCGGGATACATCTAATTTGCTGCTTTATAGACCTACATACTTTGATTTTAAGACAATTATAAAATCTACCGGCAATGCAGTTTCCATAGCAACCACCATTTATGTCTAAATTTTACTCCCTTTTGACCTATTTTTGACGTTTTTGGAGGCCATTTAAGTTTGTTGCCATGGCAACAGCACACCATTGATGTTCAAAATTTATCTTGATATTGATATACCAACCTATAACATGTATAAAGCATGTTACGACTGAATGATTGACAGCAGGCTGTCTGTAAATCTACCGCGCGAAGAGCGCCACCAAAGCTATGCTGACCAAAAATGACGTCAAACGCGTCAAATGGCGGTCATGGACTATTACCCTAATTTATGTAAATATGCAAAAGGAACCGTTTTCGCTACGTACATCAGTATAGGACTTTCCTATCCTAAAATTGATAGAATCCCTGGTTGTATACTACAGACATCAAGGAACATTTTGGTATATGACTCCCTGTGCCAGCAGACCGGGACCGAAAAACCATGCGCGCTCCCCAGCTAGTTAGTCTATTCAAGTTTGTAATCATCCACTTCCACGTTACTCTACCTGTACTGTGTGAATTTACCATTGGACATACTACGAAATGAGTTGACTTGCCTTATTTGTCATACTTTCCTTAATTGATGATGGACTTTTGTCATCTTTTCAGGATTTCATTTTTGGTGGTTTTATACCTAGCAATGAAATTAAATTGGTCATGGTTTAGAGATTTTAAGCAGGGTGAAATACATCGTCAACGATCAGTCTGCTGAACGATAGTCCTATTTTTTGTATACACCTTGTATACTGTATGTCCAATAAACCTGTTTATTACACTTGTCTTTCATATTTGAAATTCCTTGCAAGAGAACGGATGACTGTTGCGTTTGACTTATTCATGTTTCTACATGCATTCCTAGAGCACCGTAACAAACATTGTTACGAAAATTGGATGTTACTATATCTCATTCTTGAAATGAAATCTATTTTCTGTTTTACATGCGATTGGATTGATATTAAAAGGAAACAATAAAGGGTTATCAACCTGGACTTTAATGGCGTACCATGCAGAGGAGAGGGTGTGCATAAAGAGATTCTCTATCCCGCTGTGCTACAGTATCCACCTGACAACTACCTTTTACAGAATTTTTTGATTGCTTAATTGATTATTCTCATCTGAAAGAACAATTAAAATTACAGAATCTGCGCCGAAACTTACTCAGGGATATATTCATCTTACAATGTATCTGATTGGTCTAATGAATGAAATATCCATCTTTATAACCAATAGGCTCGTAGATCTCATAGTATATTACCAACCATAGCACCCACACCCTAGTTAACGGATGACAACACCAACAGATTACAGATCGGACACTTGTGTGTCGTTCAATGAATAAATACGCGCGCAGTGTTAATTGCTTGCTGAATTAGCCAGAATATATTCCATTCCAGGTCAAGTACGACCATAATCAGTTTAAAAGTCCGAATTCAAGCCAGATGAGAATTTAGAATTAATTCAAACAATATCCCCGAGCAAATTGTAAACAAGGAGCACGAACATTAAAACAGTGACATGGGCATAGCCTTTATTTAAGTGTCTTCTTCAGACGAAAGAATATAAGTGGACGCCTTTAATCTTACAAATCTTGTTTTCTTTCTCAAAACGTCTTCCGAGTGTGTGAGATTATTGTTAACATACATGCTACACAGATAGAGATATCTTGGAGGCTCTCAAAGTCAATTGAGATCGTCTTTTTGTTCTACATAGACCATCGCGGACGTTTTTCTGCTTTTTGCGTAAAACCCAGGTTTTAAGTGGCAGTTCTATTAAGTAAATAATCTTCCTCGAGTCTTATATAATTTTAAGTCAATTTTACGTTAGTACCCATAAAACCATAATGCATAGGGGTGTGTGTAGATAGAAGAAAGTGTCACTCGAGCAATTCGGCACTATTAATCTTAGATTTTAAGTCAAATTACCGTTCATCAATAGACAAAATTATATAATACCGCATATTTGCAATTTATAATCCAATATGCTTCAGTGGAATAAGATAAATTTCAGCTTCCAAGGGCAACCCCTTCAAATAAATGTCAATTTTCTGGGAATAGGCTTCCCAAATTCCCGCCGCACTCATTATTATCGTCAGCGCGCTGATAATCTCATCGCTTGTGAAACTATTGGAGAATTTAAAGTCCCGATGCGTTCGGAATCCTTGAAAATAGATATCTATAGGGGGAAGTGAGAAAGCGGTTAAATACACACCATTTTGGCCGTTTCACATAAACAAATATTAGTTTCTGAAGCAAGTCCTCTCGTCATGGTTGCCCCCAATCACACCGGGTATTAGCAAAGTTATGGGGGAAGAGGTAGGTCTTATTGAATGACCCTCGTTAATGATGCTTTGTGCCAAACACGTTCGGATCGAGATTTACATTTAATATATGATCTTAAACATAGACACAGGATCCGCCCTTGTTATGCGGACTAGAAGAACGTTCAAGCTTGACAAATGGATATTGAACGAGAAACGGCGAAAATATTGCAAAGATAAACCTTTCTCATTTTGATCAAAATATATTTTTCTCGGCCATATGCGTGAGAAAGCGGTTAAATACACACCATTTTGGCCGTTACACATAAACAAATATCGGTTTCTGAAGCAAGTCCTCTCGTCATGGTTGCCCCCAATCACACCGGGTATTTTTGCTACAATACTCTGACCATCTGACATTTAATGTATTTACGTACATATTATAAGATCTTGTCTCAACCCACATGGTACTTGCCTTACTAATATAAATGTGTTACGTCTATAAACATGTATTCACTTTGCATCCAATTAATTAACGTCCTTGTCACTTGTGAAAATGTTGTTCTAGAGCATGTGTCCCTCACACATACCGAAAGCATTACCAATAGCATACCTGGGCGCGATCATACGAGATGTCTTATGATGTCATTTTGTTTTGCCTTGTATACCGACAAAGACTTTTTAAAACCAATTTCACTTGCCATAGCATGCATAGCAGAGTACTTTAACCCTACTATGTTCAAGGCTGTAAGCACTAATTCTAACTAAAAGCTCTCCGAAACTCCGGCTTTGAAGGTACTTTAATCATCGCGCGCCGGTGAGTTTAGATTTTATTACGCCAAATGCAGTCATCTTGATGAAACTTGCAATTGCCTTTCCATAATACACGGGATCAAAGAAATTAAAGTAGAACGAATATACAGCATCAAAAGCATCATGCTGAGAATTTGTCCAATGTCCAATAAAACTGGTTTATAAACAGTCTTATTCGTTGATTTGTACAGGGTGTATTAGAATGATCTAAACCGAGGTAATACGA
Organism: Ophiura sarsii; assembly: GCA_035610835.1. Classification (NCBI taxonomy): domain Eukaryota; kingdom Metazoa; phylum Echinodermata; class Ophiuroidea; order Amphilepidida; family Ophiuridae; genus Ophiura; species Ophiura sarsii. Next base: position 30,782,451 of record CM069458.1, read on the forward strand.
TTTTTTTCGGTATGAACTTTATAGATATTGTCCAAATAATGTTCATATATAATTTGCGCAAACGCCCAGCTTTCCTAGGAACTTTAGATTTTGAAAATCGGACTTTTCTGATGGGAAAAACAGACTTTTTTGTAACGATATTAGATTTCAAGTTTTTGTCGAAATGATCCATTATGAAATCTAAAGTCACTAACCCTTTTAAACATTAAATTATTTCTGAAATGTTATTCGCATTATTATTGCACCCTCTTTTTATTTTAATTATGTTTTTGATAACAATCGATTGTTGTGTGCATAGAAATCAAAGCTTTTATTGAATAGGGCAGGATTTGTTTTGCTTGAGTTTTTAATCTTCCTTTCTTTGGCGGGAGTTTTGAACATAACTTATGAAGTGAGGGTTCATTGGTTGAAATGCTGGTAGTGCTGCAGAGAATAGCTGTAAGGCCATGTGTTTTGAACTCACCACCCAAAAAGGGTGGTGGCGTTGCATTTTTGGTGACGAATCATCCATCTCTCTCTATTAACTCAACAACTAAATGTGGTAGAGCTATGATTTACGTGTCATTTGAAAGCCTATTTATTTCGCTACATTGTGAAAATATCAGGTATTTCTATAACTGATTGGATGAGATTTGATTGATTATATTGTGAAAGTCAGGGGTGGTGGCGGTGGCGGCGGTGGCGGTGGCGTTGTGTACAATCTCTATGGGGAATATAGGAAACGTTCCCAATTCTACATTCAATTAACTATAACTCCTTATCCCTGTATGGTACAAATATGATTTTGCTCTCATTTTATAGATTATTTTATATTCTATAAGATTCTGTTTACACAAACGTGACAACTATTATGTAACAATTGTAATCATGATTCGATTGCATTGTACTTGGCTTTCTCCCTATTCGCTACACAGTGAACTTGCCCTAATTCATCGGTTTTACATACATGACTATATCAACAAAAGTATCCAACCGATGATGGCAAAATTATACATTTTTGGAAAGCTTTTCCACCATCATATCGCAAATGTTTAAATTTGAAAGACTATTTGTTCGGTATAGATCATTCTGATACACCCTGTATGGAGGAACCTTGGCTATTGACAACGCGGTGGAAATCGAACTTTCATGTTTCTGTCGCATGGCTTTTCCTCGGTCGTTTTATTCACCGATAAATTCGGGACTTTTCAAGTGATTCGAATGTGAAGTTCACTTGTAAAGAATATGTGTCACGTAACAAAGACTAATCCAGTAACTGAACTGGAAATGGTGGGGAAATGGCCCCATGAAACATAAAAACATGTCATAACAGCATTCCTGATCTTTCAAGGATTCGATTGTAACAACCATATTATCAACACATTTCAATCTCTTAAATTCAAACACTATCGGCATGTTTTCTCTTCGTTGATCGACATTGCTTTCATGGGGGATTTGTAAATCCCTTTCATTTCGCCGGCTAAGTGCGTTGTATGTCGTATGCAACATAGCATAGAAAGTCAGTCAAAACCCAACAATACGATACTATAGGAAGATTGATTTCCAACAGACTTTTAATAGTCAACTCAGCTGGAATTGCATCAGACCCTTTTAAACATAATCTCCCTCGAGTCAAATGCAGCATGTTGTATCCAAGTTTAATATAGTACCCATAAACCCGTGGTGCATAGTTATTTCAGTACATTAGCCTATAGTTTTCCATGATGTAAATCGTTGATTGAGCAGCGCGGCGCATTAATCTCAGATTTTGAGTTAAATAAACCACGCACCATCTTGACAAATCTAAATATATAGGCTACTCTACTACTAATCGTGTATTTTTTATCACGTTTTAGAGGCAAGATCGGCAAAACGCACGACGCGATTGATTTTAAATGTCAATTTCCTGGTTAAAGATGGTGTCTGCATGCCGATCTATGTGACTAGACGTTGATACCCCTGATCCTGACATGCCTGAATAGACGTTAAATAAAAAGATAACCAATCAAATAAATGTTTGATTAAATGACGGACGCGAATTCCATGATCTGGTGGGTGTTTGGGGTGTTTTGTATTTTGGGTGTTTTTGGGGGGTAAAGGAAAAAATCTGGGGCAAAATTATAAAGTTTATTGTAAAATTGCCTGAAATTAGCTTAATTTGGTCTGAAATGTCTAATTATAAGTAATTTTGACATTAAAAGATAACCAATCAAATAAATGTTTGATTAAATGACAGACGCGAATTCCATGATCTGGTGGGTGTTTGGGGTGTTTTGTATTTTGGGTGTTTTTGGGGGGTAAAGGAAAAAATCTGGGGCAAAATTATAAAGTTTATTGTAAAATTGCCTGAAATTAGCTTAATTTGGTCTGAAATGTCTAATTATAAGTCATTTTGACATTAAAAGTCAACATTTTCGATTTCTTGGTGACAAAATGGGATGGGGTTGATCTGACGGGGGGGGGGGGGGGGGGGGGGGGTGGAGAGGTGGCTCGTGACTGGAGGCATCTACCCATGCCCATGGTGCGGTCACTGACAAGCGGACTCCTTCGTTTTAATAAACGGGTTGCTAATCCAACTGCTCTTAGGAAATACTGCAAAACCAGTACGTATGGCTCATAGACGTAAGTGACTTATACGTAACACTTATACGATAGTCACCAAGGTTTGCATCATCATGCGAACAAGCACACACAAAAATTGATCTGAGACCAGAATCATCGTTCATATATTACTTGTACGCAATGGTTATGCAAAATATTGCAATAGCGACTATTGTAAGTCTTACGTACAAGCCACTTATGAGTATGAGCGACTTGTTTTGGCAGCGCAGCCTTGATATGGATCGTTGCTCACTCAAGCCCCCCCCCCCCCCCCTCCCTCCCGAGAGAAGTTATCATATAGCCAATTACGATTTGCCTTTAGTAAACCTCCATTACGGAACAATGTGGTTAAAATAGAGGTTGGTGGACATTTTATGAGAAGGACTTGGTCTATTGTTATACATGTAGGCCCAACCTACGCTATGTTCAAGTGTTGTGGGTATTTCGAACGCTTTCAAACTGTTTAAAGGATTTGTTTTAGTTAAAAGATAAAAAACTGTCCAATGAAAACATTATGCAAAATGGGATTTTCAATCTGGACAATTTTGTTACTTCAGAAATTCAAACTACCACTTACATGCGTATTTTATTATTTGATGCATAGCGCAATTTAAAAATTGCGCAATGCAACATATAAAATGAGGTAAAATTCAGTCACAAATTGGATTTACTCTTTTGGTTCTTCCTATCTGCCTTTTAACCTACCACTAAAATGTTTCATTTTTGCGTAACAGCTTCAACAACATGAGAGGCCATATGCCAGGGACGTCGAAACACCATCAACCGATAGATTGAACATTGAAAGCATAAGCGAACATTGAAAGCTATATTTGAATAGATATTACATGTATCTCGGTCATACCAATCCGCATACTGTGTCACCAGAGATATGTTAGAGACAAGATATACAGAACTCTTGAATACGGACTGTTTCCTTTGTATATACTTTACGTAGTACTTGTAAGAACCAACTAACATTTGATACACACTCACGAGAGGCAGAATTTCAAGTCGAAATAATTACGTTAAGAAGAACTCGATACGTTTAATTTCCGGTTTTAATTCGGCAGCCATATACCTGGCCATGCACCTGATTCAGATTGCCTTTAAACAGATTTTATACTTGACTTATAATTCAGGTGTATATAGGACTTGTTATTCAAGCATCAAATCGTTTAGGTACTTATACATGTTATAAGGGCATTCGCTGTACTTCGCACTACTGGCGATTGGGGCCACATTTTCAGGTAATTAAACAGAATCCCCGTTTATAGCCCAATACTATAAATACAGTAAAGTTGTGACCGATTTCGAGCATCGACTATTGATTAGTAGTTGCTGAAAGATCGCATCGTCTTGTCATATACAAAGTGACCAACACAAATTGAAGACACCTATTGACGTACAATTCAATATGAGCGTGTTTCTACTCATGAGGCACTGGAAAGTTAACGCTAAGTTAACTGAACGTTAATTACCGTTAACTTTTTAATCCTCCCTGTTTCTACATGTTCTACTCGCGAAAAGTTATCGCTAAGTTTATAAGCGTCCTAATCGATGGGCCACACATTTGACCTTTTGTTATACCAACAATGCGGCCCACGTAAAAAAAGACTGCCTCACAAGAGAGCGTAGAATCCAGCGTGTACGTATATACTTCAGGGTCACAAGAACTTAGTGTTAAGATTTAACGGGAGGCTGTTTCTACTGGGCAAGTTAGCTGTCACGTAGATGAAGCGAAATTATTGTCACGATTTCCTAACGACAGCGTAATAATAAATAGGCTACAGCGCCATGAGCTCCGCTTGAGCGGAGGATACCGGCGCTTTAGGGACGCACCATTAGATACTCAGGGGGCGGGGGGCATGGAAGTTTAAAAAAAAAAAAAACTTTGCCCACTTTCCAGGAAGAAAAAAAAAACTTTGCCCACCAACCAGGAAAAAGAAAAAAAGATAACCCACTGCCGAGTAAAAATAAATAAAAATGACTCACCCGACACACCCAACTTAATGTACAGAAAAACAGTTAAAACCTAAAAAAAACAACTTTTCCACCTTCGGCGAAAAAGAAGAAAAAAAATCGGCAAAAAAACAAACATTCGCCTACTTCGGTGACGAAAAAAAAAAAATCCGCCCGACCCCAACTTCCATGCCCCCCCCTGAAAATCAAATGGTGCGTCCCTTACAAGTGTCCATTATTATTATTATTATTATTATTATTATTATTATTATTAATTACCATTAACAAACCTGGTTTGTGATAGTTTTGCGGTTACAAAACTTAGCGTTAATGAACGTTATATGGCTGTTTCTACTGGGCAACTTAGCGGTTGTAAAATAGCTTAGCTATCGATAAAATATCCGGCTATTTTACATGAGGTATTATTTTAAAGTGACCTTCACCTCTTTTATAGGAAGCTTTTCACGTCATAATCGTTGTCTTTTTACAACTGACATTCACGGGTTCTTTTACGGAACAATTGCAATCCTTTCAGGGAACAATGCATGATCTTTCACGCAAATGTTCGAAGTATTGAGTGGTATCTCACGGTATTTTCATGTGGCTTTTATGGTATTTCACGATCTTTTCACGTTGCCTCCACCGGTATTTCACGGTCTTTGAAAGTGCCTTTCAAGATTCATGGATATCTTTCACACCTGCATTAACAGTATTTTACGGTATTTCAAGCCTACTTCATCAGATGGTTTTAGTCCCACCATTATGACTACTAAGAACTGCGCCTATTCTGAGAAACGCTATCAACCCGAGAAGCGTGCCGTTGGGTTTCTACAGTTTTGGATGGCGCCGACTCAGTGTCATAGTCAATCTTAGTTTTTTCCTGGATATGCTGGTTAACAAAAAAAATAGCAGCCCTAGGGGGTTAGTGAACTTCGTGGAAAGCAAAACGTGGAAGTTGGTATAACTTAAATGAATGGAAACGTTTACGCGCGCTCAATACCTAATACGACACAAAACGAGGCAAGTCAGAAAGAGACCTAATTCAAACACGTGTTTCCAAAGAAATCTACAATATCAATAACAAGAACCAGGGCGGACGTCAGAAATTATTTGTGGGTTATAAAGGATTTAAATTTTCCAACTGGTACATTGAAGACCTGTTAGGCTTCTGCAATACAATCACGTAATTCTATTTTTACCTATCTCCACGAATGCCTGCACAGAAGAATGCGACATAATTATAACGTCGCTGTTCTGTCAAAACCTTGTATGTTTTTCAGGCCCTTCAGCATGTATAAAGTTGAAGTGCCCAATGGTTATGCATAGGAAGTGTTGCTTTATACATGTTCAGGGTTTAAAGTACTTACAAGGTGTTGATAGACGTGTCTTGGCCCTTGAACATGTTTAGGGCAGACTGCCAAACATGCCAAAAGGATATTCTCTGTCGTATCGATGTAATAAAATAGTTGCAAGGTTGAAGCAGTATCCTTTTACATACTTATCAGTCCATGTAATGACGTCATCTTTTAACCCCCGAGATACAAGGAAATGTGCAGTCCATGTACTGACGTCATTTCTTAACCGAGGTGATATTCGAAGAAAACCCGTCTCAGTATTCTTGGATTGTCGTTCACTTTTTTTAACAGTTTGGGGACACCTATGTGTTCTAGAACGCATCCGGTGTTCACAGACACGTTCTAGAACACATGTGTTCCCAAACGGTTACAAGAAAGGTGTATAAGAAAGGTGTTTAGTCTTTGTTTAACAACGTGTTCAAAATAGAACATATACCATTTTCAGCTGACTAAATCCTGTAATGATATATTATTGGTTTAATGGTCCATTTAAAGCGCCATCTCCTGGTATATTAACTCCTGGCAATAAAAAGACTACAGGGTGTCTCAAAAAGGTGACCCATGAGCTAGAAAATTAATTAAACATACATCATATGTCTTTTTGTTTAATTAGTTATCTATCAGATACACTTTATCCTGTTGAATTTCACCATCTAACTATACTGAGGTATGATAAATTCAGTAACAAGAGTGCGAATCCCACTTTGGCCACTTTTGAACAAGAAAATGTCTTTCAACTGAAAAAACTACCTTTGTGATTCCGATGATGATTATAGGATATGATTATAGGATATTGAAAATACCATATAAAATTCAAATATTTTATGGTATGTCATGGATAATTTGGATGCAAATATGCTTTTCTGTTCAAATTCGACTAACTATAATTTTAGTATAGGTAGATTATTGTCTGATTTTATTGATTATGTTCAGTGACACACTAAATGACGATTCTGATAAAAGAGCTCTCTTCACATGAAAAGTGGCCAAAGCTGAATTTGAACATGCCCGAGTAGATTTGCCATAATTTGATAACGGGAGCTCCAAAATGGATAGAAAACCATTATTATGGCGCATTAGGGATTGCTGAACATGATTATTAGTATTTCGCGAACAAATGATAAATTTGTCATGGCCCAAAAAAAATTATGTTTCACATGGGACACTTTTTTGAGACACCCTGTATTCGAAATTAAGTAAATTGTGTTACTTTCCAAGTCGTATCGGTGTAATGAATGGTTAGAGGGTTGTGGCAATATCCTGTTTAACAGTTCATGCAATGACGTCATTTTCGTGAAAACCTGTAAAGAGACTATTGTAACAATCTAATAATAAGAGGCCGAAGGTACATGGCGAACTGTTAGATTGTTATGGTTATACCGGATAAGCTTATTTGCAGTTAAAAGAAATGGGACATCTTTTATCTCGATGATATACTAGTGATGGTCTGATTGTAACAACGTGCTTTATAGTAGGAAGGCGAATTTGCAATGCAAACCGTGAGACTGCTTCGGTTATACGGGATTAGACCGTCTATAATTGGCAGGTAACAATTAACGAAATGGAACCTTTTCGCTCAAATATGTTGCTACTTAATGAAAACGTGAGCGTTTGACTATTCGTTTCCTTATGATCAATAAAATGTCAGACAAGTTACTATTTAAATTTCTTTAAAGGACGAAAAGAATATGCTTGAATTTAAATTGTTCCAACCCATTTAAAATCTAATAATTATTCCACGATTTGTCGCAATCGAAACTTTTCTTCTGCTACCGCATCGTGAACAGCAAAAAGACGCTCTGATTGTAACAATCTAATATGGGCAATACGCTGAAAAGTGTTCAGAATCCTGTCGTTAATCCCTACTTTCATGCAATAGAGGTATTAAGTTATCCGTATTTCTACTCACGAAAAGTTACCACTAAGTTTATAAGCGTCCTAATCGATGGGCCACGACATTTGACTTTTTGTTATACCAATGCCACCCCGCTTGAAAAAGATTGCCTTCGTAATTCCTTGTCTTTTAATATTGCATGTTATTTTTATAACAAATAACAACAAAACACGTGTAATACTTCCGGATAACAATAACTTCGCGTTAAGATTTAACGGGTGGCTGTTTCTACTGGGCAAGTTAGCGTTAATTGCCGTTAACAAACCTGGTTTGTGAAGGTTTTTGCGGTCACAAAACTTAGCGTTAATTAGCGTTATATGGCTGTTTCTACTGGGCAACTTAGCGGTAATAACCGTTAAGTTCCCCGGTAGAAACACGCTCTAAGATGTTCAGAAAGAAGACACGCCTGTCTCATGACATTGATAGGCCATTTGGTAATACGAATCATGCAATGAATTGGACGTCATGCACGCGCACCGATTCAATTGAAGAACTGGCCGGGTGCGATTCCCCTTTGTAAGTCTATTGCGCACGGCTACATGGATAACCTCTATGATAAGCTCTGATTAAAGAGTGAAGTCGCCTCCCTTTTGTGTTCCTCTTTTCAAATAGTGTTGTTGGTACGTTAGATCAGGATTAACAATTGAATACTTGACCAATTTGATTATGAAGATCAGAGAATAAGGCAAAAACGTGACCACTATCATGACTATGACAATGACATAAATAGAGGCTAATAATGTCATTAATACATGTTTAGCTACTGAATTTCAGACTCAAGTAGCATGATTAGTCATTCAAAAGCAGACAGGACTCATATAGCAATCATCGGAGAATCAAAACACGAATATATATAACATCGACACATCAAATTCCAAAATCAATTACAATCCACATGCATCTATTTTAGTATATTATGAAAACAAAGGGTGTCCAAGGATGATTTATATCGTGTTTAAAAGATATAAAAATATAAAAGCAACAATTTAATCAAAATCGAATACGGTGCAATATAATGATTAGCATGTTACCTACATGTATACTGTTAATTGTGGTATGAGTTTTTATTGAAATCGAGGAAAACCTGTTTTTACTTTCAGCGCAGCGCAATTCGAATGATACAACCTGACACAATTGCACTGTTTATCCGCCAAAGAGAGGAAAAGTCACTCAAGCTGAACAATTCCTTTAAACCATGAAAATATTGCCTTGTTATCATCACAAACCGTTGATATTAATCAATTTTAGAGATCAACTTTTAGAGAAAAGTGAATCAGGAAACAGCAGCTTATCTGCATAGCCTATTATTTCAACACACATTAATTTGTGCCGAACATGATAATAGTGGTTTTATAGATTTTCAAAGAGATAATTTCGGTAAAAATTGGAATCTACCATTTTTACGAGACATTCAAGAATTACTACTGAAGAGGCGACCGTTTTTCAAAATCTAAAATGTCTAAGAAAGTTAAATGTATGTTATATTATAATCACAAGCGCTAGGGACCAATATAAAAGGTATTTATAGCCAAATAAATGCCCGGTATATATTATTGGGATACCCTGTATCTCATCATAACACTGTGTGTGTTGTCTATGGAAGCGCTCTTGATTTCCAATATCAAAATATCAATAGGTCTATCATCAATCCAATTTCTATTTTCTATCAGAAAAGACTTCAAACTCATTTGAGCGAAATACAGCCGAGCGTAACACCGTCTTTCGTTAATCATGCTACGCCCGCAGCAATGTGCATTTCTGTGTAAAATGCTTTCCCTGTGAAATAGTTCTTCCTTACCGACACCGTAAGATGTACCTACATGTATACATATCATATTGCATACATAGTTTAATCAGTTCCAAATTGGCGAGAAATATTCTCTTTGCGCAAAAGTAACTATGGCCACACGCAAGCAGTTTTGGCCGCGCGCACGCGTAACGCTTATCATGCACAGTGCGCCCGGGTCCTTCTGTATTCATTCGCTAACCGCTGCTGTAAGAAGGCTTTGCCAATTTGGAACTGATCAAACTAGTCGAGTATTCGCGTTGACAGCTCCTGACACACGGTATAAATTTAAAAAAAACATAATGCGGGCTGCGTCTGTTTGTTGACCAGTAGGATAGGTGGTTTGACCCTTGTAAACAAACAAAGCATCAAGCATCAAACAAAACATTAAAACATAAGTCCGGGTAATAGGGGAAATGAAGCTGCCTTGCTTAATCTACAAATGTCGACACCATTGATAACTTATTAGGGGGTGAAGAGGCAATATCTTGGTCCGTACATCTATTGTACATGGCGTCCCTTAAATAATTACAACGTGACTTTAGGTGATCGTAAAGTCTAGTTGGTTTGCTATGAGGGAAACCGCATTTGATTCGGTTCAGTAATTACGGAGAAATGTTTTATTTTCCGTTTGAATTTTCCATTCCGACACTTATTTAGGAAGTTCCAATCACCTACAGTCATTTTTAGGACACACTGTATACTTCATCTTGCACTAAAGCCAATTGGAGGTAGAGGTATGATTATTGTCTGTATCAAATATTCAAGTATTGTCAATCAATGAATCATTGTGTAAGTGAGGAACGCAACACATATACTCCATCAGGTTAGGGATCGTCCTAATCTTTTATCCTGTCACTTTATCAAAGAATAAGTTGGAAATCATATATACAACAGATGAACTAAAACTCAAATATGGCCTCGCTGAAGTTTACTTTCAGTTGCAGATCAGGGTCATTCAATAAGTCGTACCTCCTCCCCCATAACATTGCTAATACATAAGCTATAGCCATTTGGAATTTGCCTGATTGTAGTTCCATGTCCTGTGCTACACATCCGAGTAACGTGGATTTGATATCTGACTGGTACTGTCAAAGCGATTTAGATTGATGGAAATGGAACAAATACACTTAAAATATGTGTAAGATTTGCCCTTTTCTCGATTAGTTGCAGGTACACGATTAAATCACTGGTTATGGTTCATGGTAAACAACACCTATATAAACATAATACAATATAATCATTATATTGACAAGGTTAGAAGCAATATGAACTTTCTTTGTCTTGCAACAGACACATTAATTGATATGCCAGTGGCAAATACCAGATTATGCTATAAATCATACTGTGTCTGGGTGGCAATGATCAAACCTCAAAGGGTTAATCTCAAATACTATTGACATTTCATCAGAGGTTTTTTATGATTGTAACCTTCAAACATCTTCTCTTCAGTAGAGTTGGAAGTCAACCCCCTTTCCATGACGAGCTCTGAAGACCTTTGTGAAACAAAGATATGACTTTAACACATGACAAAAATTGTACAGCACTAATTTGCTCAAAACAGGTTGAAGCGCCTATTGTACTCTTTTACCAGGGCCAAAAAACTCGGTATTGCATTGATGCAGGGAAGTGTGAAAATGTGCACTATGATGCAAAAGGGGGGAGTCTCCGTATATGGGTGTGCACTCAAGCAGAGCTCGTATAGCAACCGGTCTGAATAGCTGTGTACTCGGGCGCTCAGTTAGTGACCGGATAATGTTAACAAAATAGTGGTGTGTGCTCCTAATGAGCAGGAGTATTGACATTGGTGGTGATAGCAACGAGGGAGGAGGAGGTTACAAGTTACGAGGGAGGATGAGGTTCTACAACTTATGGAATGACCCTCGTATACCATCTACAGCTTGATGGAAGGCTCTTCCTTGAAGTGTCAGACACCTTCAAATGGAAGGTTAGTCGATATTTTTGCGCCAATCCGTCATCATAGCCCTATATGGCAACCTGACGGATAATAACAATCAATTTATACACCTGAAACTTGCCGTTGTCGATTATATTTTATTAATAGTTGTAGGTTTTTTGTCTTTCTCTCTTTGCAGCTGATGCGACAGAAGAACCAGAAACAAAAAGCTCTGGCTGGTTGACCTGGATGGGAACGTTTTTCGCCATAATCGTAGCCGTCATCCTATCTCTCATAGCCTGTTGTTGTTGTCGCGATTACGTGGGGAGGATGAGGATTCCGTTGAGCTCGGTTTGAGAGCGTATTCCTCGAGTTGTACGGGATCGCCGTCCGCGGCAGATCCCACACCCGGTGGTAGCACTAGACTGTTATACGGCTATTCACCGGAACCGCAGCATTTTGGTGGCCAGCATCCCAGTAATCAGAGACAACATCCTAGTACTCAGAGACACCTATGAAATATGTACTCTTTTCATCCCGGACCGTCGGACTATACAAAAACTCAGAATTATAATGATTTTAAAATGATAGATTCATACGCCGCAAACTTTTCCGACAGGACTGTGGCGTATCACGCCGGACAAGTCGACTTGCCACCAGAAATTGAATGTCGATAACCAATACAAGTTTTAGATAGTCATTGTTTTATATATATATTAAATGTTATGTTTTTTGCACACTAATGTATTAAACAAAAGGTATACAGATATACAATAGCACTCGTACAGCTACAGATACCTGTGCAGCTGTTTGCACAACAATTGTCTCCTTTCAAGGCGACAACATGATAATGAAGGAGTACTTTTAGTCAATTAATGTTTTGCAATCTTCAGGTTAGTTATTGAATTTCAGAGTTTATCCGGTTGTTGAGATGTGTATTTTAAAGCTTTACTGCACCTTATCCACTGATGTTGGTAATTCATTTTCAAATTGGCGATAAGGATTCTGCAAGTCATCGTACATTTGTATGTGGAAAGATACAGAGGGGTCTGACCCAAAGAACATTCCCGAGATTGTTTCATTGAATCAACAGATACGATGACATGTTTAAAAGAGCGCAACAAATCCCATAGCATCTAAACGACGACGCATTCGTCATGATTTGTCAGTTATGGTTCAGTTGGTATCTTAATTTGGAGGCGATCGGACAAATGATGAATCACTGCGTTTAATCACTTGATTTGTGTAATTTTACATCTGTCGCTAGTCAAATTGGCCGGGCGTGCCCTTCCATAACCTGAATTGCTTCGTTTCACGTCTGTCAAAGAAATATTTCCACAACATTTGTTCACACAATTAACTCGACGTAATTATCATCACGCTAATAATATCTTCGCAGTAAAGTGGTTGTTGCGGTGGTGTGTTTTCGCCACGTAGGAGTTTTAGTGGTGTTAATCTTTACTTACCATTTTATGACCAAGGAGTTATTATATAACTCCTTATTATGACTTGGGTGATCTGGTCAGTAAGTGTTGTTTGAATTGGTTTGAAATACTGAATGACAGAAAATATCGACCGAGGAATTATACGAATTAGTGCTGTGGCATTCATTTTCTCATGTGAGAATGTGACAGGCTAAATGTGAGAAACAGATGTGATGTGAGAAATGTACGATGAGTGTTGAGTGTGCGAATGATCACCATGATTAACATGAGCGAAAGGATATTCGAGCTTGATAACCCCTTCAAGTCTAGTTTGAGGTCGACGACACTCCTGTGAATCAATTATCTATCATACACTTTGGGCACTGTATCTATTAAAACATATTCATATATAAAAGTATAATTGAAATATTCATATTATACATTAGTGTACATCGAATTGAATTCACAAGAATGTAGATTATATACATAGTATTTTAAACACTGACCACGTATGTGATATTAGCGTACCATTCATTGATAATATGGAATGGTACGATGTTATTATATCACACTCGTCATCCTGAACTACAAGATCGCTAAAGCGATGCTTCAATGTAATGTCGTTGACGCACTGATCGTAAGGCATCTCAGTCTGCTGGCACAGGGAGTTATAAACTAAAATGTTCCTTGAGGTTTGTAGAATTTAACTTACAATGTAGGTGGACGTACTTGCCAACTTGCATATTAAATTGACCTTTGATCTCGATTTAGGGTCAGAGGTCACATGTATTTCAATAATACATCAAAATCTAAATTAGCATGGTAAACAAAATGAAAAAAACGGGCAATTGACCATAAAAATTATATCATATTGTTGGGCTGAATGTTTAGAAGAAAAAAGTTAAGGACAACTTTGATCGTTGTTCAATAGTTTTTGACTTATAACCTATTGATAAGTGGGCAAAAATAGCCCTAGGAACTATAGCCTGCCAGAGTTGGTCTCAAACCAACAGAGGGTGTCCAAAATGTCACAAAATGTAACGTCATCTATACTTCCAGGTTGTACAAACGCCTTACATGGAATAAAGTAATGTTAAAACTGCATACATATCCGTATTGGTTTATTGAATGAAATGGACTAATTAACCCTGGTCAGGTCAGGTGAATGTGTCACATACTTGTAACATAAACTGTTAGAGTACATCACCACTCAAGTCGGCGGAAATTCGCGGTGTATAAAAATAGTCGTAAATCAATTTCAAATATAAATGCAGCTGAAGTTACTAGCATGACCGCTTACAATGGTTTAAAAAGACAATAATATTCCTACGTCTGGAGTTCAATATCAAATTAGCCCCTGGGCGACGGAAAAAAAACATGTTCTACGGGCAAACGGACCTATCAGTTAGAGTCTTCCACACAGGGAGTATAGATTTCAAATGGAGTAATAGCCCATACATATGTAACCCCTTTGAAATTTACACTCCCTGTTGGCACGTGGGGGAAGATTAAGCTTCCATGCATAGAGGGTGTATGGGATTTCAAATGGAATAACCCATTCTCTGTCACTGAATGCCTATGGGTTCGCAGGTGCCAGCCATACGCCTTTTTCATTTCATATTTTGAGTACTCCCGAATACTGTACTAATAAGAGCGCCGAAGGAGCACCGCAGACTGTTTAGAGATTGTTTTTGATATGATATCTAAATTTGGAGGTGGTATGTGAGACACGGAATAGATCCGGGTATAAGTAGATAAAATGTGGGTTTTTTCATGTACATGACATGAACATTGACATACATGTATGTATATCATGATTAAAGACATACTAATCATTTAATCAGATGATGCCAGTGGCGTAAAAATCCTAGCTACGCCACTGGGATGATGGCGGCCATGCGATTTCAGTAGTGGAAAGACCAATGTTATCGTAAGAACGTTTAAGTTAAAACGGCAACACTGGATTGAACGAACTCTTCCCGCCGAGTTTCTTGAAGAAAAAACACACTTTATATTTGCAGTTTTATTTCAAATGTCACAGTTTCACACAAAAATTTATTTGTATAATACAAATCAAAAGTTCAAATGGTTAACTAATAAAACGACGTAATTTGTGACGAAAAAAGACAAGGCACCAGGGAGTTTTGAACCCATGCGCCGGCGGCGCGAAAATAAGACCTTGAATCAGTAACAGTCCAATGCCTTTACCACGCTGAAGTGGCGTATAGAATTTACAAATATTATTGGCTATGACTATCTCTTTTCTACCATTTCGCCTCAAAATTGTGCATAATATGAAATTTATATGAATACACACTTGACTCATTTAAAATCATACCGGACTTGTTCATTTGTTGTTTTAACTTGCAAAAATGTAAAGAAAGGACACTTAAACTGGAGTTGGTTAATAACTATCATTGGTTTTGGGATTTTTAAAAATTTAGTTGAACCTAAAAATGTGATATTTAGAATTTGTCAATTGGTAACCGCGATGACGTGTTAAACCAATACGAATTGGCAAATTTAGGAATTCGTGACTGACCATGCCAGCGTCGTCTGTATTCAACGATGTGTTGGATTTGTACATTCTTACAATTTCATTACATGTATGAACCAGGAGGTAAGGATTCAAATAAATCAGCCCTCTTTGTACAACGAAACGTCGATTCAAATATTCTTAGTCCTAGGGCTATGACAGAATGTCACACTATTAAATAGCTGGGGAGCATGGGTCCATTAGGTGTTTTTCGGTCCCGGTGTACTGACACAGGGAGTTATATCAAAATGCTCCTTAACCCTTTCCACGCGGAGGTCGTCTGCAGACGACAGTTCCAAAATGTTACAAGATGTTTTAAAAATGTTTGAATTTCATCACCAAATTTGTAATCACCATGAGAAATGCATTAAGTACAAACATGCCTAGTATAATGGTTCAGTAATTCTGGAAATAGACTTCGAAAACTAGGAAAGATTTCTGAAAAATCTGTTTTGCATAATGGTAAACTATAGCCGCGTGGAAAGTGATAACGTCGGTAGGTGTTTAATCATCATGGTTAAATTGACCTTTGACCTTGATTTAGGGGAAAAGGTCATGTGCTTCAATGTGTTTCAAAACCATTTGTGCTCCTCAACAGTCACAATAAAAATATGCTCGGCATTACTTTAAGGCTGCTTTCGTGACTTCAAAGCATTTTTTTAAATCTTCAACACTACTGCGCATCCCTTTAATGTTTCACTGATGTTCGTATCAAAATGATCCTTTCAAGTGAGTTAGGGACGCACCATTCAACATCAAGGGTGTGTAGGACGTTTTTGGAGAAGAAAAAAACCTTCACCCATTCTACTGGCAACAACAACAAAACCTTCACCCACTGATGAGAAATAAAAATTCACCCGACCCCAACTTCCTAGCCCATCCCCCCCCCCCCCCCCCCCCCCATCCCACCCCTTGAAGTATAATGGTGCGCCTCTTACCTGGAAGCAGCAAGCAAGCAAGATTTCCAGGAACGGGAAATAACGTACGGCTCAGCGAGGAAATGTGATCGAATCATCCAACGTACGCTCAAAATAACTATTGTGTAAAACACAAACTGCAAACACCACATTTTATATAATGGGGCAAGTCAATAGAAACCTAAATTAAAAATTCTTTCAAGACGCAATCATCAATTGTCAATAACAAGAACGGTTTCAGGCGTCAGAAAGTATTGGTGAGCGATAACAGATTGTTTCTCTCCAGTACCCAGTAATCAAAAAAATGAATATCTAATACGCCGCATTTTAAACGTTTCCGACATCAAATCATGAATTTGATTTTCGTCATAGAAATGGTTGTGCAAGAATGCCACGCCGTAATATTGTCTTCTCATATTACCAACCCCTGAAGCTTCCTGGCGCCAAAATCGCCGTTATCAATTTGGTTATATACTTACAGCCTATGTGTCGTATCGGTGTCAATTACGTATAACGATAGGTTCGGGGCACAACCCGTTTTTCCGAGTTCACTCGATGAAGTCATCTTCTAAATTGCCGTGAGGGCAATCTGAGCAAAACCCGTTCATTATTTGAAACTGCTTTACATCTCTCTACCAACATGACCAAGGGCGCCGAAAGGAGATGGCAGACTGTTACAGATTGTTTTTGGATATCTTCTATTATGGGTAAAGGGTATTATGTACTGATGATGAAACGACACCGTCCATTAAATAACAAATAATATGACACCGTCCATTAGGTACTAGAATATCAACCTATTGTTTGTAAAACAATTTAACTGTTAAAATATCAACCTATATTACTTGTGAAATCAATGTCAATTCTAGAATTATTGCCACTAAATGACTATTGCGGACGGACGTCCACGCGCATTTGTTGTCTAAACATGATCAGTATCGAAACACATTTTCATATTTTAAAAAATAAAATAATATATTTAGTTTATGAATGTAATTTACACCTTCTATACTACCTAACAGTATACGACATACACCTAGAGGTTAAAAAATAGTACAGAATGATATCTCAATGATTGTTCGTCTGATCACAACGATACCAGAAATAGTAGTTTTTACCGTCTAAAATATTTGATGTGTCTTATAAACAGGGGTAAAAAGGTCAAGTTCCATAAGTATATAGGCATAGAACTTTACCTTTGACATTGTATAAGGCACATTATATAATAACGCATGAAAATATTCCTGTCATGTTATTGGTGGAAACTGCATCACGTGACATAAAATAGTTTCACCTTTTCACCCAAATAACGGGTCAAGCGGTCAATAGTACATTTTGATGGGAGCTTTTGGACCTGGCGGTCAATACTAGTAGTACATTTTGATGGGAGCTTTTGGACCTGGCAGTCGCCCACTTTTTCCCCCGACTCGCCCATGCCCCACGCCTACGCCCATCCCTACCTTCATTTCGTGAGACGGTGAGAAAGTAAACAAAACGCGTCGTCTGCTGTTGCTGCGCTCCAAGTTGCACTGTATATTTATAGTACAGTTTTGTGTAACTTTTCTAGATAGAATGGATCAATTAGGATTTGAATTACTTGATGAAGATGCCATTAACGAGCTGTTGAATGGCGTCGCGTAGACAGCGAACATACGAAGACGATTAGGTGAGTACCGTATCACTATCACTGATGGTTGATGAAAATGTGTAAAATGACAGAAATATTTTCATGCGTTGTATAAAACAAATATTTAATGATCTTATTCGGGAAATGGTGCAAACTATTGGCCCCTCGGTGATGCAAAGGTCAATGACCTTTTTTACATTTTGATTAATATCTCTGTATCGGTGTAACAAAACACCGCAAGTGGGGCAAACTATACATGTTTAGAAGTCTTGTGCTAAGGCGAACAATTTGATATGCGTGTCAGCTTAATTGAAGCCATATCAATTTTTGAACCCCATTGTATGGCGGCCATTTTGGATTGTTGGAACATATACATTTTTAGAAGTCTTGTGCTAAGGCGAACAATTTGATATGCGTGTCAGCTTAATTGAAGCCATATCAATTTTTGAACCCCATAGTATGGCGGCCATTTTGGATTGTTGGCACATAAAAGTTTAGCACAAACAGGAAACTTGGGGACTTTTAATATGTTGTTCCTCATATCTTTGGGGTACTATCCTGAAAAGTACCAGCTTTGTGTGATTTGTTTCTGCAGGTAAAAACCTAATGCTCTTTGAACAAGTGCATTCGTAGATATAATCGACGTGAAGAACAATGGGTAATGAACAATATAGGAGGAGCTCTAGAAGTCTGTATTGATTAATAAGTTACAGAGAATATACACATTTTGATTTGATTAATATACATACAAAATGGTACACATACAACATACAACTTAACGGGGTGCTAAACGCATCGATATTGGGCTATTCCATTTGAAAATCCATATACCACAATGGACGACATAACAATACTCTTCCATACCATGCATACAGGGAGTGTGGATTTCAAATGGAGTCCCCTGTATGCAGGTGTAACCCCATTTTGAAGTTGTGTAGGGGAGAGCGGTGCACATGGCTGGTACACCTTAGGGGCAGGTTCGCCCACCACGTGATTCCCATCATTGCGGCCACTGGTCGAATTTGACGAGCACGCAATATATTCCGCTGTTTGTTGTTCGAGCTTCCCATGGTAACATGGCAGATCTCTGTATCACATTTTCATCCATTTTTAATATTGTTTTTTCCCTAAAGATATTCGTACAGAAGATTTTAATGTAAATCATCATTAGGTAGGTATGGGATTGGTTACGGATTTGATGCAGTTATAAAACGCATATATCTGATCCCGTCCGCAACTTGTGTCCCAGGACCACAAGTGCTAATATTTTGACACCGCTGAAATGATATTCATGAACAAGTGTATTTCAAAACATATAAAAGGGTTGGTGGTCGGGGAGGTAAATAGGATGGCCACTGGTCGGGGAGGTAAATATAAGGATGGCCACTGGTCGGGGAGGTAAATATAAGGATGGCCACTGGTCGGGAAGGTAAATATAAGGATGGCCACTGGTCGGAGAGGTAAATATAAGGATGGCCACTAGCTTAAACAATAAATATGGGATATCATACTTTCTTAAACTAGTTTGTCAGTGTTATTGCGCTTTATTCCGTTGAGGGCGCCAAGACGGAATAAATCTAATCATCAATGAGCTTGTGGTCCTGGGACACAAGTTGCGGACGGGATATGCGTATAAACCCGTCATTGTATGTGGGACACGCGTTACCGGGTCAATGCACTTATTGTGATATGGGGGCACATTCGCCCTTTGGGCATGCTCGCCCGTGGGGATTTACATGATTAAGATTGTGTATAATTTTAAAATTGTAATTCACCTCCTGTAGCCTATTTGTAAAAATAAAAATAGCTATCGGGAATGGAGTAGCACTAAAATTAGAAGATAATGTTTTAAAATGTGGTATTTATTATCATTTTAGAATTCTAAACGAGTATATTCGGCAAAAATGACCCCACTCTTGACTCCCTAAATTTTATTTTGGAAGAAAATCACATTGCATAACTAATGTGTATCTATTTGATACATAATGAAGCCTAACTATGAGCCCCTCATCCCTTTACATTAAGGCCTAGGGTACTGAACTTGTGGTCGTATGTAGCCAAGATATCAATCTTTCATTTAATATCAATAGGTCCATTCAATCTTTAAAAGTGACACCTCTATGCCATTTTAAATGAAAATGGGGTAAATACTTTCCGCTCTCCCCTATGTATTATAAGAAGATGCTATAGCCTTTTAAGAGTGTATGGATTGCAATGGGAATAGCCCATTTACCCTGAAAATTACCCTAGGAAGGTGTCACCGGGAAAGTACCACTTCTTCCTTGTTGCATTGATTTGGATTTGAATATATAGCAAGATTCTAACAGATTTTGTCTAACAAATACACAATTGTATAGTGTTTTCATGGAATAGAGGGTTTATTCTCCGCAAAATTCCCGCTCTACTCGATCATCCAGATATGCCAGATATAAATATACATCACGGGTTTATTAGGTATAGCCTATATATATACTTGACTAGATAACGTAGCTTTTGACTCAAGGGAGATTATGAAAAAAGGGTCTGACAAAATTTCAGCTGAATTGACTGACATTGATGAACGGCACTCCGCTGGCATCAACGACAATCTCCTGAACAATCTATGAAGGGAGTAATGTTTGCTTTGACTCACTTTCCATACAGTGCTTAAATAATAAATATGCCTATGTTCGCAACTCTATTTTGTAGCCCAAACCCAAAATGTTATGCTATTTCATAACAATTCTCTTTAATTTAAGATTGCACATGCAGAATGGTTTTTTCTATACTAGTATAATATTATGGCTAAAACACAGACAAAGTACGATAGTCATTGTTACACATACAGGGTGAGTCAAAAAAAGCGTACTCAACTTCAGCGATTTTTGTTAGAAAAGGTATTCGTTTGTTTTCAAAACAATATACTACGGTATAAAGACAAATCAATTTAGCTTTAATATGAATTTTATCTGGTTTAGATTGGTTGAGGGAAACTTATTTTATGCTGTTTTGAATAAAAGTGACCAATTTAACGTCCGAACACGCTTTCCAGATCTTGACCATTATATTTCATAAGATACGACCAATAAAAAATTACAATACCGACAGCGAAAGGATCAATTCCTTTGTTATGAAATGATTAAAGTGTGGTAATTGTGTCATAAATAGGCCTTAAAGCTGTCTATTGTTTTAATCTATTAGGAGACAATTTTGAACAAGTGTATTGTCTACTTAATTCTTTTAATAACAAGATGTGTAATGCTCTACATCATAATCCTAGTAAACATTATTAAGCTCGTTAAGCTTGAAATTAAAAACCGTGTTTTAGGTGAAAAAACAGCTCCTGTACAGAAATATTCATATTTACTTAACGGTATCATGGAATAGCGTGATTTTTTTTCCAGATGGTAGCAAAGAAATGGCGCAATCATTTAAAGTTTTGTTTGCCTTGATTTTGTGGTCAATTTTTTTTCTTCTTCAATTATAGGGTACACTTTTTTTTTACTCACCCTGTAGCTTTTCAACACGATGGATGATATGACGGGTAGGCCTACTCTGTTGGCAGAATGGATCAATGGAAAATCCTCTGATTCCGATGACAGTATCAGCCGCGGTTATATAGAGCTATACAGCTGGTTTAGATTAAAGGCGTGCTACTGGACTTACGTTACTCTGCGATAATAAAATAGATTCGTTTGTATTTGTACCATTGTAATGTATTAACACACCTGGACTGCGTTTTGAATTAAAAGCAAAAATTTAAAATATGTTGTGTTTTATATATTTGAGCTTTTATTCTTTCTATTATAACTTTCGTTAAGTAACCGATTATTTGCGGGCAAAATTTCGTATTATATGTTTAAAAATAGATATAATATATAATTATTTATAGTAAATTTAAGCTGTGAAGATGTGAGCATATTTATCCCGTGGTATATTATTTTTAGAGCACTGTACTATACATGCAAGTGTAAAAAGGAAGATCACACGTAAAACCCTGCAAAATGAAAGTGCTCTTTTCCTTTATAACTTCCCGACGCGTTAAAGCACTCACGATTTATCAAAACAAATCATGCCCAGAAAGCAACTTGCATGCTTGAACTCAGAAATTGAAATTAATAAAGGCTGCTACTGCGAGGTGAGAAAGTAGACGTTGTTAATAATGACTTGCACTGTTAATATTAAATACATTTTCAGCATTTGTTTCTTTTCTCGGATTTGGTTTGATCGGGGGTGTGCGGCTGGAGATTCAAAACCCCTACCCATTTCTTAGGGTGATTTTGGAAAAAAACGGTACTCATTTCTAAGGGTTTTGATTCATTTCACCCAATTTTCGCAGATTATCGGGAAAATAGACCAAATTTTCGTAGATTTTCGCGAAAATAGATAAAAAGTGACCCCATTATTAGGGATTTTCCATCACAAAATCATACCCCATTATTAGGGATTTTCCATCACAAAATCATACCCCATTTTTAGAGATTTTTTTGCAAAAAAGCTTAGAGCGGCACATTCCCGTTTACCGTATTAGGTAAGTAGGCCTACCCCAAACCCCTGAGCAACAATCAAATTAACCGTTAAGAAATAGCGCTTATAAATGTATTAAGATCAATCCTTCAGTTGCACCGCCATTCTTACGAAATCTCTGATTGGCTAAGTTGATGATAAATCGTTCTTTAAGTGTGCAACCAAGTGTTCCATAGTTCTCATACTATAGTACAAGTCACGGGTTCTACAAAAATGCTACACGTGCACAATTAATAAATGTCTATTTTTAGGTAAACTAAAATAAATTGTATAAACAAACGAAGGCATATAAAAATGTGATCGTTGCACAATGCACATTATATAATATAGTTATGTTCTTGAAATTGTATAGTGAAGTGTTAATTTATTAACTCTCGTAGAAATATTTTAAATTATGCATTTGAGTAAACAATGTACTTGGTGTTTGCAATGGTTCGGACCCGTGACACTACAAATTCAATACAAATTGGTGAATGATCTCCAAATTAGTATAACCTTTACTCGAAATATTATCAATGTTATCAAGAAGAAAAATTTACATGCATTTCTAGCCAAGAGACACTATCGAATAGTGTAGCCTAAAGGTGCGTTCATACTCGCGTCGTTGCGTATCGGTCGACGTCGACGGACAAAAGTTGGCATTGCTTCAACACGCGCACCGATATCCGTCGACGTCGTGCGATGCGCAACGACGGGAGTATGAACGCACCTTTAGTGTTCCCTCGAAAATGGCCGCTAATCCAAAACGCGGGATCTCTCCACACACATCGATAAGATATGAGCCTTATCCAATAGAGTTCCAGTTCTGAGCGTATAGCAACGGTGTTTGCCCTTTTTGTTACCGAAAGTTAAAGGTATATTATGTAATCTTTCCAGGGAACGCCCTCAACATCGAAAAAAAATAGAAAGCAGATTTACATTTCTGATCATAAATCATGCATACATTCCAAGTTACAGGGCGATACGATTCTTAATTACTTCAAAATCATGGTTTTAGAGTTTTTCACTCTAAATTCACTCTAAAACCAGGATTTTGAAGTAATTAAGATCTCTGGAAAAGATCACATAATATGCCTTTAACACCGCGCATAGCATAATTTATTGATCTCAACCAACAATGACAAAGTGAAATGCGTTATGGCCATGTGTTTTGAACTCACCACCCAAAAAGGGTGGTGGCGTTGCATTTTTGGTGACGAATCATCCATCTCTCTCTATTAACTCAACAACTAAATGTGGTAGAGCTATGGTTGAGGTGTCATGTGAAAGCCTATTTATCTAGCTACATTGTGTTAATAAATCAGGTATTTCTATGAATGTTTGGCTGAGATATGATTGATTATGTTGTGAAAGTCAGGGGTGGTGGCGGTGGCGGCGGCGGCGGTGGCGGCGGCGCTGTGTGCAATCTCTATGGGGAATATAGAAAATGTTTCCAATTCTACGTTCAATTTACTATAACTCCTCATTCCTGTATGGTACAAACATGATTTTGCTCTCATTTTATAGATTATTTTATATTCTATAAGATTCTGTTTCAACAAATGTGACAACTATTGTGGAACAATTGTAATCATGAATCGATTGCGTTGTCCTTGGCTTTTTCCCTATTCGCTACACAGTGAACTTGCCCTAATTCATCGGTTTTACATACATGACTATAACAAAAGAAATATTTAACCGATGATAGCAAAATTAAACATTTTTGGAAAGCTCTCAAATAGGGGAATTCAAAAATGCCGTTTAAATCAGGATAGGGTGCTTCCAAAAAAAAAAATACTTGTATACTCTAATAATTATGAAATTTAAACGTTTGTGCTCATTTACTTCTCGATATAGTATATTTCAACACGTTTACCATTAACAACTATTATGTTCTAATGGGTAATTGCATGAGGAACTTAAATATGCACAGTAAAATTATGATTGGTATAGGTATCAAAATATTATTGAGCTTAAATCAAAATATGAAAAAAATCGATATTTTTTGAACATTCTTAATCACAACATGTTACCATTAGGTCTTATCTAAATTCCAATAGTATATTTAGATTCCTTGTGAGATTACCGTTCAGAAAATACATACTTTATATGGGGTACAATAAATAGTTATTGCGATATGCTAATTTGAATCTCAGATGGTGTAAAATGTAAAAATCTGGACATGCAACGGTAAGGGTGGCGAGTTCAAAACACACGGCCTTATATAGAACACTAAGGAAGAAGCAAACTCACTGTTTTCATTGTTTCGCTGCTGTATCTAGACTTCTCAAAGATTTTCTAAAGAAGAAAGATTGTGCTCTTGCAATATTTTCTTCAAATGAGGGTGATAACACTTTACAGGATAACGCCGTTCACGATAACGCCTTTTACGTTTTCATCCCTTTTCGGACCTTTTGCATTTCTATTTTTTTCGACACAAATGGTGAGAAAAACATTGGACCTATAATTTATTACCTTTTATACGGTAACAGAATACCTACTTTACCGAGAAATATCGATCACGGAGTTCACAAGCTTAAAACAGTCGTTTGAAATACTGAACTTCAACATTTTTTATAGCCCAAATGATGCGCCAGAGAATTTCGAGGTGATATAATTTTAATAGCGTGGTGGGTTTGCTAGGGGATTGTTCATAAACGATTGCAAATTTAGTACATTCAGTTTATGTTGGAACGCTAGCTGTGCGGATATCGGAAATTACATACATTTCGTGGAAAGTTCATTTGATATTAAAAGTGCACGTTAAGATTAATGTAGGCAGAACTAAATGCCTTTATATTTTGGTTTGATACGTTTGCTACATTTACTCGTACCAAAATATTACAAAAACTTGAATTGAGAATTAAATTCAGCAGCATAAAATTGAGACATCGAGCTGTGGAAACAGTGTTTTGGTGGTTTTGAGGGCCTTTCAGTACAAATATGAACCTGATAATGTCATTTAAAGTATGGCAAACCATGGTGTTCTCAGTAGAACTCATCGAGTTTTTACCATTAAATATTAATAAACATTTGTGATATATACTTGCAGTAAGATTTCCCGGATCAAAGAATGATAAAAACCCAAGTGGTCCCATTTTTGTGGAATGGCCCATTACACGCTTTGCTTTGCGTGTATTGTACAAATGAAATGTCAAAACTTGATTATTACCGACGTAGTATTTATTATGTGCACGTCTCTGTTCATGCATACTGTGTTATCAATACTGTTTAGGTACCCTTTTTCGCTAAGTTTGTCCGATATGAAATTTGTCAGAGTGTACAGGAATGGATTTAGAGCTGAAATAAAAGGTCAAATAAAAACTATCCATGCATTTATACCGTATGCATACACCAACGAATCAACCGTAATGACTCCACTCTGAACAACACATGTTAGTGAGTGGAATTAACACATGAACAATAGGCCTACATGTTAGTGAGTGGAACACAGCAACAGAAATGAGAGAAATCAGTAAAAATGATAATGAACATTTTTCTTGCCATACGCATTTGTTCCTCGAGCCTCTCTTCATTCCGATTTACGAGGTGATAAACTGTTTGCGATAAAGATTAGAGCGGAAATGATTGCCAAACTAATTAGGTTAATACCAATAATGAACACAATTATGGGAAAATAGGTTGCCAATGCGTATCCAGTTATTTTCCACGTTTTTAACGCTCCTATCATCATAAGTATCATATTATTATTATTGGTATTTTATTCAGAAGCAACTCGTGGCCCGCATGCCAAATTACATGCTAATATACAATATTAAAATTACGATATAAAAATGCACATAAATAACATAAAATATTGCACTTGTAGGATTGAATCACAATGTACAGATAAAGATTTAGGCCTATTTAAAGATAAAATGTACACAAATTAAGAAACAACAAAATGTCACACATCATGGAACATAGCTGCACGACCAGTCGTGAGAGATAATGGGTACCTAATCATTTAAAATATTGACAACATAAGGAACAGGACTATTTTGGAAATTGGGTCAAGTTGCCACTATTACGAAGTGATCTGTCATGACACTCCAGTCTGGTAGGAGGGAGGAGAGATTTTATCCTCTCATTTTTAGGAAGCCGTTCAGCAAATCTACGACAATGCTGCTCCCTTCTTCCAGACAAGGTGTCAAAATGGCAACTACCCAAGGCTTCATCATAAGAGAGTGAGAGTCACCTGAGGGTGATGAGATTAAAAGCATTTACTAAAATAGTTAAGGTACTTTCACGCACTTCCACCGATAAAGTTTTGTTATAAGTTATAGGTCGTCTCACCATTGGAATACCTACACAAACTTCTGCCATTTCATACATATCTGAGTACGTCGATGAAAGCAGAACCAGCAAACACTTATGAGAAGGCCAGTTATCCAAATCAAAGCCAGGGAGATTGAAACCAACAATGATATCTTGAAATCGGTCATCAAAAGCAATTAATGTAATTAAAAACACTGACACTTCACTTGAAAGAATTGACCATATACCAGCTAATTTGCAAAGCCATATGCGTAATAGCTATCCCCTGATAGGGGCAAATGTGTTATCAACAACGGTTGGACTGTTTGATTTGATGTTCACTAAATTAGGAGGAAAGGGGGAAAAGAAGAAACTCAAAACAAACAAACTACCACTCCATCGCTTAAAATAAAGGGAAAATTGTGTTTCCAAACAACACTTCTTTTTATTTCTCTCTTTTCTTTCATTAAACCCCCAAGCCAGTAAAATAATGAAATAAAATCACATTTGAAAAACCTGTTGAATTCAAATTTAATTTGATTACATACAGCACGAGAAAAGCCCACTAGCCAATAATACATGAATAGACGTCATAAAAGCAAAGGGAAATGATGGCTTGAGCTATTACTGAAACTCGAAACTTGAGTGCCAACAAATATGCTCCCAATTCAAATGATTTGAATGTTAACCGCTAGTGACGTTAACTGTTTACCGCATGTGTCAACTTCAATTAGGAATTATTTGGCTGTAGAATAATAAAAGTCCGGCTATTATTAACAATGTCATTTACAGCGTGTCCCAGAAAACCTGTTACTTATTTTGACAGAGCTCTAGAGAGACTGACCTTTTACACCGTGGATTTTAATCATGTTTATACAATCTGGAAACCTCAGGATTCCCACATTTCATTAAAGTGGTGAAATGATATATAATTAAAGTTGATTTATCTGTTTTCAAATAACAAAAGCATGTTAAGTATGTAAAGAGAGGCATGTCGAAAACCTGTTCAATCGCGTACTGGTAGAGAGCTATTCAGCCTGTACCAATACAACTCGCAACTTTTGATCGCATAGGGGAGAGTGGGGTATGTTGGAACGCGGGGTTAGTTGAAACATTGAGATTTTCCTAAAAACCAACAATTAATTTCTAGAAACACTGCCATCAGGTGGTGTGCAAAAGCAACCCCCACATACCACATTGCCTACAGCACATGGGTTTCAGTCTTCTTAGAGTTAGAAAGGTAAGTTTGATTTTTCAACTTTTGACTAAATTTTTTGACATTAAGAAAAATTGTTTGGGCATAGGCCTATTGGTCCGAAATGAAGGATTTTGTAATTGTTTGGGCATAGGCCTACTGCTTTCTTGTGAACAGTACGACTTTTGTTGAAACTTACCATGTTAGGCCTATCCTTGCCTTTTACATTCCAAAACATTTGCAACTTTAGGGAATTTACACGTGATATTCTCCAGTTTGAGTGACTGATTGAAAATTCACAGATAGTATGGGCGATTTGTACTTCATATGATTGATAGATATGCAACAGTCAATATAATTATGCAGTAGTCATCTTAAGATGCTAAAGCATGCGAAGTGCATTGCATTTGATGGGTGCTATAGCAGTGTGCTCAGGGACTTTCCGAAATATGATTAAAACCATAGGTTGTGGTTGTAACGACGTAAAATGGCGCATGTTGCTAAATTGGGACATTGGTGGTTTGGATTTGCGATCAATTATTATCATTGAAAGAATGCTTCAACTTACATCATTATCACAGGTATTCATTTGGTAGAGTTATTAGTTCATGAATTTGCAAATAAAGTATACCAATTCTTATTTTATCTAAAGACACTCGTCATGCATCTTGTAGGACCCGGAGGTCGTGATAATTGCGAATTCAAAGATACTCGCTGGCTACAGAAAACTGTGTAATGGCTAAAAACAAAAATGCAGTTTTGCCTTTTTTTCTGAAATGTTTTGGAGTTATTGATTATTATGACAAAGTGGTATGTTTTAAAACATTTTGGCGTAAAATGTATTACGTCACAGGCGTGCTTGAATAATGTTTCATTTCGACAAAGTGTTGAGTCATTTATTGGGGCAAGTGGTCCTATAAGGGGTATGGGGCAACTGGTCCACCTGCTAAAACTTAATCAAAATTGTAAAATTCATTTTGAAAATTAGTTGTTTAGTGTCAATAGAACATGACTCGGAATTGATAGGGGGGGGGGGGGGGGGGGGGGGGCGTTGAGCTCAAAAAAATTCGCACAGTCCCAACAAAATCGCAGTCCAAAAAAATCGTACAGTCAATGTACTACATTTACAATTTTGCCTTCTATTTGGCTAATAACTTCGTCTTTTTTCTCAATTTTTTCCTATTTCCTTTTTTTCTCACCCTTTTTCTTTTTTTAGAGTGGGGGGCGGGGGGGGGGGGGGCACAAATTGGATTTTTCCGTCAGGGGGGGGGGCATCCCCCCCCCCCCCCCCCCCCCCCCCGAGCTACGCCACTGTTACAGTACGACATGAAATTGCTTTAGAATGGTTTAAAACCTCGGTATTATGAATTATATCTTTATTATACTTGGAATGGTGTCTGTAGAGATATTTGTAATGACGAAATATCATGATTTATGTATTTTATTCACTGCTTTTTGTGTACATTAACCGTTGGGTCATTGTCATAACTTCGCCTGTAACATGAAAAGCTGGCTAAATATCAAGATGGTTTATTACAAGTGCTAAATGATGATTATAAAGTAAATGAAATCATTAAAGAAAGGGGTATATAGACAAATGTATGGGGCATCTGAATATCACAACCATGTAACCATTTAACTAGGTTCATACCGTTCTATCTAAAAAAATGTGCAGTCGAAAATGTCGCCAGCTTTATACACCATACTGCCATACGTTAACCACGAAAACTGAATAAAACATTGGTCTCATGAGACATATCCTTTTCACATGTTAAATATTAAGGAAATGTGTTTATAAAGAAAATACTGCCTAGTTTCCGTGTTGTCATTCGCTGATTTTTGTGTATTCTAACCGTTGGAATATATTAGACCAGTTGCCAAAAAAATAAAGGAAAAACATAATGAATTTTAAAAATGATCCTACAGTCCTCAAATAGGTAGAGGAAAGACTTATCTTTGATGTGGTCTCAGTATAAAAAGTATAGATATAAATTGATGAATTGATTTGGTATTACAGCTGTTTTTCTGCAGTGGTGTAGGAGCAGAGTTAGCTACCTTTGTGTTTATTGAAATAACTCTTGACTAGCAATGAATCATAACAGGCTATCCGCCTTTTATAGGCATCATCCGAACAACAATGAATACAGGATGAATACAAAATTCAAAATCACACATTGTATATTCCACTGCCGTAAAACTTTTGTATTACAGACCAAAGACCCTTAGGCCATAAAGTCTTATTGACTAAAGCGCGACCACATGTGGGATTTATATAAATCAAACAGTGTTTTTTTCGTCTTTAGGGCATGACCACTGGCCTGCCTAATCTGGATATTGGAGAATTTATGACCAGCAAATAGCTAAAACGCTGGTTTAAAATGATACCGCAGTGGAAAATACTGGAAGCGATATATACCGTAAGTTATAGGAATCACCTGAACAATGTTTGAATACATGATTCAAAACACATTGATCATGCATAATGCTTAACCACCTGACACTCTTGGTCAATTCCGATTACGCCTACCTGAATGTAATTGCATCTCCAGTTCCAGTCTTAATACAAATCCATCCAGCATTCTTGCTTTATCCTCAATACCGGAAAATAATGGCGTCTCTAGTCAATTTCTGCATCTCACATCCATATTGAATGAAATTTTTGAACTAAATTGCATTTCCAGTCAATGTCTGCATTTCACATCCTCATTGAATGTAACTACACATCCTCATCGAAATTGAATGTAACTATATGGTGTCCCTAATAAAAGGGTGCATGTGTTCCACATCATTGCCCTAATTGATTACTCAGTATTTGGATATACTATTTATATATACTTAACGATAATTGAATTGGCTTTCGAATGCTGTTGGTTTGATCGTAATTGCTCTTCCCAATCCAACGATATCATATGCTTGATCAATCACGGGCATTTAAAAACAGGTTGTGCCCCTTTTTAGGAAAAAACATGCTTGTGGAAAGAGTCAATTTATTCATTTAATAATCAGTATTTACTAATTGACCTTGATATGAGCTTCAAGATGACCAAATCCCCTTTCAAATGCTGTCTGTTTTGTCTCATTTGCTTTATCCTAACTAAAAATATTCTCGCCAGTTTGTCCGACTCTATATATTATTTAAAAATATGCTTGATTAAAGTTGATCACTGAAAGTCTAATCTGTGCTATTTTTATGAAGAATAGTTCGAAGCGTTGAACATAACAGCAATTTTACACATGGATGATTTCTTTCAAAAAACTGGCACATTTTTTATTTTGTTTGCTCATGGTCAAACAAGCATAATAACTGGGTAGACTCAAGCAAATTCAACAAAACAAACTGCATGCGAAAGGTGATTTAGTTATCTTGAAGCTCGTATAAACCCCAAATCCAAATATGAAATGTTAAAAGAAGAAAATGAAACATATTTTTAGATTGAGAAAAAGTAAACACAATCAAATAGATGGCATTTGAGAAAGCCAACAAAATTATCTTTCAGATCATTTAAAGATTACAGCCAAATATTGAGTTATCAATGGGGGCAATGACGTGGAACATGTGCAACCTTTTTTAGAGACACTCTGTACACATCCTCAATGAATCTAATTACACATCTTCGTTGCATGTAACTATACTCTATGTAAATAGACTAGACACATCCTCATTGAATCGTAACAACATTTCCAGTTGATATCTAGATGCAAATTGTGCATAATCCTTGCTATATTGCCATCACCTCAGTGAATTTGCATCTCCTGTCAATATATGGACACAAAGTAATCATACTTTCTTCTGGATAGAGACCTCAAATAAAGTAACTTTCCAGGGGTGTTTTCACAAAACTTAAGCTACGATATATCATAAGGATTGTTGTTTTAATTATGGCCACAATACAATATTGTTGGAGGAAAAAAACCCCACTTTTTGGGTTATGAAGTGTTTTTCTTCAGATAACACCTATGATTGTATGTGTCATAAACTTATGAAGAGTATCCATTGTAGCCACTGTACCTTGGCGTTAACTAACATGGGACCACTTCTTGAAATCGCCAATTGTACAGATGTTTCTTGATATTTTGAATATGAAAGGTGATGTGTTCCTCTTTACAACGATACCACTTTTTTTAGCATTCACTCGTTTCAGTGCTCAGCTTCTTGCTTGAGAATATGAGGTTTCAATCAAAATGTGCCAAATTCGCTACTACTTTGCACTCAAAAGAGCAACTCTGCTCAATGAAGTGTTATATTAACAACTACAGTGTAGACTAGAGTGATGCTGTTGACTTTTCAGCACAAAATAGTGATGATTTTGACACTCAGATAAAGACCTCCGCATTTTCTCAAGCAAGTTGCTGAGCACTCTCATTGAAACAATGAACACATCAGCTTTCCATAGATGTGCAAAACACTATGAGCCCATAACGAAATATTCAAAATTGAAAACAATGAACTTTTTTGAGGGGTTTACATTAACATAGGTCTAGGAATGCTCTGGACATGCCAGAGACTTACAAAAGTTACCCAAATTAATTGCTTGTAGGTGTTTAGATAAATTGACTAAGAAAGTGTCATAACTTTTTAACATTGATTTTCAAACTTACGATACATTTAAAGCACTTACCACCACTTACAAAGCTTTAAAATATTCCTCATAATTCTTAAATATCAACTTCAACCGAAAATATTATAAGGTTGTTGATAAATTGATCTTCTTTTAATTTGAGATATTGCCTGCAAAATCTGATAATATTAAGAAAGCAACAGATCAAACGGCAAGACAGTGTACAATTTTGACACTAGCTTTTCTTTAATCAACATGCAACTTTAAGTGTGGGCCTTTGATTAAGAAGACATTCCAGATCTCCATCTCATGATGGAATGATACTTTTGACCTCCAGGTAACTAATAATCAGTCTACACCTAACACAAAAAGTCCCGGCCCAGGCGCTTTGATGTTGGCTAATCAAAAATCAATAATAGGTATCAAAATTCTGATATATACATTAAATGAGCAAATTTCTTTTCTGTAGTTTGATACCTCATTCATAAAAAATGAAATGGATACATTTAAAAGTTATGATGATTTCAATGACTAATGACAACAAAGTTGCACTAGAATTGGTTTCTATGGGATATCATTGATTTGTATTTTCCACTGTGTGCTATCTAAACCAGTCAGGTATCTGGTTGAATGGGTAAAAGGCATCGACATGGAGTCTGTACACACACATTTTCACTGCATATAGAGCATATTAAGCAATGTCCCATAGAAACCCAATTTTAGTGCAATTATTTTGTTGGTAGGGGTGGTCATTGAAACAAACATAACTTCAAAACTATCCTTTTCGAATGAGGTACCAAACTATATACGAAGAAAAAATTTGCTCATTTAATGTGTATCTCAGATTTGTGGTACTATTATTGATTTTGGATTAGCGAACATCAAAGCACCTGTCCAAGTCCTTTTGTGTTTGGTGAATTAGTTACCATGGTTGCATGTTTGAAAGCATAGTGCAAATTAAAATTGTATGTGTCTTAGGATTTTAGCTGGAGCTTCTTTAAGCCAACCATTCATCGACTGCTCCGGGGTCAGACGGCTCTATCCAGTAGAGGTGGCGATAGCAACCAAGCCCTATTTCAACTTGATTTTACAGGTGCTTCGAGCAAGTGCTTACTAGCTTACATGCCATTATTTATATCCAGCATAGAAACCACACTAGGAGTATTATCTGTCAACAGTGCAATGTAATTTATCAGTTATAAGGAGTATTATCTGTCAACAGTGCAATGTCTTTTATCAGTACAACATGTACATGTGGCCGATGTGGCACGGTACGACCTTTTTAAATGCGAACAGAATGCTTATTGGTGAAAGTTGTGTTCTGTGTTGTTGTTAATTAACTAGAGTAGTTTGCAAGCCAAGTGACCAACAACTGTCTGATAACCATAGGATGCCTAGTTTATTGAAAAGAATCTCTTTCAAATGGAAACTCCCCTAGACTTTTCTCTAGGATTATTTGGTGGAATCGATGTCCTCAGCGCTGCTTCTTCTCGTGTATGGATACATGCCGAGGACACATGTGTCTAGAACTCTAGATGCATCTCAAACTTCACTATATATTCCTAATACCCGGGAATATTGCATCTTCCATTATCATATTTACATCCAAATGCACCGCCCATCCTCAGGATATTCCTATTACCTGTATATAATGGCTTCTCCAGTTGATATCTAAATGCGAATGCAGCCCACATATTTCGTCGGACGTACAAGAAGGTCGAGAAGCAGACAGTCGCTATGTATGTAATGCAACGCCACCACAGTGCTCTTAATTCTCCGCTGTATGTGGGAAAATAGATTGAATAGTTTATGTACCATGTTTTCTGATAAAACAATCCTAATTTGAGGTTTCTTCGATAGAAAATAGTAAATATAATTGCAATGCAGGATTTTCTTCATTTTATTCTACTTTTATCTCCAGTTTTCACAAAAGGGTTAACTTTTTAAAATTTATATGGACACATAATTTTGAAATGTATGTAAATCTTCTGATTACAAATCCCTTTTTCCATATTTACATCAGGTTTTTTAGGAGGGCAGTGAATAGGGGATGTCAATCATATTTGTCATGATTATTATGGATTAAACTAGAAATCAGGTCCTTTTTCCAAACTGGGCAAGTACGTAAGTACACTTGACAATACTTTAAATTCGTTATTTCTTTGCCTAGCAAGCGAAGATAATTTACTACATTACATCTTTATGGCCAGAGGTGATGGATTGCAAAAATTTGGGTTTTTAGACCACCAAAATTTAAACAAATGTGCTATGAATGGTATAATAAATCGATCTATAACAGCATTAAGTTGAGCAAATTTGATAAAATAACATGAAATTAGATGTTTTATAAAACCCGCCATTAGTAATAGGTAACCGCTTTCTCAGTATGACTATGTATTTACATCTCTGAAAGATAATTTAGCCATCTAAAATCTTCTTCCTCTGTGGCATCACCATACATCCCCAGCAGCAGGAAAAATGCAAATTTCCAAGGAACATAATTTAGAAATATTCCCTTCAAATTCATTTCATTATTTTATACCTAAAATTCCCCTCCAAAATCATTTCCTCCAAAGTCAATATTTACCTGGAACTAGGTTCCTGAGTTCCCCTTTTCCCCAGCCATGCCCAGCAGATTATGTTCATAAACCAATCGATTTACTCGTCATAAATATTTCTGACATTGCTTAATATGCAATGATGGTGCGGAAAATTAAAACCGTGATTTACACATGTAAGCCCAGAATATACCAAAACATATAATACAAGCCCAAAATATACCCAAAATATTGTTTGTCACTCTCCCAAAAGCACTACCTTTAGTCTTATGTCTGTATAAACTATGTGTAAAAACACACAGTTTCACATGTTTCACGCTGTCACTGCAGCCCTGTGTAAAAATAAGCAAAAATGACCGATCCGTTAGTACAATATTCTCACCAAGTTACACACAACAAGAGATGACCGGAGTTAAGCTTACTGTAAGTTTGTCAGATTTCAAATAATTTTCTTCCATTTTATTCTACTAATTATCTCCAGTTTTCACAAAAGGGTTAACTTTTTTCAAATCTTGCAAATTCTTATAATGTCTTGCAATCTTGGAAGTTCATAATTTACTTCATTACAATTTAATAGCCAGAGGTGAGGGACAGCAAAAATTTGGACTTTTTAGACCACCAAAATTTGAACAAATGTGTGATGAATGGGACAATAAATCAATCTATAACAGCATTTGAGTTGAGCAAGTTTGATAAAATAACATTAAACTAGCCGTTTTATAGTAAGAAGTAACCATTAATCCAGTATGACTAAATATTTCCATCTCTGAAAGATAATTTAGTCTTCTACAAACATTTGAACACCTTCTTCCACTATTGCATCACTAGCAGCAGGAAAAATCAAATTTCCAAGGAACATAATTTAGAAATTTCCCTTCATGAAATTATAATTCCCTTCAAATTCTTTATTTCATTATTTTATACCTAAAAATTGCCTCCGCAGTCAAAATTTCCCTGTAACCAGGTTCCTGCGTTCCCCTTTTTTATGTTCATAAACCAATCAATTTACCCATCATAGATATTTCTGACATTGCTTAATATGCAATAATGGTATGGAAAATTAAAACCATGATTTTCACGTACATATAATATATGCCCAAAATATACCAACATAAATACAAGCCCAAATTATCCCAAAACATATTGTTTGTCACTCTCACAAAAGCACTACCTTTAGTCTTATGTCTGAATAAACTATGTGTAAAAACACACAGTTTCACATGTGTTTCACGTTGTCGCTGCAGCCCTGTGTAAAAAAAGCAAAAATGGCCGATCCGTTAGTACGATATTCTCACCAAGTTACACACAAGAGATGACCCGAGTAAAGTTTACTTCAAGCTTTTCCGATTTCATATAGCATATGCTCACATAATTAGGAATATTACCAAAAGATTATGTAATGTGCCTATATTACAACTATGCTTAATTTTGTCACGAAAATCATCTGAAAAGTGGTTTGTTTATTGTGTACCCACGATGGCAACATATCTTGAGTTGTTGATGATAAACACAAATAGAGAAAAAAAATCTCATAGGCAGAGTACAAATATTACATACATCTTTACTGTACACCGAGACCCCCCCCCCCCCCCCCCCCCCCCGAGTCATCTCTTGTTATTAAAATCATGCACACAAGTAATCAAATCAAGGAAACTACAATTCTAAATGTTATATCTTACAAATCCCACACATTTTATTTTTTGGTGAAGCAATCTATATATGTACGATTATAACTACACTTGGTCAAGTCAAATGAATGTACCTGTAAAATGAATATCAAGGGCTTATTATGAGAAGTTCCCATACAAAACAACTGCCCTGTGTCAAATTTCAAGTTATTATTGCGTGATTAGGTAAATTGCTAAGAATTTACCACATGGCAGCTGTTTCATATAAATGCTGCCCTTTTTTTTATTTCTGTTAAGTTATGTTAGAACTTGACACAAAAACACAATAAACAAATTTAACAAAAGGCAGCCGAGGCATATGGGCACTTCTGTGTAAACCCTCACTGGTGTTATTTATGAGTAAGCTATCACGAAATAGCATAGTCGTAAGTATTCCGGCTTAGAAACTTTGTTCCCATTTTGAGACAAATGAAGTGAAAGCAAATGTTTTACATAAACATCTAACAATACTGGGATTCGGACCAAGGATCTTTAGGTCCCAAAGCGAATGTCATAGACCAGCTAGGTTATCGATGCCTAGGTAGCGATTTTAATCCTACAAAAGAGGTAGGTAGCCTACCTCTATGTGTATGTGTATTATGTTGATTATTATGTTGATGATCAACACAAATTTATAGGGTAAACCCTGTATAACTCACTAGACTGTGATAGCTTACTCATATGTAGAACCCCCTCACTGTATGATGAGTTAGACCTCTAAAGTTCTAGACCTTCCATATATCAATGCAATGTTGTTTCCAATGCTTCGCACTCATTTTAACAAAATTGTGAAAATAAAATCTACAGGCGAGTCCATTCATCATCAGTGGCATTTACACATGGATAACAGCACAATAAATATCTTATCATGAAAACTGTGGGCATTCATTATTTAAGTCAGCATGGTCAATAAGGAGAACGATCAATGCAGAATCACCAAGCAGGACATTTCGCTTTGCAGGTGTGAGTCATTTTGTGTTCCTTTTCTTTTTTCGCTGTGACATTCCATTCAGCAACATGTTCCATAAAAATCTTCTTTGTGATTGAGCCAATCTCATGATAATGCAGACACTTGCCGCGTGGAAAGTGTTTTAAAAGTACCCCTGGACCTTTGTAAATTTCCTAAGCACTTGATAGCCTTGATACTGGTTTCATTACTTGCCAATGAATTGAAATTAAGTGCATTTAGAAATTTAAAGTTGAGGCCTGATAATGAATACCATGCAGACATAACAATTGTGTGGATTTTACCGTTGCGTTGCCAGTTCCATTCCTATGAAATATTGGTTAAAATGAGCAAACAGTCAATTTCGTGATCGTCCCACAGATTGTTTAACACTGATGTCAAAGACATTGATGTGCAGAGTATGTATGTACAAACCTCGAAACTAAATATCCCCATTTTCCAAGCTTAGTTATATCAAAATTAATGCCATTGTTGATCAGCTTCCGTGGACATTAGCAATGGATTGTATGGGTGCTAATTTTTTTTTATCCATGAGGAAATACCTTTGCATGTCTATTTAATTGTTTCAAACCCATCATACATGTTCCTTACCTAGGTAGGGGTAGTCAACTAACATGCTTTAAGCATACATGACCAAACGTTTTCCCAGACACCAACTCAACGTGTATTTTTCTCACCATAAAATGAGATTTTGTGTTTTTCCAATTTGACCCCCTAAACGAGTAAAATATCGACGGGATTTGAAGAAAGTACCCTTCTTCTTGAAAATTGTCAATTCTAGACCCCCTTTAGACTCCTTAACGTGATACACACGTAACCCTCCCCACACCCCATCTGAAAACAACCCTTATTAACACATTTTTGTCGTCATGCATGCCTACAGTGTAATGGTAGACGTCCCCTACCCACCTAAGCATTGCTGTTACACAGCGAATCTAAAATCTACCCATTACACAATATTTGGCAAAACTAATTGCAATGTTATGTACAAATACATTTTAAACGCAAAACCTTATGTCACATTTAACCTTACATTAGGCACTAATTATTCTGGTTTATAGTAGACGACAGGGCTGTCATTTTACAGTGGTCACACTGCACGTCATGTAGTTTTTGATCCCATCCTTAGTTCATCTGCATCTGAGCAGTGACGTCAGAGCGTATTTCAGTGATTAACATGACATTTACAACACAAGTTAAGTATCATTGTTTCCAATTGCCAAAATATTCCAAAAAGCTGTAGCTAATGAAGAAACAAAAAAAGCCTACCCAACTGCTGCAGTTGACTACATACCATAAGACTCTACTTCAAATTTAGAGTATGAGTGAACGTCACGTCAGAATGTATTCCAGGGAGCACAATTTGCGCTCATGATTTGAATGTGCTGCCATATACACTGGCACAATTAAGAACAAACGTACCATTTGGCACAGGAATGATTCCTCAACTGGAAAACACGGATGACATCTTTGGACATTATACGGAATGAAGTATAGACGTTTAGGGTAGCAAGGCCAATATGACTTATCCACAAGTAAGACAGCGATTTGCTTCATTAGATTAGAACATTATTTACAGTTATATCATACATAAAGAGGTGTTTCTGCCCAAATGCGGTCACACACCATAATACATACTACATTAATTCTATACTATGTGTCACCTCAAGTGATAGCTATAGTTTGGTCAAATCCAAATTGGCAAGCCCCCTTACAGCAGCAAATTAATTAGAGGAGCGTGAGTGCACAAAAGGCTCGCATAATGCAACAACACACGTTGTGCATCAAATACCTGACATGTGTGGCAAAATCAAGCGTGTGAGGCAAAAGTCACGACAGTCCACTTGGATTACTTTGCGCGCGGAGAGATGAAAGCCACATATTTTTTTGCCAATTTGGGACAGATAAACTATAGTCATATGCGCATCAGCATATCCATTAATGAACATTTACTAAAATCGCATATAATTGTTACCGGCTGTACACACAATTTTTAATTAATAAAACATAACCATGGTTCAATTAAAATTACGAATCACAATTTGTATAAACATATAAGAGAGTGTATTATAAGATAAGAAAATACCATGTACCAATATGTCAACCTGCTCAGTGATGGACTATCATCCCTGTTGGATAATGGAATATCCCTGCTGACTGTAACACCTCGGCCAATCAGAGCATACATAAAGATGTACTTGAGGGCGCTCTCTGCAGAGACAACGACTGCTGCTTGTGTCTATCCCAGTCTATCCCATAACATCACTAATAATGAAAGTTGATTTTAAGAAAACAGTAAGTTAGTTTGAAATTGTTCACTTCTGTAAAGCAAGGGCAAAACCAGAGATGGACAGAGTGGTCAAGTTTCCTACCAGCCAACCACCAGTCAGCTGTGCGATCACTTCTGAACAAGGATTACATGAATACTATACAACCAAAGACTGTGCACATCAGAAGTTATTAGACTAAACAAGGACTTTTTCTTTTTCATGTGTCAAAGGTTATCAGGATTCCACAAGGAACTCTATCAGAAGATGTCTATGCTGTACCTTCGATAGGGTTGTGTATTTTAATGTGACACTGGATATAGGGCAGTCATTTGGATATATCGAGAAAATAATCTTCACTCAAAGGTCATCATAAGCACTGTAGACAAAGTGGGTGGTTGTTTTAACTGTGATGGAGAATTATTTTGATGTAGAGGACATTTTGGGTGTTGTTTTGTTTGTTTACACCACAGAGCTCTCCGTAATTGTTGGACGTGCTTTTCAATAGGAAAGAAGTGTGCCGCTTGGATGATGCTACAATGAGGTTAGCGTTTATTCTGTAGTAGAACACCACTTTAAAACTGTTGCTGATTGGTTCCAACAAATATGCACATCCCCGCTCTCTTAGCACTGATTGCTTACAATTGTGTCATCATCAGATTTTGAAGGGAAAATTCAAAATGTTGTGATGCAAATTTTGCTTCCTTACCCACTCTGTCAAACAATCTGGTTTTGCCACTGCTGTAAAAAAACAAATTACATCACTAAATCTGGTATTTATATACATAATGTTTTCACTGAAAATATTTTTTGTGTGCTAACATCTGGTGCACACATATAACACAAATTTTCGAATTCTGTTTCACAACACTACACTAGCATACTACTAACCTCTTTTATATTATAATACATTACCAAAATATTTGGTGTACACAATTCCAATGTGCAGTACGGCCTCAAAGCATGATAATTATATATAAATTATGGAAAAAATACAATAACTAATCAAAATGACTTTGCTAAGTGTCCTGTGTGCTTAACACTTTCCACGCGGCAGGCGTCTGCAGTGTAGACAACAGTTCCAAAACTTCGCAAAATGTTTCAAAAATGTCAAAATTGTTGAATTTCATTACCATATTTGGAATCAATGTGACATGCATTGGAATAAGTAGAAACATGCCTAGTATTGATTCAGTAATCCTTTGGATACACCTTGAAAGTTTAGAATGGTTTCTGACAAATCTGTTTTGTATAAGGCCAAATTAAATTAATTGTTTGTCTCAAAGCTCCTCTCCTGTTGTAAAACTAATGCGGAATGCGGGGTTTTTTCAAAGTTTTTTTTTTTTTTTTTTTTAAATATAAAATATTGAAATCCTTGTAAAAGTGAACTTTTGTATTTAAGATGATCTGATCAATGAAAATCTGAAAAATCGGTGAAATTTTAGATTTTTTTTTTTTTTGAAAAAAGAAGAAAAAAAAGTTTTTTCAGATTTTTGTTTTCT
Source organism: Ophiura sarsii (assembly GCA_035610835.1). Taxonomy (NCBI): domain Eukaryota; kingdom Metazoa; phylum Echinodermata; class Ophiuroidea; order Amphilepidida; family Ophiuridae; genus Ophiura; species Ophiura sarsii. Next base: position 30,823,883 of record CM069458.1, read on the forward strand.
AATGCGCACCAATAAACGAACGCGCGCGGGAGCTTTGAGACAAACAATTATTTTAATTTGGCCCAATAGTAAAACCAATAGCCGCATGGAAAGTGTTAATTAGGAATAGTATGGTACATGATCAATGACAAGCAGGGTAAAGTGTACTTTAGGTACCAGGCATGAATCGGGTATTTGCTAGAATATAAATGCCTGGATCCAAAGTACAGTATTTCCTACAAGCATTTGAAAAGTGTCAATCAGTTCATCAAGTTTCTTTAACTCGTACCAAATCATTGAGCCATTCAGTTCAAAGTGTCTTTCACTCGCATCAAATCGTCGAGTCAATTCAACCTAACATAGGTTAACATAGAACTTATATTCATTTCATTTCATAATCTTTTCTGAGTTAGCTAGATACCCTTTTCAGTTACGATGCCTGACACGGCATCATATCTTTTCCTGTATAAACGGATGCTTGAGGGCTTCGTTGATGGATAACCTCTTGGCCGGGTCCAGCATGAAGCACTTCTCCAGCATGTCCTTGAGCTGTATCACCTTACGCATCTGGTTCTCAGGCAGGCGCTGGTAGCCGATCAGGTCGGACATGAGATCCTTGGTGGGGTTGATCACGGATATGGTGGTGATTTTTTCCTGTTAGTTACACAAATGGGAAGGAGTTGTGTGAACGAGGGAGTGATGCATCAGGGGAGGGGGAAGGACAGGAAATAGAGGAGACAAAGAGTGAGTTAGAAAGTATGCATGAGACAGGTTTTTTGTGATGTTGGTGCAGAATTTTTAAAAAACAAGAAGGATAGGTTAATAAAAACAGAAATAAGAAAGTAACACAAACAGTGATGGGGATGGTAAGGAAAGAATAACAAAACGAGAGCAGATGGAATGACAATGTGGTTAATTATGTTTTTACATATGGTCAGCATTATTGTTTGTTAGAGAGAGGATACAATGGGTGGGTGGAGGAGAGAATGAAGACAGTGAACAGTGAGATGATTCACATTAGCCAAGTTGGTAAGATGGTGATTTTTCAGAAGTAGAGATAAAAGACAATAAAAATGAAAATAGGTGTGGATGAATGGGAATGAAAAGAGAAATAAATATAAAACATTAAAACAATATCAGAAATTATTGTGGAAAATGTTCTTGATGGTCAGAAAAAAACCTTCAATACACTTTTCAATTTCTTTTAATTAAAAGAAACATTTCACACAAAGCACCATCTGATACTTGTCCTGTAAAATCAATAACATAGTCATAATTTTGATTTGATTTTCACCAATGAGGTTTTCATTTCAGAGGTCAATGCACTGTACTGAAATCAGCTCCTTATTGGCGAATCCAGCTTCCGGCAGCTTGGTGCTAAGCATTGGCTTCCAGTTTCCAATACGATTTATTCCGTTAAATATATACTACCGGGTTCCAAATGGTCGGTTCCTTTCATCTATGCTTAGCACCAAGCTGCTCAAAATGAGATTCCTTATTGGCATATACTTAACGGCAATGACATTTAGTGTATATTGGCATACTTTACGGCAATGACATTTAGTGTATATTGGGGCATGTTTAGGGGTGCATATAATATGAGGAAAAAGTTCAACACCCTATTATTGTATATTTGTGAACAAAATAAGCAAGTTCATAACTAATGTGGATGCAGGTTTCCAAATTCTGTTCTTTCTGATGGATTTAGACCAACTTTGTTGATGGAAGCAACATTTGGAAAACTTGCAATAGATAAATTTCAACAATTTGGGAAGAACATTTTTTGAAAAGTTTTGTTCATGATATTGGCCGATGGTATCCATGGCAGTCAGCTTTGATATCAATCCTGTAATTTTCTACCAAGGAGGTTTTCACTTCAAAGGTCAAATACATTATATTTAATCAGCTCCAAATTGGATTGGCAAACCTCCTTATTTTTACCAGTTGCGTAGCCTGATTGGGGGGGGGGGGGGGGGGGGGGGGCAGGGGGTTGCTCCCCCCAATATTAGACTGTTAAGACTTTGAACTGTCGGTTGAGATAGACACTGTTGGTTAAGATGGCCACCGTCTGATTTGATTCACACTGTCAGTTGAGATTAGACTGTTCCCTCAATTTTCTGACTAGGCAGCAATTTTTAAAAATTGACTTTCTGGTAAGTCCTTGTCAGTTCATTTTCATTTTTTGCACCCCCCCACCCCCCAATATCGAAAACCTAGCCACGCCACTGCTCCTTACAGCAATAAATCAATAAAGGTGTGGGGGTGGGCATAAACATTTAACAGGCATATTGGTCAATATGTGTAAAACCCTTGCCTATGCCAATATCACATTTGTAAGCTTAAGATTAATTTCGCACAGGAATAGATAAAACTGAATATTTCTAACCAATTTGTATCCGAATAAACCATCTGAGGTTTTTCCTACCCACAGTTATAAGTAACATGCCAATTTTTCAAATACAATTTGTGTTCAAATACAATTTTAACCTTCATCCCCTTAAGGTGTAGGAATAATACTCTCATGGAGACCAAAACATGCCAAATAGAGGGAGGTTTCAGCCAGCACTGTGAATACTGGAATTATACACATGCCACTGATTTGAAAGTCCAAGCATACGTCTGCAAAGGCCACATAGTCACGTTCCACAAACGTTCATTGTTGTACATAGCCTGCCATGATTGAACATGATCAATACGATTGTTTTACTGATTCGATAACCTTAAAGATATTATGAAATTTTAACATTATATATTCAGATTTCTTGAAAATATAAGACCTGAAAATCTTTTTTATAAACATATAATGCACAAAAATAACAAGTTATGGCACCGCACACATAATTTCTTTCTAAAGAGCGACTGACACACAGACAGTTTTGAAAACCTTCACATGCACTTGGCTAGAATCGAACTATAGTTTTCTCAGTTCCAAATTAGCGAGAAATATTTGGTTTTTTATCTCTCTGCGCGCAAAAGTAATCCTAGCATACACGTGAGATTATGGGCACACACACAAGATTTTGGTTGCATGCACGCATCAAGCATATGTTGCACAGTGCACTTGTTACTTTCATGCGCGCCCGTATCTTTCTGTATTTATTCAAAGCTGTAAAGAGGCTTTGCCAATTTGGAGCTGATCAAAATACAGTATAGCAACCTTTAGGATTTTATTCTAACAAACCATAAAAATTGAGTGTACATTATTATTCTATAATTGGTAAGTTCAATCTATAGCACTATGCAGTTTTACCAGATGTTTTCTAGTGTGCATGCCTTGACGAACAATTGGATCTACAAAGAGATGCCTTAGTGGTAATTCAGTAACTTCCGTCAAGTAAGGGGGGAAAGTCTCACTTTAACAACAACAAAAAACACTCACCCGTTCGGTGACTTTATCCACCTCGATGTATTTGAAGTTGTAGTTGGAGTCAAAATGTTTGTCTTTCAGCATTCCCTTTCTGATGACCTTATTTGGAATCTTCCCTCTGGAGTCCATGAAGAGTTTCAGCATGTGGTTGTTGGTCTTGCCGGGAAAGAGGATCTTGCCAGTGTAGAGTTCATAGATTGTACAGGCCGTGCTCCACATGTCTATGCCATAGTCGTACGGTACACCGATAACTGGGGGTCAAACATGTACATCAAATAATGTTTATACTTAAAGAATAAAGGTATTGTTTTAGAATTTACCTGTATTATACTATCTGACATACACACCGGCAGAAGTAGTATTTTAAGTGTAACAACAAGGCCGCCCGTAAGCAGGGTTGTTTCTATTGTTTACAATTTTCTTACTTGACAAAGGCAAGTTACATCTTGCAGAAATGTGACATGTTTTCTTTTTCTCCTCTGTGTTTTCCTTTCCTTTTGGTGTCTTTTTTAATTGTTATTGTTCCCCTGCCATTACAGTTGGGCCAGTGATCTCACATCTATGCTACATTTATATTCCTTTTGCATCCGTTGGGGATACTCTTTGTGGCTTTTGTCTGTGTGTTCTGTTGTGTTGGGGCTCTCCTCTCACAATTAGTAAAGACCACAACTACTCTAGATTGTCCAATGATTCCCCAAGCATATATTTTAGATAATTGAAATGATATAATTTTGTCCAAAGTCGACCCTATGGCCAAAGTCACCCTATTCCATGGATGTAAAAAAGTCAGTTCTCTTTTTCAAGTTTTCAAGTTTTTTGTTCTCATATTGGCATTACAAGGTGAACGAGATAGAGCGATTGGTTATTTTAGTGTCTTTTGGGTTACCCTGATATGACAATTTGTTTAGCCTACGAGTCAGTCGGTATAAAGCAAACAAACTTACTTATCTCTGGAGCTCTGTAGAATCTACTAACAAGATAGGGCGTGATGTCAGCGTCTGCTATATGGCTGGCTGAACCAAAATCACACAATTTCAGAATGGACTTTTGTTCATTTACCTTTAAAAAAAAAAGCAAAACAATTTTAACCATCTGTAGACAAAATTAATTAATTCTAATTTACCAAGAGAACTATGATTTTTTTATTTTGATTCAAGAATGACAGCAATGATCGTCATCTGAGATTGTTAACTGCTCTTTCAAAGCTCTGACAAAGACACCAAAAAGGACTTGGGACTTCCAAACAAGTAAGGATAAATCAGTAACAAACTACCAGGATATAAAAGTGAAGGGCACAAAAGGGGTAAATTGCTATTTGGTCTTAACCCCATTTTGTCTTATAGCCAAGTGGTCAAAACCATTTCATCGAAACCCAGTTATTTATGGTCAAGTTGAGGGTTTTATGACCAACTGCCACATGCATGTGTCAAACTTTACATAATACTGGATCTATTGTGTGATTCGGTTGCCTTTAATTATACTTTGGTGGGCATGCAAACAAGTGTCCCAGTATGGCCTGATACGGATTGTTATACAAACAGGGCCAAAATGGTTCAGACCAAACAGGAATAAATCCAACAGGGCAAATTATACATCAATCAGTTCCAAATCGGCGAGAAATATGCGGGTTTTTTTTATCTATCCACGCGTGAAAGTAATCCAAGCGTATGAGCGATAATTTGGCATATGCACACGTCACGCATACGATTCACAGTGCGCCGTGCAAGCATTTTGCGCGCCCAAACTCTTTTAGTTATTTGACGACAAAATTGTAGATTTGGCACTGATTTGGGAGTATGTGCTGGGGGCGGGGGCAGGGGGGTAAAAGTCCTTAATAATGACCCATTAACTTGTTTAAATATTTATCACATACTTCTTGTCGGTTTTTTCTAATTTCTAGAAGTAAAATGTCTTAAAAAATTTAGAGAATTTAAAAGGAAATGCTAAGCTTCTTTTCATCAAATTTCCTGATGATTCTTAAGACTAAATTTCAATTGCGAGTTATCAATTTAAAGCTTGATTTTTTCATTTTTAGATGATGTTATAATCTGACATTGCCTTAAATTGCCCTTTAAATGCTTTGGCGCAAGTTTTAAAAGCATGGGTCCTAAACAAAACAAGATGCGCATGCATACTGCCGGGCAAAGAACAATGGCAACTGCCAGGCAAATGTTTGGTATGACGTCACCTGTCACCCCATCACAAAATGCATCACCAGATATTGCAGATAAAGGCTTTTAGTATCTAATCCTAAAATGTCTTTACTCACCAGGATATTGTCTGGTTTGATGTCAGCGTGCAGGATATTAGCTCTCTTGAGCAGCTTTAAGGACAAGAAAATCTGCTGTGTATAGGAGCGCACTGCCTTGATGTGAAGTCCCACGTCTTTGCCGTATCTTTTCAACACTTCTCTCAAATTCATACTGAAATAGAGCCAAAAAATGAAGGTTAAGCAAAAACACAAAACCTGTTTTCTTATGTAAAGTCGGTCGGTGTGGCAGTTTAAAAAATAAAATAAAAAATTAACATTTCATGAATTTTGGGTGAATTTGCATCACTTTTCGAAATATGCAAACAATTTTAATCAAATTTTTTGTTGTTGAATATATTTGGAAAGAAATCGGTCAGTCAGGCCTGTAGAACAGGTTATGCTTGAAAAAGTGATGATATTGATCAATTCATGATCAGATATCGTGAGACTAAACCTAAAAGGTTATTTGTTTAGATCAGATCGAGTATAACTGATACAAGTGCAATTACATTACAAATAATTTTTTAAACCAATTACATAAGAGCAACGCACATACATTTTCTTTAATCAAAGAAATTTGGCAATAACTTTTAGAAAAATAGACTCGAGTCACATCTATCTATGACTTGACTTGAATTGCTACTCCGGGTATGGTGAAGTGGTCACAACACCAGGCGAGATTCTATTTCATTTGGAGAAGTTTCCAAGCTTATTTCACAATTTTGCCTAATTGGTAAAGTAGCTATAAATGAATACCACTTCTTCTGATCGATATATCACCAGCGAGATGAATGTAACATTAATACTTTGAATAAGCAGGTACGATACTCATATCAGGGGGGAAAATCGGAAATACTCTGAAATATGTGACCTGTCACATCAAAATGGACATGTCGGAGGCCCAGGACAAATCTGAGTTATTGGTACGACTTGAAAGAGCACATTTTAAGCTTTGAAATTATACCATATTGAAAGAAATCGGATTTTGTAATCACAAGATATGATTTGAAGAAGCATGTTTTTTCTATTATTTTCTTTATATTTCACCATATATATTGGCCTCTATCTCAAAACTGTACTTGCCGACAACATGTCCTTTTTGATGCGACTGGTCACATATTAGAAAACAGCAGATTTTTGTGCTAAATGGCCTAAAATTGGGCTAAATAAATTATGCAAAAATATCTACATTTGAGAGTGAAAAAATATCTACTTCCGATTTTTATATACAAAGTATCATGCCTGATAATGTAACCTTGTACCTCAGTAGGCAGAAGGTGATAACACCAATACTTTAAAAAATGGGAATGATTATGTAATACCCATCACATTGTACCCTTCATACTCTATATGTTTAACAGAATAAAGAGTATTCATACACTCTTATGAGTGTCGAACCAATCAGAAAGCAAGAAACGAAAGTGTCCAATGCACTCCGTGTGTGCGCCATTCAATGAGCGCACCGTGCGCTTTGTTTTGATTCGTTGTTTAGGAATTGCGGGTTCGCCGATTTTCACTGCAGGTGTTAGCACACTTGTTAACATGTTTTGATTCGTTTTAACACATCAAAATTATGCTTAAATTGTGAATTTTGATTTGTATAGTGTCGTGTATGAATCCGGTCAATACATGCGTATGTTTTGTTTCTCGAAAAATTAGAAAAATCAATGCACTTGCGCAAATGTTGATATGCTCACAATGGCACTCCCCGCGTGCATTAATTTGTCGAATTTCTCTCGAAACAACACATACGCATTTATTGACCTATAATCATAATATAGGGTGTAAAGGGTATTCAAGAATTGTGCCAAATAATGTAACCTCGTACCTCAGAGTTTCAAAGACCAAGCAAAGATGGTTCCTATGGAAGAAATGCCTGAACAGTCTCACACAATGGAACTTGTCGTCTCTATCTGCGTCGTTGAGTCGCTTCAAATACTCAAGCTCCTTCAGACCAGTCTTGTGCCTTGGATAATAAAAAAAAGAAACACAAATTTGATCATAGGAATCTGCTTAAAATAGGTGTAACCTTTATGTATTCGAAATCAATGAGACGGCTCATACCACGCCCAAATATACCAGTTGTTAGGGCTGGAATATTTGGGACATCATGCTCCCGGGACTCTGTTTAATTGTTCAGGCGGGAACCGGGATCCCCAAATTTCTCCAAACATTTTTGTGAATTTTCAACCATATTCAAATATTTCAAAAACATTAAAATTAAAAAATCAACATTTTACAAAATTGCTCAAACATTTTTTTAAACTGTGTTTAAAAAAGAAAAGAGTCAGTTGGGTGTTTGAATTTTTTTTAATTGCGAAGCTTCCAAATTTTGACCAACATCGCAATTTAAACGCTAACTTTCGAAGCAAATTACATAACTTTTAATTTGGGCGAAATGCGGAATAAGGTTTGGATTAATGTTATCTAATGAATTCTGAAATTCTGAAATTTGGTGTACTTGCGTTAGGTGTGCCACCTAATTATATTCCTTTTCTGAATGGTTTTTCGCCAGTCAAACGGTGGTCTAATAATAGCACATTTACCGAACAACACAGAAGTTAGGGGGCCTCTTGATTAATCAGAGCGGGCCACCTAGCCCTGCCTAGAATGGTCATAAACAGTCTCTGTATCGATGTTTTCAATCGAAATCGGGTATTGTATCGTGTGGAAACAATCGCGATAGGGCATGCAAAAGAGATGATTATACTTCATCGATCAAAATAATCGATTAACAGACATGCGCGGTACGTGTTGTAGTAAAATTGTTAAAAAATAGTAGCAATAATAAAAGTAGCCAATTTTAAAAAAGGGCACCGGCGGCAATCTCGTCAGAGGGCAGGGCAAGTGACTGCCGTCGGTAGAGGATAGATTTTAAAGGCAGCACGGCAACTGGCAATTGCCGTCGGTTACTTGTCGGGCTGATTAGGAATGGTGAGGGGAACGGGAGAGGAGGGGTGAAAAGAATCCAGTTCTATACTCACATGAGCTCATTATTCCTGATGATCTTGATGGCCACATCATGTTGTGCTCGTGCGCTGTCTCTTGCTCTCACCACGTTACTAAACACTCCCTGACCTGTGTAGCCATACACAGCATAGCGTTTGTCTAACACCTCTCCAATACGAACACCTATGGACACGAATTGAGTAACATTAAATTAAATGATGCGTCTCTCAAGGAAATCAGTTGTATTCATCTAAATCTGCCAATAATCAAATGAATAATTTTTCAATTATTGTGTTCTACCCAAGTGTTGAACAAAGTTGGATGATACTGCATTCCATAACAGCAACGTAACCTTAATAACACTTGATTCATGATCAGTCGCTTACCTAACCTAAATATTTCATATCGTGTATTCAATGCTCGCTCAATGCTTCTCCATACTGGCTGAGATGGTTTTAAAATGATCATGAACAATTTGTTTTGTTATTAAGAATGCTGTCCTCAACGCTTTCTGGCTATGTAGCTATTGCAGGCGCAACTACTGCTTTCTAGCTCTTGCAATCATTGATCTGTGTCACAAGCTCTGGGTTCATATCCTTTGTGATTTGCGCTACCCAGGTTGATTTGGTCTTCTGACTGATCGTTTTGTTTTTCTATTGAATTCAGTGAGAGTTTGAAGTGCTGGGTTTCTTCTAGTAATCCTAACCTATTTAGATGTTTATAATAATAAGAATGTAAAACAATTTAAAAACCAAAGATCTAATCAACAACCATGGAGAAAAACAAACAAACGTCTTATGGGCCGTGCCTTTTTACAAATAGAGGAAAGCTCACTCCTTTTTTCTATTGTTAAAAGGAGTGAAAAAGGTGATTAATACCCCACTGATAAGAGCCAGGTTTCATTAGATGTTCAGTGATGCAAATCAAATTTCTGTATTAATAGTGCCTAATTGTAACATACAACTAGCCACTTGAAATGGCTGGGTTGGAGAAGGATATAATGGGTACATCAACTTGAATCGTTACCTAAACTGCTCACAAAAAGTATCGAAACACTAAATGATCCAATATATAACGGCTCGAAAAGGTATGCATCAATCAAAGCAAATAACCAAGTGCATAATTTTGTTCTGCGTATTCTGACACCTCGATCGATGAGATACGATGTTGCGGAGCGGAGTTATTGTCATTTCAATGATCGTGGGTCCAGTTTCAAAAGTGACAATCATCCTATAGAAAGAGGTTTGCATTACTGTTTAGAATGATTAGATTCGTGCTTTTCAATAGGGATGAGTGTCACTTTTGAAACTGGACCCACGATCATTGAAATGACAACAACTCTGCTCCGCAACATCGTATCTCAACGATCGAGGTGTCAAAATACGCAGAACAAAATTATGCACTTGGTTATTTGCTTTGATTAATGCATACCTTTTCGAGCCGTTATATATTGGATCATTTCTAAGTGTTTCGATACTTTTTGTGAGCAGTTTAGATATGTTATGACTGCGGAAAGCTTGGATTAAAAAGGAGCACTCTTTGCTCGCTCTTTCCTTTATTTTGAAAAGGCAATGCCCCTTAAGCAAAATTGCTCCCACCAATTCTTTCTGTCAAATCTGATAATTGTTAACACTTACGATAGTAACCCTCTGCGTCGTCCCAATTATCCGTCAGGTTGGGATTCTCGTGGGTAGTCTTGCCAATTCCAGTGTGTAGTGTTGGACTCTGAAACAAAGCAATGAATTTAACACAAATATATCTGGAAATGTAAACAATTTCATTTGTTTGTAACTCTAATTTTCTTCCATTGGTGTGGATTTCTTTTCAATGGGGTCTATGTTTATTAACACTTTCCACGTGGCTATTAGTTTTACCAATATACAAAACAGATTTTTCTGAAACCGTTCCCAATTTTCAAAATCAATCTCAAAGATTACTGAACCAATACTAGGCATGTTTGTACTTATGTTAATGCATTTGTTATGGTGATTCCAAATATGGGGATGAAATTCCATAACTTTGACAATTTTGAAACATTTTGTGACATTTTTGAACTGTCGTCTGCAGACGCCTGCCGCGTGGAAAGGGTTAAAGTTGAATTGAATGAATTGGTTGTGAACTTTGTACAGATTTTTATAGATTTGTATTGAACAAGGTGGTTGCTATAATCAAAACAATAATTTGTCGATCACAGCGTTTATGATTCCCTAGCGTCCCATGCAACTGGTGGTGCGTATCGTGCGTAACCGTGTCATTCGCAATGGCAAGGGCGCAGTAAAACCGGAAGATATGATGTACGTGTAAACAATTGCTGCCCTAATCAACAAGACCCCACACCGCGTTGCAACTGTTTTGGAACGCACTGCATGCAAGGACAATCTCAACCTTTGTAATGATCCCGAGGGCTGAGATCATGACGCTGTGATCGACAAATTTTTGTTTTAATTATAGCCCTTTTTCTCATTTTAATAAGAATTGATGCAGATTGATTTCATACAACATCTCTTACACATGACATGCACATCACACTCTCACAGTGGATTAAAAGAAAGATGACATTGAAGATAATCGAGGTATAGCTGTCCCATATGCCCTTACAGACAAGAAAACCTTAAATTGAGTATAAGAGGGGGTACAATAGTGCAATCATGTGCGCATACTCACATCAAACTTATCTCCAAACATATCAACTCCACCAAACATGTCCATGCCATTTTTACCAGTTCCTATAAAAATAAACAAAAAAATAGACATAAAAATTGATACAATTCTTGAAATGGGGGATAATCAGGTTGTTTATTTTCAAGTCAAACCTTAGTCCAAGGTCTAATAACTAATAATATAGACAGACAAGGCAACGCGTTCAGCATGCAATGTTCATGGCAATGCAAAACACATTAACAGCGGAGAGAAACAAAACAAACGGAAGATGAGAACGGGTTTGGCGGCCGAACGGCAAAGAATGGCTGAGGGCCCAAGGACCATGCCGGTGATCTTGACATAGAATGAAACGGGACTGGCTGGTGGACATGCGAGGAAACGTCTGCTGAAAATTCATATCCCTGTTGAGTGCCAATTTAAAATCAAAGTAGTGTTACTGAATTATTTGATTAACAGATGATAAGATGACCTACAATATTAACTCACATCTCTAGCCTGGGAATACCGATCATCTGGTGGAACATTAACACTTAAAGGTAGATGTTCCGATTTTCAACTTGAAGTTTTCTATTCTACATGAAAGGTCATCCTTAAAAAAGTCGTGTTCCAAAGTTTGAGTTGCATAGCTCTAATGGTTCCTATTTTAGACGCACAAGATGCTGTGAACTGTACCCATTGAGTAGTACACAAACTATCGGTGGTTACCACCATTCGCGGTAATTCGATGTTATTTCATCGATTTCTCCGTAATTATACCGATTAAGGCCGTCAAATTTCAGTACGATGATGAGAAAAATACGAGCTTTCATATGATATGAAAATCTCCGTATGTTTGAAATAATTCTGTGTTACGAAAATGTGATCGGGTCATCTACCTTTAAATTGTTGTTTATATCAAGTCTGTCTAGTAAAGTATTTTAGTGTTGAACCCGACTCGTGACACTCACCTTTTTCTTTTGGCTTCTGTTGCTCCTGTTCTTTCTCAGAAGCGTCTTCACCGCCCTGTTCACCTTCGGCAGCTGCCGTCGACAGACTCTTTGGCTTGTCTGCCTGCTCCGCACCAGCCGCCACCTTAGCATCTTCTTGCGATCTGTCATCATTTTCCTCAGATGCCTCTTTGGTAGTCCTCTTTGGCAGAGATGTCTCCCTAGCCTCCCTCTCTTTCCTTTGCCTCCTCTTCCTCCTCTGTCTGTCTTCTTCATCTTCTTCGCTGTCATCGTCGCTGTCATCCGAGGATGACGAAGAGTCAGAGTCGTCCGATGAGGAGTCGTCGTCGTCGCTGCTGCTCTCTTCATCACTACTTGACCTGGATCGGGACCGACGTGATCGGGATCTTGACCGCTGGCGCCTCCTCGTTGGGCTCTCATCACCAGATTCCGCTTCCATAGCAGCCTCTTCTTGTTCCGACTCTTTAGGCTCCTCATCTTCATTGTCATTGAAGATAGGAGATTGGGGCGCAGCATTTGTGGTAGCTGCGGATGGTTCTGGAGTTGCTGGGGCACTATCTGCTTTCTCTTGCAATTTCTGTGCGTGGTAAAATAAAGTATGAACATTAAATGAATGAAATGGAAACTGTAAATACTGAAAAAGATACATTATGTATCACTTTCTATTTGTAATTAGGTCTATAGAAAGAGAGGAACAACATTGTGTGAAGTTAATTTATGATTAAAACACACAATGAGATAATAAAGTGATGAAGAGTCAGAGTCGTCAGATGAGGAGTCGTCGTCGTCGTCGCTGCTGCTCTCTTCATCACTACTTGACCTGGATCGGGACCGACGAGATCGGGATCATTATTGACATAATTATTATACTATTAAGTTGTATTTAGTTAAATTATTGTAGATTAAGTTGTACTTTAAAAATGTATGTTGTAATGTAAGTTATTTTTTGTATCGCACCTCGAGCACCATTTTTGGTGGATTAGTGCGCATTATAAATCCACATTATTATTATTATTATAAAGTCAATGAATTACTGACGCCCTCTGACATAACAAATGTTGGCATCACGTCCACCATCTGACTTGCGTGCTGTCAATCATTGGCGTTGTCAAGATAGCGCCTTCATTTCGAGAGTCACATTTACATTGCGCGTACTAACATATTATGTAACCAACCATAGGAGGCGCTTGTTCAGTGATTCAATCTTCCTCTCCCATTATATAGACTCCCTGATCTAATGCCATGTTATTTCAGGTTGTTTTTCAATTTGCAATTCGCCAAATTTTATTCAATCACTTTTGAAAGGTCATTTTTGTAGTACCAAAACTTATATATAAACTAGATTGTTTATAAGCCACCACTAGTGATTCCAGTCATCATTAATTTAAAAAAAAAAGTTGACTAAAGTTAATTTTACAACCACATTTAGTTACAGAGAATTTGTGTTTACTTCTTGATCAGTAGTAAGTTTTGAAATTATCCTGAAAAAATTGTACATATTTAGCTTGGTTGGTTTTGAAGAGTAATTATCCTTACAACTTTGAAATTTGTCATGTAAAAACATGGACTTGTTTGTATAGTAATGGTGCCGCAGTATAGTACAATTATTCCAAATTTTGCAACCTTGCAATTTTGGATTTTTATATTCAACTGTATGCACAGATTTGCTGTACTTTGGGTACAAATTTAAATTGCTCCCAAAGTATGGCAACAAGGTTATAATTGACTTATACCCGGGTGCCCGGGACCCGCCCGCTATTCCGGGTGCCCAGGTACCAAATTAGGTACCCGAATACCCGAAATGTAAAAAAATAAAAATAAAAATAAATGTTTTTTGGGTTTTTTAGTACAAATTTGTCCCCCAAATGACCTCTATTGACCCCATTATGACCCCCCCCCCCCCAATACGTTTTTGTTGTTGTTGTTGTATATTTCGGGTATACCCGGGTACCCGCCCGAAAAAACGGGTCGGGTACCAGGGTACGAAACTACCTGTGCATTCACAGCCTTAGTGCTTTGGCTATTTTAACAGTCAGTGACTTTTAGAAATGAGAAATCCTTGTGTACTCGTAATTTAATAGGCATTTATGACTTCTTCTAATTCCTCCCATGAATGAAATGGATATGATAACGTTTCTACAAAGAGAATCTTAAAAAGACATAAACCCAGTAGACTCCAAAACAGCCGCATCAACATCAGCCTTTTTATCTTCTGGGTGCGTTATGTGGCATGCATGCAATATAGTTAAACGACTGAAGACTATAGTAGTTAGGCCAAATTTAGAGCGGTGGAACTTCAGATTTCAACCGGCCAGTTGGGCGGGTAACTCACAAAAATTACCTGCCCGACAGAAATACACCAGCTAGTGTAACTCACTTACACTCTGAGTTTGAACATTTTTACCTGCCAGTCGGGCAGGTACTTTTGTATCTTCACCTGCCAGACGCAAAAATGACCCGCTATGGAGGCCTGGGGAGTTGGTGGCGTTCTCAAAACCGGTGTGCGCAACAACAAAAAAGTGTGCAACAAAAAAAATTGAGTTTATTATTTTAATTTAGTTAACTTTAACACAATTTCAAAATGTTGGGTTTTTTTTCGTGGCCTAAACACAAAAATCAAAATTGACGATCGCTAATGATCGAGATAGGAATGTTTAGTTGACTCCAAACATTTATTTTACAGTAATAAAACCCCTATATTAAAGGTAGATGACCCGATCACATTCCGATTTTAAACTTGAAGTTTACTATTCTACATGAAAGGTCATCCTTAAAAAAGTCGTATTCCAAAGTTTGAGTTGCATAACTCTAATGGTTCTTATTTTAGACGCAAAAGATGCCGTGAAATGTACCCATTGAGTTGTATACAAACGATATTGGTGGTTACCACATTTCGCGGTAATTCGACGTTATTTCATCGATTTCTCCGTAATTATACCGATTTAGGCCGTCAAATTTCAGTATGATGATGAGAAAAATAGGAGCTTTCATATGATATGAAAATCTCTGCATGTTTGAAATAATTCTGTGTTACGAAAATGTGATCGGGTCATCTACCTTTAAGTAGCAGAAAAAGGCAAAGTTTTAGTGGACTCGAGTCTGGTCTCGGGCCGACTCCAAATGCAGAGTCTTAGTTCTTCAAATCCGAGTCCGAGTCCGAGACAGGAATCAGGACTCGAGTACGCCAGCAATGTTAAATATTTATGTGCTATAGGGGAAGGTGGGGTAATGGCGGACACATTTTGTCAGAGAGGTATAACACACATATAATACGTCATATAACAATAAAAATCATGTAAACACAAAGCACTGTGATGGTTCTACCTTTTATCAAGTTTTTATCAACTCATCATTTTGAAATTCGAAGCTACGACGCAATAAAAAAAATGGCGTCGTCCGGCATTACCCCACACTCTGGGGGTAACCCCGGACCGTATTTTTCAATGGCAGCCCTCTTTTTATTGGAACACAGTATTTCAATGGGAGTTAAAAAATACCCTTTTTAAAAGTGTAGCAGAAATCAAAGAACAATGTCACATATTTATATGGTCAACAACTATTACCGATTTATGATGTTAAATTGACCACGCCCATATTGGTTACCATGGAAACGGTACATGTCCGGGATTACCCCAATCCATGTACAATGTATGGGCACATCCTCTCTTATTATTATGCTCATCATTGTGACTCCGAATTCTTTTCTTTTTTATCAGAAGGTATCATACATTAAATAAAAAAATAATAAGACTTTGTTTTCCTTGATGTAGAAATACCAGTTTCAAAGAGAAAGTAATGCACCAAAATATCAACTTGCCCAAAAAGTGATTTTTGTAATTCTCGCGAGAATTTGCGAGACAACCATCCCATTTAGGTTTTGTGTGATTTCAATGGAGAGGCACCTAACATCATAGGGTGGCAAAATACCACCTTCTTTCACCTGCCTTTAGATACAGCCCTGTCCGCGATTACCCCGCGTCCGCCATTACCCCACCTTCCCCTACATTTGGCCTCCATGTGATACATGTATGTCACTGGCCTGTGATACTCATGCTAAGTTTATAGGTCAATACATGCGTATGTGTTGTTTCGAGATTGACAAATTAATGCATGTACGCTGTTGTTATTGTGAGCGTATCAACATTTGCGTAAGTGCATTGATTTTTCTAATTTTTCGAGAACCAAAACATACACATTTATTGACCTAATGCATACACCTCACTACACAAATCAAAATTCACAATTGTGTGCATACTTTTGATCCTAATAATGAATAAAAATATGTTAACAGATTTGCTAGCATCCGCAGTAAAAATCGGCGAATCCGTGCTGCATGAACAATGAACCATAACAAATGTGTGGTGCATGCAATGTTAGACGCACACACGGAGTGCAATTAGAAATGTTCAATGCACTCCGCGTATTTTAGTTTCCTGCTTTGTGATTGGTCCGATACTTCTACAAGTGTATGAATATATGTGATAACCTTTCAATCATGTAATGTTTACTCACCTGCATCAATGCTTCTCTCTGCTTGCGACGCCTCTCAATAACGGCCTCTTCATCTTCCTCCTCATCAAGATCAAAATCTTCAAGCCTTAGATTAAAAAAAAACATGAAAAAAGGAAGTTAACTACATTAGGACGGGCAGACATCCTTATTTACAAAGAGAAGCTTACATGACTGGATCTGTGAATCAATATGGTTTTGAAGAAATGGGTAGCAATGCCATGATTGGGAGGGTGCCCCCAGCTTGATCATGCATGCATGACCAATTGATTTACAGAAATATTTCAAAAACACTATTTTGGAAATGAATCCAGAAACACTTCTGGCAAGAGGAGAAACAAACAATGGCGCTATAGTGTATATTCGATGGAAAGTAACAAATGAATTTCAAATGTATAAAACAAAATAACGAAACGTGAATTAATCATACTTCAGGTTTGTTAAAACAGTCAAGCACGCAAGTTTTTCATAATTTTTTCCAGCAATTCCAGGTTAACTTGAATTAAGCAGAGGACAAAATACCAACATTTGAGTCAATAACTGCAACATAATGAGCGTCTGTCTCCCTTAAAAAAAACCCACTTAAAGCATGTCATAAATGCTCAACAGCACATTACTGGAAAGGAAAATGTTTCTAAGAATTCCATTTTTGACAAATATGACAAGACCATACAAACAAATCTGCAATAAATTGAGTAATTATGATCATTACATTACGTTGCAGTTCTGTCAAAACCTTGAATGTTTTTCCGGCCCTGTTCAGGGGCTTGAACATGTACAAGGTGTTGATATACATGTGTGTTTGGCTGTTTAACATGTTTAAAGCAGACTACCCAAAGGTTTACACAGTATTACAGTACATTACACATGCTGAAGGGCCAAACGGAGACCTAGGATACTCACTCTTCATCTGATGATTCTTGCTTGTTAAGCGCCAACCCTTCAGACAGACTTCCCTTAAACTTGTCTTCCGGTGTCCTGCTTCTCCTCCTGCCCCTCCTTCGTGGCGAACGACTCCTACTCCTCCGTCCGTATCGTCCGAACCGCCCTCCTCTACCGCGGTGGAATGGTGGTGAATACCGTCTCATTGATGGCCTGTTAAGCCTGCCGGGGGACCGTCTTGATCCAACATCGCGGCTGGCAGAACCACGGCGATCGTCTGAGCCACGTAAGCTTTCCAAGGTGATCACTTTCCTGTTATATTATCAAATTTAGGAGCTAGTTGTGAATGTTATACCGACATTTGTATAATTGCTTCGATAAAACTTAATCACATGTGCAGCAACCGTATCAATGTGAGATTTTATGGCACTAGGGATCAATAATCAATACAAGACTGTGATTGTTACATTCTAAATTGTCTTAAAAAATTTGAAATATCTTCAAAATTACAGACCTAAAAGCTGTGGGAATGTGATGTAACTGATGTGTGGTTTCATTGTGCCAAGGGACTTGGGTTCTCAACAGCCCAAAGATCTGTGATACATGCAAATGCAGCACATGACGAAGAGTCAACGATACATTATATTAAAAAGCTATATGACAGCAATGTCTTGTTTCAATTTCTTTTTTAAACAAATGTTACCATCATCAGACAAAATTCTGACCTAAATGATGCAAAACTAGTATCAGCATTTTAACCTGCGAGTACTACCTGCCCATCTATTAACAGTGTTTATATGATTGGTTAATTACAGGATTTATACTCATTTGAATTACCAATTAAAATACTGCTTCTTATACTGGTGGGCTATAAAAATGGTGATGTTTCAAATCTCTTAGGTCAGGTTTTTGCTGGTACCTCAATTTTTGGCCCATTTCAAAATGCTCAGGAGATCACACTGCATCAAATACAGGGCAGCCCTAAGAGATTTGAAACATCAACCTTTTTCACCCATTCTGTATTATAGCCTACACTACTTCTAATCTTTATCAGGGCTACAATTATTCAAACAATGTCTCTGATTGGTGCAACAAATGATGCATCCATCTTTTTAACCAATCAGCAGACATGTTTAAATGTTCCAACTCACTTGTTCTTCTTGGCATCACTTTCACCATCCTTTCTCCGGCGTGGCGATTTGCTTCTTGAACGACTTCTCTTCCTTCTGTGCGCACTCCTATCTTTGCCCTTGCGCTCGCGACTTCTGCTGCGGCTATGCCTTGAGCGGCCATGTTTGTGTTTTGATGATTCCTTGTCGTTACCCCGAGATCTTTTGGATGGTTTAGCGGGTTGCGAGTATATCATCTCGATGTCTGGATCATCGTCCTTGCAAAGCATCGGAGCATCGTCTCCATCGCTGTCAAGCAAGATGATGTCTTCGTCTGACCCTGCATACCCCTTGGTGATGAGACTCATTCCTGATTGCTTTTTCAGTTCGCCTTCGTCGGCTAAACCTAAATCGCTGGCCAGCTCCTTCTGTAACAGTTCTTTCTGTTTTTCAAGTTCTGCAAGATTGAAATCCTCCTCCAACGGAAGCGAGATATCAGATTCTTCATCTTGCTCTCTGGTTCTGACCTCCATAGGGGGCAATGGGGGAAGTCTATAAGGCGGGAGAGGTGGGGGTGGCGATGGAGGAATGGGAGGGGGCAGAGCCGATGGTAGAGTGGGAGGAGCAGCAGGTGGCGCGGGTGTAGAAGATGATGAGCTCTTGTGCTTCTTGTGTTTTTTATGGCGATGCTTGTGTTTGTGTGATCTTTTTGAATCTCCGTCTTTGTCAGACGAATGTTTATGAGATTTATGAGATTCCTTATCCTTGTCGGATGAGTGCTTGTGCGATTTGTGCGATTCCACATCTCTGTCTGACGAATGCTTGTGCGATTTGTGCGACTCCCCATTTTTGTCAGACAAATGTTTGTCGCCTTTGTCGGACAAATGTTTGTCGCCTTTGTCGGATGAATGTTTGTCGCCTTTGTGGGACAAATGTTTGTCGCCTTTGTCGCCTTTGTCGGACAAATGTTTGTCGCCTTTGTCGCCTTTGTCGGACGAGTGCTTGTGATGTTTGCGCTTGCTGTGGTGGTGACGATGCTTTTTCTTTTTCTTTTTGCTGTGTCGACTCGAGCGGCTGTCCTCCCCTTTATCTGCGCTTAGTCTGTCACCATCTGCTTTAGTACTGGGTGCGTTGGCACTGGAGTCCAATTCAGCTATAGAATCATCAGAATCACTTGACCTGCATGATTAGAAGTAAATTAATATTAATATTAATATTTGTTGTTAGACATGCAACAACAACAATAAGTCAGTTGTCTACAGTAGGGTGGACTTCTCGGGGTTGGTTAGCCTTGATCAGGCTTTCTAAAATTTGTTTCGGGTAGTAGTAGCCTAGCCCGGGCTATTGTATACCAAACTCCATAATAACAAGTCCTACAAGCTTATTTATTTAGTGCGATAGAAGCATCCAAACTGAACAGCTAAAATTCATCAGCCGCCGCCCCTTTCACTGACCCACCAATTACTCACTGAACACGCCAACTATGTAGTGATCACCATTGAGATACCATCGCGGGAGAACGAAGTTTGACTGAGGGCGCATGCGCCCGAAAGCTTTGTACAATCTGTTTATTATGACTGGTAAAGTAATTTATGCTAATTGCATAACAATGCAAATTATGAGCCTTTACTTTTGGACAAACTAAATGTATAAACTCAAAAGTAAACGCAATTCTAAACACAAAACTAAACGTAAAAGTAAACGCAAAACTAAACGTAAAAGTAAACGCAAAACTAAACGTTTCTTGCATTTTGCACCCAATTGACCTCAAATCACGCTCCAAGTGAGTGAATATAATCACAGATGTTTCCACCATCTGTGATATAATGGGACAGTTATTGATTAGAGGCTGGGTGGAAAACAGCTTAGTTGTTTGGCTCACATCTTCAGAAAATGTTTCTTGACACACTCTTAACATATTTCATGTATTCAAATTCATTTTTATTAATGCGATAACTACTTTTTTGCAAAGCGCCGTCACAGTCAAAATTTGACAAAAATCAGCTAAAATTACAAGAAAATGAAGGGGTTATATGGGACGAAACTAGCATAGAATGACATCTTGTACCCTTAAACATGGGTATTGCCACCAAAATCAAATAAATCAGACCAAAAATGACTGAGTTATGATCAAAAGACTGTTTTTTAAAAAATGACCGACTTTTTGTGTTTTTTTTGGCCGGGGCACTCTGGAGTCTGGAATCTGGATTTCGCATTTTTTTCAATTTTGTTGTTAAAAATGTTGCCTCTAGAGTTCTGAAAATAAATAATTTTGGGGCGTGCAATATCATATTTTTGCAGAATGGTATGCATTTCTCATGGGCATGATGGGTTTTAGTAGCTTTATTGCCATCAATTTATCCCGCTATTTATACGGGTGTATTGGAGTTGACGGGCGGAGCGGGGCTATATTTTAATTTTGTATCCATTTAGGCTAAGATAAAGCCCTCCCTCTTCCAATTGAAAATATAATATTAGTTATAACCAGGGATAGCACTGGATCAAAAATGTGAGAGGTCCCATGAAATTTTTCGGGACCCCGTAGGACTTCAAAAAACAAATTTAAGGGGTCCCTCAAGAAAATGAGAGGCCCCAAATAAATTAAAGTATGGGTATTTGAAAATGGACGAAACTGATTTAGGAAAATTAGAGGCCACACCATGAGTCGATGACTTATGGTTTGGTTAGTTAGGGGTCGACGGGTATGATCGATGATGAGGACAGTTTTATTTAATTTATATTTTGAGCAAAGGATGGATATGTAATTTACAGAATTTCTTAAGGTTTCCATTTCCATACATCGTCAAATGTGAGGGGTCCCTTCAATTTTGATCGGGACCCGCAAGGCTTTCCAATTTGAAATCTGACGCGTCACTATTCGAAAGTGAGAGGTCTGGGACGCGCAGACGCGTCATAATGCGACCCTTGGTTATAACCATAAAAACATTAAAAGGGGCCAAAAGAAGACAGTATTATAAAATTAACAATTATTTCTTTTTTTCCGTCACAGATGCATGGTGTTTGATGGATAAAGCAAGCTGCTGGGACAATACAATTTGAATTTGATTGTGTGTCATTCAATGAGTGACAAAGTTTTAATAAATGACTGACAAAGTGTTAATAAAAATGAAGTA
This sequence comes from Ophiura sarsii, assembly GCA_035610835.1. Lineage (NCBI taxonomy): Eukaryota > Metazoa > Echinodermata > Ophiuroidea > Amphilepidida > Ophiuridae > Ophiura > Ophiura sarsii. The sequence continues at coordinate 30,845,671 of CM069458.1, forward strand.
AAATGAAATACTTTGTGTTATGTCTCTCATTCCATGGGAAAAATAAAATAACAACAAAAGAACTAGATGTAGTCATTTACCATTATTAGTAGGTAATTGTTCTAGAATGGGAGTCTGTGTGTACAGTGGCACCGGCCTGCGATTTCTTTTTTTACTATAAATCAAAACAAATAATTGTCAATCAATTCAACTAGGAAATAAGGACCACAGGACCAGGGGCCACTTTTAGAAAAAAACGGCCCCTGGTTTACTGGGTTTTGTCATGAACCAGGGGCCGTTTTGGTGGAACCAGGGGCCGTTTTTATAAAATACCATTTCAACTCATTTACACCCTCAAAAACATATCTAATGTAGTTTATGTACGATCGTGCAAAAAATTGCGCATTTCAGGTCTCACAGCGCAATTTTCAATTTTTGAAAAAGAAAAAAGAAGAAAAAAGTTGGGGGAAAAAAAAAAAAAGGTCAGATTTTACTGAAAATGAGCCGAAATTCAAATTTGGAGTGTTTAATTTGGCAACAAATCCCTTATCTGAGATGAAAATTGCCGAAAATATATGTTATCTAATGATGAACAAGTAAAGTCCGCACTAAATTTGTAAATTCCATGAAAATGAATTATTATAAGCTTATTTAAGCTATTTCTTACCAGTTTACCAAATTTTCAGAAGCTTGATTTGACACAAAATCAAACTTTTTTTCTTCATCAGAAAGGCATGTTTATAATATAACAAATGTTGCTCTTTTCTACTTCAATATTCTTCATAAAATCGTATATCTCCACTAATATTATAATTATTTACTGTTTTTAACGATGACACATGTGAGATTTTGTCATTAAAAATCTTATTTTTTCTGAACTGAATCAGATGGATCGGATCTGAATCAATAGTTATTGATTGATTGCCACAATATTGAACTATCATGGTGGTTCCTTGCAGCATTGTGCTCCGGAACACTCATCCATATACAAGTAGACTACAGATGGTTTTCGCGGGTTACCAGCCAATCATCTCTTTATCATGCCCTATCAGTATCACGGTCATTTCTACATGATAAAATACTAGTACCCGGAAAGCATCGATACAGAGACTGTTTATTTTAGGTTAGCTACAATCAAGGGAAAAAAAGGTTGGCACACTTTGTCTTAATCACGGAAAAAAAACCCGCCCCTCTCCCCGGAGGCAATGTTGATCCGAGTCATATTATCAGAAGCCTTGGTAGGTCCCCCAACATTGATTGATGGGGGGTGGGGAAGGATATAAGAAAGGGGGAGACTTTTGCTTTCTATTAAACAGTGCTATGTCCCAAGTCTGATCTCAATTGCGAGCACAGGGATAGTTGTAATAAGTTGCGTCAAGTAGTGCTGTTATCGATACAAAATTTTGTATCGATATGTCGTCAAAAAAAACTTCGACATGTCGATATATTATCGATAAAATAACTTTTTGGTTTCCGAATTCTGCAACTATCTTCACAAATCAAAAACGTCAGATAAAACCTGATCAGATCGGGAATGGGAGAAATATTCCTATCAATGATGTACCCCACCAATAAATAACTTTGAAAATTGGCCGAAAAAGTCATTAAGTCATTTAAAAACGTTAAACGAAGACTAAAATGAACAAATTCCGAATTAGTCGCCAGCTTTTAATTGAAGAAAATCATCCTTTACACATGCGTGTGACATTGTGCTTCGGATTTATTCGATTTCCCTTCGGCCTTTTCCGAAACCCGATACGAATGACGTATTGCTACGGAAACCATCCTTACGCATGCGTGTGACAATTTGTCCAATCATAAATTTTACTGCGGGGTTTTATAAATTTATTTAATTTTCCGGAACCGGTCCGAATGACGCGATGCCAATAACATGTGCTCGGAAATCATCTCGAAAGGCACAGTTCCACAGATGTGGATTAGGCCCCTGATTGACCATTGCGCTCTATGAAAAACGTGGTTGTTTATTTATAATACAATACGAGTGGCATTGGCGTTGTTATTCAGTATGAATTATTTTGTTACTTGCGGGATTTGTCAGGCTTTCACCGAGGGAATGATACACGGTACGGCCATGCACGCGTCAATGTACATTGTATCATAATTTGTAATGAATTGTAAGTGAATGGGGAATGTGCGGAAAAATTAAAAAATAGGGACAGCGGTCCCAAATAGGTCGTCCGTTTATATGGGTAGATTAAAAACAAGGTGGATCTCAAACCACAGGCATCTAGAAAGAAAGAGGTTAGACCACTAGCGGATCCAGGATATAAAAAATAAAATAAACATCCTGGAGTTTGGTTGCAATTGTACTTCACCTGTTTAAATGTAATTAATTTTACATATGGCTCATTCCATGAAGTTGGGGCATATTATGTGACATCCAAGTGAAATTTTCAAAATGGATATTTTCCAACTCTTTCTTCTTTTTTAGGTTCTACATTTACCAAAGTCCAATGTAGAACTCTTTTTTTTAATGTAACATTTGGTGTAAAATAACCGCACATGTTCAACAGTTGGATGACATTTCCAAAAATCCTGATGCTACATGGACACCATTTCCCATTTCCATATCATTTTCTAATAAATTAGCTTAAGATGTGGGCCAAGTTTCTATACCTCAATTAACTACTTGCAACCACAAATACATGAAAAGAAACCAGATTTGTCTAGGTTGAACATAACTTAACGAACAAGACATCGTAGATTAACTGTTTTATGTAAAAACTCATTGAAAAGTGACTCTTTATTTTGCAATTTGTATAATGAATTTAAATAAAGTACATATCAATATTTGTTTGATGTAAAGTACTCTATAAACCATGCACATTGATTACATTATAGTCATAAAGTAAGTATATGAAGTATTATTTACCTGTATAATGTTATAAAATGCACTACCGATGCTACATGGACACCGCGTCTTGTAACATTGTTAATAATAAGACTATTCATACTGTTACAATTATAATTACAAGTGTGAATGGTTAGTCTACTTGTTTATCATATCAAGTAGATACACAGAGTGAATTGCTTGAAATTTATCTAAACACTGTTCATGTAAAATTTACCTTTTCTGTGTACTTAAGTATTACGATGCTACATGGACACCGTGCCCTAAAATATTTGGAACAGCTTGAACAGGTGCATCTTTTTCAGATCAATAGAGAGGATGTACTATGATGTTAACTTTTTATGTTATAAGCACACGATAAAATTAATAACATGGATTGTAAAACTACAAATTACACAAAAAGTTTAACCTGCCATAAAGCATAAAACATAATTACCTATGATACACATACACCATTTCTTTCAATTACACAATAACAATACACCATTGATCAAAGAAACTTAAGATGTCCACTGAAACAAACTTCATGCAGTGTTGTTCTTAAAGTACCCTTTGTGATCTTAGTCTCTTTGCTCGTTTCTGATTGAATCATCCTCTATTATTGATAAAGATGATTGAAAAGTTTGATCACTTAAAAAGTCAGTTTGCAAAAAAATAATTTAATTGCCATGATGGATTTCTTTGGAACGGTACTAGTTTTTGAAAATGATGGGTTCCTTGTCTTCATCTCCATAAATTCCAGGACGATAGAACTGTCTTCTGAATTAATGTCAAGAACCTGCAAAGCAAAACAAAATAAACCCTATGGCTTAGTATCTTCATGGAACATAGTGTATTGATATGGACGCCAAATTATTATGGCGTCTGTGACTCAAAATTAATATCATAACATGAAAAGAAATTCTGATTCAGTGTTTCCCTTTCAATAAAAATGCATTAATAAATACAGACATACAAGCAACATTAATAATTACAATCGCACTTACCATTCACAAAACTATCCAATGTTTACATTTTGATGCTACATAAAAGTCCCGATGCTACAACGGGACATCAGCGACTGAAACCTTGATAAAACTAGCCCACATGTGGCAAATTCCAAACAAGCCTGATAGCTATTGACATCTATCCTTACAAAAAGAAATATGGAATGTTTTATTTATCTCCAGGGGGGGATTCCCACAAATTGCATAGGATGTTTATCACGATGCTACATTTTATGGTTAGGACACCATGCACACGGCACGGTATACTTTTTCATGAATATATGGAATGGTCTTCATGAAATTTATTCTCATTTGCAATAGTTTTCAATTGATAAATGCTCTTAATTTTGGAAAATATTTTAAAAATGTATGATAGAAAACTACCCCCATTCAGCAATGAAAACTCCCGATGCTACACGCGTATATTTTGTGGACACCGTGCGTAGCATCGGAAAGGCAATTTTCATGTTGCTTGGGTGAAAAATCAGTCTAGCGTGACGAGGTGTTTTGGTCAGTAAACTATGAATACATGTATCTTTTATTAATCAAATCGATTTCCAAGCAATTCTATGATAGTTTTGCTTACATAAAACTCATATTAATGGTTGTGTTTTCCATGTCACGTTTTTTAGCAAAAATGGTCTTGGACACCACCTCATTTTTTCTTTCTTTTTTCTTCAAGGAAGGGTCGATTTTTAATTTTTTTTTCATGGCTCAATACTATAACCTAGTACTGTTTTTGGACACTAAATTTTTTTGATATACACATAGAGTAAAACCGTTTATAAGTTGCCTAAAGTACCAAATTCTGCTATTTTAACAAATGCCCCAACTTCATGGAATGAGCCATATGCAGCTAATTTTACATCTTGACCTCATATGACCTTTGACCTTGGTATGTGACCTTTGACCTAATTAACATATGAATGTTTCCATGTTGCATCCGTGACCCAAGTTTGGTTGCAATTGGTCATTGTATGGAAAAATGAACAAGAGACAAAAAAAAATGAACAAGAGACAAAAAAAAAGTGTACTAAATTTTACATTGTATCTATGACCAAAGTTAGGTTACAATTGGTCATTGTATGGAAAAGAAATGGACAAATGTAATAAAAAGCATGTAAAACCCAATTAAAATTCATATCGTTTCTTTCCGATATACGAAAATATGTATCGACATGTCGTATCGTATGGAAAATATTGCGACAAGCGACACATCCGACAATCGATAACAACACTAGCGTCAAGTGTGTGCCAACTATTATTTTCCTTGATTGTAGGTGGCCTCTTTAGCTGTTGTGATTTATATACTTCCGTGTTATTTGGTAATATGTGTGCTTTATTCGATCGGAAATCTCCACATCTAGAGTCAATTTTTGGCTGATTTTACCGTCAATATGTTGTCTGAATCGGAAAACAAATCATTTTCTGAATCAGAATATTCTTCTGATTCTACTGATACAACTTTGAGTGTCGATATGAGTGATTTTGAGTCAAAAACTTTGACTGAAAGTGAAAAACCAGGTCTGACAATGGACGCCAAAATGGTGAAATTATAGGCGCCCATACTCTTCATTTTTTGCCAATACGGGCGCCTTTTGCCGGACGACGGGCGCTAAACGGCGCCTATCGCTCGCTTATTTCCTAGCCCGCCTGATGTTACTATTATATAGTCCTTGGTACCAAAATCTAGGATTTTGGTACTTATTCAGGCAAGTGTGTAAGGTGGAAGCTAACCATCTCTTGAAACACAGACTTAATCAGTCTATAAAATAAGTCCATGCTTGTAAAAAACTAATCTGTGCAGATTGCGTAATCAGTCATCCATCTCATCTTGAAGGCATCATGTTTATGAAAAGAAGTTATTGATTGCTCCAGAAATGCCAGAAAAGATAAGTTGGGATTAGGCTAGTCCTTTGGTACCAAAATCTAGGATTTTGGTACTTACTCAAGGCACAGTGTTGAAGGGAACCAATTTGATAACCTAACCATTTTCTTGACCAGACTTATTGCATAATATGCATAGTCTATTAAAGCAATTGAGTCTCCTGTGGAAGTCAATAACTTCTTGTTCTATTCATCCATTTATTAAATTTATTGATTCTTTTGTCATGTTTGTCGACTTATTGCATATGGCTCATTCCATGAAGTTGGGGCATTTGTTAAAATAGCAGAATTTGGTACTTTAGGCAGCTTATAAACTGTTTTACTCTATGTGTATATCAAAAAAATTTAGTGTCCAAAAACAGTACTAGGTTATAGTATTGAGCCATGAAAAAAAATAAAAAATTGACCCTTCCTTGAAGAAGAAAAAAATAAAAAATTAGGTGGTGTCCAAGACCATTTTTGCTAAAAAACGTGACATGGAAAACACAACAATTAATATGAGTTTTATGTAAGCAAAACTATCATAGAATTGCTTGGAAATCGATTTGATTAATAAAAGATACATGTATTCATAGTTTACTGACCAAAACACCTCGTCACGCTGGACTGATTTTTCACCCAAGCAACATGAAAATTGCCTTTCCGATGCTACGCACGGTGTCCATAAAATATACACGTGTAGCATCGGGAGTTTTCATTGCTGAATGGGGTAGTTCTCTATCATACATTTTTTAATTATTTTCCAAAATTAAGAGCATTTATCAATTGAAAACTATTGCAAATGAGAATAAATTTCATGAAGACCATTCCATATATTCATGAAAAAGTATACCGTGCCGTGTGCATGGTGTCCTAACCATAAAATGTAGCATCGTGATAAACATCCTATGCAATTTGTGGGAATCCCCCCCCTGGAGATAAATAAAACATTCCATATTTCTTTTTGTAAGGATAGAGGTCAATAGCTATCAGGTTTGTTTGGAATTTGCCACACGTGGCCTAGTTTTATCAAGGTTTCAGTCGCTGGTGTCCCGTTGTAGCATCGGGACTTTTATGTAGCATCAAAATGTAAACATTGGATAGTTTTGTGAATGGTAAGTGCGATTGTAATTATTTCTTAATGTTGCTTGTATGTCTGTATTTATTAATGCATTTTTATTGAAAGGGAAACACTGAATCAGAATGTCTTTTCATGTTATGATATTAATTTTGAGTCACGGACGCCATAATAATTTGGCGTCCATGTAGCATCGGGCATAGCATGGGCAATATTTTGCATTGGGTATCGTTATAGTTCGTTGAAATTGTATTTTTTTTGTAGAATCACATCATTAATAAACTTTGAAGTTAATAATTAATTAGTTTTTGCTCTTTTAATGCTAATAATATAGCTTACCAATACGATGCTACATGGACACCATGTCCATGTAGCATTTCATAAAATTTGGCTGATTAGACTAAAACAATTACCCCATTCAAAATTATCCATCACCCAAAACATTCAAAACATTGCCTACATTTTACTACACTTTACAGAAAAAAAGGCATATTATGAGAGATGTATATCTAATGAAATATATTAATACACAATGCTACATGGACACCATTTCCATTAGCATTTCACTGAATTCACAATAAACATTCCCTTATTTTAGTTTTATTTACTATAAATAAAACAAATAATTGTAAATCATTTAAGTTCTCTATCCTTTGCTATTCTTTTTCATGTTAAATGAATAATAAATAAAATACTCCAGCATGATTTTAATATAAATATTTTCCTGCAACACAAAAAGTGCAACATGAATAAATAATCTACTCCAATATCAATACACAATGTTCCATGAAGATACTAAACCATAGGGTTTATTTTGTTTTGCTTTGCAGGTTCTTGACATTAATTCAGAAGACAGTTCTATTGTCCTGGAATTTATGGAGATGAAGACAAGGAACCCATCATTTTCAAAAACTAGTACCTTTCCAAAGAAATCCATCATGGCAATTAAATTATTTTTTTGCAAACTGACTTTTTAAGTGATCAAACTTTTCAATCATCTTTATCAATAATAGAGGATGATTCAATCAGAAACAAGCAAAGAGACTAAGATCACAAAGGGTACTTTAAGAACAACACTGCATGAAGTTTGTTTCAGTGGACATCTTACGTTTCTTTGATCAATGGTGTATTGTTATTGTGTAATTGTAAGAAATGGTGTATGTGTTTTATGCTTCATGGCAGGTTATCTTTTTGTGTAATTTGTAGTTTTACAATCCATGTTATTAATTTTATCGTGTGCTTATAACATAAAAAGTTAACATCATAGTACATCCTCTCTATTGATCTGAAAAAGATGCACCTGTTCAAGCTGTTCCAAATATTTTAGAACACGGTGTCCATGTAGCATCGTAATACTTAAGTACACAGAAAAGGTAAATTTTACATGAAGTTCAGTGTTTAGATAAATTTCAAGCAATTCACTCTGTGTATCTACTTGATATGATGAACAAGTAGACAAACCATTCACACTCAAATAATTGTAACAGTATGAATAGTCTTATTATTAACAATGTTACAAGACGCGGTGTCCATGTAGCATCGGTAGTGCATTTTATAACATTATACAGGTAAATAATACTTCATATACTTACTTTATGACTATAATGTAATCAATGTGCATGGTTTATAGAGTACTTTACATCAAACAAATATTGATATGTACTTTATTTAAATTCATTATACAAATTGCAAAATAAAGAGTCACTTTTCAATGAGTTTTTACATAAAACAGTTAATCTACGATGTCTTGTTCGTTAAGTTATGTTCAACCTAGACAAATCTGGTTTCTTTTCATGTATTTGTGGTTCCAAGTAGTTAATTGAGGTATAGAAACTTGGCCCACATCTTAAGCTATTTTATTAGAAAATGATATGGAAATGAGAAATGGTGTCCATGTAGCATCAGGATTTTTGGAAATGTCATCCAACTGTTGAACATGTGCGGTTATTTTACACCAAATGTTACATTAAAATAAAAAGTTCTACATTGGACTTTGGTAAATGTAGAACCTAAAAAAGAAGAAAGAGTTGGAAAATATCCATTTTGAAAATTTCACTTGGATGTCACATAATATGCCCCAACTTCATGGAATGAGCCATATGCATAATAAATATGCATAGTCTATCAAAGCAATTGAGTCTCCTGTGGAAGTCAATAACTTCTTGTTCTATTCATCCATTTATTAAATTTATTGATTCTTTTGTCATGTTTGTCCTATGCTTTGCATGCATGGATTAACATAGGCCTAATCCCAACTTATCTTTGCTGGCATTTCGGGAGCAATAACTTCTTTTCATAAACATGATGCCTTCAAGATGAGATGGATGCTGATTACGCAATCTGCCACAGATTAGTTTTAATAGTTTATATACAACTTACAAGCATGGACTTATTTTATAGACTGATTAAGTCTGATTAAGTCTGTGTTTCAAGAGATGGTTTGCTTCCACCTTACACACTTGCCTGAGTAAGTACCAAAATCCTAGATTTTAGTACCAAAGGACTACTAGGATTAGGCCTATGTTAATCCATGCATGCCCAGCATCAAATTATTGACTTCACCAGGAGACCCAATTTTCTTAATAGACTATCACTATACTCTGCAATAAGTCTGGTCAAGAAAATGGATAGGTTATTAAATTGGTTCCCTTCAACACTATGCCTTGAGTAAGTACCAAAATCATAGATTTTGGTAGCAAGGACTAACTATTAATATTATAGGACTAGTCACTCTAGGTACGACCTAGTCGCAGTAACATGTGTCTCAGGACTTGTAGTACTGAGTCACAGAACGTTACTATGATGTGACTTCGGTATTTAAGCTTTAACAAGCCAAAAATGTACAAAGTAAAACTTCTGCAACTCCTAGCATTGTCCAAAACCATTCTTACTCACCCACATTTATGACATGGCTGTTTAGCTAAGAATCACCGAATTTGTTTGAACTTATTGATTACAACGATATTACACTTAACATCTGATAAAAAATAGTAATTTAAATCCACTTTTATGCCGATTCGGGTCGGCTAAGTTCACTTTCGAAGATACTAAAATCTGCGCATGCGTATTCTCAAGTAAACAAACGATGACGTTAGGCCTGGGCGAAATTATTATAGCGTGACAGGCGATTTTGTTGCACGTAAAAAAAATTGATTTTTCACCCAACATAACCCTAACGCTACTACGTCTCACAGTCACCTCACAGCCAGCACCACTTGGCTTGCGCACGCACAAGTTCTATCTCCTGTAGCACTAAACTACGGGTATATATGGTCTCAGATTTTTTAGCCTGTGAAGCCCTCCCCCCGTGGCTGAGTGTTAGTATATCTCGCCTGTCACGCGGCCGATCCGGGTTCAACTCCCGGCGCCGGCGGACATAATTTTTCCCATTTTTTATTTAACCCCCTCCCCCTGTTCTTCGTTCCATCCCCACTGCCACGTTCTAGGGTTAGGGTTAATCTATATTGATGAGATAACAAGATAATCTCATATTTATTCATTGCAAGGAGACATTCAATTGTATTATATTATGAATAGTTACCACATGTGTTAATTACGGATACCTCAATCAATGCAATAAACACCCTGATGAGCCCAATACTGCTGGGTGGGAGTTTGTTTACAAATACGCCCTCACGTGTACGACTATACATAACTTCACGTACCTATTGCTTGCAATAGGTACGTGACATAGCCCCTGGTTTCAAAGCCGATACAAATGTGTCACAGCAGCGAGTAATTTTTCACGGAAATATTTCTTGAACACCGCAAAGCTTAGACGTTTGCAAATAAGATTATCAGAAATACGTTTTCCTACAGTGCATTCCTACATACCTTATTTTTAAAACCGAACAACTGAAGCAGAAAAACAGCGCATTATCTGAGGTGTGAAAATGAAAATTCGTGAATACATGTCGTCTAAACGGATTAAGATAGCAACTTCCTTTGTGTGTACCACCTGTGTCTCTTCAACAACTGTCAAGTACTGTCAAAGTCCCCGAATTCCACGCACTGATTTGTCGGAACGCAGATAGTCAAAGCAGTATAAACCGTATACTCCATGTAAGTATTTATAGTAGGAGTGGGCTATAGAGGGTCATTTTTAGGTCATAGTTTCAGATCACGCTTGCTACATGATTTTTTGATGACTTTATGCATACTGACAACATTTTCACACAAAAAATTGGAAAAAATGCGAAATCCAGGGTGCCCCGGCCAAAAAACCACAAAAAGTCGGCCATTTTGGAAAAAACAGACTTTTGATCATAACTCAGTCATTTTTGGTCTAATTTATTTGATTTTGGTGGCAATACCCATGTTTTAGGGTACAGTATGTCATTCTATGCTGGTTTCGTCTCATATAACCCCTTCGTTTTCTTGTAATAGCTGATTTTGGTCAAATTTGGACTGTGAGGGCGCTTTGCAAAAAAGTAGCTATCGCCAGACGACGCTGGACATAGGCGTATTCACGAGTATTCAGGTTAAAATATGCGAACGAGGTTACCTGATCAAGTGAATGGGACGACCGCTTAACAACGGTTTAAATTCAAAAAATAGCATTTACAATTGGGATGATTAGCCATCCCGAACGGTTTTGGATTGGAAAAATTTTCATCTAACCTATGATGAATTGTATGGGGTCATATAATCAAAATCCATTGTTACATTGAAACCAACGGAAATTCAAAATTAACGGCCGTTCGTAGCCACCGTCGTCTGGCTATCGCATTAATAACAATGAATTTGAATACATGAAATACGTTTTAAAGAGTGTGTCAAGAAACATTGTCTGAAGATGTGAGCATGTTTCCTCATTTCATTTTACCGTGGCATCCACTTTAAAATCACAAGAACGCGTTAAAAGCACTTCCATAGGATAGTACAGGGGTCAACGAACTTTCATTTGTGTGTGTTTCAATGGAGACAATTCAAAGATGTTCAAAATGGTGTAGCTTCAAAACAACAAATGGTATTTTACTCAGATTTTCAGGAAATGCCTAAAATGTAACTCCTATCATATTTCAACATTAAAATTTGAGATGCTTCGATGCGAAAGGTATTTTTTTAAACAGCTCCCTCACAGGGCTATTTTCACTAAAAATGCCATTTTCAGGAAAACGAAAGATCGTCATGCGATAAAAATTGTATATGATTATTCTATGTCCCATCAAACATGGGTATTGCCACCAAAATCAAATTGATTGGACCAAAAATGATTGATTTATGATCAAAATACTGTTTTTCCATAATGGCCGACTTTTTGTGGTTTTTTGGACGGGGCACCCTGGATTTTGCATTTATTTCAATTTTTTTTTTGAAAATGTTGCCAGTACGTATAAAGTCATCAAAAAATCATGTAGCAAGCATGATCTGAAACTATGACCCTCTATAGCCCACTCCTATTTATAGGTGGTTTTTTTTAAATTTATCTCATTAGACCTCATCAAGGTTTCAGAAATACAACAAAAACATATAAAACAATGCAAGAGATGAAATAGAATTCATGTAAAAAATACATACAAGAACTTTATAAAGTGATTTATTAAATTATTTCGGCGAAATTTAATGGCGAAAAATTCATGAACTATACGGTATCCAAGCGAAAGCAAAATATCGTACACGACTACACGTGGCCGGTGCCAGCCTCGATTTGCGAGTCACATCGCGCATCCCATTTGCCTTTTAAGGACTCTCGTATCATAGCGTCGCCCTCGATTTACGAGTCACATCTTGCGTAATCCACGCCCATATATGGGAGGCTCTTGTTTTGCATATTCATTTTGACCCGGCTGACCTCGTGACGTTCTCAAAACAATGTCGCCGAATCATGTGTTTTTCCGACCACACCATTTTCTTCAAATACAATTTGACGACGATGTAATCCACCGATTTTCATGTTTGAATTATATTTGTAACTCTGAAGTATTTGCTAAGCCCAAGTGACATTTTTTAAGACGTCAAATGTAGCCTGGACGGTAAGTGCATACCACTGAAAATTGGGTTTATATGCCACCACACAACACGGGGGTTCCGTCACGATCGATCCCAGGGTAGAATTCGCGTGTAGTGTACGACCTCTGACCTTGTAATTTCATCCTTCCGGTTTTGTTTCGGACTTAGTTTCAACACGGAGGAAATTGGCGTGTGTAAAATTCTTCAAATGCAACGTTTTTGAACAATTATCTTCATTTTAAATGGTATGTACATCAAGGTATGAGTCCATACAATTGATATCACTTCGAAAATCGTGAATAAATTGTGAATAAAATACTTTGGTTTTTACACCGTTGCAAAAATCTCATTGCTTATTTCCGTGTATCACTTATTGCTAACATTCTAGGACTTAAGATTAGGACTTAAGAATCAGGGCAATATCCTCAAATAGGTCTTACAAGTTACACGTACTGAATAAAGCACAAGGCAGCTATCATTTTTACATTACAATGTAATGTAAATCAACTGCAAAACTATTGCTGCCTCGTGCTTTATTCCGTATGTAAGACCTATATGAGGATATTGCCAGAATCAGTTGTTGATAATGTCCAGATGTTAATGATAGATGAGATTCGCAGGTCCTATGTTAGGTACGACCCAAAAAGACAAAGTGCCAAATTCAGAACCCTTTCGTGTTTCGTCCTTACGAAAACAATCGGCGATGATTTTAACCCTTGATAAAGTGGCATTAACTGAATAGCAGTAGCATAAAACTTACGTTTTCTGGCTCATAAAACTAAGCGGCTTACTTTTTTTTCCAACATTTATATTCATAATAACGTACCGGCTTGAAATTTCGTCCTGTTCTATCCGCAACCTGTCCAATTCTTCTCCCCGTGATTCGACCTCCATCTTGGATTTTCGTCTTGCTGACGATTACCCACAATCCTTTAAAATTGTTTAGGGGAGCACAACACTATGTCGCCTCCCATTGACTTTACACGCTTCGTACTGTGATTTCAAATCGCTCTAAATCTAGAGTGCTAGCGATAAGAACAACCAAATTTGGATATGTTTTATATTATTCTGTATACTTTAACATTATCTGGGTTTAAACATAGAAAGTCCGTCAAGATTTTTGATATCAGCAAATATAGCGGGACCTAGTGATTTCGTGGCATGTTATTCGGCTCTCATCCCGGCATGCACCGTGTGGGTAAATCGGCCGGTAAAATAATAATACAACTTAAATTGACGTGTTTTCTTTCTTAATTATTAAAAACATATGTAAGCTATCCATAAAACATAAATTTGATATCACTACCCGTTAATATCATGCCGATTTTGCCCGTTCATTCTGTCAAAAGGAACTATTTTTTTATCGTACTCAAGTTTTGCCGACAGTGCCGCGCAAAACCGACTTAGTGGTGTGCTCCCTTAGGGTAAAAATTCAGCACACCACCTTCCGCAGGACAGGGTGCAGGGGTACTAAAGTCCCTAAACATTCTTGGATTGCAGCTTCAAATGTGAATATTTTGACCAGATTCCTGCCATAGGTCTTAGATTCT
>CM069458.1:30860053-30939642 GCA_035610835.1 Ophiura sarsii
CATAATTATTTGTATTCCTTATTCTATGGTAATAACATAATTTTTGGGTCACCAGTTTAAATGTGGATAATTTCTTTCACTAATAATTCATGTTATGGTTCTCTGTACGTATTTTATGTGATCATGGCATGGATTTCAACTTCTCAAGCATGCAACCTAATAACCCCCGATGGGTCCAAGTGTTTAAAAGAATCAGTGTTCAACAAGATTACTCTAGATGTTATCAAATATATGTAGTAAATCGTCTTTAAGATTTTATGTTCAGTTTAAAACACATCCGTATTTGGAAAGTTATTTGAAAGACAAGCTTGATTTGTATGGGGCTAGTTTGAAGTTTAAAGCTCGTTCTAAACACTTCCCTTAATGGTAGGTTAAGTTCTTGGGAGGTAGATAATGATGGTATAATGGTCATGTTTTTTATACTGGGTACCCAAAAAAGGTGGATCTGTTACATTTGCACTACATATTATTACTTTGCATGCATATATTTTGGCTATTCTTTATCACACATACTCAAATTTGGTCTTATTTTGATGAGAAAGTATTTGGCCTTTATTTTAAAAAGAAAAATATAAACTACCATGGTTCTGTTAATTACAATAGTTCGTTAAACCTCATTAGTCAGGGGTGGAAGAGTATGTGGAGGAGGAGTATGCGGAGGAGGAGGAGTGTATAGTTGAACAAGTATGGTGCAATATACATTGGGCAAACATAAAATGCACTTGTTTCACTCTTGGTACAATTCTATATTGATAACATAACATTATTGAAGCATATTTGAATTAAAAATATAATTAGTTAATTAAGGGCGCACCACACCAAATATCTTTCTCATTGAAATACGTGTAAAAGTGCCATATTTCAAGACACCTTTTCTACCCTCCGGTTACATTTATTGCATACTTGTCACCTATGACCATTTTCAGTAACATCTCAACTTTAATTAAGCCTTGTTTCATGAGCGGTTATTAAGCTAAATTTTCCGCTACGGACCTGCACACAGCGCCCTCACTTTTTCACGTTTTCTGGCATGCCTGTTCACTATTTAGGCAGGTGCTTACGCCCTGGGCACTATTTAGGTCGATAATTAAAAAATATCGTATTTTATCATTGTAGATCCAACGGATAGGTCCCACTTGTTCATTTAAATACAAACATACCATCCCCGGAGAAACAAATTGCCCGAAAACCACACATTAACAATCTAGTCTTCGTGCTTTCCCGAACTACTGCAGGATTACACGAATTGCGCATTGATTTGGTGTGGTGCTCTCTTAAGGAATCATTAATTAGCATTAAGAAGCTCAAAAATTGTTAAGAAACGTAAGTTGGTCGCAGTCTGCAAATGTATGCAAACATTTGCCTGCACCAAACTGTCCATTTTAAAAGTATAGAAAGGTTGAGGTAACCTTTTGAATAAATAAATTTAACTATTGAATTAAAAATTAAAGAAGATATGTAATTAACCTCATGTATTCTGTATTGTCTGGATGTTAATTAGCACATTTTGTTAAATGCGTTTGTGTGGTGTTATTACTGTTTTTAACTGTGTTACTAAATAAGTAAAAAACTGCTGGTTTTCATCAAGCTTGTAAACTCAGGAGAATTATTAAATTCTTAGGAATGCAACTGAAAAGTAAGTTGATACGATACTAGTGACTAGTTTGCCAATCAACATTGGATCACCCTATATGTTGAATACAACTTAAAACGATAACATTTTATAATTCAATCTTAAATCAGACTCTTGAAATTTGAATACTGGGTTTAAACATTATGGAAACTAACCTAATTTGTTCATTTGAATGTGCTTTGCACATCATGAAGGTGCAAGAAGGATGAATGCAATTGATGTATGCCACTAAACATGTGCCATTGGGAAAATCTGAGTCACCCTGTAGTTAAAGGGCCCCTTTTTATTGAACATTATTTGAAACTCATACCACTTTAAGCATTTGCCACTTCAAATTGGAATGTAAAATCATGTTTCTGATGCAAATTTAAATTCATTCAATTTAATGATTTGTGGATAATCACGTATACCTAAATTAATGTTTTAAACACCCTATATGTTTAAAATTAAAATCAATCAATCTTTGTGTACATGTAATTGATGCATTTGTATTTGAAATCTACTTGAATTTTGTTAAAATACTAGTCTTTGTATGTATGTAGTAATAGAAGCATTTTTCCAGAACTAAATAAACACATTTTTAGACACCCTGTATGTAGAATTTCAGATTCATAATGAAATTTAATTTGCATATGTCTGGATGGGTATTTTATTAAACTACTTTAAATCTGTACTGAACTTTTCTCTCATCACTTCATATGCATAGTGGAAGTAATTATTGAAACCCTTCTTTTTTAGAAGATTTTGCTTGTTACACCCTGTACAATTTCGGGCCACCCTGTATAATCAACTTGGTTGTATGTTATTTGCATCCGTTACAGTATATGCTTTCAGAATATGTATACTTTTACCAACTTAAAATGTAAACTTTTTCAGATATAATGCATTAACTGAAAAAGGAACCTAATTTATGGAAAAAGGGACATGTAACACAAATTGTACCCAGTATAAAAAAACATGACCATATGTTTACTCTGTAATAGAGATTGCGAAGATATCAAACATTTTATGCTTTTATGTAAGTCATTACGTGCAATCCGTGACAATGAGCTTCACAATTTACAAATGAATCTTCGTCAAGCAAATCTCTCTTATGTATGGAATTATTTTAATCTAAGTGATGATGATACAAAACTATGTCTAATCTTTGGTAGTAATTGTTTGTCTGTCACCCCGTTGGTAAATAACTATTCATACAATGCATTACTCGATAGACATTTTGATGTCTTTTATAAGTCATACTTAAAACGTGCATGGTCATGTAGGACAGTGTTATTAAGTAATAATGATCATTAATCAATATATCACGCTCCACGTGTCAGGACTCGATGAGCCCATCTCGATGTATATAATTTATATAATTTTCATGATTTCATGAGTGTATGATTTCTTATCTCTCTTGTTTGTATTACTATTTTTTCCTATCTTTTGATGAATCTTACTTTATATTTGTTGGATGCACCACCATCTGTTGGTGGGTGCCGCTGTTTTGAAAGCGTTTTCCGAATAAATAACAATTTAAAAAAATGTATATAATTATATGCTAAGCTCGGGATGCTTATGTAAATGACAATTAAAGGTTTACCTTGATTCTCAAGCTTATAACAACAAACTTCAACAATGAGTCAGTCTAAGAATTTTAAAGGGAATCAGATTATTTTTTACCAACTAAGAACATGAAAATCTGCTTTCTTTTGAACCAAATCAGATATTCCTCTGTATAACCTGAGTCATCATCCTAAATTTTGTGTGTTATTATTTGTGTGTATATTTTGGTATCTTTGAAATATATTTATTATTTCATTAAAATTTGTCATAATTTATTATCTTTACCATAAAATGAACTAAAATTGATGATCATTAAAACATGAATACATAATGTAATGAAATTATCTATTGCAACCCCAGCCCCGGGGGACCCAGGGATTTGCAAACGTGACGTGCCCGGTACAGTGCACGGTCCCACCAGGGCGACCATTTTCCGGGTACCGTGGGCCAGGGTCGCAATTGATAAGTGCAAAAATGAATTATTAATACATATACACACAGACAAAAACGTACAAAATATACATTAAATGTTTATTTTAACCAAAAAAGTTGTAAAGATCTTTGTCATTTTGATTTAATAATCATCCTATAGTTTCCACAATACACATATTTTTACAGTCAATAAATAAATGAACAGTGCACTTTTAGATTCCTATAACTATACTTAGATTATAACTCTTGTAAATGTATAAGTTGTATGAGTATAGAGCAATAACATTTGTTGTACTATTTTCATCTATTATTATAATTCATTCAGAAGTGTTGTCAGAAGTGGATGTTTTAGACATAGTAGACACTTTCAAACTCACAGACTTGGAAGATGTATTCATACGACTTGGTCTCGAAGAAAAAGACAGAGACGATGCCAGATTAAGAGATAGTCATAGTCCTAAGAAACAGGCAAAGAATATCCTTAATCTTTGGCGTAATCGAAATGGAGAGAAAGCTACAAGAGATGAATTCATAAGAGCTGTGGAGAAGTGTCCAGATTGCAAAGCATGTTTGGATAAACTGAAAACAAAATGGAACATAAGTGAGTATTTTGATTTTTTTTTAAAGAATTCTCATAAATCTAAATACTCATCATAACAATATTTTTAAAATATGAAATAAAAGCTGGCTGATATACTAGTAATAACAAAGCTTTGAGTAAGGAGGAAGAAATCTTCTTTGTACTAGGCATATAAGGTGAACAAAGTGGGGAACATGTTAGCATCCATTCATTTGTCTTTTGATAATATAATGTTCTCTACATGTATGTATCTTTATTTTGAAGGTCAATCTGAACAAAATAGAAGGAGGACAGAGGAAACACGTCCAGTTATTAATGCGCCTTGTAAGTTTATTATTTGCACAAATTAATTGCGAACTATATGAGCCAGACTTATTAATATGTATCCGTGTGAGCTGGGCGGTCCCTTACCGTCTTATAGAAAAACAACAGAGTCCAACACAGTGAACATCAGCAAAAAATGTCAACGGCCGCATTGATTTTTTTTTTTTTTGGTTACCGGGTTCATACTGTTCTATACCGGGTCCTTGTCGGCCTGGAACCGGGTTCATACCACCTCCTCACCAGGTCCTCACCGGCCGAAACGCTTGGGTACCGACCGAACCGCCTTGATAACGTCATCAAACTGCCCTGTATAAGCTGAGCGCTCAAGCTCGCCGCTTCGCTCACATTCCGGGAATCTCTGTAAAATACATTTGTACTCACATGTATCCGTGTGAGCTGGCCAGCCCATTACCGTGTGACAAATTGGTGCAGACGGTGGCACACGGTGATGTCACACGGTGGGCCGGTTCCCGTCCGTTGAACACGTTGCCGGGGACATTGCCGGCCATCCGCGCCCGGCAGGAAGTTTGACCATTCTCAAAACTCTTGCCGGGTGAGTAAAAGCGGCGGCAAACGGTGAGAGCCCGGTTTGAGAAAGGTATACAGACGGCGCGCCCGTTCACAGGGCGGCAATGGTAGGCGGTCCATAACGTTATATACAGGGTCTATACCGGGTCCTCACCGGTCGGGTACCGGGCTCACCATCCTCATACATTTCTAGCTTACCGTTCTTACCGGGTGCATAACACCTCCTCATCGGGTCCTCGGTCCATACCGTTCTACACCGGGTCTGTCCCGGGTTCTCACCGGCCTTGTCCCGGGATCACCGGCCACATACAGTTCTAGCTTACCGTTTTCACCGTGTCCTCACCGTGTGCATACCATCTCCATACATGGCACAAACCACACACCATAATCCAGGTCATCGATTCTCATATAAACGGCCGTTTATATTGACAGGTATCAAAAAAACTACTCCTCCCACATCCTTTGTAAATTGTCTATAAGGATTTATGTCAATAAAAGCCAACGGGTGAAAAGTCAATACACCGAATGACCCAGCCAATGGTGTAGCGAATCTCTCATGTTCGAGATACAACAGGCAATATTTTCATTGTAAACTTAATTTATTCCACACTTTTTTAACGCCTCTCACATTGTTATGACTAGTGAGTGTAAATACTGAGAAAACACCCCAATTTAGCTAACACGGACCGGGAAAGACCTGCTGCGAAAGAGTCTTAGTGCTTTTGGGATGGATTGAGGTTAACACTTTCCACGCGGCAATTAGTTATGCCATAATACAAAACAGATTTTTCAGAAACCTTTCCCAATTTTCAAAGTATACCTCAAGGATAACAGAACCAAGACTAGGCATGTTTGTACTTCTTTCAATGCATTTCTCATAGTGATTTTAAATAGGGTATTGAAAGTCAATACAATATGGTTTTTTAAACATTTTGTGAACTTTTGGAATGTCGTCTGCAGACGCCTGCCGCGTGGAAAGTGTTAAGGAAGTGAGTTACGTGTATTAGGTGGGTGGGGTGGGCGGGGTGATGACGGGTGTTCCGGCGGGGATAGTGGTTTTTAGGATCAAGATGGGTGTAATAAGACATGAAATATAATTAGATTCCAGTCAATTTGACATTCAGCAAAGTAGGACTTATTGGAGGATAATAATTATATATATAATTTTTTTTATTTTTTATATGAAAAGATTTGCATATAGGCTGTCCAAAAAAGTTACTTTGATAAAAGAAAATGTGTAATTAATGATTTTCTTTTCGAGATATCGACGATTATGTAAATTTTTCCCCATAGAGCTGTGTAAAAATGCTCATTTTCTCCACCCCACTGTCTTTTAATGCAAGACCCTGCGACAGTAAGACTTCACGGACACGTGCCATAGACATAAATGATTACTTTAAACGATTTAAAGTTTATCATGTTTATTTATCGAAATGGCAGAAATACGAGGGTTTAACTTTCTCTAGTGGGAACACAATTCGGAGAAAAACGTTGTTTTTTTAATATCAATTGTCTATAAGGATTTATGTCAATAAAAGCCAACGGGTGAAAAGTCAATACACCGAATGACCCAGCCAATGGTGTAGCGAATCTCTCATGTACTGGGTCCTCAGCGGTCGGAACGCCGATCCGTCTTTATTACGTCATCAAACCGCCCTTTTAAGTTGAGCGCTCAGCTCGCCGCTTCATTTGCATTCCGGAATTCGTACGACCAACATCTATAATGGGCTATAGAGGCCAAATTATTATTTTATTTTTTAGTCCGGAATTCCATGACTCCCTCCATGAAAAGTATATGGAATTCCATTCAAAAAAGTATACAATTCCAGATCAAACTTTTAAAAAGTGGTAAAATTGGTGGGAAAAAAGTCTGGAATTCCGATGTCCTCTATGGGGGGGGGGGCTCATTATCCTATGGAATAGCCATACAACATGCCTGCTGAGAGTCCGTTCCGCGAACGGTTACCAGGCTGCATGAGGCCGTTCGCAGCCCATCGCTAAGATGGTCGACGTCCACCACCGCCCTTCGAACGGGCGCGAAACGGGTACGGAACGGGTGCGAAACGGGTGCGCCGTCCTTATACCGTCCTCATACCGAGTTCTCATCGTTCCCCGCCGCTTTTACTCACCCGCCAGGAGTTTTGAGCATGTTCAAAACTCCGGTGGCCGGCGAAGTCTCCTGAACGTGTTCAACGGACGGGAAACGGCCCACCGTGTGTGCCGCCGTCCGCACCCATCTTTCACACGGTAAGGGGCCGCCCAGCTCACACGGATACATGTGAGGGCCCCATTAGGGTGATAACTCACCATCAGACCAAAGAAATTGTTTGGTGAGTTTATAATAGTCACCGTCAAGTTTCTCTGTAAGCATAAGCCCTTGTTGAATAGAGCGGCCCGGACAGATTAGACCTAGTGCATGGAGTGCATCACAACCAGAAACACTATAAAAAAAGGAATTTCCACATTTAGCATACCTTTTTGCTAACAAAAAGCATATAGCATAGCTATTTTCCGACATGTATGTGAGACAGACCTTCTTGTTTCCTTATTAAAAACCTGTTTGGCTTAATCACTTATATTATAATCTAGGGTTACGGGTAATTCACTTTCAGTTTGGCGACTTAATATCAATAGTTACATTCACCTAGAGTGGACCGATAAGATATTGTGAATTACGGTGGTATCAAGGTGTGTAACAGAGTGAATGAGTGCTCTTCATGCAAACATAGATTCATGAGACAGGAGACACGTGGGTTGTACTGCACAAACTGTTGCATAGGGGTAAATTTGGGGTGGGGTTAAATCACCCCAACCATTGGCGTAGGCAGGGGTTGGGTTTGGATAAATAACCCCCGCCCCACCCCCCCCCCCCCCCCAAAAAAAAAATGTGGCCAGGGTATGGCCTATGTAATCATCCCCCTTAATGTTATGAATTATATGATCAGTGATCCATCTTTAGGTAGTCCGTACTCCGTACTAGTCCGTAGGAGACCTTATCAGTCCTTATGTTTGCATGCTTCGTGTCAGTCTTTGTGTCCGTCTGCTGGTCTGTCTAATAGACATTTGGTATACATTTTTGGTATACACTGTTTGATTTTATCCATTTCTTTTTCATACAAAGTCCAACGATCTAATTAGATACAAAGATGCAAATGGGAACCTTTAAATGTCAATGAGGTCAAAGGTCATTGGAGGTCAAGTTGTAATATAAACTATGATATACATGTACATGAAATATGGCAACTGTATATGTCAAAAAGGTCAAAGGTCAAATATCAAAGTCAAAGTTCATCTGAGGTCAAGTTGTAAATAAGCTGAAAACTTCCAAAACGATAATTCTTTTTTCGTATAAAGACTAATTCTAACCAGACTTTATACTTGCATTTCAATTTGTTTTTAAATTCTGTGTCAAGAGAGTATTCTATGAATTTAGCACTTTTTCATCATTGTAGCTTACTTCTCAAGTTATGCAGATATTTAGACATCTTATTTTTGGAGGGAATAAACAAAATGGCCGCCGGGGTTAAAGGTCACATATTTGCTAATTTTTTGAGAATTCTATAAATTTAGCATTTTTTTCATCATTGTAGCTTATGTCTCAAGTTATGCCGATATTAAGACATCTCATTTTGGGGGAATAAACAAAATGGCCACCGGGTCAAAGGTCACATATTTGCTATTTTTTTATTTCTAAAACTAAATGCTATTGCCTATTTACCATTTACAATTACAGATAAAAGAAACATAAGCAATTTGAAAAGTGGGTCTTTTTGGCTTCTTTTACAAAACGAGATTTTCAAAAAGGTTCTCAATCAAAATTATCGGCCATATCTGTCATGTCTGTTGTTAACATAATCGTACAGGGTTTTTTAAACCCTATACGATCCCCTATGTATAAAATATTGATATTTTTGTTTAATTGTCAAGTTTTCATATTGAAAAATTATTATTATTACTTTGGACATATTAATCATAAAACTTGTGCTATAAAAAAATGTTAAATTTTGGAGTAATCACTTGACTTGTCTGTTTGTGAAGTTTATATCCTTTGGCACTGTTTCCTCCCCAACCAATATTCTTGATCAATGGGGATTGAACTCCAGATAGCAACTATATTCAATTGTGGCACCAAAACATGAACCATTAGTGAGAGTCATAAGTTCAATAGAGTTGTGTTGCTATACTATAATTCATTTAGGTATTTTGTGTTTTGCAACATAAAAAACCTGTAATGCTGAAAACATACTAAGGTCGCTTTGCGATTAAATCGCTCCTATGACGAGTTTTACGTCATATAAAAAACCCCGATACATCGATCAAGAGATCGCTTGACTGGAAACGACCAGTCGCAGCCAGTTGACTTCATTTCAACTCGAAAGATCGGTCGCTCATGACGTAATGAACACCATACTTTTTCAACCAATGGGAGGAGGTTATTTTGCTTCGAAATTAACATAACCAATCAGCAGCAATTATCCAGGTTTGTTGTCGTCTACGTGTTCGGGAAATGCCTGCGACTACCGGCGATTTAGTAGCTCGATGCGACCTTTGGTCGCACCGAGATACTTTTGAGCTAGCGAGTACTACGCGACCCGTGGCGACCAGCGACCGGCTAGTATGATTCGAGCATTATACAGGCAACTGGACCTCCCAGGTCGGGTCGGTGGGTCAAAACAAACAAAATAATGTTTCCTAATTTTCCCTGGAATATTGCTGTAGGCCTATTTGTTTTATATCTCTAAACTTTTGCAATTTGTTGACAAGCAAACAATCTTGGGGTCGGTATATTCATTTGCACAAGAAATTATTTTGTTCACCAATCCAATTTGTAAACAATGGGTCGTTCGGGGCCTGTACAACAGGGTTGTTTGTCTCTTAATTAGCACATGATTGTATTGACCAATAACAAATACTCTTATCCTTGGACTAAACCTTATATATTTTCAACAATTGAATGCTTCAACAAAAGGAGGGCCCGCAAAATGACTTTCTCGGATTTGTCAATGTATCATATTTGTTAGTCGCTATTCAGAGTATGTTTTTTCTTCTTTCCTTACAGATGACAATTTAGACTTAGAAATGTGTCAGAAGAAGCTGAAGGAAATTTACAAAGATAGAAGAGGTTGGATTGGTTTCCTTCCTGGTCTCCCAAAGAAGGATTCATCAGATGAGTTCTTTGTTGATTTAAAGTTACTTAAGGAACAGCATACACCCACCAAAGTAAAACATATAGAACTGAAAACATATACAGATTTATTAAAAATACAAGACAGTAAGGGTAGAAATTTAGAACATGTGATAGTTTCTGGTTTAGCCGGTACTGGCAAGACAACATTGGTATCAAGGCTAGCATATCAATGGGCGGATATCAATAAAGACAATACCCCACAAGCCTCTGGAACTACCAACCAACAATCATCCCATCCCCTCAGTAGGTTCCAACTTGTGTTTACACTTGACATTAGAAAATTCAAACCTAACTTAGATTTGGTTGATGCAATACAGGATCAACTCCTGCAGCACCCCGTGCAGCACATATCAAAACCAGCTCTAATATCATATCTAGCAGCAAATGCTGACAAATGCCTGTTTCTGTTTGATGGTTATGATGAGTTAGGCTTAGACGAGATAGTACTAAACAGCAATCTGCTGTGCGGGGCTCATGTTATTCTTACATCTAGACCGGAAAAAGTTGAACAATTCTATGATAAACATCAGGAATCCAGGTATGTTCAAGTTCAATTAAAAGGATTCTCCAATGAGAATGCTGCTCAGTTTGTGGAGAAATTCTTTGGGCAAAGTCGAGATCAAGGGAATGAAGCAACAAGCTTAATCAAAGCAATAAATAGCAAGTCTTACTTGACGTCATTTTCACAGTTCCCATTACTATTAGCAATGATGTGCCTTCTTTGGAAAGATAAGAAGTGTCTACCCACAACAATGACCTTACTTTATCATCAACTAATTGAGTATTTAGCTAAACATTTGAAGGCAAAACCCTACACATTTTATTCGACATATGCTGGTTGCAAGCCACTTTTGATCCAACTAGGAAAAACTGGGTTTGAAGCATTGATCGATAAAAACTCAAAATTAATATTTAGTGAAGATGAATTTGACTCCAAGGATATTGTAGAAAATGGATGCATGTTGGGATTGTTGACCAAAAATAGTAAGGTCAGTGGATTTGATACGGTCACTGAGATTTCCTTCATACACAAAACTTTTCAAGAATTTTGTGCTGCCCTTTACTTGTGTAGTGTGGGTGAGGAGAACTCCCAACAATTCAACACATGTCTATCACAGATGAATATACGTAATATGGAAAATGTGCTCAGATTTTGTTGTGGAGAAAATGATGGCAACGTTGTAGAAGATGTATTGAAACATGTTGTTGACTTGTCGTGTAAATCAAAACAACAAGAACAGAAGGGAGGTTGGCTAATGTATAACCCTTTGGAATTACCACTGACTCTACTATTTGAGGCTGAATCTCAATTTGGATTTACTAAATCATGGCACAATCTATTTGAACCATTGGGATCACATATGATTTTATTTCTTGGTAGCTTTTTCTCACAAGGTATTGATTATTTAAATGTTCTTGAGCATTACATAAGTGAAAGTAAAACTCATAACAATTGGCTTAGGTTTGTCGTGGCACTACATGTTGGCCTGGGATATGATGATGATGCATATAGGCATGTTCTTAAGATAATAAACATGGCATGCATGGCACACATGCCTAACCTATCTACACTGACTATCTTATCTACAGGTACTTATTTTCCCAGGCGTGATTGCTCTCATGTTATCAATGATATCCAGAGTAAGATGGTTGGTGACTTACTCAGAATTCTAGATTTTGACGACGACTGTACATGTGATACAGCTGTATTACACAAATTGTTAGTTTCTCAACTAAACCTGAAAATATTGAGTATACCCTTTCAAAAGGATAAGCCTGCAGATATAGAGGCTCTTGGACAGGTCTTAGATGAACTTGCTGCAAGGGCAGGTTCAATGAAAAAGCTTTCTGTGAGGGAATGTGATATGAGTCGATTCATACCCAATATACGGGCTAGCTGGACTACACTAGAAAGATTAGAGTTGATACGCACACATATGGCAATGGGCAATTGGCAAAAATTATTTGAATCCATAATTGATGCAGGTCAAGAAAACCAAAGAAAACCAAATCAAGAAGATAAACTGATAAACAGTTCAATAGCAGCATTGCCACTCAAATATTTGGACTTAGGTAGGAGTCATATAGGTGATTCATCATTCAAACTTGCAGATGCAATGAAATACATATCTTCCCTGGAGTATTTAGGGTTGGATAGCAATAACTTAGATGAGAATCATTTCAGAGTCATAGGACCAGCCTTAAAACACTTGTCTAATTTAACTGGATTTGATATGCAGGGTAACCTCATTGGAAACTCATTAGAGGCAATTACACAGGGACTTAACAATTGTAAGTTGACTATGTTGGATATTTCAAAAATGAAGCTAGATGATGCCAGTAACAATGCATTATCTTCAGTGCCTCTTCCAACGGTACAGACACTGGATCTACACGATAGTAACATTACATCACATGGTGCAAAGGCTTTATCAAAGTCACTCCCCTATATGACAATGTTGAATGAAATAATGTTGTCTCATAATAACATTGGGTCAGGTGGTGCTAGAGCACTGTCATCATCATTCCAGCACATACCAAAACTTTCACATCTTGATTTGTGTCATAATAACATTGGATCAGATGGTGCTATAGCCCTGTCATCATCATTGCAGCACATACCAAAACTTTCACATCTTGATTTGTCTCATAATAACATTGGGTCAGGTGGTGCTAGAGCACTGTCATCATCATTGCAGCACATACCAAAACTTTCACATCTTGATTTGTGTCATATTAACATTGGATCAGATGGTGCTATAGCCCTGTCATCATCATTGCAGTACATACCAACACTTTTAAATATTAATTTGTCTAATAATAACATTGGGTCAGATGGAGCTAGAGCACTGTCAGCATCATTCCATCACTTGCCACAACTTGCAATGCTTGATTTGTCTCGTAATAACATTGGGTCAGATGGTGCTATAGCCCTGTCATCATCATTCCATCACTTGCCACAACTTTGGTGTCTTTATTTAGGCAATAACCCCATTGGACCTGATGGTGTAGAAGGAATATTAAGGAATATTCACCATCTTCCAATACTGCTGCGATTGTGTCTCATATCACTAGTAAATGACTCACATAATGAGTCGAGTGAGTTACTCAAGGCATGTACAGATGCATTACCAAATTCACACAGGTCACTTACACATGGCTTACAACACACACACCTTCTTTTAGAAGAACAGGAAATTAAATTAGTTATCAGTGTAATTGAGGAATACAACTTGAGACACATATAATAACTTTGTTATTTGGCATGTGTGATGGGAAATTTTCAGAATCATAAGTAATGTAAAAATGACTCTGATGGTAATCAACTAACTAATCATTTGCCTTCCAATTCATAACATTATCTAAAACGTAGTTGATTATCATGGAACGCAGTGTGAATGGAAAACCAAGCTCTAGTCTTGTAGTACCCAGTGAACGATATGGAATCAGAGCGTTAGTGAGTGATAGGATTTAATAGAATAATTTTAGACCATAGAGCCACTATAATTGACTGCTATACTTGGCTTAGGCGACGAAAACACCACCCTGTTTTTGTGCTTTTTTAGATAATTTATCCGCCATTTTTTGGCCGAAAATCTGTCGAAAAATCTGTTTTCACAAATCGTTTAAAAAATCCTGATTTTGTGATATTTTATGTTTAAAAAACAAGCAAAAAACAAAACGCCTAACCGACTGACCCTACTTGACACTTTACAGCTTAAATATGTACAGGCACACCCTAACTTACAGCTGAATTGATGAAGCAGGCACAGAAGTGCTAAGGGCTACCATAAAATGATGTGTTACAATTATTATTCATGAACAAATATTGATCATCTTAGGGTATGACCCCGAGTCAAGATCTAATAACAATATCCACCCTACTCACTATAGATAATACATGTCAGTCCTACAGAGTGTCTCATAAAAATAGTACCAGTTGACCACATCATTGCCTTCATAATGTTCATTGAATACACAATATTCGTCAGTGATGCTTATTATGACATGCAGAATTATTTCATTTGACTTTCAATCGCAGTTTGGTTGACTATATTTGCATTTACCAATCTCATCATTATATTTGATCAACTATGAGCACAAAATTGATAGGTTAGGGTAAATGGGTTATTCCACTATTAGTGAAAATGTTGTAACATGCCCATAGGCGATGGGGAAAAGGCACATGTGTCAACCCTACAGCTTCCGCCACATCGACCCAATTTTTAGAATTTGGTTCAAAAATGTTCATATGTGCAAATGAATACCGACCCCAAATATGTTTTTAGCTTGTCAAGAAACAGCAAAGGTTGTCCAGAATTTCAAAATATTTTGCTTGGGGAAAATGAGAAAGAAAAAAGCCAGGCTGTCAGACCCAACCTGAGAGGGGGCGGTCGCCTTATGATCATTAAGTTTAAGAAGTTTGTAAGTTTGTAATTTGTATGTTTGTTTAGTTATAATTTCAAATAATGTTTGTTTTATTATATTTATTTCTGAATATTGATGATATGTTTGATTGAAACAGTTTAGTAAGATGTTATTATTGTTGTGTTTGGTCTTATTAAGATATTCTTCTTCAACATTGGCACACATTTGAAGTTAAAGCTTGTCACTTATAAGTCAATCATTTCAAAGCTTACAGCCAATCTATCTTAGCATATTGAAAAACATATTTGATTGACAAAGCACAATAAGAAAACATCACATTCGTGGTATGTCTGTAGGAAATCATTCACATGTAAAATGGCTGTTACACTTAACACGTTCTTCTTCAAGATTGGCACAAATTTGATTTGAATGTTTTTGACGAGTCAAGTATTTGTCATATGTATTCGATTCAGATTCAATTAGAGAATAATGACTGCGTAACAACTGTTTTTGTGAATTTGTTTTAAAATCAGAGGTTTTTGTTCTGGTCCCCCGAGGGACAATTCCGAATGACCAGAACAAAACCCGAGGATTTCAAAACAAATTCACGAAAACAGTTGTTAAGCAGTCATTATTCTCATTCATTACTGAAAAAGATGCATATTTTATCCAAATCGTTAATTTGTACCGATATGATCTTGCTAATAATTAATTAGTTTTCTGTTTATTTTGTCCACCCCTTCTTAGTTATTGAAACAGTCCAAGTCGGGTCATCCCCTCATTAACATTTTTATCATTCAACCAATCAGAAATAAGCTTTAATCTTGTTTCCTCATAACTCATTGAATATTCAGTTTAGGAGCGTGAGGCGTTAATTTGATTGGTCGGTCAGTGAGCAAAACAATGGAACACTTTGGCGCAGTACTTTCGGGCAATTATTAGTAACCCGCGCTCGGCGTCCGCGTTCTCATCTAACGATTATTTTGATTGGAACGCACTTGGTGCGCAGCTATCGCGATTATTCATGAAGTAATGAATTTAATTTAATCCACCTCATTCAGCAAAATCACATAATACAATCAGCAATCCCCAACAATCAGTATTGGATCCACTTGATTGCCAAAGATGCAGATTTGATCAAAATTTATTGGGGGAGGAAGCAGTTCTTCCTCAAATTCTTCAGCGAAAGAAGACAAAAAATCGGAAAAGTTCAAGATTAATACAACTAATTTGTTGCTATTTATGTAAGATAAGTTAAGAATGTCCCTAAAAAATCTTGATATTGAGGTATAAGGTTGAGATGGTTGAGTACAACAAAAAAGTCTCATACTTGAAGTGAATCAGGTGTATGGTTCAACAGATATAACCATTTGTAGTCATTTTGAATTCTTTTGTTTTGTATTGTTTTTCGGTCAACAGAAGGCAGTCTATTTTCTTTGGTTTTTTATTGGTTTTTTACTACATAGGTTAAATTTTCAATACAAATTCAGTTATTTGTTATGGCTCTAAATTTTTATTGAAAACTCCATTAGATTCCCGCAGCTAAGCAAATAGAAGAGTTGTGTACCCCACATACACCAAGTATTTTTAATGACCTAAAGCTGCCTTACATATTATTATTTATTATTATTAAGATCTAGTGTTGCTATGAGTCAAATTAATACTGATATCATGTGTACCAGTATCACCCGATACTGGAACATAAAAACGTTCCTGTATCGAGCAATACTGGCAACTTTTATGTTCCAGTATTGAACGATATTGGCATACGATACGATGCTGGGACCTAAAGTACAGTTTTTCCAAGGAAACACTTAATAAAGTAGTAAAGAGAAGTGATGATTGTTAATAAAACTCTTGCTTGGAGAAGAAAAAGAGGAAACAAAAGTAGAACTTTATAAAACAATGCAATATTTATACTGGAACATAATATTTATAGTTATTGTGTGTGTGCTAGGACATTGTACAATGTTTATAAAGATATAAAGAAATTGTAAAAAAAAACCTATTATGTCCTTGTTTTTATGTATGTTTGTTTTTTAATTAAGAGTGAGGGAATTGGATGAACCACATTTTAAAAAATTCTTTACTTCTAACATTAACAGACTGGTACTTTTTAGGTGCTATTCCCATAATAAATATGGGGTTTGCTACGTTATAGGGTATTAGAACTTTTTAATTAAGCACACTATAAACACAAAAGATGTGTACGACAACGAAAAAAGAAACCCTGTTGTACGGGCCCAACCAA
The DNA here is from genome assembly GCA_035610835.1 of Ophiura sarsii. Classification (NCBI taxonomy): domain Eukaryota; kingdom Metazoa; phylum Echinodermata; class Ophiuroidea; order Amphilepidida; family Ophiuridae; genus Ophiura; species Ophiura sarsii. Next base: position 30,876,906 of record CM069458.1, read on the forward strand.
CCCATATTTTAGAAATTGGTGAAAACAAATTCATGTGCAAATGAATACTGACCAATTTTCTTTTTGGGGGGTTCAAAAAATGGCAAAATATTTAAAGATTATTTTTATTTTTACGGGTTCTTTTTTCGTCGTCTAACATAGAAACTTTCAAAAAGAAATCTTGAAACCCATGTGTGATGGACATGACACATTATTTTGGCAGGCTGTCCCATCTATCATTCTGTCACACAAACCTGCCAACAAACCTACCCAACCTCTTATTTTTATCAGTAAAGTTCGCGTAGGCTCTGATACAAAAAAAAAGTGCTATATGTCCGAAAGAAGCCTGCCAAAAATGGGTATAATAAATTCAAGAGTTTTCAACTCTGGTGGGTGGTTTTCTTTAATCTGTTTGCTTTTATGAAATGTGTTTGGCAAAAAACAGGGTTCGTCTCAGAATTTGCATTTGGATTACCATGATTAGCTACATTTGGCTGTATGAATTGTGATTCCTCCATGCAATGTACAGGGTGTCCCAAAAGTGTTGATACCTTTTAAAAGCTTTGTATCTCTCTCATAATTCACAATACCAAACTGAAAATATATTTGGATAGAAATACCTGTAGGGTTATTTTGATACCAACCTTGATCCCTTTTCAAAGGAGTCTTAATAATATAAAACACGCACAGAAAGGTTTGATTACATAACTCGCAATACAATACAATTGTTCAATTTGCAGAAGGCAAGGTGTACGTTGCTGTCATCCAGCGCTGCATGTTCCTCACATTTCATCCATGTGTATTTATTCGCAATATAAATAAGGATTATTTCAATCTTGAATTCAAAAAATAATCGCGATTGAAAACCCTTTTTTTTCATTTCACTACCTTCTCACTCTATTTCGCTCCCTTCATTTTGTTAAGCTCAATAACGCATTTATTTATAAGTGACGTTTTACAGTTTGAAAAGCTTTCTTCTGTATTTTGACAATACATGTAGCTGTTTTACAGAAAGACTGTTCATAGCTACAGTAGAATCAGTCCTCCTCTGGGAGTGAGGCATGGGACAGTCACCCGAAGCTTAGTAAACAGCTGGATGGTTTGCACTAGAGTGCTAAGAACCGTGTTCAACATCAACCGGAGACAGCATGAGGACCTGAATGTGGAGATGCCTAACGTCTCGGATAAGATCAGAGAACGTAGAACAGGATTTGCCGGACGCTGCTTCAGAGGATCCAATGAACCTGTCCAAACTCATACAGGCGCGTGCCCAGGGGGGGGGGGCTTTTGGAGCTCAAGCCCCCCCCCCCCCCCCCCCCCCCGGTCCCCAGAGGGTAAAAAAGAGGGGAGGAGAGGAGGAGGGGAGGGGAGAGGAGAGGAGGAAGGGGGAGGAGGAGGGGGAGGGAAAAGAAGAGGCCGGGAGCTTTTATTAGTGTCTCTCACTTTATCTCTACGTCTCTGAACCATGTGAATGTTTTATTACGAAAGTAAATATTGATAGCAAGGAGAGTTTTAGGTCATCCAGGCAAGTTAAAACCCAACAGCTCGGCCCTCTGAATCCCCAGTGGCGTAACAAGGGGGCAGCCCCCCCCCCCCCTCCCCCATTGGCAAAAGAGTAAAAAATAAAAAAGGAAGATAAGGAGGAAGGGTAACTAGCATAGACAGTGCAAGCGGGGAGTGGGCCCCTGTCACGTTGGGGACAATGCCCCGGATATCCCGATGCCTCCCCCCCCCCCCCCCCCCCCTCAAAAGAAGCCATTTTTTGCGCAAATTAGTTTTAATGCTTAATTATTCAAGCTTAACAACATGGTTTCAGGACCGTTTTCTGGACCATTTTAGTGAAAAAAACTAGAAATGTTTGCGAGCTTTGCGCGAGTTAGATTCAATGTTTCTTTATTCAAGTTATAAAAAGATGGCTAAAGGAACATTTTTCTGGACCATTTTAGTTTAAAAAACTGACAGTTTGTACGCTCAGGAACGTTTTTTCTGGAGCTTTTTAGTGTTAAAATAACCATTTTTTGCGCGCTTCGCGCGAATTGGTTTTCAATGTTTATTCGAGCTTTATAACAACATGCTTCAGGAACGTTTTCGGACCATTTTAGTTAGCATAAATTTAGACATTTTTGCGCGTTTCGAGCGAATTGGTTTCATTTTTTTATTATTCAAGCTTAAACAAAATGGCTTCATGAACGTTTTTCAGGACCATTTTAGTGTTAAAATAACCAGTTTATTTTCAATGTTTTATTATTCTAGCTTAATAAGATTGCTTCAGGAACATTTTCAGGACCATTTCAGTGTAAAAGTAACCATTTTTTTGCGCGCTACGCGCGAATTAGTTGGAATGTTTTATTATTCAACCTTAACAAGATGGTTTCAGGAACGGTTTTTTTAACCTTTCTTTTTACAATAGCCATTTTGTTTTAAAATATTTTAAAATTAAATTTGAACCAGATGGATTCAAAAACGTTTTCTGGACCTTTTTATTGTTAAAATAGACATTTTTCTGCGCGCTACGCGCGTATTAGCTTCACTGATTTTTTATTATTCAAGCTCAACAAGATAGCTTCAGGAACGTTTTTCTAAACCTTTATTTTTACAAAAGCCTATTTTTTCCCGCTCCGCGGGAATTCTTTTTAATTTTGTGTTATTAAATTTCAACAAGATGGCTTTATAAACATTTTCTGAAACTTTTTACTGTTAAAATAGACATTTTTTGCGCGCTACGTGCATATTAGTTTCACTGATTATTTATTATTCAAGCTTAACAAGATAGCTTCAGGAACGTTTTATACACCTTTATTTTTACAATTGCCAATTTTGTCAACAAGATGCCTTTATAAACGTTTTCTGAACCTTTTTAAATGTTAAAATATACATTTTTTGCGTGCTACGCGCATTAGTTTCTCTGTTTATCTATTATTTAAGCTTATCAAGATGGCTCAAAGAACTTTTTTCTAAACCTTGATTTTTACAATAGCACATTTTTTCGAGCTCCTCGGGAATTATTTTTTATTTTATGTTATTCAATTGGAACAAGATGGCTTCAGAAACGTTTTCTGGACCTTTTTAGTGTTAAAATAGACATTTTTTGCGCGCTGCGCTTGTTTTAGCTTCACTGATTATTTATTATTCAAGCTTAACAAGATAGCTTCAGGAACGTTTTTCTAAACCTTTATTTTTACAAAAGCCTATTTTGTTCGCGCTCCGCGGGAATCCTTTTTAATTTTGTGTTATTAAATTTCAACAAGATGGCTTTATAAACATTTTCTGAACCTTTTTAGTGTTAAAATAGACATTTTTTTGCGCGCTACGCGCACAATAGTTTCACTGATTATTTATCATTCAAGCTAAACAAGATAGCTTCAGGAACGTTTTATAAACCTTTATGTTTACAATAGCCAATTTTGTCAACAAGATGGCTTCATAAACGTTTTTAGTATTAAAATGGACATTTTTTGCGCGTTACGCGCGCATTAGTTGCACTGTTTCTCTATAATTCAAGCTTAACAAGATGGCTTCAAGAACTTTTTTCTAAACCTTTATTTTTACAATAGCAAATTTTTGCGCGCTCCGCGCCAATTATCTTTATACTACTTTATTATTCAATTGGAACAAGATGGCTTCAGAAACGTTTTCTGGACCTTTTTAGTGTTAAAATAGACATTTTTAGTGCGCTACGCGCGAATTAGTTTCACTGTTTAAATTATCAGTCAAGCTTAACAACATCGCGTCAGGAACGGTTTGTTAAACCTTTCGTTTTACAATAGCCAATATTATCGCGCTGCGTGAAAATCCTTTTTAATTTCTTTGTAATTTCAAACCATTACGCCGTGTGGTTTGCTTTTGCAAAATTGAAGGGGGGAAAAAAATCAAATTTTAAATGAAATTAAGACTTTTCAATAGAATATTAGACAAAATTACACACCAAATCGCACCAAATGGGTTAGAAAATTCAACAACAAAAAATCCAATTCCTAGGGGGGCACATCCCCCTCAGAACACCCCCCCCCCCACCCCCCTGTCCGCGTTACCGCGGATAGCGGTGCGAACCAATGAAATTTATTTTTAAGCCGCCCCCCCCCCCCCCTCCCCCGGGTAAAGAAATCCTGCGCACGCCTATGCCATACATTGGATACCAAAACATGGAGTAAGAAACCGTGGTAGACCATCCATAACCTACATTGACCTACTAAAGCGCGACACAGGGATTGCAGTTAGAATAAATCAAGACAGCTATATTTGAAAGGAAGATTTGGAGACACATCATGGTTCGGGATAATCACCCGACTTAAGTCAAGTAGCTGTTATTGTAAGTTTGGTATCAACATAATTCTACAAGTATTTTCCATCCAAATATGTTATTAGATTCTATATTCCGTGGTATTTTAACGGAGATATAAGGCCATGCGTTTTGAACTCGCCACCTTTACCGTTGCATGTCCGGTTTTTTACATCTTACACCATCTGAGATTCGAATTAGCATATCGCAATAACTATTTGTTCTACCCCATAAAAAGTATATATTTTCTGAACGGTAATCTCACAAGAAATCCAAATATGCTATTGAAATTTAGATAGGACCTAATGGTAACATGTAGTGATTAAGAATGTTAAACAAATATCGATTTTTTATTTTATTTTTTAAAAATCTTCTTTTCTTCTTTTGATTTAAGCTCAATAATATTGTTATACCTATCCCAATCATAATTTTACTGTGCATATTAGTTCGTCATGCAATTACCCATCAAAACATAATGGTTGTCCTTGGTAAATGAGCACAAACGTTTAAATTTCATATTTATTAGAGTTTACAAGTAGGGGGGTATGCACCAAATCCTGATTTAAACTGCATTTTTGAATTCCCTATTTGAGAGCTTTCCAAAAATGTATAATTTTGCTATCATCGGTTGAAAACCTTTTTTGTTATAGTCATGTAGGCCTATGTAAAACCATGAATTAGGGCAAGTTCACTGTGTAGTGAATAGGGAAAAGGCCAAGAACAATGCAATCGATTCATGATTACAATTGTTACATAATAGTTGTCACGTTTGTTGAAACAGAATCTTATAGAATATAAAATGATCTGTAAAATGAGACCAAAATCATGTTTGTACCATACAGGAATGAGGAGTTATTGTAAATTGAACGTAGAATTGGGAACATTTTCTATATTCCCTATAGAGATTGTACACAGCGCCGCCGCCGCCACCACCCCTGACTTTCACAATATAAGCAATCATATCTCAGCCAAACAGTTATAGAAATATCTGATTTATTCACACAATGTAGCTAGATAAATAGGCTTTCACATGATACCTCAACCATAGCAAATCTTTAGTTGCTGAGTTAATAGAGAGAGATGGATGATTCGTCACCCTTCGTCACCCTGGGTGGTGAGTTCAAAACACATATATAGACATAAAGCTTTAAAAATGTATCAACACTTTTGGAACACCCTGAATTAAGACACTCAAACAGTAAATGATAACAATGACGATAAGATTTTAAAATGTAACCATTTTATTGAGTCCTATTAATAAGCAAGGCAAGTAACTTTTAGTTTTGTTTCATTAATTGTGATGATCATGAACAATGGACTCGCATGTTGGTAGCCCACCAGTAGCACTGAGTGGGCAACCGGTTGGGACCAACCGCTGGGCACGGGGTTGGTCCCAACCAGTGGGCCACCGATTGTGCGTAACCGGTTGCCACGCGGAAGGTCCCTTCCAGTGGGCCACCGATTGTGCGCTAGTGATGGGCTACGAGGAGTGTACTTCTAGTAGCCCACTCGCCACTTCTAGTAGCCTACTAGAAGTAGCATTGAAATAACACGGGAGAATTCAAGGCTGACGAATTTTGAAGTTAAAACGGGGCAATCAAAAGTAAATTTCTACATTTGGCATTAGCTGGGGATCCAAGAATGCTTTTTTTATGCTTTTTTTTATGGAACCATGCATGGAATACACCACAAAATTTGAACAGTGTTTCTAAACTGAAATTTTGTGCTGATTTCAAATCTGGTGATTGTAAAATCCGAACCTGTGAGGAAAGTTGTCAAATTAAAGGGATACTACCAGAATTATGTTTTGTAATGAAATTCACCTATAAATCATTTTCTTATGATTCTTTTAATATTTCACATTTCTTTTTCATTACTTGTCCCAAATATGATGCTCTGTAATGTTGAGAACTGATATAAAGCAATTTCGGCTCATATTAAAGGGGTATTACCTAATTTTACAATCCTGAAATTTGGTCAAAAATCTAGGAATATGCCTTTAATAATTACTCTATTCTTCGATGGAATGATATACCACAAATCAAAAACATTTTTCTGAATTGAAATTTTGTGCTGATTCCAGATCTGATAATATAAGTTTGTAAACCATTTGTAAGTTGAAAATGGTCAAATTAAAGGAATACTACCCGAATTTTGTTCTTTTTAATGAAATTCACCTGAAGCATTTTCTTGTGATTCTTTTAATATTTCACATTTCTTTCTCATTACTTGTCCTAAAAATGATGCACTGTAATGTTGAGAGCTGATATAAAGCAATTTCGGCTTATATTAAAGGGATATTACATGATTTTATGGTCCGCAATCCTGAAATTTGGTCAAAAATCTAGGAATATGCCTTTAATAATTACTCTATTCTTTGATGGAATGATATACCACAAAATTAAAATTAAAAATTCTGAATTGAAATTTAGTGCTGATTCTAAATCTGATATGTAAACCATATGAGAGGGGAAATGGTCAAATTAAAGGGATACTACCCAAATTATGATATTTTTTTAATTGAAATTCACCTACATACATGTAGGCCTATATAGCATTTTCTTGTGATTCTTTTAATGTTTCACATCTCTTTCTCATCACTTGTCCTAAATATGATGCTCTGTAATGTTGAAAACTGATATAATGCAATTTTGGCTCACAATAAAGGGGCATAACCCGATTTTATGGTCCACGATCCTGAAATTTGGTCAACAATTTAGGAATATGCCTTTGATAATTACTCTTTTCTTTGATGGAATGATATACCACAAAATCAAAAACATTTTTTTGAAACGAAATTTTGTGCTTATTCCAGATCTGATCAGTTTGTAAACCATATATGAGGGGGAAATGGTCAAATTAAAGGGATACTACCCGAATTATGCTTTTTAAATGAAATTCACCTATCAAGCATTTTCTTGTGATTTTTTTTATAATTCACATTTCTTTCTCATTACTTGTCCCAAATATGATGCTCTGTATTGTTGAGAACTGATATAAAGCAAATGCGGCTCACATTAAAGGGGCATTACTCAATTTTATGGTGCGCAATCCTGAAATTTGGTCATAAATCTAGGAAATTGCCGTTTAATTTTTCTATTCTCTACTTAAAGGTATATGCTCCGATCACTCTTTTGGGGCTATGAGGGTTTTTTCACATAAAGATATTTTGATATCAGAAAGAATCTCCATACTTTTCTCATTATGTCTGTCAAATCTTAGGGGCCAGAAATGTTCCATTTAGAAATTATAGGCTAAAATGTGGTGAATTACTGCCAAAGGTGGTTAACCAATTATAACCGGTCTGTGTATTACTCAATGGGCCAATATTTTGTGACCTTGTGCTTCTAAAAATAGAACCGTTGGAGTTATGCAACTCAAACTTTGGAATGCGACAATTTTAAGGATCATCTATACTTTTAAGGGTATTATTTGACCATGAAACATAACTCAATATTTTACTGGTCAGGTGTCTGGCTCACTCAATTTCTGATTGATTGAGAAATGCTAAATGACAGGTGTCCGGCTTGGCTTCACATCTGCAAAGTAGTGCACACTCTCCCCTCCCGTTGTAACATTTCATTTCATATTTATATAGCCAAATCAACATTGCACATTAAAACATATATATAGATGAAACATACAATAATCAAATATAATAAATATAAAAGATGATAGCTTGAAAAGGACCAAGCAGTCAGTCTCAGTCCCTCTGTGGCATGGTATCTCGCCTTCGATCCTGGCATTCTGAGGATGTCCGCGCTCCGAGGAAGGTGGATGGGGTTCTGGACTGACTGGCAGCATCAGGAGAGTCCGAAACCATTGTCGTTAGGGCCAGAAGGGAGCTATCATGAGTAGTTCGCACCTGTCCTCCTGAGTCTTCTGGAGGACTCTGACGATGAGAGGGAGAGGACTAGAGGAGGGAACGGTATGCTCTCATTCCCTTCCACGACCCTGTATAAGGCACAAACACGACTCCTGGTGGTAACAACTTATATTTTCACGTTTTTGACGACCTTTTCACGTTTTGCTCAATATATCAGTAACCACACATCGGAAGTGGGGCAAACTATACATTTTTAGAATCCTCCCCAGTATGGCGGCCATATTGGAATTGGCCAATATGGCTGTCCCAGAGGGCCCAAATTTTGGCATCCATCATAAATCATAAGAGTATGGTATGAGCAACATATGAGCAAAATTTGGTGCTTTTAGAAGAAACTGAACCAAACCTCCCCTATGATGCCCTTAGCATCCACTGCTCCACACCATAACTGCATCACATGCAGCTAGCCAGAAAACAGCAAATTTGAATTTGTCGGTTGGTGATGATCATGCACTCTTAGAAGGTCAGGATCAAATACATGAGTAGATTTCCGGCTCACTTTGTTTTGATCCTTTAAGGATCATTTTCGGATCGTTTTGATCCGTTTTCGGATCGTTTTGATCCGTTTCCAGATAGATATCAACAAACGGATCAAATTCACCTTGATCAACTTTGATCTGATTTCCGGATCAATTCGATGAAAAAGTTCATTGGTCAATAGGTGACTGACGTCACTCTTTCGCAAACCGATAGACGACAAGCAGACGATCTTTTGAATTCGGTCGCCATTGAAACAAGGGTGAAATACCGCGGTAAGTTATCCAGTCTAATCTGTAAAATGTTACATGATTTTGTCGGTAAAGTAGTTTTATTTTTTATGTTTGAACATGCTCTATTCTTGTGAACAAATTTCTTGTACCTGACCAGTGCCATCAGTACGATTTTCGGTCAAAATGCTCCTCACAAAATGTCACGATCACTGCGATGTACTAGGCCTACACGATGTAGTAAGCTTACTGCACTCGATATATAGTCTGCAGTGGGTCTCTTAGAAGGTCAGGATCAAATATGACACGAAAAGGATCAATTTTGATCCAGAAGCGGTATCACATATGAGCTTACCCTTTCCGGATCAAAGTGATCCGACAAGCAGGATCATTATTTTGATCCGTTTCAGTATCATTTGACAGAAATATTTGATCCCATTTCGGATCAAACTTTTTGATCCTGCTTGTCGGATCACTTTGATCCGGAAAGGGTAAGCTCATATGTGATACCGCTTCTGGATCAAAATTGATCCTTTTCGTCTCATATTTGATCCTGACCTTCTAAGTGTGTGTGATCTTTAAGGTTAAAGGTCAAGTCCTGGTAAGATTGCTTATGGTGGAGGATTGCTAGCTCAGAGTTGAGTTGATTGCTTATTGCCATGATTGTTTAGGTAAAGTGATGACTTAGTGTGATTGCTTATAGTGTGATTGCTTGCAGTAAAAGTGATTGCTAAAATGATGCCTTAATTTGGTAGGATTTGTTCACATGATTCTTAATTTTCTGTATGATTGTTAACAGGATTCCTTATAAAGCAATGATTGCTAACATGATTTCTTAAACAACAATGATTTTTAACAGGATGCCTTAAAAGATTATGATTGTTAGCCGATTGCTTGTGGATTGCTTATTAAGCAATCTTCTTTGGTAAGGGGTTGCACTTAAATAATCTAATTTTGATTTTAAACGACAACAATTAAGGACAACTATTTCGTTCGTACACACTTCAATGTGTCTATTAACAGCCGCAGTCTATCGTTGCATCATGGGGGTTTAAACGATGGGTACCTGATGACTCGGGTACGTACATCGACTCGTGTGACTTTTGTCTAGACAATCACTTGAGAGGAACAAAAGATGTAACCTGTCAATCAAAAATAAATTGAGACTAGATAAACTAGCCATCAAGCGATGGCGCTCTTGATAATGTCCCTGCTCTAAGGCTTGTGTGGGGGGAGGGGGGTGTCATAACTTTTTTTAAACATTCCAGAGGGGGGTCATAACTTTTTATTTTTAGTATCTAGGGAAGGGTTATGTTTTTTTTGGTTGTTACTTTCTTCCAGCTACCAGCCCGCCTCTGGTAGAAATAATAAACGGTCCCTAAGTCAAAACAAAATATTACTTATTGATCAACGGTATATTCTATAAAAAGGTATATTCTAACAGGTATCCAGTGTCAGTACAGGCACATACAATTTACTGGTGATGGAATCGAACCAACAAACTTGACCTACATACATATTACATAAGTCAAGCTGTACCTTACCCCAGTACGATTTGATGTGTGCCATGCACCTAAACTTTGAGGGATGTCAGAAACCAATTTAATTACCATCGCTGAAGGTCAGAAGTCACAAACTGGTCCAACAAAATGTTTCACTTCTAATAATGTTGAGAAATGCACCATTTCTGATTAAACGGGACAAAACTTAAGTTTTACCTACTTAATGACCCACAAACTATATATTGTTGGAAAGCTTATGATTCAAGGTTTTTCATTTTTGCAAAAAAGAATCAAATTATACAGGGTGTGTAACATTTTTACAGGGTGGAACATAAAAAGTTGATCGTTTTTGCTCCTCACAAAATATTTTGATAGTTTGTACAATTAGGGTTTAGCTGAAGATAGTCACCAAAATCAGAACAACCGCAGAAGGGTGCTACCAAATTTGCTAAGAATCACCTGCCCAAAATGTACACAGGAAAAGTACAGGGTGTCTAAAATTATGATGAAATAATGCATAAAATGAAGGTTTGTATATAATATTCTATGAAATTTAGTTAGCATGGATCAATTTAAAGGAAAATGGTTATCAAAATGAACTACATTAATATCATTAAAGTTCCTTTTATTTTGAATACAGGGTGGTCCAAAATAGGTCTAAATAGCAAATTTTTCATAAATCTATAAACAATTCTGTGAAGAAACACTTCTGGCTTTTTTAGTTAAATGTTTTACTACCCAGGGTAGAAAAGGACCGAAGAGTCACACAATTGAAATAGAGAGACTGCGATTTGGCCATTGTTTAATCAATAAAATGAATAAAACTGTGTATTTTTTACATTAAAACTCTCCCTGAATTGAACATCATATTCTAGTAGAGAATGTCTAGATAACAATTCAATATTATTATTCATAGTAGCAGGCACATGTTATTAACACATATGAGAAGTTTGAAAACTTTCCTATGTATACTTTTAAAATGGCATCAATTTCAAAAAGTCCGCTATTTTGTGTAGAAACCTATGGGCGCCTCATCCACCGGCCCCACCCTTGACTCACTCGACGTTTAGATTGATAATTTCACTGTTGCTAAACATGTGACTTTAATCCTTTTTTATTCGGTAGCTGGATAAATTGTCTTTAATATGATACCAAAAATGTTATGTTTTTTTGACAACTTCTATTTCAAATAGAGACACGTATCACGATTTTAAGGATTTGTTGAAACGGCCCCACCTTATTTGATATACCTATTAGTGACCTGTGACCTGATCTTAATTTTTTTTAAAGATTTTTTTTTATATTTCAACACTATTTTTACCTAACTTAAGCTTCCGGTTGATAAATGTGTGTAAAAGCCAACGAAACCAAGAAAACCAAACAACAAGCTCGGGTTTGTACTCCACATACAATTGATTGATTAAGAAAATGCAACTAGGGATGTGGTCGTCCCAAAACCGGCAAAAAATGTCGCATGGTAGAACTCGTAAATGAACCGATGGAACCTATCTATGCCTCTGAAAAAGGTATAGTGGTACGAGGGTTGCACAAGTTGTTTCTTCCCCAGGAGCAAGGTTTTGAGCTTAACATTTCCCCACCTATACACTTACAGGTTTGATAAAAATCAGATTACAATATTAGCTATAGTGTTGTTTAGATGCCTACCAGTGTACCATAGGAATAATGTAACATTTGGATTTTTTAGGGGGCATGAAAAAAAATAATGTGCGCGAAGCGCGGATATTTTGTTTTTAGCAGTTTACGCTAAAATTATCAAATGTTGTCTAATTCAACCTAATTTAGTAAAAAAATGTGCGCGAACAGAGAAAAAATTGCCTTTTCTATTAAATTGTCGGTATTTCTCTAATTTTAACCAGTGGCGCCACCAGCATTATAAATTGGGGGAAAGGGGGGCAAGAAACAATTTAGGGGGGCAAGAATTAAAAAGTGCGAGCGAAGCGCGCAATTGTTTTTTGCCATTTTACGCTAAAACTGTCAAATTTGGTCTAATATGGTAAGCAAATTGCAAAATTTGGTCTAATTATACTTAATATGGTGATAAAATGTGCGTGCACCGCGCCAAAATTTGATATTTTATGCTAAAATGGTCAAATTTTAACCGGGTGTTTAACCGGGTGTTTTGGGGGGGGGGGGGTGGGGCAAACTGGGGGAAGGAAATATATTGCCCCCCCCCCCCCCCCCCCCCCCCCCCCCCCCCCCCCCCCCCCCCCCCCGTGGCCGCCACTGATTTTAATGGGATGAGGCACAAAACTATTTTTTTGGAAATGCCCCCTTGCCCTCCTAGTAGTGCCGCCACTGGGGAAAAGCAATAAAACAATAAACATGTTAGTATACATTACCTGTGCAACCACAGCTCATAACCCAAAGTTGAAGAAAAAAAAATTCTTCATCTTTTTTCATCTTTTTCTCCAATACTTTTTCTTTTTCCACTTGGCATTATTTCCCAAATTCTGCTCATTATTACCCGGGAGCGGTGCTCCCTGCTCCCGCGTTTTGTGCAACCCTGATTACTGTGGTACACAAAAAAAGGTATATTGTCAAATTTTACGGGGGGGGGGCACCCCTGTTTCCGTCACTCCTTTATCCGCCACTGCATATCACACCATTTGACCCTTTTTGAATGCCCACCAATAACATGTGACCAAATATTTTACAACTCCCAGTGCTCTGGGCTATGTCTTATTTCTCGAGAAAAATCAATGCACTTGCACGGATGTTGATTCTCTCACAATGCTCCATCTTAGGGGTTGTGGCATTATTCACATCAACATCAGTATGTGTAGTGCAAATTCAAGCCTTTTGTTAAGCGGTCACACCCTGGAGTTTACCCCCTGGTTGCTAAGTTTTGGCTCCTAGTGGTGTTTTTTGCACAGTTAAGTATAGGACCAGGAAGCCATTTTTTTTAAATAGTAAAAAGTAGCTCCTATGGTCAAGACCTGCTTAACAAAAGGCTTGTGTGTTTTTGTTTTTGTTTTGTTTTTGTTTGTGATAGCGCATAGGGACTTAATTGTGTTATGCGCTCAATAAGTATGGTTTTATTATTATTATTATTATTATAGATTGATTTTTAGGCTGATTTCTCTCCAACATAAAATACAATACATTTACCTGGCTGCCGACAATGTATCAGCACTTAGAATATCCCTAAACTGCTTCCCAATCTTGCTTGGGTCGACAAGGCAATTGAGACTAAGTATCTTGCCCAAGGATACAAACACATTGGCCACGCGTCACGGCAGGCTAGAACTCACAACCTTCGATTATGAATCCTGCGCTGTTCCACTGGACCACACATGCTCTCTAATCCCCATACCCTATGGCAATTATGCCTTGCTATACTCTATTTGGCTTCCTCTGGACAGTGACGTAACTTAACGGGTGCAGCTTTTACGCACGCGTAGGCCGAGGCTATAAATATGCATCTTCTGTTGTTCAACACTCATGTGTATAAGCCAGCGCCTCGGGTAGGCGCGTACGATGCTGCAATTTGTAGAATATGCAGGTACATCACTGTCTTGTGATGGCCAAATAGACTAAAGGGAGCACACAACTAAATAGGTCTAGCGACACGCTTCGACGCTATCAATCAAAGTTGAGTACGACAATAGTTCCTATTTGGCGGGACAGAGTGTTATTTCTTGACGTTGTTATGCGGCTGCTTATATATAAAAAAAAAGTGCGCGGTAGTGGCACCTTCATATTCAGATATGTTGTATTTGTGTTATATACAAACCATCAGATAAATTCAGCAAGAAAATGCAGAATTGTAATATGCTTTAGAACACAAAATTTAATTTCCAAGTAGATTACCCTTGTGAGTAAAATATATCAAAATGTCATTGAACCAAACGCACGAATATAGAAACTAGAGCCATTTAACATGTTTAAAGGTAGATGTTCTGATTTTCAACTTGAAGTTTTCTATTCGACATGAAAGGTCATCCTCAAAAAAGTCGTATTCTAAAGTTTGAGTTGCATATAACTCTAATGGTTCTTATTTTAGACGCACAAGATGCCGTGAAATGTGCCCATTGAGTTGTACACAAACTATATTGGTGGTTACCACTTTTCGCGGTAATTCGATGTTATTTCACTGATTTCTTCATAATCATACTGATTTGGACCGTCAAATTTCAGTTTGTTAATCAGAAAAATATGATCTTTCATAGGATATGAAAATCTCCATATGTTTGAGAAAAATCTGTGTTATGAAAATGTGATCGGGTCATCTACCTTTAATAGGCCTTTCGTAACAGTAAAAGTCTATGAAGAGTGTCTTGGTGATGTGCTCCCTAAAGCCGTCCCGTAACCATACTGTGCATGCTTTTAACTATTAGTCTTTTAATGCTTCTGAAAATCTATGCCTAGGCAATGGATTATTTTAATTTTATACCAAAATATCCAAAATTTGAGTTACAGCCTTCTGGCGCTCAACCTCGACATGTAAGCCTGCCCCGAATCCTAATCCTAACAAATCTGTACCCTAATAATAATCCTATTCCCAAGGCTAATCCTAACATCCAAATTTAAAACCCCAAACCTCCCCAAAAGCCTAAATATTTGTAACTTTAGCAGTTTAGTTTAAACTTTTAAAGGTGTATGTTACGATCACTTTTTTGGGGCTATGATATTTTTTTCACATCAAGATATTTTGATATCATAATAATCCCCATATTTGTCTCCTTATGTCTGTAAAATCTAAGGGCCCATAAATGTTCCATTAAGAAATTAAAGGCTAAAATGTGGTGAATTACTGCCAAAGGCATGAAGGTGTTTAACCACCAGCCAGTTTGTGTATAACTCAAACTCAATGGGCAAAAATTAATTGTGACCTTGTGCTTTTATTGTGATTTGTGACCTTGTGCTTCTTAAAATAGAACCATTGGAGTTATGCAACTCAAACTTTGGAATGCGACAATATGGATAACCTTTCATGTAAAATAGAAAACATCAAGTTGAAATTTGGGCCAGCAATCGGATCATCTTCCTTTAATCCATATAGCCTAGGCCAGAGTGGCTGTGGCCAGCCTAGCCAGAGCGTCCTGGCAGGCGCAGGCCCCGGTCGCGATTTTTCTTTTACTAATCAACATTTGTAAAATTTATTTAGGCCCTATTTCATTTTAATACAGAATAAGAAAGCAAAATTCACTGAATAAAATGATTTTATAAAAAAATAAAAAAGTCAACTGATTTTACAAATCATCATATATGATAAAAAATGTTGATTAGTAAAAAAGAATCCCCCCCCCCCCCCCCCCCCCGGCAGGCCTAACCGCCTAACCCTAAATAAGCTTTGAAAACCCTTATAACACCAGGCCTATTTCAGATCTCTCTGAAATAATATCATGATTTATGATTTTTATCAAAATTTCTAAAATAATTCACCGCCCCCCCCCCCCCCCACCCCCACCCCGGCCCCCACCCACCACCCTTTACCGTTTGACGGCATCCCCACCTATTCTATAATGTTGTAAACACGTAAATCCATACCGAGCGATTGTCGTAGGCCTACAACCGAACGAAACGGAACAGGCCAAAAACCAAATCCCTCGTAAAACTAAAAGTCACATACAATTCATAAAATACACTCCGAGGTCAGGTGCTCAAGCTCACCACATTGACAACATGGATGCCTACTAGAAAGCTGCAACCATTGGGCAACGAGAAAGCTGCAACCGGGTGCCTACTAGAAAGCTGCAACCGGTTGCCTACTAGAAAGCTGCAACCGGATGCCTACTAGAAAGCTGCAACCAGTTGCCTACTAGAAGTGAATATATTAGTAGCCCATCCCTAGGAGCCACTTCTAGTGGGCAACTAGTAGTGCAACCAGTGGGCTACCGGAAAGGCTCACTTCCAGTGGGCTACCAGAAGTCACGAACGGCTGTGGATGGTGTGGTATGGTTTCCAGTTTTCAATACGATTTATTCCGTTAAGATACAGTACCGGGTTCCAAAGTGTCGGCATTCAATTATTTCCTTTCATCCTTCCGCGGCCCTTACCGAGGTTCAAATTGTTTAGGGGCGTACATCACTAATTCGGCTCCCATAGACTTTACATGCTTTGGAGGTTGTGTTCAAATCGCTGTAAACTGAAATAGCTCGCGAATTTTTCTCTGAAATTTTGATATGTTTTAACACAAACGGTATTTTATAACATATCTGAAACTCAACCCCGGGTCATCAGGTGGATTTTTAGCTAGAAGCCGGCACGTCAGAGTGTACTGATTTTGTTACTTATCAGTCGTATTTTACCCGTGCATGCAACTTGTGTGTAAATCGGTCCGTAAAATTATGTTTCAGTTAAAATCACGTATTTTCTTTTTGAAACATTAAATATACATTCTTAGGAATACGCAGAACACAAATTTGACACAAAAACAATAGTGATTAGTTTCATTTGCTACCATTCTTTCCGTCAAATAGGAACTATTATCGTGCCGGAAGTGCCGCGTATTATCGAATTAGTGGTGTACGCCCTTGAAGAGCATTTTTTTCTTCAAAAGTCATATCAATCATATACCATTGTTTTCAGTGTTAAATTTTAAGTTTAAATGCCAAATCTTACAGAATTCTGAAATATACTTTTAGAGATGTAGTCATTTGAAGAGGCGTATCGCCATACGTAAATTTGTAATTTGCGCGTGTTTTTTTAAAACTCTCCACGCGTAGAAATATGCATATGAAGTGCTATCTCCAGTGGATAGCATGCCCGTGCATCGGCAAGTTTTGTGATTATTACTGTATGAATGTCATGGAAACAGTTCGAAAAATGAACAATATGAGAATATAAACCCATTTTGCCCAAAAGCTAAGCATTTTATGTGATTAATGGCATACTGTGGACATAATGCAATTCATCAAATCTAGAAAAGTTTAGACATTCCGCTTCCTCACTTTTTGAGTAGTCATCAAACGGTTGCGGACATCATCAATCGACATTTACTAGATTTGTTGAATACCATGATGATGATAAGACACCGTTTGATTGAAAAGTTAAAGGAACGTTTTATCTTATGGACCTCTACCCCGGTCTGAGTCGAAAGGCATACCAAGTATACCCCCCCCCCCCTCAACCGTATTTCAAATAATGTCACGTTTTCTTATTAAAAGGCGGGTGTTTGCAAAAATGTAAATATTAAGATTTTGTTGATACCAAAACATTGTTTTAAGCCAAAAGAAGTCAAGTATATTTAGTTTTTCTGCATCCAACTTCTGTTTATGTTGGTCCGTTGTCTATCCCACGGGTAAAATGCAAAAAGAAATCGTAAAAAAATTACAGAAACTCGGGTCACACGATTTATTTGAAGTAGGCCTACTGCCGTTATTTTCGAGTTTTTGGTTACAAAAACCGCCCAATACTGCGTGGATTTTACTGGTATTCGTTAATTTTCAACGGATTGAACATGCACATTCACTCTGCATGCTCGGAGCGTCGAACCACCGGGAATTAGTGATGTGTACCTTGAAGAGCACCTTTTTTTTCAAAAGTCATATCAATCATATACTATTGTTTTCAGTGTTAAATCTTAAGTTTAAATGCCAAATCTTATAGAATTCTGAAATATAGTTTTAGATGAATGTCATGGAAACAGTTCGAAAAATGAACAATATGAGAATATAAACCCATTTTGCCCAAAAGCTAAGCATTTTATGTGATTAATGGCATACTGTGGACATAATGCAATTCATCAAATCTAGAAAAGTTTAGACATTCCGCTTCCTCACTTTTTGAGTAGTCATCAAACGGTTGCGGACATCATCAATCGACATTTACTAGATTTGTTGAATACCATGATGATAAGACACCGTTTGATTGAAAAGTTAAAGGAACGTTTTATCTTATGGACCTCTATCCCGGTCTGAGTCGAAAGGCATACCAAGTATACCCCTCCCCCTCACCCGTATTTCAAATAATGTCACGTTTTCCTATTAAAAGGCGGGTTTTTAATCTGCAAAAATGTAACATGCCTATACCACTTCACCATGTTCCGGGTCATTTCGGTGTATTTACTTTTCGCTCGTTGGTTTTATTAACATAAATCCTTACAAAGGAAATGGGCGGAGTAGTTTTTTGGAGATCTGTCAATATAAACGGCCGTTAATATGAGAATCAATTACTTCAATCATGGTGACTGGTACGGGCATGGGGTACAGAAGTTAGCAGAACTTAAATTCAAAATCTTTTAAAAAGATTATTTCAGTAAATTCCACGCGGCGGTGAACGGAGAGGGTGCGGGCTTGCTGAAGTATACATAACTTGAATTCAAAATCTCTTTAAAAAATTGTGTCTATCAACTCCACGTGTCTTAGAATCAAGAGGGGGGGTTACGGAAGATTACAAAACTTAAATTCAACCTTAACGATTTGGTAAAGATCATTAGTGTCAACTCCACGTGTCTTAGAATCAAAAATGTCTTTTTAAATACTATTTAGATCATGTTAGACCCCGCGCCGTTCGGAGAGGGGGGTTTACGGAAGTATGCAAAACTTAAATTCAACCTTAAAGGTTTGGTAAAGTTCATTAATGTCAACTCCGCGTGTCTTAGAATCAAAAATATCTTTTTAAATACTATTTAGATCATGTTAGACCCCGCGCCGTTCGGAGAGGGGGGTTTACGGAAGTATGCAAAACTTAAATTCAACCTTAAAGGTTTGGTAAAGTTCATTAGTGTCAACTCCGCGTGTCTTAGAATCAAAAATATTTTTTTAAATACTATTTAGATCATGTTAGACCCCGCGCCGTTCGGAGAGGGGGTTTACGGAAGTATGCAAAACTTACATTCAAAATCTTTTTTTGTTCTCATTAGAGCGTAATACGTTTAAAATTATATTTTTGATATTTAAAAAAAAAAGTTTTTCTCCGAATTTTGTTCCTACTAGCGAAAATTAGACCCTCATATTTTGGTCATTTCGATAAATATACATGATAAACTTTAAATCGTTAAAGCAATCATTTATGTCTATGTCACGTGTCCGAGAAGCGCCAATGTCGCACAATCTTGTATTAAAAGACAGTGGGGTGGAGAAGATGTGCTTTTATACACAGCTCTATGGAATAAAATTTACATTATCGTCGATATCTCGGACAGAAAATCATTAATCCAAAGAGCTGAGGAGATAAAGAATCGATGATGACCGGAGCTTTCTCTGTTTCTGCGCCAAAGTTGTGGAACGGGTTGCCGCAGCAGATTAGGAATGCCGAATCACTAGCCACATTCAAGAAACTTTTAAAAACTCATCTTTTCAATTATCCATCTGTATAATATGTGTTCTGCTGCATCACTCCATTTTATTCATGTTATTCAACTCTTTTACTTATTATTGTGTATTTATAAAACTTTTAGCATGTTTTTATTTTTGTATAGATCTTTTGAGTGCCGGTCCACTCATTTTAATGCTTTGTTTTAATTATCAATGTGCATTATTATGTCGGGTTTTTTAATGTGTAGTTGTTTTTTATTGCTTGTTATTGCTTGTATCTGTTTTTTATTGTAAAGCGCCTAGAGGCCTTTGCTGGTATTTCTGCGCTATATAAGAGCCTATTTATTATTATTATAAAATGATATTTTTTCAAATTAACTTTTTTGGGCAGGGAATATGCGGTTTTCTTCTTTAAAAAAAAAAAAAAAAAAAGGATAAGAAAACTAGATAATGACTTTATTATTAGTCAGGGTGGAGGCGGGTGAGGATGCATGCGTGTGAGGATGCATGCTATGTATTTCCAATGGGATGGGCAAAATAAATGATTACACCTTGTGTATATAAGTTCATTGAATTATTATTTTGTGTGATTAGTATCATTATTGTAATGACCAAACCTTAATTAGTGTTAATTACATCCCCAATTAATTAACATTACTAATTAATTACATACAACAAATACCATCTGAAAATGTATCAACGGCAGATTATTACCCATTTCAAATGGTAACTGGGGGGGGACAATATCTCTGCAGTGTTTTAATGAAGTTTGACCTGATGTTGAATGTTTCTTAATATTTTAGATACTCTTTGCTAATTATATTGATACTAATTATCTAGGAAGTGCTTATTTTATCCACCAAATCCGCACAATAATATCACCTTTTAGTGTTTAGGATTAACATGTCCATCGCCGTCACCCTACTAGTATATCATTTTCAAATTGTTCAATATCCAATGCTGATTTCTATAGACCAACAGTTTTAACTATATGTTAGCAAGATGTCAGTGCAATTTATGCCAGGCATAAACATTGTAATCAATTCATAATACAGAAATGAGGTTGTAAGTAATCAGCCGAATTTGTTTTCTTCATTTTTGGACACCCTGTATAATAAAATTTGAATGAATTGTACCTTTCTACCAGAAAGGTATGTTCATAAACTTCATTAAAGTGTTTCTTTTAAACAAACAGCATTTATATACATTTTTGTCACACTGTCCACACAGAATATATAGTTTTTTTATGTGAAAATTGACACATTTTGATCACCCTGTATTTTCTTTTGACAATCAATTAACCCCTACAAATAATATATGACCGGAAGGGCCTTGCCTTTGGCTTCTCAAATCTGGGGTTCAATATTTATTTCAATGCAAATTAGGAAGCATACAGTAAATTACATTTCATAGTAATATTTCTTTTGTTACACCCTATATATTTCCTAAGTCACCCTGTATACTGGAACAAACACTTGATATTCACAATCCTTGGTATCTCAGCTTTCTAACAATGTATAATTTTGCACACTTTGGATTTATACTTTTTGAGTTATAAGGCTTAGAGCATTATCACATGTAATTTTTTGTCAAATGTATGAATGTGACGCAATAGGGTCCCAACTTAGTAAATGTGACCAGTGGTAAGCTTTAGATTTACTGTTTTGTTTACGATCCTTTCATGGGTATAGGGCTAAGTGCAACATTGGAAACTGCATCATTTCGTATTCAAATAGACACAGCTTCATCAGTATTTGTGCTATTATTGTAACAAATGAGGTATCAGAATGTGCGAGAGAAAATTTCTGTTCTTTCCCATATTTTGAATTTATTTAGGGCCCAAGGAATTAAACACAGGGTGTCTCGAAATAAGTGGTAACTTTCTTTTTGTGATGTGTTTATGATACAAATTATGCATGCTTAGAAACTATATTTTGTTTCCGGTGCAATATGATAGGATAATTGATGAGCTACTGTGCATTCGTCTTGATAATCGCTCGAGGCCTTGTATGATTGCACCAGCCCTCGAGCGCCGATAGGCGCGAGAGGGCGGGTGCACCAATGCAAGGGTAATTATTTTTGTATGGTTTTCTTTTTACAATATCCTCCATCGAATAAACTTGAATCACCATTTTAGTTGACCTTTAACCTTAAAGGGGCACTAAGAGATGTGTTGGAGGCTGCACCCTCAATTATGATAAAAACTGAGATTAGTATATTTTTATAATTGTATTACATGTATGAACTTACACCTATAAGGATTAAGAAAAATCAGCTCTTTGTACAAGAAAACGTCGATTCAAAAATGCTCGTAGAGCCGCAACGAGCATTTTACGTACGACAGTATCCCCCTTCAGTACGCGTGATACATAACGCGAACCATATTTGCATAGAGGGCGTTTTTCAATAAATAGCGATGATATTGTTTTAATCAAGTTTTGCTGTGTTTTTGTTAGTAGAAACGACAATAATGGCAATTTTTAATGTTCATCTGGAATTCTGAAGTAAATTTTTAAAC
This sequence comes from Ophiura sarsii, assembly GCA_035610835.1. Classification (NCBI taxonomy): domain Eukaryota; kingdom Metazoa; phylum Echinodermata; class Ophiuroidea; order Amphilepidida; family Ophiuridae; genus Ophiura; species Ophiura sarsii. The sequence continues at coordinate 30,898,998 of CM069458.1, forward strand.
ATTTAAAATTTTCAACACCACTTAATGTCCCTTTAATCCATCAGTCGATGTTGTCTTGCCCCACCCCACCTAAAAGGAAAGCTATATTAATGTTTGGTATTCCTATTCATTGTTCTTATTATCATATTTGTTAATTTTTTATCCAATTTGCATAAAATACAGATGGGCTCTCACATGAAACAAGAATTAAAATATTATCAATCGTACCGTACTATAATTTACTGCAGAAATAATCACAAAAGATATATCCATGTAATGGATTAGCAGCCATCCGTCCCGCGATATTATTTACCGTAAACCGTAACATTTGATACCTTGACGGAATAAAAGCGTATAGTATACACGAGGAGACTGATAATACATGTATACAGTGTTTGGCCAAATGTTGTTTACGTAATTAATTCACATCCGGTCCTGATAGATAGGACAATTCATGCTATGAATTGGACGTCATGCACAGGCCTACGTAACACCCTATCTGCCCATTGTTGAGAGTTTGTTTCATAGTATAGCGCCCTCTATGAGTTCATCATTCGGAAGTTAAGCGTAAACTGTCAATCATTCGTTGTGAATGAATATTCATTCATGACTATTCATGACCTCACACGATGTGATCGTCGCGATCCAGCATCCTTCCCAACTGATCTGATTACAATATTCATAAAATGCAAATAACGCCACGTCTCTCCTCTGTCACTGTCAGACGAAGCCATCCGCAATTTGAAATTCGTATTTTGTTCCACGTGAAAATTAATTTCAAATAACCAATTGTGAATGTTTCGTGTCATATAAGAACTAAATTCTGCTATCATCAAAGCAAATAAGTTTTACTCTAAATCACAATCAGCTTTTTTTGACCATTGATGTACTATTTCTGTGTCACAAATCATGTTTTGAGCCGATAAAATCCACCGTGTCTTAGGTCGTCTGGTTTGTTACGACCATGATAGTGCGCCCCCTTTAAGATCATCATTAGTCAATTTAAGCATAGTAAACGGGGGACTTTGCCTCCGAGATACTTGTCCCATAGTTATAGGGTCTCTCAGCGTGTTTTTACTGAAGAAAAAAAGCAGGCATATGACTGCTAACGGATTAAAAGACAACAGATTTTACTCCGTTAGCAGTCATATGCCTGCTTTTTTTCTTCAGTAAAAACACGCTGTCTGTCATGCACCAATTGAATAAATAATAGGCCGGGTCGGGTGCGAATCCCTTTTGTTGTCCGTTCCGCCTGGCTAACATGGATAACCTTTACTGAATAAGAATTGTTTGGATGTCCCTATATTTTATGTAACAATGATTGGATCATGTTCAACAGAGTGTGTCGACAATAGAAACGTTTGAAGATCCAGTGACGTAAAACTCGTCATCGGGAACGTACAGACAGTATCGCAAAGTAGTGCCTCAGTCATTAATAAAACTTGATTTAAAATCAACCAAAACCAAGCATAGAGGCTAGATCATTTATATTAGTCACAAAAACTAGGGTGTGTTCACGCTATGATTTCTATCCGGGACACGAGTCTATCCGGATTGATAAACACGTTCATACTACGATCGATGCGGATAATATCCGGGTTGTATGCGATTGAAACCTGTACTTTCCAGGTTTCAAAAATTTCATTTTTTTTACCTCAAATTCCTGTTCATACTAGGCTTTTTATCTGAATATACCCGGGTTTTATCCGGGAGGTGGGGAAAACTTGCTCTAATGTGAACACGCTCTAAAACTCAAAACAATACCATTTTAATTAATGATAGTTATAAATAAGCACGAATTTACGTCGTGGTACCGAACTTTATGAATCGGTAGTATAATTCACAATTGATTAAACATTATAACACGTGATTACGACTTGTGTTTGTAATGAAAAGAAATTCCCGCGGATTTCTCTGAGCCAATCGAAAACAAAGCCCAGCTCATTCGTCTGTGCAGTCGGTACATACAGTAGCCTTCAAGGAGTATATATAATAGGAGGGGACAGTTAGCTCATTTGCATATTTATCATTAATATGATTAACCCTGCCTTGACCCTATGCCTGCTGTGAGAGGTCACAGATACCGCCCTCTAACCTGAGAGGGGACTTTTCTATTGTTCTCATGTACAGCGTTGGCGATGAGCGACCGAGAAGTATAACAAAAGCGTACATAAAACAGATCGTTTCGAAGCAGTAATTTGAATACATGAATTATGCAACACGTCACACAACGTCCAGTCAAGGAGTATATATAATAGGAGGGGACACTTAGCTCATTTGCATATTTGTCATTAATATGATTAACCCTGCCTTGACCCTATGCCCTGCTGTGAGAGGTCACAGATACCGCCCTCTAACCTGAGAGGGGACTTTTCTATTGTTCTCATGCACAGCGTTGGCGATGAGCGACCGAGAAGTATAACAAAAGCGTACATAAAACAGATCGATTCGAAGCAGTAATTTGAATACATGAATTATGCAATACGTCACACAACGTCCAGTCAAGGAGTATATATAATAGGAGGGGACACTTAGCTCATTTGCATATTTGCTCATTAATATGATTAACCCCGTGAACCCAGTCAAAGGTCGCAGATAACGCCCTCTGGAGAGTCGAAGGGACTTTTCTATTGTTCTCTAACGACAGCGTTGGGACAGCGCATGAAGTTTCTTGTACAGAGTTGGCGATGAGCGATTGAGAAGTATAACAAAAGCATACATAAACAGATCGTAACATGAATAATGCAATGCAACAGGTCACACAACGTTCAGTCGAGCGACCGTATAAACAGTATACAAGATGCCATTTATTGTGTTCGAAATTTCAACGTTTTTACCATTCTTTCCAAAATAAGGAGTATAATCACATTACAAACACATTTTGTGCGAGAGTAACATATAAATATGGTTTAAAATGTCAAAAATGGCACGATAAAAATCCGTTCGTTATAAATAAAAGAATCAATGGTTAAATAATAAAACTGACACAATTACACTCGTCGATCTCTGTGGCGTGCATACGTTGGCCATATCGTTTGCGATCGGCAATCACGGGTTCGAATCTCCGTGTGTTCGTTGTTGTTTTCTATTTTTTTGTTTTTTAAAAAAAACAAATTAAACTTGATTGTGGATGTATGTAACATCATTTTTATGTCAAATTTTATAATTTATAAAGGCCGCCAATGCTTTAATAGTTTTTTTCTATTCTTTTTTTAATCTATTTTTCTATCTATCATTTATCTCTGGATTTATTTAACTTTATAATCTAAACAAATTAAAATGCGTAAAACAATATATTATTGCTCGATAAATAAGTGATTGAAGTTGAGTTCACTTTGATAATGATAGCAACACTTGTTGTCAAACCATTTTACCAGTGTGCCCAACCATTTCTCCTTTGCACACTTTGTTTAAAATACATTCAGAGATGTCATTTTTATAGCTTGATAGCTAGGCTAATATACAACTGTAAGCTATTTGGATACACAAAGCAAACACATTTCCAAAACAGGCCATAGACAATCGTACAACATGAGAAAGGAGACCGTTTATACCAATGTTTAATCTACCATGATTACCATTTTTTTAAATCTGTACAACCGATGAATTTCTAGAAAATCTTTGGTACAACTTCATTTCAAGAAAGTTAGTTCTTGTACCAAAGCTTACCAAATTTAGCTAGCTTTAATAAACGAATTGGGAGACGCAATATTCATGTCGAAATATATTATGTGGAAAGGCAATCAGACATACTATTGATAGACGCGATCAAGTCTTGTACCTTTGAAGGGTGATTACGGGCACGTATATGAGTAAAGTGGATTCCCTCTATAATGAACCAACATTTTAATTTCAGTGCCAAAGATCTTGAAAAAGGTTACAGGGGACATTCTCGCTTCGACGATGCTCCTATGCGTAGGTCAACTGAAAGCCCGGTCCGATGGTAGACTCCGAATCTCCAGAATCTTAGGAGATATGTACACATTTTCTCATAATACTTTATGCTGCACGGTGTCTCATTTAGGCCCACAGGCCGGGCGGGCTAGAGCGGGGGCTAGAGAAGTGCTCAGAACCGGTGCTGCGCCCAAAAGTAGTATCTTTCGCAAAACTACTATTTTTTGGCGAAAAATACCACCCAAAACTAGTAGTTTTGCGAAAGATACTACTTTTGGTAAAACTAGTATCTTTCTCAAAACTACTATTTTTGGATGGCTTGGGTTGCGCAAAACTAGTATTATTTGGCGGCCGTTCATTAATACTATTACTAGTCTTGGTCGGGAAAATGTCGTGCACTTCGTGTTAGGCATACAGGTTGTTTGTAAACGAGCGTGTATATTTAAAAACATTGGCCGCTAATTATATAAACAAAGCAGGGAAATAACTGTGTTTCTCGGACTTCTTTATCTTTATTCGTCATTAAGAAGATGAAAATGTTCCCAAATTCTGGGAGATTTTTGTTGTTTGTATATTTTTTCTAGCTATTTATTATTTATACCTCACTCAATTTAAAAAAAAATTAAACACCGGATTCTACTGTCGCTCTGTTAGTGTTGCGGTCGTATAGTCGGCCCCCGGATTCCACGTCACTCTGTTGCAAGTAAGTGTAGGCCCTATATTCGCCACAACATGTGGGCACTACCACATAGTTTTATTGACTGTACGTCATGCCTTTCGTCGGTATACAACTCGGACTTTTTACTGTCTGATAAGTCCACCCCCTCCCCCTCCCTATGGCCCTGTTTAAAGCTGGCTATGCCACTGATTCGCGCATGTTGGATGTGCCGGCCCGCCGCGCGCCAGTGGTCCGCATTGCGGCGCGTTATTGGTCACTCTCGATCATAGTTCGGCGTGGCCCCTCGCTACACGGCTCGATCCTCATGGCGGCATTATTATCACATCAAACCACTTCTGGATGTTATCATCAATCAATGCATTGTCGGCTGCTTTAGTCAAAATTAAATATTATATACCAAGGGGATATACAACTGTCACTGGATATACCCACTTTGCCTATCTGTGATATACCATTGAACCGTCAACGCCTGAATCTTTTCCGTGAACTTTTCCTGATTGGGCTTTTCCACCCCAAACTGGCCGGAGCCCGGGGGTTAGATCTACGGTTGATTAGCGCATTACAAGAAGTTGTGTCACTTGCCATGCAGCACATACTCATTAGGCATTTGTCCAAAATTTTAGTGGACAAATCCAAAGCGATCGGACGCATGCGTAGAAAAAAATGTCGTCCCCTTGACTCTCCAGAGGGCCTTTTCGATATTCAGACGATGGCGGACATAGGTTCGTGCGACGAATATTCTAGGTGAAATTCGATGTGGGAACGCTCGGCCTGTAGGGAACGATGATATTTCTGACTTCAACAGCGCCAGGGCATCGTTCGGGGACCGTTTGATTATCACTCAGGTCGTGTCAGTATGAAATTAGGTAAAACACTCCGACATAACATTGAAATCAACGGAGATTCAAAGATTACGGCCGTTTGTGTCCACTATGGTCTGGTACTTTTCATTTTCGACGTCACAAATGACGTATATTCATTGATATGATTATTCATTGTATATTCATGTCCGTCTATACTTTCGGCGATTCGAACAATAGAGTGTCAGGCGCCTGGTCCAGTCTAACAATGATTGTGGACCGTATAAATGATGCAATTTTTTGTGTTCGAAAATGTCATCATTTTTTACCGTTCTTTCAAAAATAAGGAGTATAATCACATTATAAACACATTTTGTGCGAGAGTAACATACAAATATGGTATAAAATGGCAAAATGGCACGATAAAAATCCGTTCGTTATAAATAAATGGATAAATGGTTAATAATTAAACTATCACCAATTACACTTGTCGATCTCTGTGGCGTGCATCGTAGGCCATGTTGTTTGCAAACGGCAACACGGGTTCGATCCCCGGTGTATCCGTGAATGCCATGCTTTTTTATATATTTTTTAAAACTTGACGGTGGATTAATGTAGCATCATTTTTATGTCAATTTTTGTAAATTATAAAGGCCCATGCGTTTATAGTTGTTGTTTTTCTATCATTTATCTCATTGATTTATTTAACTTTTAAACAATTGTATGCGTAAACTATACATGTATATTAGCGCGATAAATAAGTGATTTAATTTGATTTAATTTGAGTTCGGTTTGATAATGATAGCAAAACTTGTTGTAAAACCATTTTACCAGTCAGCGCAAGTTTGTGTACATCACGTTTAGTTTGTTATAGCTAGGCTAATATACTATTTGTAGCTATTTGTATACAAGAAGCAAACACATTTCCAAAACAGAGAAACATGAGAAACGGGACCGTTACTAACGTTAAATTTAATGCCATGATTACCAATTTAAGGCTCTTTTGGAAATCTGTACAACCGATGAATTTCTAGAAAATCGTTGATACAACTTCACTCAGGAAAGTCAGATCTTGTAGCAAAACAATAAGCTAGCTTGAATAAACGAATTGGGAGACGCAATGATGTCGAAATCTATGTGGAAAAGGGAATCAGATAACTATTGATAGACTCGATCAAGTCTTGTACCACTGAAGGGTGATTACAGGTAATACACGTTTCGGCGATGGGGAGCTAAAGTTTGTTTCAGAATATAAAAAGAGCAACACCACCAGAATATATCTTACTCTGTAGGCCTACAACACACATGTTGATGGATACTCGTTTGAAAATAACCCGCCAGTGTATTTATAGATCATTCTTTTAACGCTTGTATTCAAAGGGTTGCTTGAAGGTCGTGCATTGACTTGATTTGAACAACGAATAATATGGGAGCTAAAACCTTTTGTTATGGGCACGCATGAGTAAAGTGGATTCTCTGTATAATAAAACAAGATTTCTTATTTAAGATCTGGAATAAAGGTTACCAGGGGACATTCGCTTCAACGATGCTCCTATGCGTACGTCAACTGAAAGCCTGGTCCGATGGTATGCTCAGAGGCGCAATAGCCAGCACTCGGAACACCATCAAAAACAATTGATTTTGTTCTTTCTTTTGAAGATATGTGCACATTGTCTCATTCAGTAGATAGCGCATTTATCACATGTGGCACTACTTCAGTAGATAAGCGCATGTATAACCGTGGTGGCAGTGCTAATAGCGCACGTGCCATTACTAAACTGCTCACAAAAAGCATCGAAACACTTAGAAATGATCCAATAACGGCTCGAAAGGGTATGCATTAATCGAAGCAAATAACCAAGTGCATAATGTTCTTCTGCGTATTTTGACACTCTCGATCGATGAGATACGATGTTGCGGAGCGGAGTTATTGTCATTTCAATGGTCGTGGGTCCAGTTTCAAAAGCGATCATCCTATAGAAAGAGGTTTTTTATTACTGTTTAGAATGATCAGATTCGTGCTTTTCAATAGGGATGAGTGTCACTTTTGAAACTGGACCCACGATCATTGAAATAACAAACTCCGCTCCGCAACATCGTATCTCAACGATTGAGGTGTAAAAAGTACGCAGAACAAAATTATGCACGTGGTTATTTGCTTCGATTAATGCATACCCTTTCGAGCCGTTATATATTGGATCATTTCTAAGTGTTTCGATACTTTTTGTGAGCAGTTTATGTGTGCTATTATACGCGTGTCACACTACATTCACACGAGGCATTACTATGTACGTGTTCTAAGTTAGCACATGTGTATGCGGTGGCCGCGCTATCGTCAGTAGATAGCCGCATATTCACATGTGGCATTACTATGTGCTATTTTAGTAGACAGCGCATGCGTCACATGTGGCATTACTAGTATTATGTGTGCAATTTTTAATTCAATGTGTGCTACATGTATCCTTCAGTTAGATAGACGTGTAAATGTGTGCTATTCAGTAGAATACTAACGTTAGAGACGGTTATAGCATATAATAATAATAATAATAAATTTTAATAATAATAACACACAGCGCATAAAGCAACGGCACCAATGCGCTTTACAAACTACACATTAAAACACATGATAAAAAGATTATAAATATATTCAATGCAAAGAACACCTCAAAAAATACAAACAAATTTGTTAAAACAGCCATAGGAGAAAAATACAGTCAGCTGCTATTGATAAAAACATTGCGATTTAAAAGTCAATAAAACATCAATTATGACAAGTTATATGCAGTTTAAAAAAATATATACGTCTCACAGGGCCTGGCCGGCCAGAGAAGTGCTCCCGCGCGGTCACAATCAGGTGAGGTGTTTCGTAAAGCGGTATTATTGGGTTTTTTTATATTATCATCCAGTCCGGGAACATTAAAATCAAATCACATCAAACTTTTTTGGATAGTGTATATCGTCAATACAATATTGATCTTACCATGGGATACCAAAGAATGACTCCGCGGCCGGCTAGAACATCGGGAACTTTTCCTAAGGCTTTTATGGAGCCCGGGGGACAGATATACTGTTGATTAGTAGCGCATCACAAGAAGTTCTGTCACTTGCATTGCAGTACATACTCAATAGGAACTTGTCAACGATTTTGGTGGATAAACCAAAGAAATCGCACGCATGCGCAGAAAAAAAATGAAGTCCCCTTCTAGGTTAGAGGGCAGTAGAGGGCCTTTTCGATTTTCAGACGATGCCGGACGTACGAATATTTGATAGGTTACATTCGGTGGGGGGACGTTAGGATCCGTCCGCCACTGAATACCGTACGGTTTCGTCAATGTTTATACGAACACATGCACATTTCACTCCCAGTTTAAAATGTTGAAAAACATCATGTCAGGTATTATAACAGCGATTATTTTATACTCTTGAATCTTGTGCGTACAATGATTCTATACATGTGACACCGGTCAGAAGAGATTCATCATTGACTTGTTGAGCACTAACTACACGGTAAATGCAAGAGGTCCGCGTCACTATATTTGTATCAATATCTTTCAACTTTTCCGTGCCGATAATACTATATTAGTCAACATTTTGGCTTCATGTTTAATCCACGGTTCAAATAACCGATGCCTATAATGGTTATAGCTTAACTGCTATTTTAATTTCCAATAAAAAACTATTTAGTCTTTGGATCGCCGCAAATGAGCTGTCCAAAGCGGGGGGGGGGGGGGGGGTGTCTACGAAAATCATACGTATAGCCTGTGCCTCCCACGTTTGTTTTTGGTAGAAGATACGTGCATGTGCCTCCCAGACTTTAACCTGCATCATATGCAAAATTAACACCCGATCGGTATACCAAAGTGAAATGTCTACCGATTAGTATAGGCCTACCCTTGTATATATACCCTTGTATATACGAACAATAAACAGAAGGTAAGTAGAAAATTGGGTTCTCAAAAGTGTAATAATTAACCAAAATTGGGTTATAAGTGTATTTTAATCAATAAACCTATCTAACAAAGTACGGGCCATTCTATACCATCAATGAAAACCTTTTTGATTGCCACCCATCGATATACCAAATTTCGCGAAAAGGCACTCCAAAAGGTAAGCACGTTAATACGTAGTACCACTATATAGTGAGAACCTCGGGTCCAAAGCTATTGGTCGAGGTCTTTAAAGATAGATTGTAACAACATGCAACAAAACATAAAAACTGGAATTGTCCATCTTTTAGTTTCCAGTAAGTTAATGATTGTATTAGCGCAAAGTGACCAGGCTCCTTTTATGTTGCAAGTTTCAGCTCCAGCGGTTTTAGGATGATAATAATTTAGTTACAACATGGGATGAATTGTCTGTGGTCATAATCAAAATCCATCCATTATAACATTGAAACCAACGGAGATTTAAAAATTACGGCCGTTCGTGTCCACCATCGTCTGGTATTTTACAAATGACGTGTATTTTTTAATATTCATTGATATGATTATTCATTGTATATTCATGACCGTCACTGCCTTCTATTGTTATAGACAATGAGTGTCCAGGGGTTGGTACCAAGGAGTATATATAATAGGAGGGGACACTTAGCTCATTTGCATATTTGCTCATTAATATGATTAACCCCGTGAACCCAGTCAAGGTCGCCTCGAAGAGTCGAGGGGACTTTTCTATTGTTCTCTAATGACAACGTTGGGACAGCGCATGAAGTTTCTTGTACAGAGTTGGCGATGAGCGATTGAGAAGTATAACAAAAGCATACATAAACAGATCGTAACATGAATAATGCAATGCAACAGGTTACACAACGTTCAGTCGAGCGACCGTATAAACAGTATACAAGATGCCATTTATTGTGTTCGAAATGTCAACGTTTTTACCATTCTTTCCAAAATAAGGAGTATAATCACATTACAAACACATTTTGTGCGAGAGTAACATATAAATATGGTTTAAAATGTCCAAAATGGCACGATAAAAATCCGTTCGTTATAAATAAAAAAATCAATGGTTAAATAATAAAACTGACACAATTACACTCGTCGATCTCTGTGGCGTGCATACGTTGGCCATATCGTTTGCAATCGGCAATCACGGGTTCGAATCTCCGTGTATTCGTTGTTGTTTTCTATTTTTTTGTTTAAAAAAATTAAAAAAATAAACTTGATTGTGGATGTATGTAACATCATTTTTATGTCAATTTTTATAATTTATAAAGGCCGCCAATGCTTTTATAGTTTTTTTCTATTCTTTTTTAATCTATTTTTCTATCTATCATTTATCTCTGGATTTATTTAACTTTATAATCTAAACAAATTAAAATGCGTAAAACAATATATTATTGCTCGATAAATAAGTGATTGAAGTTGAGTTCACTTTGATAATGATAGCAACACTTGTTGTAAAACCATTTTACCAGTGTGCCCAACCATTTCTCCTTTGCACACTTTGTTTAAAATACATTCAGAGATGTCATTTTTATAGCTTGTTATAGCTAGGCTAATATACAACTGTAAGCTATTTGGATACACAAAGCAAACACATTTCCAAAACAGGCCATAGCCAATCGTACAACATGAGAAAGGAGACCGTTTATACCAATGTTAAATCTACCATGATTACCATTTTTTTTAAATCTGTACAACCGATGAATTTCTAGAAAATCTTTGGTACAACTTCATTTCAAGAAAGTTAGTTCTTGTACCAAATTTAGCTAGCTTTAATAAACGAATTGGGAGACGCAATATTCACGTCGAAATATATGTGGAAAGGCAATCAGACAACTATTGATAGACGCGATCAAGTCTTGTACCTTTGAAGGGTGATTACGGGCACGTATGAGTAAAGTGGATTCCCTCTATAATGAACCAAAATTTTAATTTCAGTGCCAAAGATCTTGAAAAAGGTTACAGGGGACATTCTCGCTTCGACGATGCTCCTATGCGTAGGTCAACTGAAAGCCCGGTCCGAGGGTAGACTCCGAATCTTCAGAATCTTAGGAGATATGTACACATTTTCTCATAATACTTTATGCTGCTACGCTTCCAATCATTAGATGGTTATAGCATATGCACGGTGTCTCATTTAGGCCCACAGGCCGGGCGGGCTAAAGAAGTGCTCAGAACCGGGACTATTAACAATACACTCAATCTAAAAAAAAATAAACACCGGATTCTACTGTCACTCTGTTACGGTCGTATAGTCGGCCCCCGGATTCCACCGTCACTCTGTTGCAAGTAAGTGTAGGCCCTATATTCGCCACAACATGTGGGCACTACCGTATAGTTTTATTGACTGTACATCATGCCTTTCGTCGGTATACAACTCGGACTTTTTACTGTCTGATAAGTCCACCCCCTCCCCCTCCCTATGGCCCTGTTTAAAGCTGGCTACGCCACTGATTCGCGCATGTTGGATGTGCCGGCCCGCCGCGCGCCAGTGGTCCGCATACACTCGCTACACGGCTCGATCCTCATGGCGGCATTATTATCACATCAAACCACTTCTGGATGTTATCATCAATCAATGCATTGTCGGCTGCTTTAGGGGGCTGGCATTTTCTTCAGAAGGGGGGGTCCCAAATATACTGGGGGGTCATAGTTTTTTTGACATGAAAACAGGGGGGGGTCATAAAATTATTTCATTGAAAATGGGGGGGTCACAAATTTATCAAAGCATTTCTGAAATGTGTGTTGGGGGGGGGTCACAAAATAATGGACTGTATTGGTAGGGGGGTCATAAAAATATGCAGCTCTTGGATAGGGGGGGTCATGAAAAAATTGTCTGGGTCTATCCACATTTTTGGGACCCCCCCCCCCCCCCCCCCCCCTTCCGAAGAAAATGCCAGCCCCCTTAGTCAAAATTAAATATTATATACCAAGGGATATACAACTGTCACTGGATATACCCACTTTGCCTATCTGTGATATACCATTGAACCGTCAACGCCTGAATCTTTTCCGTGAACTTTTCCTGATTGGGCTTTTCCACCCCAAACTGGCCGGAGCCCGGGGGTTAGATCTACGGTTGATTAGCGCATTACAAGAAGTTGTGTCACTTGCCATGCAGCACATACTCATAAGGCATTTGTCCAAAATTTTAGTGGACAAATCCAAAGCGATCGGACGCATGCGTAGAAAAAAATGTTGTCCCCTTGACTCTCCAGAGGGCCTTTTCGATATTCAGACGATGGCGGACATAGGTTCGTGTGACGAATATTCTAGGTGAAATTCGATGTGGGAACGCTCGGACTGTAGGGAACGATGATATTTCTGACTTCAACAGCGCCAGGGCATCGTTCGGGGACCGTTTGATTATCACTCAGGTCGTGTCAGTATGAAATTAGGTAAAACACTCCGACATAACATTGAAATCAACGGAGATTCAAAGATACGGCCGTTCGTGTCCACTATGGTCTGGTACTTTTCATTTTCGACTTCACAAATGACGTATATTCATTGATATGATTATTCATTGTATATTCATGACCGTCTATGCTTTCGGCGATTCGAACAATACAGTGTCAGGCGCCTGTTGGTACCTTCCCGATGAATCGCTGGTAAACCATTCACAAATCAACATAAGCGGTCTGGACGAGTGTTGTGTGGCATCAGTGTCTCCTAACAGAATTCGAATCATCGAAAATAATTTCAAGAAATCTTCCTTCTTGACAACCATCCGAATATTATGGCACGTACCAAGCAAACCGCACGTAAATCTACCGGAGGCAAAGCCCCTCGCAAACAGTTGGCTACCAAGGCTGCAAGGAAATCGGCCACCGGTGGAGTCAAGAAACCACATCGATACCGCCCTGGTAAGGATTCTTTAGAATACCAATTGTTTCAATCTATACAGTATGTCTCAATCAGAATTACTAAGTGATTTAGGTATAAATTATAACTTCCTAAATAGGTATCGGAATTTAACATTTCAAATGAAAAAATAAAGTCAAATTAGTTTGCCATAACTTTGCCAGTCACTATTTTTTTTACAAGCACATTTACATATTATTTAATGTGTAAAAACGATACATGTTTCATGAAACCCATGTTTTATACAGTTTTCGTGATTAATGTGTAAATTGCAGTAATACTTATGTTGTATAAGCAATCGAAGTTTTCGACAACACATTTTTTAGATAAAACGGTATGAACCTAGTTTTAAATGGTTACAGCTGTGGTTGTGAATTTCAGATACCCCATACATTTGTCTATATATGAAGAGCTTTGTTGCAAAAGGGCCACCAGACCACCCCGACATGTTACTCATTTTGCATTAGTAAATTTGTATTGACAAGTCCATGGAATTAATCAAATTATTGTATGGCTGTGTTCATTACTGTTTCTATGACTTGGATTAGTGCATATCCATGCACGTCGCCAATTGAGGCAACAACCAATACAAGCCACATTCCACATAATGAATAGCCATCCATTCAATAATGCAAAATGAGTAAAAAGGCAGAAGTGGATGTAGGCCCTTTTGGTAAGTCGCAAACTGGTCCAAAAAATGTTTCACTTCTAATAATGTTGAGAAATGCACCAATTCTGATTAAACGGGACAAAACTTAAGTTTTACATACTTAATGACCCACAAACTATATATTGTTGGAAAGCTTATGATTCAAGGTTTTTCATTTTTGCAAAAAAAGAATCAAATTATACAGGGTGTGTAACATTTTTACAGGGTGGAACATAAAAAAGTTGATCGTTTTTGCTCCTCACAAAATATTGTGATAGTTTGTACAATTAGGGTTTAGCTGAAGATAGTCACCAACATCAGAACAACCGCAGAAGGTGCTACCAAATTTGCTAAGAATCACCTGTCCAAAATGTACACAGGAAAAGTACAGGGTGTCTAAAATTATGATGAAATAATGCATAAAATGAAGGTTTGTATATAATATTCTATGAAATTTAGTTAGCATGGACTATTTAATTTAAAGGAAAATGGTTATCAAAATGAACTACATGAATATCAATAAAGTTCCTTTTATTTTGAATACAGGGTGGTCCAAAATATGTCTAAATAGCAAATTTTTCATGAATCTATGAACAATTCTGTGCAGAAACACTTCTGGGTTTTTTAGTTAAATGTTTTACTACCCAGGGTAGAAAAGGACCGAAGAGTCACACAAATGAAATAGAGAGACTGCGATTTGGCCATTGTTTAATCAATAAAATGAATAAAACTGTATTTTTTACATTTAAACACTCCCTGAATTGAACATCATATTCTAGTAGAGAATGTCTAGATAACAATTCAATATTAATATCCATAGTAGCAGGCACATGTTATTAACACATATGAGAAGTTTAAATAATTTCCTATGTATACTTTTAAAATGGCATCAATTTCAAAAGTTCTAGTTTTCCGCTATTTTGTGTAGAAACCTATGGGCGCCTCATCCACCGGCGCCTCATCCACCGGCCCCACCCTAGACTCACTCGACGTTTAGATTGATAACTTCACTGTTGCTAAACATGTGGCTTTAATCCTTTTTTATTCGGTAGCTGGATAAATTGCCTTTAATATGATACCAAAAATGTTATGTTTTTTTGACAACTTCTATTTAAAATAGAGACACGTATCACGATTTTAAGGATTTTTTGAAACGACCCCACCTTATTTGATATACCTATTAGTGACCTGTGACCTTTTGCAAAACAGCTTTTCATTATGCTCCTATCTTTAATGATTTTAATTACTTCATATAATCATCATTTAGTATTTATGATAAACTATCTTGATAATTCGCAAGCTTTTCATGTCACAGGGGAAGTAAGTCAATAATATGACAATGATGACCCAAAGGTTAATATACACAAAGCAGTGAATAAAATGCATAAATCATGGTATTTCGTAATTGCAAATATCTTTACAGACACCATTCAAAATATAATAAAGATATAATTCATAATACCGAGGTTTTAAATCATTCTAAAGCAACTTCATGTCATTGTAATCATTCAATAGCAGAAATTGTGGTATTAGGCCCAAAATGACCCAAAATGACAAAGTAACCAGTAAGAATGTGAATTGTTTCATATTCTATTCACATTTCAATACCGAGTCATGTTTCATCGACACTAACACATAATTTTAAAAATGAATTTTAAAATTTTGATAAAGTGTTTGCAAGTGGACCCGTACCCATTTGGACCGCTTGCCCCAACAAACCTTTCAGAAAAAAATGCAAAGATGCATTTTGTTTTAGCCATTGCAGTTTTCTGTAGCCAGCGAGCATCTTTGAATTCACAATTATTACGGCGTTCGCGTTATTTGCAAATTCATGAAGTAATAACTCTACCAAATTAATATCCTGTATAATGATTTGATTTGTAGCATTCTTTAAATGATAATATTGACCGCAAATCCAAACCACCAATGTCCCAAGTTAGCAACATGCACCATTTTCCGGTCGTTACTACAACCTATTTCGGAAAGTCCCTAAGCATACCACAAAATAGCACCGATCAAATGCAATATACACTTTAGGATCTTAAGATGACTACTGCATGTATAATATTTACTTAGAAATAATAGGCGTATACGACGGTATTAAACAAATTATAAATACTAGCGGGACGCCCGTCCTTCGGACGGGCTCTCCCGCTAGGGAGTAAGGCCTACCAGATAGAACACCTACAAAATGAAACAACACATAAGTGTTGGAAAATTTATAACGAAACACATAGGAATAGAACAATATCTAAAACATTTTTGTTTTAAATCAAAAGGTTTTGTATAATTTAAAATTTTCAAATTTCAATTGACAAATTTAAATATCCCGTACCCCACCAGTCACTCCCCCGCCCTTCCCTCGCCCCAACCCCGCTCCGTGGCATATCCGTTACGCAATTTAGCATCACATTTCTTCATTAACCCCCTGCCTCTCAAACCACATAATCATTACACACAGCCCCTATTTGCCCCCGCCCCGCCCGCCCGTGGCATACCGCAACACCCAATTGCCGTGCCTCCCAAACCACATTTCTTCGTTTGACCCCCCCCCCCCCCCCCCATCGCCCCCGCCCGCCGCCCCAGCCGTACCCGCCCCTCCCTGTTCCCCGCCTCCGCCCCCGCCCCGTGCACATACCGGGTGGTTCAAAAAAAAGTTGACCCAAGTTCAAAGTAATTTTTCAACCACATATAAATTTTCAGAGAATTTGTGTTTACTTTGTTTTAATCAGCAGTAAGTTTTGAAATTATCCTGAAAAGATGGCACGTTTAGCTTGTTTGGTTCTTCAGATATGGTTCATTACAGAAAGCATGTACAAAACTGACTTGTCCACGGGAGCGTCATTTAGTTTTTGTTTTAAACAAAACAGCCTGCTCTAGTTTCAGAATTGAAAAGTCCGCCTGACAAAGTAATCCCAATCTCTATGCCTATGTGCCAATCACATTCAACAAGGAAACGTAGATACGTATAGGTAGGTAATGTCAAGCACCAAACATGTTTCAGATGTCACTTTTTTCATTTTCTCCTATTTTTACAATTTGTGACCAATCGTGTGTAAGTCTACTTTGTGCATTCCATCTCTACTAAAATGACTAAATGACGCTCCCGTGGCCAAGGCAGTTTTGTGCATGCTTTCTGTAATGAACCATATCTGAAGAACCAACCAAGATAAATGTACCATTTTATCAGGATAATTTCAAAACTTACTGCTGATCAAGACTAAATTAACAGATATTCTCTGAAACTTTAAATGTGGTTGAAAAATTACCTTGAACTTGGGTCAACTTTTTTTTGAACCACCCGGTACATTAGAAGTATAAGTTGTGACCCATGCCCTCTATCGCCCATAATTTGTTTTCTGGATGTGTCCAAGAAATTGGATTGACCCCCAAGGTTATATAACTACTTACCAACGACATAACAACGAATGTCAGCCAGAGTTCACCTCTATGTTAATGAGTTGCGCACAGAAAATATTGATTCTGTAAGATTCTTTAGATACTAAACTTAGATCGCCTATAGAAGGTTGTTTGGCTGAAACCAAGTATGTCCCTGTTAATCCCCTCATTACGTCGCAAGAGTGTTGCCATAAATGTTTCCTAAAACACATCGATATGCCTCCTAGATCACAACTCAGGACAATAAATTAGCCCGATACATTGAAAACACAACTGTTTGCAGGCGGGCAGCACCCATTTTTTTGGCCTTGAGGGCATAAAAATAGCCTAATTAGAAATAAGTAGTTTTTCGCTAATTGTCATGAAGTCGCACACCGTCGCACATAATGTTGAACTTGAACGCCCGTACAATACTTTTAGCTACAGTTTGCGGCATAAACTGTTGCGGCATATATGTTGACCGTATGACACCGTACGGCTGAGCAATAAATTAATTTGTAATCGTCTTCGGAAATAAACTCTTGAGGGCAACCATGATGCTATAAAACTAAACTGGATCTCCACACCCCTATATATCGCCGACATTTAATAGGTTTAAAAAAGAACGATAGTGAATACGGGAAGGATTTACTCTACATATAATGAACAATGAACTACATATAATGAACAATGAACTGTGGCGAACGCGAAAAGGAAATATTATTGTGCGATCGATTTCGGGTTGTGCCCGTTAGTGGACAAAAGGACCATTAACACCAAGGACATAGTTAGTTGAATTTATTCCTCCACAACATTTGTTTAGCACAATCAGGGCATTGACCACATACAATTATGTCATTGTGCCCTATGTTACTTTAGCAAGGTCACGTACCAATGTTCATACACAGAGTGAACAAAGTTTGTGGAGGACAAATAAAACGAACCCGCGAAAGTCAACAGACTTATGCATAACGTGTAAAGAAATAGGTGACTGGTCTCTATAATAGGATTTAAATAACAATCATGTTAAAGATCGACAATGTGATTAGTGCTTTAAAGGGACATTAAGTGGTGTTGAAAACTTTAAATGTTTAAAAATTTACTTCAGAATTCAAGATGAACATTAAAAATTGCCATTATTGTTGTTTCTACTAACAAAAACACAGCAAAACTTGATTAAAACAATATCATCGCTATTTATTGAAATACGCCCTCTATGCAAATATGGTTCGCGTTATGTATCACGCGTACTGCAGGGGAATACTGTCGGACGTAGAATGCTCGTCGCGGCTGTACGAGCATTTTTGAATCGACGTTTTCTTGTACAAAGACGGCTGATTTTTCTTAATCCTTATAGGTGTCAAGTTCATACATGTAATACAATTATAAGAATATACTAATCCCAGTTTTTATCATAATTAAGGGCGCAGTCTCCAACACATCTCTTAGTGCCCCTTTAATCATGGATCATTGATATCCCTTCTGTATCTACTATTCCTATGGTACATTCCATATTATAATGTAGTAAAGAAAGAATGCATGGAAAAGTACATGTACCTATAAGATTACTATGAGACTGTACATTGCTGTACATCCCTTACTAAAGGTCAAATCTAAAGGTATACCTTTTTTTACTTTTTTAACACATTATTTGGCTGGTAAATACCACATATTTGATATCAATGGAAAGCTTAAAACACATTTTATCAGCTACAATAACTTATTCTGTGATTAAAACTACTCTCTTTGAGAAATGCCATCTGCAAGTATGAAGTTTCACGTATTTCGCATGACATCGGTGTTCCCCACCTTACTGACCTTTTAAAAGGTATGCTATCCCCAAAGTATGCCAGCTAGCCGGTAGCCTTAGTCCCACTCTTCAAAGTGTTATGCATTTTATGGACGAAATGTCCGGCATTTTTTCATAAAGCCACCAAGAAATTGTATGTTTTCCCATAGCGTTACACTCAAATTACCCGGATGTGGCAATCAACGACAACATTATTACCATTTCTCGACTATTGAGGGCAGTGCGTATAAGTATACTAAAAACATAAGAACGTAACCTATGTGCGTGGCTTATCTCAACCCCAAGGCCTAAACCGTAACCAATTCCCGTGGCGCAGCGTATTTCTCCAATATTTGCCCGCCCGCGTGTGTAGGGGTGCGTGGGTGTAGTGCATATGCGCGTTTATTTTTCATGGCGCACTGCGACGCGTTATGTGTTACGCGCGGCATAGAGAAAAAAACAAACATGGCCCGTAGAAATAGTCTCAAAACCCGGGCTGAAAAAGCCCTAAATTTGTGTTCGTTTGCCCATATCTTGGTCAATTCTGTACGGTTTTCGGCCATTTATAGCTAATAACCCGTCTCAAGACATCATCTATTATCAGTGCAATATTCACGGCTTTAAGATGCAAAATGAGAAAGCCTTTAAGGATACACACATACACACACCCCTACATATAACATACGGCAAATTATAGTACGATTTTAAACAGGTTCGCCGTCGTGGATATTTACTGTTGCATATCTGTCAATCATTTCAAGTAGATTAAACTTGACCTAAACTCATCTTCATAAATCGCTCATACTATCTGTGAATTTTCAATCAGTCACTCAAGGAGGTGGCTTCAAAGATCTGGATAATATCACATGTGAAAATACCCTAAAGTTGCAAATGTTCTGGCATGTAAGGTAAGGAATGTCAAGTTGTAACATAAGTCGTACTTGTACTGTTCAAAAGAAAGCAGTATGCCCATACCATTACAAAAACCTTCATGTTGGACCAGTTGCCCCATATTCCCCTATACATGTAAAAAACATTGAAACGAATTTGGATCATAGGATAATATTCAAACTTCATTATCAATAAAGATTTGATAGTTCCATTAAAGTGGGGGTTTTCCGAGTTTTATAACTAGCGACAATTTTACAGATTATATTTCATAACAGTAGGAGAGAGTGGCGAGTGTACGCCCTATGACCCGGCCCTACGGGCAGGTTCGCACACTACGTGATTCTCATCTTTGCGGTTACTAGTTGAATTTGGCTAACACAAAATAGATATACAGTAGTATGTTGTAAGCTTCCCACATTAACGTGGCATAACACCGTAAACATGTTTGTCAACTTATCATCCAAAAACCAGTTTTGCCTTACAAAAGTGAATTTTCTTCCATTTGTCATATTGATTTTGGCCAATTTGTACTTGATGTTGACAAAAATATGCTCCAAGTTGGTAAAAAAGGGAATTTTTGTAGAAAAAACTTATGAACTCTAATAATTGTCCATTATTTGTTGAATGTGCTGTATTTTGTACCTTAATTTTGTGACTGTGAGACTTTTTTTTTTGCTGTGCGAAATTTTATGACCGTGCGAATTTTTTTGAACCTACACCCCCCCCCCCCCCCCCCCCCCCCCCCCCCCCCCCCAAGTAGTAACTTGTCAGTGAATGCCTTCGGTTCATTGCAAGTCTCTCATGCCTAAAGGATCCAGATGTAAAAGAAACTGCGTCTAATTGTTACATGGAAGTTATTACAGTTATCTTTCTCCGAAAGGGACCGTGATCCGCCCTCATCATTGATATGATAACCGACAGGCATTTCGATTATACTGCTGTCAAAGTGTGTTCAAGATCGTTACAATTATATCATGAAAAAAAATAACATGAACATGTTTTTTCGGACCCTCAGGCCTCAAAGTTACCTTTTCATTCATAGAAAGAAAAAAAATTGTAACCTATGTTTTTGTATGATATTCGAACGATAAATTTGATCATAGCATATAATTTGTTGGTATATTAATACAGTATTATGAACATGTCTAAAACAAACAACCAACTTGCATTACAATACGCCCATCATCATACACCATGACAATGATGACATGGTACTTCTAATAATAATGAATATGGAAGCCAGAAAATGTGCCTTCAAGAAGCATTATATGAATTAAACTGGATCCATATTTTTACCTTGATAATCTGATGACACTTAATGAATGAAAAAAATTTCAGTATAATTTGATGATACTTTTCAAAATAACCTAATTATGATTATGTGATCCTTTGTGATGGACACTCCATTGCTAAGTTCCTGATCCCAAAGGTATAACATTTGATCAATTTACTAAAGGTCTAATGTACCCCATACCTGGACGAGCGAACATAAATGTACGTATTCCAATTTCCCCCAACAACAATTTCATAACATTTGTGAGGAATATTCTCAATATCTCCTATGTGTTTTTTCAGATGAAACTGTTGGTTTTCATCACGTTCATGGTATTTAAAAATAGCCTTCATCTCACGTCTATATCAAATTCTATTCGTTTAATAGTTAAGGTGGTGGGTCAACTAGCTATCCATTAACTGTTCAAAACTATTCCTGCAAACAAATAATTATCAAATATTGGTAAATGTGATGTAATAATGCAGTGGTCCTATGAACAGGGCGTCGTATTAAACATGGAAATTAAGCTTATGGTGCTAAGACAAACCGACATGTCGATATTTTTACAACATTTTAAGGACTATTTTAATAAGGTAAAATAGAAATCCTGAAAAGATAAAAATACCACCTTTTTTAAATAATTGAATAGCAAACAAAAAACCATAAAAAGAATGGGCGGTAGCCATAAAAGCTCAAGAAATCTCGCGATTATTTTTGTGAATTCGGTATTTCAAAATATGCCATCAAAGTGATACACAAAATAGCGAAACATTATAACATAATTTCTTCTTAAGGTTGATACATGTTCAAATTAAGGTGATGGAAAATATATGATAATAGTGTAAATAAAACCTTAACAAAAGTCAAATACTGATAAATTAACACTTTTTATGCTCGGAGCGGAAAGTATAGGCCTACAATAAATCAATATCATATACCTACATAGGGTGAGTCAACATTTTCAGCTCCCGATTTCACTGATTTCTTAAACGAGTGCAAATACAAACATTTATATGTTTAATGAAATGCCCAGCGAGAACACATGGTTATATAGCTATAACCTAAATTTGCTTTCATTCAAATTGGTTATTCCAAACGAGAGATATGAGCTTTCTCCTAAATTCTGTGGAATTCCACTTCTTTTCCGACATCGTCCAAGTAAAGGGATTGTTATGAAACTATAGGTTTTTGCTGATTGAGGTGGGTCACAAGTTGAACATGTTGAAGGAAGAGCTGGATATATTGAATCCAGTTCCAGACCATCACATACCGTATGACATTATGAGACGGAAATCCTTCATTTGTTGAGATTAGTGCGATCAAAACGTTTTAAAAACATTAGTTTACTTAATTTGATAAGAGAAATGAGTGCCTGTATTTACACACAACTCATCAATTACATAGCTTGTTTGCCAAGAATTCGTTTGGTGTACAATGCTATGTTAAATTTCAATCATTCTCGGGCAATAATGGACGTAACAAGCATTATTGAGATAAGCTAAAATAATGTTGACGAAAATATTTGGAAATTATAATTTTAAACTTATTTGGTTCGAGAGAAGAACTGACAGATCTCATTTCTTTTAAACAGTTATTGCGTTATATAACTTAGAAATTGCTAACTTACTTAATTAGTATGAATAATTTTGTGCAATTATGTCATAATAGCTCAATATCGTCCATGCAATGTCGATCTAATTACTCTCTCAAATTCGAACCCGTAATTATTATGACAACAATAGGCAAATATAGATACACTTAGAACATGTAGAACAGTACACTCTTATTCTAGATTAGTCAAATTTGACACGGAAAGGGTCAAATCTGACACAGTAAATTAGTCCGCGGGGAAGCTACAACTTATTAGTTAGCTTATTAATTAATAACACGGGAAAATGTGTCACTTTTTTGACACTGAAGTGTGTCAAATGTAACAAGTATCCGGGTCAAAATGATCATTTTATTTGTTAAATCGGAATCGGAATACACATAACGACCAATAAATTGATCAGTGTAACACAAATGTGTCAAAAAGAAATGACACGGAAAATTTGACTAATCAAGAATAAGAGTGTAACAAAATGTGTATACAAGTTATGTGAATCATATTCGAGAAAACCAAGAAGAAAATGAAGACTGCTAATTCTATGAGGCTTTTATAAGGGAAGAAAAACAGCAACTAATTCTCCATAGATCTGGTGATGATAATAAAATGAAATAGTTATTACGAAGTTTTATCAATATCTTATAACTGTCCAATCAGTCAAAGTGGTTTTCATGTGATGCATCATGTCACAGAGTATTATGGTATCTTGTCTTAAGTTTTAAAAATATGAGATTTTGACAATGTTTGACAGAATATGAATCAATCTTTCGAATGGTCTCATTAAACGAAATTTGAGATGTATAATTTTGCAAAAATGAGGGAAATAGAACATATTTTACAAACTAGTTTGCTCTATATCTCAAAAATAGGCCAATAAGCTGGCAAGATGTATGACTTGATGTCTCGCAATATGCTGTTTTATTATAGTTTCACTCTTAAATGTAAGGGAGTGAACACATGTTTATTATTTATTATTGTTTTTTAAATTAAATTTCCAATAAAACCTGATTAATCCTTTGTTGCAAGAACAACATGAATGAAATTTGATAAAACAACAATGTGCAACGCTTGTAATACCATCCTTGGATGAAACAATTGTCTAAATATCAGGCCACTATTTATAGCCTAATTTTTATCCTTAAATTCTGTAATTTATTGAGATGTTAAATTACACTATAACATACACGGTCATCATGTTAAATATTCAGCTTTATCAATCTCATAATTAAACAGAAAAGGTGTAAATCTTTTCAAAGATGATGTAATGGCTAATTCAATTTATTAAAAAAACCTAATTGAGCCCCAATTGGAATGTTTCTCTTTGACATAATATGTTGTTTACTATATTATGTCAAAACCAGATTACCACACCTAGACCAGTTTTCCTTTGAAAATATTAATATCGGATGCGCGACTAAAAGTATGTGAATTTTACGCAAATCGTGTGGAATTAACATTCATATATACTTTATACAAGTGAACATATTCAGACTTTACTATGTTTCCAATGTTTTCTGATACTGTGGAACTTAGCTATGTTTCCAATGTTTTCTGATACTGTGGAACTCAGTAAAATGTTGTAAAATACTGGTAATCATTATGTGTAATATTGTAAGCGAAATCATGATGAATTAATTCTAATGAAATATTGAATAGGCCTAATTGCATGCAATGTAAAATTGGAAATTAATTATAAACTGACGACTCTGACAGAACCATTATTTCTCCCCAATCATGCTCCAGTGAATATAGTTTTTAAGCTATATTTAAAATCCATCATCATTCCCTTTTAAAATACAAGAAAATTGTAATAGTTTTCGAAGAGGTAATTGACCAACTGTGATCAAGGAACCCAGAACGATAAAATCTTCTATCCTGCCCCAGATTCAATTACGGGTTGAAAGACCACGGTAACCATCGAAATTGAAAGGGATTGATATAGCGCGTGTGTACCGATGCAATCATAAAGTACCGAACTCGGATTGGTTCCATGTGCATATCTGATCCACAGCGCGACTTGTTGAAAAGACTGATATTGGTATAATCAATGTTATACTAATCGCTACATAATTATAATATTGATTCCGCTAGGGAGTTCAAATGTTCACAATTGTAGCGCAACAATATTTTCTATGCATAACATGCAAATGTTGTTTTCAGCATGGGTATATTAATATTTTAAACGAAACGAAAAATGGTGAAACTGTCAAAATGTAAATATTTGCATAAATTAAGCTTAATTAAACCTATTGTTTTAATTTGTATGGCTCAGATGTTTATATGCCTGCCTGGCGAAATTTGTTTATTAACACTTGCCCAAATCTGGCATCAGTACCTATTCTACCTTTTATATTATAACAACAATGATAAATTCTGGTGTTGGACCAAAAATTATGCAAATTTCATGCAAATTAGCTGGAATATATTATTTGTACACGCCCCAACCACTGCAGACTCTACTGAGATATGGATGGAAGGGTTTTCTATCAATTTATTATCGAAATAGCTGGTAGTACTTCCATTACCTTAAAAAATCTGATCCTCTTGGCCTAAAACAACAATTGAGAGCAATCAATTTTGAACATTTAGGGGAGAACGGGGTAAGATGAGCCATTTTTCACATTTTGCCCTATTGTGCAGATATTAAAAGACAGACCTTCAAACTTAGTGTTGCAAGTAAAACTTTAGAGTGTTGACTTACTTAGTATAACATAATAATTGAACCAATTGCTATTGTTTATTCATGGGAGATATTTGAAAAAAATTGGCAAAGTGGCTCAACTTGCCCCGGACTAGGGGTAAGTTGAGCCACCAGTGTGGGTAAGTTGAGCCACCACAATAATCAATGGGACATTTGAAATCAGAAAATAAGTTTCAGAAATGTTGGTTTATTCATGGTAAAAGTGAAATATACTCATAATTGTTAATACTTTGATCCAAACTGGAATTTTAAAACACTTCCCCACAATTTTCGTACTCAATTTTGACAAATTTAATTTTATCATGGCTATTTCCTATGCTCAACTTACCCCGTGAAAAATGGTTCATCTTACCCCGCAACAGTCAACTTATGAAAAAATAACTCCCCTACCCTACTGAAGCTTAATGACATTTTCAACATGTTACTAAATTTAAGTGCACATGTCACCCTTTTAGCACACAAAGTTGCACCAATACAATCTATGCACTTCTAAGAAAGAAACCACGTAAACCATTTTTTTTCAAAAATTTACTCAGATGTGTCCAAAATATACTTTCTAGCTCAATTTTCTTACCATGTGTGCACACGATGCAAGGTTGTCACAAGAGAGCACTTTTGCGGAACATAATGTTCAGAATTTAAAAATAATAAGAAATACCACATTTTGAAATATTCTCCTCTAATAGGCCTATTAGTGTTACTCCATTCTTGATAACTATAGTTTATAATTGCAATTATCGGTAAAAATTCCAATTATCCTGTAAGAGGAAAATTGCAATTTTGAAATTATGCAAACTCATCAACCCCTTTGAAGGAACTGGGAGCAAGGCCGGCGCAAACCGTATAAGGCGCAAACCGTAGGCCAGCATCCAGGATAACATCTAAATACTATTTGTGGCGATTCTGTCTGTCCAATGACTCCGAGTGTAGATTCCTGCCCATCTGTCCGTGCAATCGCTATGCGCAGTGCAATCGCTATGCGCAGGGATCTTCGCCCAACGTAGCAACCAGTGCCACGCAACAGTCACGAAAGTGTCACGCACGGCCCGCTACCGAAATTTTGATTTTCTTTAACCCCGGTAGCTACTATTTGGGCTCAAATTGTGGCTTACGGAGTGAGTGATGACATATGGTCTTCGCCCACAATATTTTCATTATGGACATAGCTACATTCCTGTATAATGTGGCTGTTTGTTATCCTTAAAGATCGCATCGCAAATAAAGCATTTATACAGGATAATACGACAGACAAATAAAATATTTTACGAACTTTTCTATATGTAAACAAACTCTTGCACTGTTGCTGCGCGCTCGCGTATAAACAAAACATGGCGAACGCGTAATGGCGCAGACCGTAAGGTGCGTACGCGTTCGTTGCGCAAACTGGGTCTTATTGGGCGGGTAAAAGGACCGTATCTCCGCAGTGCAAACCGTTCAGTATCCTACTATAAATCTGGAAACGGTGTATGTTTGTTTGTGTGTTTGTTTGTTTGTTTATTTGTTATCCTTATTTCTCCGTTGCTTTTAATCAAAGTGGCGCCTAATTTGCATGAAAGATAGAGGAAATGACGGGAAGGGTGTTAAAGTTTATTCCACTGAAATTGGTTAACAATTGACTCTAAAAACAGCAAAAAACCTCTCAGATTTGGCTCATAAATGCCACTAGAATTGCACGATATTGTGCGTTGCGCGTACTACTACAGCGTAATCTTACCGTGGTAACGCGTCGCGTGCATGTTTGCGCAAGGTCTCACTGCCGCGGCACACGCATCCTTACACATGGCGAAGAAGCCACACGGGAAATGGTTACAGGCCTGTGTACAGTGTCATGTTGGGGGAGGGGCGGGGGGGAGGGGCGGTGTAAAACCACGGGAAATGGTTTAGGATAGGCCTAGGGTCAATGGTACAATTGGCGTTTTTGCGGGGGTTAATGAAGCAACCTGATTTCTTTACTTTAACAACAATCTAAGGGATTATAAATCAAACTGGTTTGGGTGTGTGCATGGGAGGGGGGAAAAACCTCGTATTATATAATAATATAGTGACAGGGAAAATGCGTTTATACGACAGTGCCTCAGTCCCATCGCGGACCCATCCACAATGCGGGCCACGCGGGTAGGGCGCGCTATATAAAAACATAGATAGGCCAGAAACCGTGATATCATATTATACATGGGGGATAGGCCTGTAAATAAACAAGGAACTGTTAGAGCAAAATATGCATGCAGAAATAGTCCTACTGGAGAAATAATTTAATGTCAATAGGCCGAAAAATAGAATAAACGGAGGGCTAACAACACTGAACTGGGTGGGTACAAAGTGATCATGGTGAGAACCCACCTCCCACCAAACATGAAAGACCCACTATAAAACTTAATAAAACCACTAAAAAAAACCAGTGGCGTTGCGGACCTAAATTTATTTATTACAGCGGCGGCGTGTTCTATGTGTTCTATGAGAGACTTGTCAACTTTTAGGGGGGGGGCGTGCGTCCGCGAAGAGGGTTGTGAAATATTATAGGCCTACACGCCGTGTGTATGAACACATGGGGTGGGTAGGCCTGTTTGGATTATAAGGGTACACTGGGTATCTGGAGTATGGAATATTAAGGGTACTTGTGATAACTGGATTTTAAGGATAGGGTAGGGCCTACCAGAGTGGTTATTTTATGTCTTATTATGGGATAATAATATTTAGCGTTTCTGGGTAGGCCTTATTAAGACCCCTGGATTATTAAGGGCGCCGTGGCACCGATATTAGGATTAAGGGCACCTGAGTATCAAGGACCTCTTGCTATTTCACAATAGCCTACGCTTTGATCATGTTGACTACTAACCGCACACTACTATCTTCTATACCATGTATAGGCCTACACTATGGGGTATGGGGTATGGGGTTGGTACTGCACATTTTGGGGGGTTTGTTTGTTTGTTGTTCGTTTGTTTATACCGTCGGTCCGTACGGACACACGCTTGGGTCCTGAAGGGACCAGGCTCAAGCAAAATGCTCGGGCCAGGCTTAAAAAGCCTATATAAGTATGCTGGCTGAATGAAATGAAAGTTGAGCCACTTCCAACAAATGGGGTAACTATAACATTGTTTCCCTCCTGAATGGGGTATTGAAATTGGGTCCGAGATTCAAAGATTTCACAAAACTCAGATTTCTGTGAACAAAGTCTATTTCAAATGAAAAAAAAACAAATTCAGGGATCTACAATTTTGAACTCATTATCTATGCCCATTTTGCTACAAATCATGAAGGTATCTAATTTAGATAATAATACTTATCTAGCGAGTGCCCGAGCGTAGCGAGGGTACGCCGCTAGTAACTATATAAATCTCTATCGGCGAACCTGCCCCATCATCATTAGGGCGTAGGCCTATGTGCCCTATAGCGCAATAAGTGCATTGACCTATACCGCGGATGTCCAACATACATGTAATAATGGTAATTTACATTAATTAATCACCTTCTCTAGGAATATCTTCAACACTACTTGTAATGTTCAAAATCATTTCTTAGGATTTTTCTAAGTGTTGACTCATTTACCAAGTCGGGTCCCACACCCCCTGTTTGAAGTAATGCATGATGGGAAAAGTAGGCTCTACAAGATGAAATGGATGCGTCCAGTATAAACGAGTGGATATCGTCTTTTACCGTAACATAAATAGTTTACTTGTAACTACGCCTGCCAAGATTATGATTGTGACATGATATGCAAGAAGAAGAAGATTTACTAAACGTATTAAAGTGATCGAGTTTCAAGGTATCGTCTGAATGTGTGATAATTGGTCCAGAAAGCCTCCTTCACAGGGGTAGCACTGGCTCAAAAATGTGAGGAGTCCCATTTGCATTTTTCAGGACCCTTTAAGGACTGGAAAAAGTCCCCCAGAAATATAAGGGGTCCTGAAGTTTGAGCCTTTGAAAATGGTCAAAAGACAAACAGTCGCTAACACAGATACGCACACTAGCGTAAGATCATGTAACTCATATAGGCTACCTATGTCGTGTCCATAATCAGTAGAAGATACTTAGAATGTTTTGGAAATCGCTTGAAACTTTTGCGGGAGCAATTCGGAAGCGATTTAGTGTGTTTAACAACTTTTAAAAATACAGGATTTGCATTGTATTTATCTTTTACGGACATTAATAAATTTAAAATGTAGGCACAGGATGGAGATTGAAAATAAGGGGTCCTAGGACGCGAGGACGCGCAAGAACGCGAGCCCTGCTCCTTCACATGTGAAGTTTACAGTTTTCCGAAAACGCGATATTTCTAAAGTGTTTTAATACAACAAGAATGAAATCTTCAGGTACCTGTTGCATGTGGATTATAACGAGTAATGACCCACTCCCAAGAATTTTATAAAGAATAGAGCCCGTGAACACTATGTAGGATCCATTACGTACAAAGGAACTCTACACTACTAGTTTGTCCCTTTTTAACGAATACGTAGGGGAGATGCGGGAGAGTTGAGCCAATTTTTATATTTTGTGTCACCATATGCGGAAGAATAGTACAAACCTGTAAAAAATTAGTGTAAGTAAAACTTTAGAGTATTGTTTTCGTTGTGAAACAATAACAGTTGGGATAGCAGTTAAGGCTTATTTATAAAAGGTTTGAAAAAAATTGGTAAAGTGGCTCAACTCTTCCTACCTGAGACTATACTAGTCTCAGCTTCCTACAGTATATGGGAGAGATGAGCCACCATTTCAGGAGAGTTGAGCCGGCATGATAAGTCAATGGCTGGTGAAAAAAACAAAATCATATTTGTTCAACTTTTGATTTATTAATCTTTAAAGTAAATATGGTGCTCAATTGTTATTATCATGGCACAAAATAGCATTTTCTCTCATTAATTTTACATTTTTCACCTTATTATTCCAAAAATCAAAATGTTACTACATGTTTTCCCTATGCTCAACTCTCCCCATGACCAATGGCTCAACTCGATCTCCTCATGGTGATCATTTTGTAAATAACCCAATCGTGTCCGGTGTAGAACTTTTGGTAGTTTACAATAGTTCTCTAAAATAATGATCATATATACCCCCTTCAATACACAAATTACCGCCATTATAGTCGAAGTCTTGCTATGGGAAAAAAGACAAAACATTTATTTTTCTATTTTTCTATTTTTCACTCAAAAGTGAAAAAAGAAGATTTTTTTAAGGTATCTTTGATACTGAGCGCACGTGACAGTGAGTTTAACACTAAAGAATGTCTTATTGATGCTATAACAATATATGCCAATATAAATTTTAGTAAGTTTAGAACTTTTCGAGTTAAAGGGGGTGGTTCAACTCTCCGTGTGGCTCAACTCTCCCGCATCTCCCCTACGTGTATTATCTGGTATTGCATTGCCTTTTTAAATTGCATTCTTGCTTTTGTATTCCCTCCCCAGCAATACAGTCGATGATAGATGATACAGGAAACCAGCTGAGTGGAAAGACTGAACATGAAAGGGTTCATTTCAACCGTAAGAAACCGCACCAATGTTCATACTGTGACAAGCCCTTCTCTTCTACGGGTAACAAGAAAATACATGAAAGGATCCATACCAAAGAGAAACCATATCAATGCTCATATTGTGATGAGAGTTTCTCCCAACCGTCCGTTAAGACATGTCATGAAAGGGTTCATACCAAAGAGAAACCATACCAATGTGCATATTGTGATAAGGGTTTTGCTGAATCGGGTAATAAGACAAGTCATGAAAGGGTTCATACCAGAGAGAAACCATACCAATGTGCATATTGTGAAAAGAGTTTTTCTGAATCGAATCAAAAGACTTGTCATGAAAGGATTCATACCAAAGAGAAGCCATACCAATGTGCATATTGTGATAAGAGTTTTTGTCAATCGAGTAATAAGAAAAGGCATGAAATATTAATTCATACCAAAGAGAAACCATACCAATGTGCATATTGTGAAAAGAGTTTTTCTGAATCGAATCAAAAGACTTGTCATGAAAGGATTCATACAAAAGAGAAACCATACCAATGTGTATACTGTGAGAAGTCCTTTTCTCGTTTGGGTAGCAGGGATAAACATGAAATAATTCATACCAAAGAGAAACCATACCAATGTTCACACTGTGACAAGAGGTTCTCTGACTCGAGTGATAAGACCAAACATGAAAGAATTCATACCAAAGTAAAAACATCATACACATGTTCACACTGTGATAAAATATTTTCCCAATCAGGTCATAGGAACAGACATGAAAGGATTCATACTAAAGAGAAACCATTCCAGTGTTCACACTGTGATAAAAGTTTCTCTCGTTCAAGTCATAGGACCAGACATGAAATGATTCATACTAAAGAGAAACCATGTTAACACTGTGACAAGAGTTTCTCTCGTGCGCATGATAAAATCAGGCATGAAAGGATTCATACTATTAAGAGAAACCATCCCAACGGCAATGTTAACACTGTGACAAGAGTTTTTCTTGTCCGCATGATAAAATCAGGCATGAAAGGAAGTGGGTTAGAACAAAAACAGGCAATATTTTCATTGTAATCAAAATAAAGTAATTATTATATATTTTTATCACTTTTTCATTTTTTTTCCTCCATAGAGCTCTGTAAAAAAGCTAATTTTCTCCCCCTGGTTTTCATAAAGTACATATAAAGTACTGTACTTTATGTGTACTTTACGTAAAAGGTACTTATTTGGAACGTAAATAAAGTATACTTTTCATTAAGTACATATTAAATGAACAAATCAAGTATACTCACTGTTTAGTATACTTTATGTGTACTTTATTAGATTCTGTACTTTATTTTGGTTACAATAAAGTATACTTTATTTATTTTTCTGGCCAATAAAGTATACTTTATTATTTGGACAATAAAGTACATTTCTAGCCACAGTTTGTACTTTATTTAGGTTCCAATATAGACTTGATTTCAAGTCTCAGACTTACTACCCTCTCTCTCCCAATTCCTGGTTCAAGTCATATTTTCCATTGATTCGAAACTATAAATAATATTTTGTAGAGCTAGTGCATATCTCATTGACCCTACATGTATGTATTTGGGACAATGTGTGAGAGATGCCATGTCCTCATATAGGGTCATGACCACCATACACCACACACTTATCATTCATGACAATGACATGTATATTTAGTAACTGTTTCATTGATGGATATTTTGACAAAACATAACTACACACCCTTAGGCTCTTTCCTGTCAAGCACTGAGCTCCCAATACACCAACCGCTGGCCGCCACTGAGACTTGACAGAAAGCTAATTGATTGTTATATAATTCCACACCCTTATATAACTGACAACTGTACAGTACACTTGGAGTTTAGGGGTAGCATATTTTGAAGAATGCCAAACTATTTTGGTAATGATCAATTTAGTGTTAAATATACAAAACCAAACTTTCTGGCCTATCAGTGATGGGTAATAACAGGTGATACTGGGTGGGGTAACACACTGTGGGTAACATCATTGCCTGATGAAAGTGTGAAATACTGTTTTGGATAGTGAAATGGTTTTACAAATAAGAAGGCCTTGATTGCAAGGCTAGTTCCAATAAAGTATACTATATTAAGGTTGCAATAAAGTATACTTTATTATTTGGTCAAAAAAGTACATGTACTGTACTTTATTTGTACTTAATAACACCTTATAATGTACAAAACAGTGCCTAATTTTACAGTTACAAACAAAATAATTTTTATTTCGTACATTATATTACATTGAAATCTTTTTGAACAAGATGCTGATACATGGCAATTAACTTAACAACCCGAAGTTATAGTAAAACGATGTTAAAATTGAACTGACACACTTATATTAATGACCTGGCAATGTTAAACTTGAACTGACACACTTGTACATTTTCTAGCCACAATTTGTACTTTATTTAGGTTCCAATAAAGTATACTTTGTATTTTGGTAAATAAAGTACATTTCTAGCCATAATTTGTACTTTATTTAAGTTCCAATAAAGTATACTTTATTTATGTTACAATTAAGTATACTATATTTAGGTTCCACTAAAGTATACTTATTATTTGGTCAATTAAGTACATTTCTAGCAATCATTTGTACTTTATTTAGGTTCCAGCAAAGTATACTTTATTTTTGGGTCAAAATAGTACATTTCTATCCATAATTTGTACTTTATTTAACTTCCAATAAAGTATACTTTATTAAGATTCCAATTAAGTATACCCTATTTAGGTTCCAATAAAGTATACTTTATTATTTGATCAATAAAGTACATTTCTAGCCATAATTTGTACTTTATTTAGGTTCCAAATAAAGTATACTTTATTTAGGTTCCAATAAAGTATACTTTATTTAGGTTCCAATAAATAAAGTATACTTAATTGGAACCTAAATAAAGTATACTTAATTGGAACCTAAATAAAGTATATACTTAATTGGAACCTAAATAAAGTATATACTTAATTGGAACCTAAATAAAGTATATACTTAATTGGAACCTAAATAATAAAGTATACTTAATTGGAACCTAAATGAAGTATACTTTATTGGAACCTAAATAAAAGTACAAAATGTAATACTGTAAAAGTGGAAATTTGTGCGCTACTTTTATGTTCCCGCCTTTCGCACTAAAACCAGCAAGTGCGAAAATAAAAATGCGCAAAATAAATTCATCTAGTATGTAAGTAAGTCTTTGTATGGAAGCTCAAAATCGCGAAAATAAAAACAAGCGAAAGTGTTCAAAATGTGCAGAGCACGAAAAATTATACACAAAGGCTCGCCAGGGTCAGGTAGTTGGGTGAAGATTGCCAGGATCAGGTGTTGGGTGAAGATTGCCAGGGTCAGGTGTTGGGTGTTGTTTCAGTTACTTGGGTGTGTCTGTCACCGCTTTACCTCTGGAGTAGGATTTCTGGAAGGAAAATGAAATGCATAAAATGTCAAAATTTAAAATTATGAAATAAAAACCATTATGAGACAAAACATTGCACCCACATACAGGCTGTCCCAAAATGATTAGTACCCATAGATGCCCAAAGTTCAATAAATGTGTTCATCATCAAAATCAATGAGATTAGATCCGTTGTTTTTTTATCTTATTTGCTATACTGTACCCTTTCATTAGAATTTTAGATCATGAATATCGGACTTATTTTAATGAAGTTACACTCCATTGTGTAAGACATGGTGATTTAACCTTTTTGGCAAAGTGCAAAAAAAATGTGTTTTTAAACAACTTGTTTGAAAGAAACTAATGCATTCTCTCAATCTCTTGTCTGCTTATAGCTTTGGTTCCTTTCTATTTTAAACTGCTGTTGTATCATATTGGTGTTCAAACCATTAATACTTCTTCGTTTTGATTCAATTTGAAGAGTAAAAATGGATCGTGACGCATGAGCGACCTCAAGCTTTGTTTCTATAATGAGCTAGTTTTGAGGCTAAACTTGAGGGACATTTAAACAGGTAAAGACGTGGTCATGGGTAACTAGCAGTGGCTTAGACTTATTTTTCATATTGGAGATGCAATTTCCTACACACTTGCTAAAAATGATATAGTCCCTTAGTGTTTAACCTCACGAAATCCATTCTCCAATGTGAAAATGATATCTAAGCCACTGGTGATTCACCAAATATCACTAGTCATTTAGAAGTCCCTAAACACTTGTCAAATAAAACAATGCATGGGGTCACTCAAGTGTGACAAACTTCTTTTACCTGTTAAATTTAATTAAGGAGAAGAATTATTAATGATTTGAACACCCATAACTAATAACAGTTACAACAGAAAGACACACAATATTATATTGAGTAGACAAGAGATTATGAGAATACACAGTTTCTTTCAAACAAGCTGTAATAACACACACATTTTTTTTAGCACTTTGTCAAAAAAGTGAAATCACCATATTTTAGATAATGGAGTGTATCTTGAGTTTGATAAATCCGATATTCATGATCTAAAATTATAATAACATAGTACAGTATGACAAAGATGATGTTAAAACAACGGACCTTATTCCATCGATTTTCATGATGACAAAAATGATTGAACTTTGGGCATCGATGGGTACTAATCATTTTGGGACAGCCTGTATGAAGAGGTATTTTGCAAAAGGGCCTACATCCACTTTGGCTCTTATTGAGAAAAAGTCAAAAAACTGTTTCTAAATATTCAAGTTGAGCAATTGAAAAACTGAATGGATTATGAAAGAGGTACACTACATACTAATTGAAATTGAAATAAATTTTAAATGTGCTAGTTTTAATTTTTTTTTAAATCATGTTTACATTTTTTGAAAATTTGGATGTTGCCCTTTTGCAACAAAACTCCATCTGTTTGTACATAAAGAAAAAATACCACACACAAAAAATCATTTATTTTAATCATTTCAAATAAACAAGTTTGATATTGAAATGTATAGGTCACAATCATATGTTTCAAGGAAATAAAGTCATTTTTTTCAAAAATACCTACATCTCATTGTAAACAGCCATTGAAGTTGTTGTTTTGTTGCAAAAGGGCCTGTATCCCGATTTAATTCTGGATACAGGCCCTTTTGCAACAAAACAACAATTTCAATGACTGTTTACAATGAGATGTAGGTCTTTTTGAAAAAAATGACTTTGTTTCCTTGAAACATATGATTTTTCCCTATACATTTCTATATCAAACTCATTTTTTGAAAAAATGCACCATAGCCCTTTTGCAAAATACCTCTTCATATAAAAAAATCTAGTGTAGATAGCTTTGTGCTTGTTGCCAGGTCAACGGACACAGGCTTTTTATCATGGCACATACTTTTACTGGAACAGTTGTATAGAACCAGGATTGAACCAGTTGCTTATGTCAATGAATAGATAGATGTCCATAAACATTTGAGAGCTGATACCCTAAATTAAACCTGGGTGACAGGCTTGGCTTATACCATGTATATCGCAAGATTGGATAGAAGGTGAGTGTCCATGTGCATAGACATGCTGCTGGCTGTGTGGTTTTCTTTTTAGTCATGTATTTGGTATAAATTACTTTTGCCCCCTTATTTGTTGCAATCTTGTTTCTTACACATTACCGGTGCTGTGTACATGGTAAACGATAATGGTCCAAAAACTGATCCTTGTGGGACGCCATCAGTTATTGGACCATTAATTATAATTTACCATGTACACATCACCTTTGGAAGACGTCATTGATTCACATGGCCTTGGCATCTAGCGCCACCTTTATAAAAAGTAAACATACTTATGAGACCATTTTTGCACCATAATGTTTTTAAGGACCAGTAATTACACTGACAAAATTTTATCGATAAATAGCTCCTTCACTTCTGGGTGAGTTCAAACACTTTTTGATACCCCCTCGTATAAACCTGAAATAAAATATGTTGCAGTTCAAAATCAAATCTATTCTATTCTATGTCAACGAGTGTGATTAATCAGTATGTAAAACAAAACAAACAAACCTGCTATGCTCGAATGGAATATGTCTATGTGGTTACGGTAGGGGTGGTATTGGAAGCTTGAAGAACCTAGTAAAGGAAGAAAGAAAATGTTGTAGAAGATTATGTTCATTTTTTTTGTCTATGGTATTACAACAATATTTAGAGAATATATGTTTTGATATGCTGTACCAGTACCTGTAAAATATTGTCTGACAGCTGCTATTACTTAAGTTCAGTACGATCCTCACCTAAATCCCATATCGATATTATTAGTGATAATGCATATGAATGAATAAGACAGCAATGCGATAGTGTCACAATTTGCATAATACACTGATACATTCTATCACCTTTTAAACAAAAAATTAACTTAGTTGACCTTGAACATGTTTTACGGTCAACTAGCATAGCTTTATGTTACAATCGGCTGATCACCTTATTCATTAAGCAATAGCATGGCGCATAATTTGATTGGAAGAGGTATAGGGGAATGGTTTTGAACCTATATTTGTTTTCAATTAAAGTATAATTGGTCAAAATATCCAGAAAAAGGGGGGAGGGGTCAGGAAAAAAAATAAAAGTCACTTTATATCCATGTAAACGAACTCTCAAAAACAACCCTAAAACACGCAAATTCTCAAATAAGGAAAAAGTGACCGTTGACAAGGAATTTCCTCGATCGTCTACAAATCATCAAATAATGATTGGCTTTATTGGCCCACACCTTAGGGCAGATGACGGTCAAAAAAGAACCCTTATTCCACTTAATATCAATTGCAACTCTTGCCCAAAGGGACGGTAGCAGGGACGTACGTACACACTTTATTTATATAACCCGGTTATGTGGGGGTACGTAGTGGGTTCACTCGAAGGCCGGTGCATACCGTGCATTCAATCATCGGAATCAATATCATATAATTACAATGCAACAAATTTATAGAGAAACAATGTTTAATTTAAATAAGCAGACATCTCCTTACCATTAACATGTTGGCCACTCAGTACTCAGCACATCAGACCACGCGTGTTTCCATTGTAGTATAAAGCTTATTAATGTTCAGCACTTGTTTAAAGGTTCCACATGCTGCTGTATTCACCAATGCAAATCAAACTTTCAAAGTACTATTCTTAACACTTCCCTGTCTCTCTCATCTGCTCTATTATGACTGTAGTAAACTAGTATATTCCACAAAATATATAAGCTCATTTGATTATCTATATGTAAACCACTGCCTGTAAAGTATATGTCTGATACAGTTTCATTTCAGCTGCATTTCTAATCCACGTCAGTGGCGGTTGGTATTTCAAATATAAATGAATATTGACCAAATGCACTGTGGGTGATGGGTAAACAATAATCTAGTGTTGACAGATAAGTCTCATATAAAGGGTTCAACAAAAGAAAGTATACCACTTTGTTTATGCCATTTTGAGTTATTTTTAATTTGTTTTTGACCAAACAGGCTAGATAGGCATTTAGATGAATCTTTTAGGCATAATTTGATACCAAATTTGCCCCCTAACAACAAAGATAAACCATGATTAGCACCATTTAAAGGAATATATCCCATTTTCCCAAACATAATGGTGTACACATGCGTGACCAAATTTTTTCCAGACACCCCCTAAACAAGTTTTACCCTGCAAGCAAAATTACCCCCTAAACAAGTTTAAGCGCGCTTTCCTTGCAAATTTTGACCCCTAAACAAGTTCTTGCCAGAATATGACCCTAAACAAGTTTTGTCTATTTATTTCGCTACAAAACGACGGTCTGGGGGACGGTCTTTGCTATCTCGGTTTGCTATGGCGATTATGACGCTGTAGGAACGAATGACACATGCGTTCTCAAATTGGAAATGAGACGCTCAAAAGAAATCGCAAAAACGGGAATAACATTCTTCTGGGAACGGGGAACTAAACAAGTTACCCTAAATACGTTCGACCGGTATTTTAAGCCACCCATTTTCTTGAATATCAGCGTGTTTGATACCCTTAACGCGTGACGCGCGTGACGCGTCCAACACTGAAAAAACACCCTTTTTCTTGAATATCAGCGTTTTTGATACCCTTAACGCGTCACGTGCGTGACGCGTCAACACTGAAAAACACCCCTTTTTACGCGTTTTTTTGGTCACGCATGTGATACACTATATGTTTGACTGGCCCCCCCCCCCCCCCCCCCCGGGCCATTTTCAAAAGTCGCATTTCCAATACACAGCACGAGAAGATTTGGTTAATCTGTCCATGTTCTCCCCCATCCGTTAACATTCCTTTACATTCAAATCCTTCACCCATGCATCAGTTTACATATGAATTAGCCCGCGCATTGAGGGATATGCGCGGTGATCAGTACGGGATAAATAGGCCTACGGCATATATGTGTGTGTTAACAATTGGCCCTTTCTTCTCGTGCTTTGTATTGGAAATGCGACTTTTGAAAATGGGATATTTTCCTTTAAATGGTGCTAATCATGGTTTATCTTTGTTTTTAGGGGGCAAATTTTGTATCAAATTATGCCTAACAGATTCATCTAAATTCCTATCTAGCCTGTTTGGACAAAAACAAATTGAAAGTTACTCAAAATGACATAAACAAAGTGGTATACTTTCTTTTGTTGAACCCTTTAGTACAAATAAAGTACACATTCTTTGCCATACATTTGTAAAACTAATTAAATCCCATAAAGTACAAATAAAGTACACCTACAAAAGCCAACAAGAAGAGTCTTTAAAAAGACAATCATCGCTTAGAAGCGGTTATTAAAATCTATTTAAGGGGTTTCATGACACAAGAGTTAACCGTCAAATTTTCTTGAAATTTTTATATTAGGTGTTCTCAACGGCGCTGACCACGAATCTAAAATTTAAAAAATGGGGGTACGGGCTTAGTT
This sequence comes from Ophiura sarsii, assembly GCA_035610835.1. Taxonomy (NCBI): domain Eukaryota; kingdom Metazoa; phylum Echinodermata; class Ophiuroidea; order Amphilepidida; family Ophiuridae; genus Ophiura; species Ophiura sarsii. The sequence goes on from CM069458.1 coordinate 30,938,748, forward strand.
TTTGAGCTATATCCGTTTCAAAAATGGTGTTTTTTTCCAAAAAAATACTACATGGTTCTATGGGAAATGAGGACAAATTCGACTTTAATGGAAGATTCCACAAAATCTGCTCGTCAACTTTTCTTGTTTTTTCAATGTGCTGCGCATTTATACATTCTTTCAAATAATGAAATTAAAAAAATGGGGTCACCAACTTACTTTCTCTGATAATTGGCTTTAAATGAGACAATTCCTGCAAATGTATGTGTAATGTTTAGAGCGTAAACACACGTTAGATGCGCATGCAGCAAAAGATAACTTCGCGCGTACGGTGCGTTAGAAATTAAGCGTTTCGTTTAATGGTGACGCAGAGGCAACGAGGATGTCGCGCAGTTTATGTCGTGATCCGAGAAGAGGAACATTCAGATCTCAGACATGCTTTGCGTTTACTTGAAAAGTGAGTCCTTTTTGCCAACGAAAACCAGCGTACACGATTACTTGATGATGTATGAAAAATTGTTTCGCAACTAGCCTATAGACCTATATACATGATATACAATCATAACTAGTGATGACTAGTAATTGGAATACACGGCAACCGTGAGTATCATAATAATACGAACCCGATTCATATTGGTCATCAAACCCCGCCCCACCCCAACTCACCCCACACACATGCCTGTCCTGCCTCGCCTCACAACGATTTCCCCAACACCCAAATCAATTGTTAGTCACGTCTTTTTTGTTATACTTGGAATGCATTTTATATTCAAAAAAAGAAAACTCGTGATTTTAGCATGTTTAGTTTAAAACATAATTGCACGCAATGATTTACGATACTTGTAGCCTATTATGTTTTCAAAATGTAATCATTAATCAAACTTTCTTACAATTTCAAATTTCGTTAGCAAAATGG
>CM069458.1:30939742-31099858 GCA_035610835.1 Ophiura sarsii
ACTCTCCAAAGGAGTCGTCCTGACTCCCCAAAGGAGTCATCCTAGCCGTCGGAAAGAGTCATCGGCCATTACTCTCCAAAGGAGTCATATCCTGACTCTTCAAATAAGGAGTCATCCTGATTCTCCAAAGGAGTCATCCTGACTCTCCAAAGGAGTCATCCTGACTCTCCAAAGGAGTCATCCTAGCCGTCGGAAAGAGTCATCGCCCATGACTCTCCAAAGGAGTCATCCTGACTCTCTGGAGCTAATTTGCATATTTTACTTGGTCTTATATTAGCCAAGTAAAATGCACAAATCGCTCATTAGCATAATTGCAATGGTACAAAAATTAGCACCGATGCTCGTGTATAACATATCAATTATGCTAATGAGCTAATTTGCACATTTTATTTATTTAAACCTATTAATTTATTTGCATTAAGTCGATGCCTTAATTTAACACCGTTGAATGTATATTGATATATTTGCATATTTCTCACTGGTATTAAGGAAGGAAGTGATTGCTCACTAAGTAAATGCAAATACATTGAGCAAGAACATAAACATAAGAGCCAATTACCCTAAAGCCCCCCCCCCCCCCCCCCCCCCCCCCCCCATTCCCAGTTATCATATTTCTACCTGGAGTCACGGTGACTCTATTTAGCCAGTTGGAGGCATTATTACTCTCGAAAGGGAGTCCAGCCTACATGTGACTCTATGTCAATATTGACTCCATTTGAAGAGTCACAAGACTCCCTTGAAGAGTCATGCATCATGACTCTCCAAAGGAGTCGGTAAATGTTGACTCTCCAAGGGAGTCATGTGACTCTCCAAACAGAGTCAATATTGACATAGAGTCACATGTAGGCTGGACTCCCTTTATAGAGTAACCCTGACTCCAGTTTGGCTTTCAGTGTTGCCGTCGATGCCAGCCAGATTCTCACATCAAAACATCACAACACACCAACTCGCACCGAAAACTCCCTCTCATACCACACACCTCAATCCCGCACTGACTACCACCGAAACAGCTTCTTCCCACGCACTATCCGAGATTGGAACCTCCTTCCAGAAAGCAGCGTTAAGGGGGCTGTGCACCTTCAGGTACAGCCTCCCTGAAACTGCCGTAACTTCTTTATTATTTATTAAATCTATATAAAAGTATACATTTTTTTGCAGAAAAGGGTTCAATGAATCCAAACATGATCATGAAATTGACCATTTTGGGAGAAAACGATAAAAAACACGTTTTTTGACCCATTTTAAGTTCTGCAAAGATAACTCAAAATATATTTTGTTAAATTTTATCTACCTAGTTTCATTATATTCCTCATGCAATTCCCTAGGAATCGTGTTTTTTTTTTAAATTTTACTTTATTATTTTTGAATTATCGACCAAAAAGTGCCAAAAAATAGGATTTTTTACCAAAAAACGTGATTTTCACGATTTTGGAGGTTAAAAATCATGTTTTTTAGCACTTTTTGGTCTATAATTCAAAAAATAATAAAGTAAAAAAATTAAAAAAAACCCGATTCCTAGGGAATTGCATGAGGAATATAATAAAACTAGTTAGATAAAATTTAACAAAATATATTTTGAGTTATCTTTGCAGAACCTAAAATGGGTCAAAAAACGTGTTTTTTATAATTTTCTCCAAAATGGTCAATTTCATGATCATAGTTGGATTCATTGAACCCTTTCCCGCAAAAAAATGTATACTTTTATTAAGATTAAATTAATAATGAAGAAGTTACGGCAGTTTTACGGAGGCTATGCGAAGGTGCACATCCCCCTTAAAAGCCCATCGCCAGCAGCCTTCAAAGAAGCCCTGAACAAAAATTGCGACTAATTGCACACCGCGCACACACAGTGTCAGAATCTTCAATCTTTGAAGTTGACGCTTATCTGGAAGAAGAAGATGGAAGAAGAAGAATAATAATTTTACACTCGCGTCCCTCTTCAACTGAAAAAAGCGTGGTAATTGCGCCTCTAATACACGAGCTAATTTTTTCCCCGTTTTCAGACATGCGCAGAAAGGATCACATGTGAAAATCCGAAATGTTGAATTTCTTTTACTCGGGTAGCTACTGTTCGGACACAAATTGTGGTTTTCGGAATGATTGATGACATATATGGTCTTCACCCAAAATATTTTCTTCAGGGATATAGCTACATTTCTGCATATGCGGCTGTGTGCTATTCTTAAAGAACGCATAGTAACAAGCATTTATACGGGACTATAGATCAGTCGGGATTGCAGTCGATTTGGTGATACCCGGACATGGAAGGTATAAGCTGGTTTTTGTTTTAAAATACTAAGGAAGTATTCAATAATCACCCAAAAAAATGCACAAAAATGTACTATTGGGGAACTCTTTTAATAATAGGTTAAAGTTGGAACTGTGAGGGGAAAAATCCCAAAATACGATATTTGAAACTTTCAGTCAGACCTTTTTTCTGCTGGGACACTCAATAGTTCATCAGCCATCAAATTATATTCAAGCCTTGCTATTCATAGAGATATTACCTCAATAGAGCACAATACAATTCAATACGGATTAGGCCTGGCCAATTAGTTTGATAGACTGGATATTATACAGGGCTATTTATTTTCATTTGAAACACACTATCTAATGTATAGGCTTTATCTTTGCTAAAGGCAATATGGTATATTAAAACAAACAGTTATTATTAGTTTACAGTGTTGTTTTATTTTGTGTTTATCCTTTTAACAACAATAAATAAATGTTTCAAATTTTTTTACAAAATTCCTGCAAATAATATATTATTTGATTAAAAAGGCAGTTTCCAATATAAACCAACAAGTTGATTATATGAAATTAGTTTAAATAAATTTTTAAAAAAAACAGATTAATTTTCCGGAATTCTCAATCGATAATAAAATTGAAAAATAATAAAAGGACTCATTAAGAATGTTGGCTGACCCAATATTAACAGATCTGTTCTCTTGTTTGAGTTGTCAGTGAATACAATTTATTTTCGTTATACCATGGCAGGTAATAGGAGTCTATTACCTGCCATGGTTATACGTACCCGGTGTTCTCTCTTAGTCTTCAGAGGGGTAAACACATGATCGTTCCAGGATCTTGAAATACCCCCTTTTTGACGGCGTTTCGCGGACAATTTGGCTAATTTGACCCCCTTTTTCGCACAAAAACGCGGGCATTTTGACTGACATGACTGAAATTAGCCTCCCTTTTCACCATTTCAAGGCCATTTTGTATATAGTCCCCCCTATTTGCGCAAAAACGAGGACATATCTGGTTCAAAATAACCATTTTTCCAATTGTCGGGACAATTTGATATGACACAATATTCATTTTATTTCTTCGCGGGCATATAGCCTCTCCAAAAAAACACCCCTTGATATCGTGGAAATATCATCCAAAATGACCCCTTAGTTTTGGGAATCGCGGACATAAAGCTTTAAAAACACCCCTAATTTGGGGAAATCGCGGACATAAATGTCACTTTGACGCCCCCCCCCCCCCCCCCCCCCCCCCCCCCCGTTTCCGCGATTTTGGAACAATCATGCGTACCTAAAGTCGATGTTAACTGAACCCACCGGGGTTCTGACTGGTTAAAATGATCCGTAATTTGCTTTGACACTAGCCCCTTACCGGGGTTTGGATGTTTCTGATCATGAGTAGGCCTATCTCTGCTATACTATTATAAATAATCATGGATAAAAGGTAACATTTTAAACTACTTCCCAAAAGCTAAAAAGAATTTGAAACGATTTTAATATGCCCGTTTTACCATCTGAACGAGACGCCCCCTCCTCCAAATAGGAATCCCCTCCCTTAAGAGAGGAATAACCCGTTTAGGCCAAGAGGCTCGTTATTCAGTATTTCATATTAGGGATATTCATAACTAAAAAATGACACGAATAGGGAGTAGCGAACCCTATTTCAAATAAAGGATCAATTGTTCAACGGGGTGTGCTTTTACCAAACTGATATATGGAGTTCACACGGTTTTTGTGAAATTGACGACACAACCCCCCCCCCCCCCCCCCCCCCCCCCCCCCCCCCCCCCACCGTTAATTATAACGGGTTTTAATTTATCAAAACGATAGGCAAAAAACCCATCCGAAATTGAACTCAAAACTCGACGTTTGAGGCTCAACTGGGGTCACAGTTGAGGTGTAAAAGTAGAACCTACGGATCTGAACAGAGGCGTGAGATGTAGTATGCAACGCACATCCCATCGACAATTAGTAATGTGAGTGCCCGCCCAAATTAACTCCTACATCGTGGAAACGACACATTTCAAACACTTATAAAGATAATCAGTTGATTGGGGAAAGTTATAAATGTACCACAAGCCAATTCGTTATTGGAATTCCAAGACCATTCTTGACTTCTGAAACTTGTTTATGTAACCCTCTGATATTCCAAATACTCTTACATTTTGTTCCATGATAACTGAACAATATAAACAAGCAATGTTAACACTGAACCCCTTGGTCCATCACTAATGCAACACTTAATAAATGAGGTAGACTGTCTTCTGTCGGATAGTAATTTTTTGCTCACTGTGGCCGACCATACAACCACCCTATATCATTTGACGATAAACACCGGATAAACACCTTTATTGGCCATTGAACAAGTTTACAGTTAGGCCAACAACAACAAAATTGTTTGTTTGTCCACGTCCGACCGACCGTGTACCTTGGTGCCGACCGTATTATTTTTTATTTTCTATTATTTTTTTAAAACAACTTTTTGAGCAATTTAAATGGCCAAACGGACCGTTTTATTACTGATTTCGCACGCTATAATTAATCTGGTCTTTATAAACACCATCCCCAATGCGCAGAACCTGCTTAGGAGTATAATGATCCAGATCCAGAAGTATCAAACTAATTCATACTGAATAACAACGCCATGTCGTATATTGGTATTTATTAAAACAAGGTCTTCTAAAAAACTGGGTGGACAAGTGTTTTTAGTGTCAAAAGGATGAAAAGACTTGGAATGGATCTGTTGAATTTTGTGGAAGTCGGCAAGAGGATCACTAGTGTGTTGTTTCTGGAAGGAAATCACCGAGACGTTTTGTGAGCGATATGTGGTGAAGCATAAGTCCATGGGTGAAGTTTATGGAGAGAAAAAAATTGAAAGAAAAAATATCATAATTTATAATTTAATTTAAATTCCAATGTTTATTAATTACGAGAAAAACGTAATTTATGACAGATTCAAAACACACTCAAAAATGCAACAAAATAACTTGGATTTCCCGGGGACGCCAGGATAATTATTAATAGTCGATCGTTCTGTAAAAATAATTCACGAACATCACAACACAACAGCCGAATCAAAAAAAGAAAATCGTGATAATTTATATTCATTAAACAAAAAAATAAACAAAAAATATTAATAGATAAAATAATTTAAATTAAAAACGTAATTTATGACAACATTTTGTAAAAATGACATTAAATAAAGTGCTCCTCAGCTGAGTCGAACGACGTATGACACATTTTGTAAAAATAACATTAAATAAAGTGTTCAATCATACCCCTAAAAAAAGTCTCGTTAATAAAACAAACTATTGATATTGTAATTAATTAATATAATGGAACATCAAAAAGTACCAATGTATTATACAAAAAAAAAAGTGACTCCACGCAGATTTGATCCGGGTTTTCCGCGTGAGAGGCAGTGATTTTAACCACTACACCAACACATTCTCATTACTTTCAATTGAGTTACAATGACTATACATCATTCAGACTCTCACTCAATAAACTAAATCGAAAATTAAATTTTATTTATTTATTTTTTAAAGGCTACATTGTCAATTAGAGCACCATTTTATTTACGGTAATAGACACAGTTAATATAAAATATAATAAAAATATTAATTTCGCACTGAATAACTGAATTTGGAGGTATTTTCGGTTTTATTACGACCCAACTGGTCTCTAATGGTGGCCAAGTTAACTTGTCCACCAAAAAATCATGATTTTCAGAGAGCGCAGTTAGTCAATCAGAGGCTTAATCCACATCTGTGGAACTATGCCTTTCGAGATGAGTTGCGAGAACATGGTATTGGTATTACGTCACTCGTTACTCGTACGGCCGTTCCGGAAAATTGAAGTAAAATTTGTGATTGGACAAATTGTCACCCGCATGCGTAAGGATAATTTTCGTAGCAATACGTCATTCGTATCAGGTTTCGGAAGAGGCCGAAGGGGAAATCGAATAAAGCCGAAGCACGATGTGTCACACGCATGCGTAAAGGACGATTTTCATCAATTAAGATGGCGACCGTATCGGCGCCACCAGCTACTTAGGAATTTGTTCAATTTAGTCTTCATTTAACGTTTTTAAAATGACTTTTTCGGCCAATTTTCCAAGTTATTTATTGGTGGGGTACTTCATTGATGTGAATATTTCCCCCGTTCCCGATCTGATCAGGTTTTATCTGACGTTTTTGATTGGCGACGATAGTTGCAGAATTCGGAAACCAAGTTACATTTTATCGATAGTATATCGACATGTCGAAGTTTTCTTTTTTTACGACATCGATACAAAATGTTGTATCTATAACAGCACTACTTTCACGTATATATTTCTAACATAACTTGAACACTACGTTGTTTCACTTTCTGTAAATTTTCAATCATAATAAATGGCGGCGACCGACATGTCAACATGTTCATTATGATTTGGTTAGTTGAACAGTTGTAGGCCTAAGTATTAAAGTACAATTCTAACAAACTCATGAAAAAGAGTTCAATAAATCAAAGTCTGAGACAATTATAACTAATTTAGTTATAATCGTCTCAGATCAAAGTGATGTGTTTTGTGTTTGGACGACTTCAATTCACAGTATTCATGCCGAATTTATATTCCCAAACACAATTTAAAAAAAACAAGGTCTTCTAAAAAACTGGGTGGACAAGTGTTTTTAGTGTCAAAAGGATAATGAGAAGACTTGGAATGGATCTGTTGAATTTTGTGGAAGTCGGCAAGAGGATCACTAGTGTGTTGTTTCTGGAAGGAAATCACCGAGACGTTATGTGAGCGATAGGCCCTATGTGGTGAAGTTTATGGAGAAAAAAAATTGAAAGAAAATATATCATAATTTATAATTTAATTTAAATTCCAATGTTTATTAATTACGAGAAAAACGTAATTTATGACAAATTCAAAAATGCAACAAAATAACTTGGATTTCCCGAGGCGCCAGGATAATTATTATAATACTAATAGTCAATCGTTTTGTAACAAGGTCTTCTAAAAAACTGGGGTGGGGACTTGGAATGGATCTGTTGAATTTTGTGGAAGTTGGCAAGAGGATCACAGTGTGTTGTTTCTGGAAGGAAATCACCGAGACTTTTGTGAGCTAGGCCTATATCATTATGGTGAAGTTAAGAAAAAGAATTGAAAGAAAAAATATCATTATTTATAATTTAATTTTAAATTCCAATGACAAATTTAAAAGTGCACAAAATAACTTGGATTTCCCAAGGCGCGAACTTGGGACCGCCAGGATAATTTGTAGTCAATCGTTTTGTAAAGATAAATCACGAATAAATACACTGTATAAGTTCATGAAGTTCATAACAACAGCCGAATAAAAAAAAGAAAATCGTGATAGGCCTATTCATGACATATTCATTGAACCAAAAAAGTAAAAAATAATAATAGATAAAAAAAAGAGTCTCATTAATAAACAAACTAATGATATTGTAAGTAATTAATATAATGGAACATCAAAAAGTACCAATATTATACAAAAAGATATGTGGTCCCCAGCAGAATTGAACCCAGGTTCAAAGCACCACAGCCAGAGGAAACAACCGCTACACCACCGGGGTGTCATTACATATTTGGAAGTCATAAGTTAAAATAATATTGAGACTGTCTGGTTTATCCACTCAATAAACTATTAAAATGTGATATTTGAACTACACTGTCCATCAAAACACCATTTTATTTATTGTAATAGACACATATATTATAAAATATCATTAAAATACTAATTTTGCCTTGAAAATCTGAATTTGGCGGCGATTGGCGATATTAAGCATTTTATACCAAAAGTCTACTGCCGGCTGTATTAAAAAGCTCAAATTGCATGAAACCACAGATAAGATTCGTTTTTCTATCAATACTTCTTCCTTTATGTATAATACAATTTACATTATTTAGTAAATACAATAATTGTAACGTTTAACGTCACCACTAGCTAATTGAAACAATAATAATGACCCATGACCTTTCATCTGAAAGCTAAGGTGGCCAAGTTAACTTGTCCACCAAAAAAAATTAAAAATTAAAAAAAAAAAATCCGACCTACCGACCGTACCTTTTTCGGACCCTCTATGGACAAACAAACAATTTATTTTTTTTGGCCTTACCGTAAAACGGGGTGAATAGGGACATGGGGTGAATAGGGACAAAAATGGGAAAGTTTTTGAAATGTCAATTTGTTGTATTTGATGTATGCTATTTATTTTATTTTTTCTAAATGTTTAAAGAGAAATATAATAGTGTTCAGGAAATGGTTCAGTTGATGTGAAAGAACAAATGCGAAGCCCAGGGTATCGAAAATAGAAGTGTCCGAAAAAACACTAACAAAATGGTGTGGTCAAAACTTTCCTGCTCCTATCTGCATAATTTGAGCAAATGAGCTGGAAATGCATCAGGACCTAGCTTTTAAGGTTCTTCAACATATTTTTATTTATTTATTTATTTATTTATTTATTTATTTATTTATTCGGAAAACGCTTTCAAAACAGCGGCACCCACCAACAGATGGTGGTGCATCCAACAAATATAAAGTAAGATACAACAAAAGATAGGAAAAAACAGTAATACAAACAAGAGAGATAAGAAATCATGCACTCATGAAATCATGAAAATCATGAAAATTATATAAATTATATACATCGAGATGGGCTCATTGAGTCCTGACACGTGGAGCGTGATATATTGATTAATGATCATTATTACTTAATAACACTGTCCTACATGACCATGCACGTTCTAAGTATGACTTACAAAAGACATCAAAATGTCTATCGAGTAATGCATTGTATGAATAGTTATTTACCAACGGGGTGATAGACAAACAATTACTACCTAATATTAGACATAGTTTTGTATCATCATCACTTAGATTAAAATAATTCCATACATAAGAGAGATTTGCTTGACGAAGATTCATTTGTAAATTGTGAAGCTCATTGTCACGGATTGCACGTAATGACTTACATAAAAGCATAAAATGTTTGATATCTTCGCAATCTCTAGTACAGAGTAAACATATACCATCATTATCTACCTCCCAAGAACTTAACCTACCATTAAGGGGAAGTGTGTTAGAACGAGCTTTAAACTTCAAACTAGCCCCATAAAAATCAAGCTTGTCTTTCAAATAACTTTCCAAATACGGATGTGTTTTAAACTGAACATAAAATCTTAGAGACGATTTACTACAAATATTTTGATACCATCTAGAGTAATCTTGTTGAACACTGATTCTCTTAAACACTTGGACCCATCGGGGGTTATTAATAGGTTGCATGCTTGAGAAGTTGAAATCCATGCCATGATCACATAAAATATGTTTAATAGAATCAAGCCATTTCCATCTTAATTGTATATCATAATCATGAATAATAAACATTGCGTTAAGTAATAATTTGGGCCATCTGTGGGGGCCCATATCGTGCAGACGTGAGTAAAATTTAGCTTTAAGCCTATTATGGGTAGACTCAAGGGTATCCCAACCTAAATCGCCCAAGAGTGACATTGACGGTGTATTACGCGGGGCCTTTAGAATTGATCTTGCCATTTGAAATTGAAGAGATTCAAGTTTTTTGTAGTCACTAGCACTATAAGTAGTAATCATACTCTTTGACATTGGTAAGAAATTCTGAAAGGATTTCACATTTTAAGTTTTTTTGCATTTTTTCCGTAAAATTCGTAAACTCTGGGGTCAATAGGGACACCAATGTTTTTAATGAAAATATTATACCCACTCCATATATTTGATTTTTTGAAAGAGCAGTTTAAAGGCTTATTATGTGGACATAATATCATCTCAAAAGTTTGACTCATTTGGGTACAAGAAAACAATTATGGTCTGGATAAGTGTATATGTCCCTATTGACCCAGTTCTATGAACGCTTGATTGAAAGCTTTAATTTTGAGCTGTTATTTTGCCATGTTGTCCAGAAATGTTCATATTTCTTGTTAAAACTGATACTATGACTTTAATATGTCATAAACCAACTCCAAAAGTGTGCCAGATATAATACTTCATGCTAATATTCCAAGAGATGAGGGTGCTATTTTGTTCACTAGTATTTTTCACATTTAATGACATATAATATTTATCTCCATTTTGTAGAATAGATGAACATTTGATACTGAATTGTTACATATCAATTGAATATAAAGCTCAATTCAAAGAATAACATAATGTTATCATCTTCAAGCACCTAAATAACTCTTTACTTAAATCAGTCAAGTATATATTTCCTTGTTAACTGACACGTCTAAGAAATATTGTTAAAAATAATTTTGAATAGTTATAATGGTAAAAACAAATTAGAAGTGATTGTTTTGGTTTTTCAAAACTCACTCATTATCCATATTCACCCATATGTAGAATAAAACAGGTACAAACTCTTCAAATCTAGTGATTTCCCTACCCAGAATAGGCCTAATGCTGTCCCTATTGACCCCGACGTTGGGGTGAATAGGGACACCGACCTTTGTGAGAAAAAAATATATACCCATCACATATTTTAAATTATTTATAGTGGCAGTTCAAAGACATTATAGGTGAACATAACATGTGCTAAAAAGTTTGGCCCATGAGGCTACATTGAAAAAACTACAATCTAGAGAGTGCTGAAACTGTCCCTATTCACCCCGTTTTACGGTACAATACATTAATTATACTATATCACTGAGCACCCCGGGAACAGCTAGTACCACCGTACTACATGTAGACAAACCAGGACTAATAGCGTGAAAGTTCATCTGTGTTGGTAGACAATAATTTGAAAATTAAAGGCATATTATGTTTTTCCAGAGGGCGCCCTCTATTCATTATTTTTTTTAGAAAGTAGATTTTCTTGCAGATTTACATTTCCGATCATAAATCATACATACATTCCAAGTTACAGAGCGATACGATTCCTAATTACCTCAAAATCATGGTTTTAGAGTGAATTTAGAGTGAAAAATATAAAGTGTCCGGATTCGGACAGTTTATTTTCACTCTAAAACCATGAATTTGAAGTAATTAAGAATCGTATCGCCCTGTAACTTGGAATGTATGCATGATTTATGATCAGAAATGTAAATCTGCAAGAAAATCTGCTTTCTATTTTTTTTTCGATGTTGAGGGCGTTCCCTGGAAAGATCACATAATGATCTCAACACAATGGTTTGACAAACCTCAAAACCAGGACTTATTTAGGGATTTCCCCTTTACGGGTCATTGGGTTAACAATCTTAGCTAGGTTATTGGTTAAAAGTTTTTACTAAATTCAACTAAGTGCAAAGGTCATTGATGACACGGAAGTAAACAATCTGCTATTTTTTCACACGAAATAAGCCCTTCCGGTGATCTATAGTTATTCCAACATCACAATCATGGCGTCACTCACGCCAAATAGTAGCGAAAAGGCACCACTTTTAGTAAATACGGAAGATGATGTACATGATTTTGGAGATGAAATTGCAGCGACTAAATATTCTAAAAAGGCTTCTTTGACTTTACCGAGCGAAAGAGTTCACGCTTTGGTTCCAGATGGCGAGACAAGCGCCGACCAGTCCGCCGCGATCATCACTAATGATGTCAGGTTAAGCTTATTACAAGATCATGTCGTTGCAATATTTGTGGTGGCATTTGATACACACAAGGGTAAGTAGCCACCGAGGTATGTGCGGTAAATTAGTCTCAGGAGAAAATCACTTTCCATTATTAAAAAAGAAGAACGTGACCCCTTTGAGCTTTGAACTTGACCTATCTTTATTTAAACTTGACCTATATTTATTTAAACCATGTACTTATTCTGATAAGTCCATGTTTAAACTAAGCTAGGCTAAGGCCATGAAGGCTGAGGCTAGTATTTGTACTAATGTTGTACAAATAGGCGAGGTTTCGCTGTTATTCGTTCAACTGTTGTACAAATAAGAGAGGTTTCGCTGTTAATGTTATTCGTGCAACCATTATACAAATAAGACTAATAGTAATAAGAGGAGAGTCGCTGTTGTTCGTACAACTATACAAATTAATAACTTACATAAGAGGAGAGTCGCTGTTATTCGTACAAATATTGTACAAATAAGAGGAGAGTCGCTGTTATTCGTACAACTAAGACTAATAAGAGGAGAGTCGCTGTTATTCGTACAACTATTGTACAAATTAATAACTTGCATTTAAGAGGAGAGTCGCTGTTGTTCGTACAAATATTGTACAAATAAGAGGAGAGTCGCTGTTCGTACAACTATCACAACTATTTATACTTACTGTCATGACTGTTAATGTTCCCCCTGTTCCAAACATGAATGTCCCAATAAATAAATAAATAAATAAATAAATATTGTTTTCTCTTCTGTCATCGTCTGTAATACCGCAACGGCGGACGGCCATAAAAAACCCTGTTCTACGGGCAAATGGACTCTGAAGTTGTTCAAAAAGACAACATTTCAAAAGAAGCCTCTAAGGTAGACATGATCATAAAATTTTGAAAATAAAAGTATCTCTTTGAAAATGGAATACATGGAAACACTTTTCTATAAAAAATGATGGTTCAATCATGTCTGCAGACTGAATAATCACAAAGTTTATAACCAAAATTAGTTTGCCTGATATTGCTAAAAACTGGTAAAGTCATGCAAGTTTTAAACCATTTTAGCTTATACAGGGTGTATCAAAAAAATTAGGACACTTTTTCATGGCGGTGTAATACTTGTTATAATCATTGGACCATGACCAATTTAGTCTCAATGTAAAGCCCAATTATTTATTATGATATCCCGAAAATATGAGATCAATCCGATTAAAAATAAGAAAACTAGCATAATTTGCGTAAACCATGTCATTTACTGGTTTGTACAATGGGATTTACATGTATAGACCAGTAAATAACATGGTTTACGTTTCAATACGTTACAATAATTATAAACATAGAAAATAATCTATCAGTCAATGGCAAAGATTAGTTTAGTAATCCATTTAATTCTGGCACAAATCAATACTGGCTAAATAATCCACAAATCAGATGCATGCATATTCTGTACAAATCAAAAAAGTTCTCGAACCCACAGTAACTGTAGATGGTTCATTACCATGATATTGGCATAAATAGTGTGCGCGTCCATGTTACTCTACTGTTACTGTGTGAATGACCATTGTACATAATACAAAATAGATTGCCTTGCCTAATAGGTCACAATTTCCTTAATTAATGATGGATTTTTCTCATCTCTTCAGGATTTTATCTTTATCGGTTGTACTTTACATTTAAATAAAAATTGGTCATGCTTCAGTGATTTAACAAGGATTTAAACCATCATCAAAAAGTGTCCTAATTTTTTTGATACACCCTGTATAGGCTATACTTTCATGTTGTCTAGTTGCTTGTGTGTGGTAATTAAGACATTAAAGAATACATCCCCGGTTTCTTCGTACTTCTTCGCTGATTTAAAAGACGTAAACATTGAGTTTTCCACATATTTTTGCTAACAAATGTTCACACAAAAAAGTCGCCCTCTATAGTCAATGATATGAACATCCCTATCTAAAGGCCTATTTCAAACCTTTTTTTAAATTTAAAAAAAAAATTGCAACATTAAAAAATTTGCAATAATATTGCATTAACAATTAAAATAATTAAAATATGGTTGGGACTGTAGAACAGTTTTTTGTGTGTTGCGTATTAACCCTAACCATCCCCAATGCCGCAAATGTGCACCGTAAAATCTGTCTGTGCCAGCTGCCGTGGCACCTTTTCGATGAAATAATGGCCCCAGGCTACATAGTCGGGCCAATACACTGGCCCGAGTATAGTTGGCCCCTGTGGCGCACTGGTAAAGCGTTCGTCTGGCAACCGAGTGGTTGTGGGTTCGAGCCCTGGTGGCGGCGCCACTCTTTTTGTCCACGTTTTTGTCGTTAAAAAAAGAATTCTTCAAAATGTGACTTTAACCCTAACTCCCACGGCTATGTTTTTGCGTGTATCGGGGGGAGGGGGAAAAGTACCATATTTTTAACCCGAAAAATCACCGAGCACCCCCCGGGATTCGATCCCGGGACCATTCGCACCCAAGTCTGTGCCCCTATCAACTGAGCTAACTCCCCAGCACACATGCGGCCACAAACTTCGTGGCCACATATTACGCGGTAGGTGACGTAATCGAGCCAATGCAGCAGCACGCGCGTGGAGATAGTTTTATTTTGGATGATTTTGTATGGTCTAGTGGGGTTAGGGTTATGGAACATTGAAAAATTGTGTTAATTAACCCTAACTCCCACGGCTATGTTTTTGCGTGTATCGGGGGGAGGGGGAAAAAGTACCATATTTTTAACCCGAAAAATCACCGAGCACCCCCCGGGATTCGATCCCGGGACCATTCGCACCCAAGTCTGTGCCCCTATCAACTGAGCTAACTCCCCAGCGCACATGCGGCCACAAACTTTGTGGCCACATATGCCTGCGGTAGGTGACGTAATCGAGCCAATGCAGCAGCACGCGCGTGGAGATTATTTTGGATTATTTTGGATGATTTTGTATGGTCTAGTGGGGTTAGGGTTAATAGGAGGTTAGGGTTAAGCTGTAAGCAAACCATTTTGTTCATAGGTCTTATGAGTATGACTGATTTTCAATAACAATGCAAAATTTAAAGCTATAAAATAACACCAGTGAAAACCATATTATAGAATAGGGCCTAATTATTATTATTATTATTTTTTTTTTTATTGCAGGTTTTGTTTTAGCAATTATGTGATTTGGACGAGTGTAACTTTCTTTTATGTGATGGTAGTTCAATGGGAACCTTAAATGACTACGAACTCAGCAGTTGTTCGAATTACAGAAATCCTTGTCTTTAGCCATATCCTTAGACTAATCATTAGTTAAACCCTAAACTATTTGAATTTTAAAACATACATTTCACCGTTTGTTCCATAATACATTTATATCAGCGGTGCTTCCAAAATGACAAAATTTACTGGCGAATAATCAGTTTTTCCTTGACGATTATAAAACAGATAACCAGGATTTTAATGTCATAAAGTTGAAGTCTAAATACAGATTCCTAAAAATTGTAGCGGATAAGCAAAATCTCCAGCTGGGTTATCTGCTGGATAACCAGTTTATTCTTATTTCTAACGCTGTGATGCATTCTTAGGATAGCCAACTAGTAGTACTTGGGCTTTGTTTGCCATATTTTTTCAATTGGTGACTGCGGTGGGATTGTAATAAGAGAAACAGTATTGTCAATGATGCACTATTTGGTCTGCTGGAATTTTTTATGGGTGTGGCTGTTCCAAACTGTGCAGCCCTCCAGGTTTTCCTATCTTGCACTTCTTGCACCTCCTGTATACCTAGCTATGAAAACAAGCATAGACAGTCCGCGTCATATTTTTACTGCAGCGGGAATAGGGCGATCCAAATACAAGCCAGTATTTCTTGGAAATAGAAACAGGTTAAGATATTTTTAACCAAGGCATACATGTACATATTATTTGAACATTAAACATGATCTGAAGCAAACGTTTGACTAAAATTATTCAACAAAGTTAAAAAATATTGATGACAAATGCTTTTATTTTATAGCTCTCGCACAGAGAGCTATAATTCAGAGCTACAATAGACCTACATGTAAGGCTACTTACTGTTTATACACTTGATAGTTGAATGTCAATTTTATAACTTAACAAATGTTGGGAGTATATGCACATGATAATATACACCTAGCACAAAAAGTCCCTGACCAGGTACTTCGAGGTTTGCTAGTTCAAAATAGATAATCGGTACCAAAAATCTGATATAAAATTAAATGGGCAAATTTCTTCTCCGTAGTTTAATACCTCATTCATAAAGATCGAATTGATACTTTTAAAGTTATGGTGATTTCAATGATCGTGCATAGCAACAGCAAAGTTGCACTACATGTAGGTATAGGAAAGTATACATGAAGGTATACGTGTAGGTATTAGATCCTCCAGAGATCCGCCAACTCATGAATGACAGGAAAGTCTGGGGGCCCAGTACATTGCGATTGCTTCCTCCGTTTCGTCCACGGACGACCAATGATGATGAGGTATAGGAAATCATTGATTCGTGAGTGATAACGCAGTGGAAATGTGTGTGTAAAGACTCACAGCTAATCAGCAAAAGAGTTTAATCTTCACAGCTAGTCACCCGGGGGGGGGGGGGGGGGGGCACTGACATTTGAAAAGGGTATAGGTATGTGCCGCGCTGAAGACCCCCCTTTTCACCCTCTGCTGCTAGTTCTTATGACCCCCTTTTTGAGCCTGCATCAGTTCTTAAGACCCTACTTTTATTAAAAAATTCAAAAATCGCGAAATTTTTCGTTCCAAAGCCCCAATTATTCGAAAATGTTGCGTTCTTAAACCAAAATAAATTGAAAATTGAACTTTAGGCCAGTTCTCAAGACCTATTTTTTGGAAAAAAATCAGTTCCTAAGACCCTATTTTTTGTCATAAAATCCACTCAGTTCAGTTCTGTAGCCCCCCCCCCTTTTTTTGAGACCCTGGGCGGCACACCCCTACCCAAAAAAAAGTTGAGTGCCCCCCCCCCCCCCGGGCTAGTCACACCCTTAATACTGCAATCACTCACAGACCCATTCATCCAGATACCTCCAGGTGGCTCGTTCAGATAGCACACAGTTATGACAGTAATCACACACAAATCAATGATTTCCTATACCTAAGTGCAACTTTGCTGTTGTTATGCGCGGTCATTGAAATCGCCATAAAAGTATCCATTTGATTTTGTTGAATGAGGTATCAAACTGCGGAGAAGAAATTTGCTCATTCAATGTATATCTCAGATTTTTGGTACATATATGGTTATATATTTTTAATTTTAAACTTTTTCTTGAGTTGCAAAATTTCACCTTACTTTTATTCCTTTAAAGGTCAAGGTGCAATTCCTTCAAGTCAAGATGCAATTTTAGGTTAATCACGATAGCAACTTGATTTAGGGCTGCAAAAACTTATATCGCAATTTTTCCAGCCTTCGAAAGATGATTATTTTTTTCTTCTTCTTTACACCACTTAAAAACAGTGATCAACATATTTCACTCTTGAGTAAAAAAGTTTCAAGGGTGAAAATCAGAAGTGAAGGGTATTTCAACCTTTGTACACGGGTGAATGAATACATTTACCAACTGTAATCATGGGTAACAGTATTTGTTCTTCTCAACCAAGCTTATAATGTTTCCATTTTTTCACAATTGGTGGCAGCAGTGGGCTTGAAAAGGATAATTGTTTATGTCAACACTATTTTTAATTGATTTCCCCAGTTTCCACAATAAAATGTAATACATTTACATGTACTTTGTTGATAATTCTTATTACACAGACATGATCCTTGCCCCCACCCCCTAGTATGCTCAAGCCCCACCTCATTTGGTCCCTTACATGATAAAAAAGGTTGACTTTTAATGTCAAAATTACCTATAATTAGCTTAAAATGTCTAGTTTCAGACCAAGTTAAGATATTTTCACGCCATTTTGACTTTAAATCCAAATGTTTCTTTCCCTTCGTGTGCATACCCTCAACTTTTTGTCTTGCCCCCCCCCCCCCCTCCTTTTTTTTCTCCACCTTAAAATGTTGATACCAGTTTTAGTATCTTAATGTCAACTAGTTATTTATACTAGGCTTCTTATCCCAATTCTGATTGTATGGATTTTACATGTTTGATATTTTTCTTATTTCCCCTCACTCCCCCTTCCTGCAGGTAATATAGTTGAATGGTGTCAACCAGATGACGTCAATCTTGATGGGGTGGAATTCAAAGCAATGGCCAGTGGCTCGCACACAGTATTATCAGATTTTATGTAAGCATTTCTATTTTTTAAACATTTCTATCTACAGAAATAATAGGCATATACGACGGGTATTAAACAAATTATAAATATTTTAAACAGGTTAGCCGTCGTGGATAGAAAAAAGACAATTATGGGAAAACGATCTCGCCCGGGAATCGAACCCAGGATCTGTTGCTTGCTTGGCAACTGCCTTGTCCATTGGGCCACAAGACCTCGCATGGTAAAGCATCTGAATTTCAAACCTAAGCGATTTCGTTTCCCAGTCTCCTGCCACAAGTATTACCCGGAGTAGCTCGGGCCTATACAAGTGTAAATAATCAAGTGCCGTCCTCCCTGTAGAGGAAAATACATAGAAATAATAGTTTTTATTATTTTTTAAATATGGATTTATTTAGGGATTTCTCAAGAGAATCAAGGTACTGTATCAGGTATTCACCCCTAGAAACGCATGGAGCTCTATTAGTCCCTCTCTTCATGCTTTAAAGTTTATCAAGAAGATCAATTCGGGGGGGGGGGGTTAAAGTAGTAACAAGTGTGTCGCTCATGTTTTGGCGATAAATTGACCCATCAAAATAGTAAGTAAGCAAATGAGTTGCAGTGAACCGGCCAATTGATTGGTCCATTAAGAGCTCTCTGTCAAGAGTTACCAGTTTGATTTTTTTTTTCAAAACCTAATCTAATATTTTTTTGAAATTTTGACCAAAAAGCGCCAAAAAAGTGGGGAAAAAAATGAAAAAATTAGTGTCTTAACCCTAACCCCGGTTTAGGATATTTGACCGGGATCACAATTTTCGAGGAAAAAACACCAACTAAATCTCCGGGAACCTGCCGGGATTCGATCCGGGGACCCTCCGTTCTCGAGCCCCACCTTCCTAACACTAAGCCACGGCCCTCAGCTACACATTCGTGCAGTATACTGCACTCATTATATAGGCTCGGTTGACTACGTCATCGAAAACCGACGGCGCATGCGTTTGGAGAGGGACTTTGGATTAGCATTTTTTAGCACTCAGGGGGGGGGGGGGCGGGTTAGGGTTAATAGAACACGAAAAAAAAACTTTTTTTTTTTTTACCATAACCCTAACCCCGGTTTAGGATATTTGACCGGGATCACAATTTTCGAGGAAAAAACACCAACTAAATCTCCGGGAACCTGCCGGGATTCGATCCGGGGACCCTCCGTTCTCAAGCCCCACCTTCCTAACACTAAGCCACGGCCCTCAGCTACACATTCGTGCAGTATACTGCACTCATTATATAGGCTCGGTTGACTACGTCATCGAAAACCGACGGCGCATGCGTTTGGAGAGGGACTTTGGATTAGCATTTTTTAGCACTCAGGGGGGTTAGGGTTAACATAATCTAGCAATTTGGGAATTGTTTACCCAGAATTATTTTTGTAAGCCTTGTTGAACTTTTTTGGGTCTTTGAGTGATTGTTTGGGATTTTCTCAAAAAATCAACATTTTTAATCAAAATTGATGTAGAATTTGGATTTTCTGATCAATTTCCTTTCCAAAAATGTATACTTTTATATGCATAATAAATAGTTCAATAATTACAGCACTCACAAAATTAAAAAAATCAAGTCAAAACTTCCTTGAGTCCCCCCTTAATCTCTTATTTGGTTAATGGTTGAAAACGATTGAAAGATTGTAAAAGTAGATTTTTATAAGTCTACAAGTCTTGGGGCTACCACTTAAGATACATAGGAAGTTTGCACAAGAGATGGTTTTCCTGATAACCTGAGGCTGGATGGGAAGGGGAAGTGGAAGGAGGATTGACCTTTGTAAAAGTGTCCCAAATCTGAAATGTTAATTACAGCGCAAGAGCTGAAGTTCTCCAGAAAGTTTTAGATCTACTGTAGAAAAAATCAACCCACCCCAAAAAACCACCACCTAGCAAGTTGATATGACACGTGAAAGGACCGCACCCTGTGATAAGTAGAACATGGAACAGTATTTGTATTCTTTGCTTAAAGCACTCTTCAATTACATAGTTTCTGCCACTTTCATGATTCATACACTCATCTTATATATATATAAATGTTAACATATAAAATGTAAAACATTACGGATCGACATGTATACAAATTACTGAGCCAAGTTTTTAATTATCGTTCGTTTCCTTTATAAATATCTGAAAAAAAGAAGTCTTTACAGCTGAATATATTGGGTTGGGGGTTGGAGAAAAACTGCTGCTAAATCCAGTCTGTCATCATGAATGCATCACATCCCTTACCCTTTCTAAATTTTGATTGCTCCCTGGGGTTGTTACCAAATTACACCCATGGCCTTCCAAAAACAGGAAATATAAATATGCTCTTTGATGAAAAACAAAATAACCTTTTAGGCCAAAGGAAAAAAAAACTGTTCAAAGGGCCTGACCTCCATACATTTTTGATTTTGATTATTTTTCTTCTTTCTTCAAATAAATGCTAGACATTTTGAAAATGTTCGTAAATTTACCAACATTTTCATGAACATTTGGGGGAAAACATGCACAATTATTTTGTCACCCCCCTCCCCCATGTTTCCCATTGTTATAAATATAAAGATGAACACAAAATGACTTGGACTCCAGTAAATCTTCGGAAAAAGTGACTTGTTTATTGTTACTTGTACGAACACCATGTTGGATGTGCACCAGGGTATTGTGAGTATACAATTATAAAAGGGACACAAAGTAGTGTTGAAGATTTCAAAAAAAATAATTTACTTCAGAATTCAAGATGAAATTAAAAATTACCATTATTGTAACTTTTCTTAAAACGCCCTCTATGTAAATATGGTTTACGTTATTTATCACACATGCTGCAGGGGGACCCTGTCTGACGTAAAATGCTGATTGCGGCTCGATCAGCATTTTTGATTCTACGTTTTGTTGTACAAAGTGGGCCGATTTGATTTTTCTTAATCCTAAATATATTAATACAAAATTGTAAAAAGATACCAATCCAAGTTTTTATCATAATTGAGGTTGCAGCCTCCAACACATCTCTTAGTGTCCCTTTAAATAGATATCCTGACATAATCATAACATTAAAGGGATACTCTATCTTAATATACTACACCGCTCAGGGCCATCTCTTTTGGACTTGCAGACTTGTCATTTAACCCCATGTGGTAACGTATTTCAAATATGACATAATTATATATTTACTTTTTGTTTTGAAAAAAAACCACCTTGCAGATATTTTAGGAAAGACAATTACTACGGGTTAAGTTGTTTTGAGAACATGCCGGTGGACAGCAAGGACGAGAGGGGAGCTCGCATGAAATCTGTCGCCATTCTTGCCACTACGCACACAACTCTCTACAGGCACATGCCATTTCTTGAAAACCAAGTCAGGTAAGATTTCAAGAGTTATGATTAACAGAGGTTTATCCCCTAGTGGTACTCTTTTTTTTCAGGGTAGAGTGCCGCTGGAGGTTTGAAATCCTTACCTAATTTTAGGTGTGCTTTTAACTGTTTTGACTGTCGCGAATTGAGACTTATGTTATTTTATTTTTGCGATTTGGGATCCACATTTAGGGTTTCTTTCGGCTCCGAGCTGCCAGTGGTTTATAGATGTAAGTAAGTAAGTGGAAATAAGGTTAGGTAGGTTTTTTAATTGCTGGTACCATTTTGGGGGGAAATTATTTGACTTTTTTTTCAAAATTTGCCCAATTCTTTTTAAATTTCAAAATTTGATTATAATTTTTAGCCAAAATATCAAACACTGAAATTATGCGTCAATTGGGTCCATGGAAAAAATGTTTTGTCACCAAATCTCAAAATGTCAAATACAAGTTTTTCAATACTTAAACAACTTCTTGTAATAACTATGCAAACACTTCCTTTATTCAATAGACTTCAGCTACAAACACCCGGTAGTTATGCTCCATTACAAGCATTCTATGACGACAGAAAAGGTTCTTTACCACTCTCCAGGGACACTTCAGGAGAGAATCTATCGGCATCGACGCCCTCATCAACGACGACGACTGTCACTACCCCTGTAACAATGTCCATTAGTTCTCAAGATCGTGTACCAATGAAGGTAGGTATAGCAATATTGACTGGATTTTTAATTGAATTGCCCGTTTTCATGTACTGGGCAGATATTTTCCAGGGGCATTATAAAGGGTTTCTCAGAATGGAAAAAAATCATGCTGGATTTTGGAAAAGCCTTCCTCTACATGTATGTGTTATGCCACTGTTTGTTGTACATGAAAATGAAGCAACCAACTCATTCAAGGGGCTGCTTAGTAACAGGTGAGAGATGGTGGTAAAGGTAAATAAGTGTTGTAAGAGCATATAAGTGACGTGTTCTACCGAAACCAGACGGAATTGGGCAGAGCTCCAAACTGAGAAATAGCCCAAAACATGATTTGGGGTGATTTTTTGGGGAATTTGAGTTTCTGGTAAATAATTAATCTTCAGAGTGTTTATAACAATATTGTGAAAGATTCAGATTAAAAAAATCATCCTAAATGTATGTTTCAGTGATTTAAAAAAATCCTAGTTCTATTAAAAAGCCTAGTTCTAGTTACTTTAAAGGGCGATATCTCAGTTTAAAGTTTTCATAAAGACCGTAAAAGACGAACTTGAAAATGATGTAACTCCGCTTTGGGAAGTCCGATTAAAAAAAGAGAGGTACCACTGTAAAGCTGAAGATCTCTAGTTTAATAATCAATTACTAACTCAATTTTGATATCTTGCCCAATTGTGTCTGGTTTTGGTAGAACACGTCACATATGTTACACTGCCTATCACTTTTATACCAGCGATTTAGCTATTGGCCAGTCATAAATTCTCTAATTCCCAGGTAAGGCATACCAGTGGTCAGCACAGTACACTCCACTACTCATTATGTTGCACTGCCTATCATTTACATACCAGCGATTTATAGCTATTGGCCAGTCATAAATTATCCAATTCCGAAATTATGCAGGCTAGTGGCCAAGCCCTAAAAGCACTGTTTAATGAAAAATGCCACATATCACACATGGCCCTGCTTTAATCGACAATGACAGCAGACCAACAGCCTGAGAAAAGAGACACTCTATGGCCTCAGGGTCTTTGGTCTGTAAGGCCAAACAAACAAAAAAGTTTCTCTCAAAGCTTGCGAAGGCTTCAAAATCGGGCGACGCGCGCTGTTTTTTGTCTTCCATTTTCTTTTTTTTTTTTTTTACATTTTTTTTTATTTGTGTGGCAATTTTTACTCTTACTATTTGCAACCGTTGACACTTTCTGATATTTGTTTTTTCTATTTGAAATGAATATTGTGATGTAGTTGTGTTAAAGAACAATTGTGCAGCGTTTTTTGAAGAACTGAGTCATGTAAAAGTTTGAGAAAAGGAAAATCTGCCGATATTTTTAATCAAAACTCGAAATAAAAATTTGTAGGGAAAAAAAAATTGATTTGACAATTTCCTGCATTTCAGACGCGGTATTTTGGCATTTCAAAACCAATGCGCGCGCAAGCTTTGAGACGAACATATTATTTTGTTTGGTCTGTAATACAAAAGTGTTAACACTTTCCACGCGGCAGGCGGCTGCAGACGACATTCCAAAATTTCATAAAATGTTTAAAAAATTTCAAAATTATTGAATTTAATTAACATATTTAGAATCATCATGAGAAATGCATTGACATAAGTACAAACATGCCTAGTATTAGGTCAGTAATCCTTGAGATAGACTTTGAAAATTGTGAAAGGTTTCTGGAAAATCTGTTTTGTGTATGGTAAAAATAATAGCCGCGTGGAAAGTGTTAAGGCAATGGAACATAATGAAGAGGGAGAAAAGGGATGCTGCAAGGTAAAGTTCCTCCCCTATGTTTCAATTGGGTTGTTCAGGTAAGTGACATCACTTCTTAGGGCATGGGGGTCGTTTGGGGTTTTCCAGGGGGTCATGAAGGGCTCATAAATATAGGTTTTTGGGGAACCGTGTTACATTTCGCTTTAAAAAAAGCTTAGAAACACCCAAAAGAAACGTTCAAATATGCAAAATTTCTTGCTCGCTACGCTCGCACCCAAACTAATCAGTTTCATTTATTAAATCCGACTTGTGTTTTTATTCAATTTTTGTTTTGGGGGTCACGGTACTGATCAGGAATGTCAAAAGGGGTCGTGGCGAAAAAAGGTTGAGAACCACTGTCTTAGGGGGTAGTGGATATGAGGTTAAAGAGATTTGCAGCCCAAAATATCTGCATACCCACATCTCCCACCCCACTTTCCAACTAGCGCAATGAATTGTTGGTCTGCATTGCATTTTTGAAAGACTATTTCTTATCGTAAGATTTATATCTATAATACTGGCATTGCTGGAGGTTAGAATTATGAATTTTGTACAGATGACTCCCCCACTGAAAAATCCTTGTCTATTTTACACCACGTGTATTACTGTGGTGCCCCCTGCTTCACTGTCATAACCATTGCAATTTTTGTTATTTCCCTTATTAGATCACGCATCCGGCTGGCTGTTTTTCCCAATTTATCAATTTCTTCGGAGACCAAATCTTTGTTTTGTGGAAGTATGTACTATTACAAAAGAGAATATTGTTTTTTTCACCGCCACCAATAGGAGTTGTATGTTACAGAGGTAAGGCCTAAATAAATACTATTGTGTTGACATTATAACCGTCTTATCCCTAGAATATTGCCCAAGTTAAAACTCTTTTTTATTTTTTTTAAATGTTCCAAATACGAGGGGGTATCATAAAGTTTTAGAAATCACCCAGAAGTGAAGGAGCCAGAAACTTCATTTTGATGCGTGAGCCTTCAGACATCTTTACAAAGTCCCTGTGCAAAGTCACACATTTCTCCTACATTTTTTTACCTGTCCACAGACCACCATTGTAGAGATCCACAGATTGACTGCCCTTGATTGATTCTCAGATTGCCTCAGATTGTGTTATTCCCAAAAACAGCAATAAATAGTTTAAAGTTTTGACAGAAAGGGGTCAAAGGTCATTACAAACAAGCTTGGTGACAATAATACTATGGGTAACATGGGGTGTACACAGATTGACATCTGATGACCCCTACTTGACCTTTGACCCTTTCTGTCAACACTTTAAACTATATTTTGCAGTTTTGGGAATAACACAATCTGAGGTAAACTGAGGATCAATCGATAGCGGTCAGTCTGAGGATCTATACAATGGCGGTCTGTGGACAGGTAATAAAAAGTGGGAGAAATGTGTGACTTTGCACAGTGACTATGTAAAGATGTCTGAAGGATCACATATCAAAATGAAGTTTCTGGCTCCTTCACTTCTGGGTGATTTCTAAAACTTTTTGATACCCCCTCGTATATCTTGGGAATATATTGGGTGTTGATACCACAAAAGGACTGAGCTGTGACACATTAAAAAAACCTAAAATTAGGAGTGTTTGTCACCTTCTCACCCCACAATTATAGACTATGTCACTCATTATTGATCAGCAGTGTTAGGTGCCCGGTCCCATTCCATGCATGGGGGAACCTGCATTGACTGTTGCATTGACTGCTGTGATACAGACGACTGGTTTGGTTTAGTGTATGGTTTATAATGGACAGCCCTTCCGAACTGGAAGGCAATGTGCGCACATACAGGCAGGCAAGCTTTTGTTCGGCAGGCAATGCGTACGCATACCGGCAGGCAAGCTTTTGTTTGGCAGGCAATGTGCGCGCATATCGGCAGGCAAGCTTTTGTTCGGCAGGTAATGCATACGCATATCGGCAGGCAAGCTTTTGTTTGGCAGGCAATGCATACGCATACCGGCAGGCAAGCTTTTGTTCGGCAGGCAATGCGTACGCATACCGGCAGGCAAGCTTTTGTTCGGCAGGCAATGCGTACGCATACCGGCAGGCAAGCTTTTGTTCGGCAGGCATTGTGTGCGCATACCGGCAGGCAAGCTTTTGTTCGGCAGGCAATGCGTACGCATATCGGCAGGCAAGCTTTTGTTCGGCAGGCAATGCATACGCATACCGGCAGGCAAGCTTTTGTTCAGCAGGCAATGTGTACGCATACCGACAGGCAAGCTTTTGTTTGCATGCTGTGACGTTACAAGTAATATTGTCTATACACTCACCAGTTTATTTATGCCCTTGTAGTCATTTGTTTTCTCTATCTTTTTATCATTATAGTGTATTGTGCAAGTTTACTGGGAGCCCATGACATTCCACTGAGCTCTGGTACTGAGACCAAACCCTTCTTTTACATTAACATCGCTGATATAGACATTATAGAGACGGAGGTGTCCTATATAGCATGTGAGTACATACAACCATTCCACCTGAAGTGCAAATGTGACATCAGGATGTTTTCCAGAGCATTATGTACCACTGCCTAATCACTTTCATACAGGCGATTTAGCTATTGACCGGTCATAAATTCTCCAATTCCCAGATTAGGCAGGCCAGTGGTCATGCCTTATAAGCACTGTTTTGATATAAATCCCACATGTGGCTTTGCGTATAGTCAACAATGACAGCAGACAAACAGACACTTATGGTCGATTGGTCCTTATCTGTAATACCAAAGTGTTAAAGCAGTGGAACACAATGTATTTACAAATGGCAGCTCACGAGTCACATACCTGACACATACCTGATAGCACGCTGCGTGCATCTGAATATGCTGGGATTTTCATGCCTGCTCATCCATCCGTTGAAATGTAGTATATAGGCTGAGGACAGTGGTGAGATAGGCATTGCTCAACTGCTTATGTCGGTTGTGAACTATCGGTTTTTATATAGCGCTTTTAAAACACCGCTTCAAAAACACCGCTTTTAAAACACCATCTCAAAGCGCATTACATCGGCTAATTATTATCGCTGCCATTTACATCATCTATCTGGCAGCCGGCTAGGCGCACTTTTAGATGATAGCAGCTACCCAATTTTCGTTTGGGTCGACGAGGCAATAGATATAAACACATTGATCCTAGTGGGGCTCAAACTCGCAACCTTATGATTATGAGTCTAACGCTGATTCCGCTAGGCCACCCCTGCACACTACCATACACACTTCAGACATGGTGAGGAGGGACCTCCGTGAATGGGGAATGATATCTTTGCTCCACTTTGAAACTGATCTTTAAAAACATTAGCATCACAAATGATCCTTTCCACAAACAATCACCCCCTAGAATAAACCCTCAAATAATCACTAGTCATTCCACCTCTACGATTATTCAGGCACAACAGAAAAGATATTTGAAGAAAAGAAATCCCTTCACGACATCTACGTTGACAACCAGAATGTGACGGCGCACACCACCAATCTGACGGACATGAAGAAACTCAACGCCATGGATAGGGAAAAATTCAACCGTCTGAGCAACCAAAGAAATGCCACAAGATTTCAGGCTGAAGAGCAAGGGGAAGACGGAGAGATCGATGATGATCATATATTTGCTACGTAAGTAGTCATGTGATTAGTTGAAAGATGAGTTGACTCAATATGTTGTTGGTTCTAGTCCTGCTGTAGCCAATAAATGTGCTTTTAGGCAACAAAATAAACCCTGTTCTATGAACAAACGAACTTCTCAGGTTGGGTCAGTCAATCTGGCTTTTTTCTTCTTTTTCCCCTTCATGACTATACAAATCTGTAAAAATGTTGCCGTTTTTTGACAAGCCCCCAAAAAAATTGTGTCGGTATTCATTTGCATTTTGTTCACCAATTTCTAAAAAAAATGTAGAACAGTTTTTGTGTTTGTTCATCATCGTAAACACACTTTTCTTAATTGTTTACTGAAACATTGGATATGAAATAGCATTTGGTGGAAAATAAATAAGGTTTGAATACCATATGTACTTTTATAAATGACCAGGGTTGGAAAACTTGTATATTTCCCTGGAAGCAAACAACATTTTCCAGAAATAAACCTCAATTTCCCCCATTTCTTATGTATTTCTGTATTTGGAAAAGCAACATTTGCCACCGAATACCTAAAAATTTCCTAGTAAGGGGTCACACCACTAAATAGAGCTCCAGGGATATGTACAAAAACACTGATATAAAACTCTGTTTTAGACCACTAAATTGCGAAATTGGACCCTGTAGAGTGATTTTTTCTTAAAGATTATCTATCACATTTCCCCACCAAAAAGTGAAAAAAATAGGTAGGTTGACCTGCTCGATTTTCCAAAATATGCTTATGGAGTTGACTACCTCTCTGACGAGCTTGGAAATGTCGCCGTAATCGCCAATGTTACCAGTAAAAAGCACAAATTTGAAAGATCTCTCAACATTTACCTAGATGATATTCACAGTTTATAGTCAGGGTGCATGTATGTGATGTTCTATTTATCATAATTAATCAAAAATCATAGGCATTTACGCAATTGTATTACTGTCAAGTCTTTTTAAATTGAGGATTTTGTGATGCATACTTTCCGATTCTAGCTTTAAACACTGACTTAAGGGTAGGGGATACCCCATCTAGTGTAGTGCACCCGTAATGAGATTCTCCAATTCCCCTATTTTTTCTAGGCCTGTAAATGACAACAAAAGAGTTGTGAGCACAGAGTAACAAGTTTCACATTTTACATGCAAAATCATATGTACCCCATAAGTGTTTTTGAGGAATGCCAAGATGGATATATTTGGTATTATATACGTCATTCATATATTCGTGTTCATTGATTGGTTAAAAGTGGGTCACATGATCAAAAATAAACACGCTATTTTGCCAAAAGTACTATTTACGGCTCCCAAGAAGACTATTTACGGCGCAACAGTTTCACGCGGCGTTGTACACCACGTGATGCGAGAGGGCGCACAATTTGCATCCCCGGGCGCAACGTGACGATCATTCGATGCACTGCCTTTCAATTGAACTTTTAACACTTTTTAACTGATGAAGATTGGAACTTACCGGATGATTGTTGAATTTGAACATTATAGAACTAGAAATATATGAATGGTGTATATAAACAAATATATACTGCCTTTATTCGAGTCTCTGGATTAAAACTATGGTCCCTCGGTGACTGCAATAGTATCATTTTGCTGAGGGGCGCTTGCAGTCACCTCGGGCGATGCTGCCCGGGCGCAACGTGACGATCATTCGATGCACTGCCTTTCAATTGAACTTTTAACACTTTTTAACTGATGAAGATTGGAACTTACCGGATGATTGTTGAATTTGAACATTATAGAACTAGAAATATATGAATGGTGTATATAAAACAAATATATACTGCCTTTATTCGAGTCTCTGGATTAAAACTATGGTCCCTCGGTGACTGCAATAGTGCTATTTTGCTTCGGGGCGCAGAGTCTCTCATGGCAGTATATATTTGTATAGTATTTCATGTGTTGTGAAGAATAGTATAGTAAAGTGCATATACTTATGGTTGAGTAACACACCTATCCCCCCCTAATCTGTTAGTTACTCCATAGCAAACAAGTGTTAAATATACACACTATAAATCCACACTGGCTTGTTAACCCCCATTACCTGCCTATCTAACGATGTTTATGATTGGGTAATTTCAAGATATGATCATTTGAATAACCAATTGAAATATTGCTTCTGAAATATTTAACTCCAATCTATACCGGGACATAATTCTTCTAACAAAGTCTCTGATTGGTGCAACAAATGATGTATCTATCTTTCTGACCAATCGGCAGATAGTTCTCATGGGGAATTAGACCAACATTATCACATCATTCCATTATATTAAAATCTTCACTTTTCTCCTTTTTTACAGCTTTTTCTTGCAGCAGAACAATACCATCTTCCAAACTTTACTGGACGTCTCTAGGAGTGAGGACAGAGCACTGACCACAGATCACATGAAAATAATGGGTCTTAACCCTTCAGGTGACCGACAGTTTATAATGGATCTCATAGAATTGTATGGTATTGATGTAATATTGATGGTGGACAATCCATGTTGTCCTGTATGATGTTAACAGATGTTGGTATTTGTGACCATGCAGTCACATCAAAAGGTGCATTTTGTTGTTGTCGGCAGTATGCATTTTAACACTTTCCACGAGGCTTTAGTTTTACCGTACAAAACAGATTCATCAGATATCTGTCAGATATCTTTCCCAACTTTCAAAGTCTTATCTCGAGAATTATTAAACCAATACTAGGCATGTTTGTACTTATTTTAATGCATTCTTATGGTGATTCCAAATATAGTGATGAAATTAAAAAATGTGGACATTTTTGAGGCATTTAGTGACATTTTTGAACCGTCGTATGCAGATTCCTGCCGCATGGAAGTGTTAAGATATTGAGAAAGTGAGAAAACAAAAGATATAAAACATAATTTCCACCTAATATTTCACATCAAATTTGAATGCATTGACCCAATGAATTGTCATTTTAAAGCTGACACAATACAGTTTTTCATGAATATAAAATAAAATAAAATAATGATGACAACAAAAGTCACCTTTTGGTGTGACTGGTCACATTTGGCCAAAAGGAATCGATAGTCATTCAGTTTAAGTTTCAACGGGTATATACATTATATTATTGAGATTTCTTTGTGTACAAATTCAAAAGAAGTGATGTGACAGATGTTACTCACTGTTTAATGACGTTCACTATCGTGCTGGTAGCTTCAACAGTGAGTAACATCTTTTCACTTCTTTTGGAATTGTACGCAAAGACATCTCAATATTATATCTACAAACAACCCAGATGAACTTATTCAAAGATTTCACCGTGTATAGTTTTGACATAGCACATTTTCTTGTTCATTCTGAAAGGACTGTGAACAGTGGCATCAGAATTATGCTTTGGTCGCTACCAAGTTGGCAAAAGTTGTTATGTTAGGCTCATTTATCTAAGTGCAACAACCAGAATGTGAAGAGTCCTATCGCACACATCTATTGATGCCCCATTTGCACCATATGTGACATGATCAAACGAAATGAGTCACGTGTCGGCAGTTTTGAATTTTGATATTTGTCCATCATTTGATTAAAAGAAGGTGAAAATGTTAACAGTATGATCCATACCCACTAAATTTGAACTTTCTTTTTTTTTAAGTTACAAACAATTTACCAAAACAAATTGTTGCTTCTTTTTACCTATAACTCAAAATCAATAATCCTGACATCCCGCAGACTCATTCCGCTTGATAGCTTCACATATGTTATGCAGCACATCAACAAAAGGGGGGACTTTGCAGGTTAAGTCATTTATTAGGTTATTATGAGTGTTCTCAGAGTATTTTCTAAGCTTTAAAATGACACCAAATTTATCAACATTGATCAAGGCATTCAGTTTTTATGACTGAAAATGACTTCCTTAATTCTTATTATTTTCTTTATTTTTTCTGACCGTTTTCATCTGTCTTGAAAAACACAGGGCCGCAAAGTCCCCCCTTTTGATGTGCTGCATCACATATTATAAGATAGCTATGTGCACCGGGCACGTGCATATGAATGATATGGACGGCGCACACTCTTGCCAATTGATGGGTGCACATGTAAAAAGATTCATTTAATACATGGATAAATACCAGCCTCACATATTTGGTACTAATATAAGTATAATTGTTATTACAATAGAATCACATAATTTTGTGTGTGTTTTTTTATCAAAAATGGTTGTCTCAACTTCCTCAGGCCAAATAGTCATTAATCCGCATTATTTCATTTGAGGGAATTGTTTTCCCATTTTGGAGCCTGTGGATATGGGATTTCTGGTTAATTTAATTCAAATACATTGAGGCATTTTAAAATGAAGTTATTTTGATGAAAATATTTTTAAAAGAGCTTTTTTATGAAATGGTTACTTTAAAAGCTTTGCACTGACAAATTTGGCTTCTTTTTGACCTTATATTGCTGTTCAATTGATATTTCATCTGCAACGGTCAGAATAGTAAAAACCTAAGGTTCAGCATCCTATCTTTCTCTGGTCGACAAGTATAAGTGCAGATCATTACAAACTTTTTGACCTTGTATGTCCACTCTTGTGATATTATATACCCAATGGAAGAAATAACAGAAACAAAGGGGTAGTCGGTCTTTCTTTTTTCTACAAGGGGTGCAGATCATGTCAATAAATTAGATACAAAATTTCCAACTGTTTTTTGATTTATAATGGTGCATCCCTGTTAATATTCTCAATCTAACGTACCCCAATGGTAATAAGCTAATAAAGAGGCTTAATTATTGGTTATCCAGGGTCGTGGGACCCAAATGATATCAAGCAAATCAAATCTAGCTAGATAACCAAATATATATCATCGTTATGGTTTGCTTATAATTTTATTTTGAAAGCAATCTCTATTTTATAGGTTATTTTTGGGCATTTTTATTACGCAATGTAATTTTCAGGTAAACAAATAAAGATATGTTGTATATACTAATGTTTCTAGATAAATTTAAAAAAATGATGGTCTGTAACGCAACAGTAATCTCTTAACTCGCATATTATAGGACAAAGCTACAGAGCAATTCGATTTGGGTAAAACAAAGTATTCATCGATGGTTGAAATAAGGTTATGCTTACATCTATAACAAAAAAGTAACCGTACGCTATAAGGCAAACTTCATAACTTGTATGATTTATATTAAAACCTTGAAATTAACAGGAAATATATAACATTACATAACTAAAGTATTCATAAAATTTTAGTAGATACTAATTAAACAATTGATACTTTCGCCAAAACTAATACAAATTTATGATCTTTTGACAGTTTTGAGTGTCATGGTTGACATTCTCCATCAGAAATTATGTTAATTAACCCTAACCTTGCTAGACCTTACAAAAACCCAAAAGTGGTACAATCTTGTAACGCGCGGTGGCCCCATCATTTTCGTGCCACGCTCAGCGCGTGGTTCAACTTTAGTTTTTTAACCTCGCCCATGTAGCTCAGTCCGTAGAGCGTCAGACATGCAAGCACTTGGCCCGGGTTCGATCCACGGCGCGTTGCGGAGACTGATTTTCCCCTCAAATTTGACCTGTTTTTCTCCCTGATAGTTTAATTCACAAAAACACACCCAGGGAGTTTAGAGTTAATGACCTGACTTTCTTTCCAAGTAGGTGGTATGTTATAAGTCTATGGCATGCTAAGTTAAACAAAGTGGAAGTGTGTGAAGGCCGTGGTTAAAAGTTACATCATCGATCATACATCACAATCTTTATGAATGTAGAATCTAGTAAAACATTTTCCCCCTCCAAAACATAACTATACCCAAATATCCATTAACTCTTTTTAAATGTCCAATAGCTATAAATGTGCATGGTTAAACATTGTTTGAATTATTGTATGCCTGGTTAAGGGCAGAGTGAAATATTTTGGAAGCAGTATTTTGATTATTTGGTTTGAATTGGTTATTTAAATGAGTGTATATCTTGAAATAATCTAGTAATCATGAACACTATTAGATAGGCAGGTAGTGCTCAGGTTTTTTTAACACTTTCTACGCGGTTATTGGTTTGACCATATACGAAACAGAGTTTTCGGAAACCGTCTTTCCCAAATTTCAAGGTCTATATCAAGGATTACTGAACCAATACTAGGCATCTTTGTATTTATTTAAATGCATTTCTCGTGGTGATTCCAAATATGGTGATGAAATTCAATAATTTTGACATTTTTGAAACATTTTGTGAAATTTTGGAATGTCGTCTGCAGACACCTACCGCATGGAAAGTGTTAAGGAAAAAAAAGGAGATTTGGCAGCTATTGCTGTCATCTATGGAGTCTAAAAATAGTGTACCCCTGGCAGCGGTGGCGGTCTGGCTAACCTCGGCCATGTTGAAACTCATTCAATAACCATTGTTGTGAATACATATCGAAAAAATGAGAGCGTATCAAAATTGTTTATACAACTCATGGTGACAGTGAACCCATACATTGCATCATATTTTTCAGGTGTAATATTTTGAAGATGTTTTTGCTAGTTTATTAAGCTCGAAATTTCATTTATAATACAAATATAGGTCAATAAATGTGTATGTGTTGTTTCGAGAGAATTAGACAAATTAATGCACGCGCGCTGATGTTGATGTGTGAATAATGGCACGACCCTGCAGGTGGAGTGCTATTGTGAGCATATCAACATTTGCACAAGTGCATTGATTTTTCTATTTTTTTGAAAAACAAAACATATGCATGTATTGACCTAATTCATACATGACACTATACAAATCGAAATTCACAATTTGAGCATAATTTTGATCTATGTAATAACGAATAAAAATGTGTTAACAAGTTTGCAAACATCCGCAGTGAAATTTGGCGAACCTGCGATGCCTGAACACCGGATCAAAACAAAGCGTGGGGTGCGCGCATTGAACGGCGCACACACGGAGTGCATTAGACAATTTTAATGCACTCCGCATATTTTAGTTTCTTGCTTTCTGATTGATTCGACACTACTAAGAGTGTATGAATATACTGTAATACTGATTGAGCAAATGTTGGACACAACTTTTTGAGCAAATGTTCGACACAACTATTTGAGCAAATGTTGGACACAACTATTTGAGCAAATGTTGGACACAACTATTTGAGCAAATGTTGGACACAACTATTTGAGCAAATGTTGGGTCTTCAGAGGGTACACTATTTTAATGAAAAAAACAGCTACATCACGATCGAAGCAGTAAAGAAAGTCTGATTTATTTGTGGATATATGATGTATATAGAACTTTATGTATAGGGAAAGAAGTGTGCAATCGTTATGGTGTGTCTGGTATGACCTAAAAGTATAATATAATTCCAAAGTGTACATAATCATGTCTCCTGCAAAAAAGAATTATTATAAAATGATAATATCTTCCTGTCATTCTCAAAAAATTATTATGATCTCAAAACATTATTATGATTTTTTTTTTTTTTTCTCTTCTGGGTTTTATTTTGTTTTAATATTTTTTAAAAATTGATCTTTTGTTAAGAATTTATGATTGCCATTTAAGTTAAGGGAAATGTTCTGGGTTGCTGTAAAAAGTGGAAATTTCTGTGCATGTAATTTTTTGCGCTTTGCACATTTTGAACAATTTTGCTTGTTTTTATTTTGAGCGTCCTTACATAGACCTACATTTAAAATGAATATATTTGTGTGTTTTTATTTTCGCGCTTGCTTATTGTAGCGTAAAAAAATTAAAATGTCCACCATATTTGTTAATATTCCAATACTATGTCTATGGTTTTTATATCACAAGTTCTTCATCTTTAATTACAGATACCAAAGGAAATAATTATGTACACACAAAATGGAAAAGAAATAAATCTCATTTGTCTTTCAAAATCATTGACCATCACATCCATTAAAATGTTTATACTTGATTCCATTCTGTGAGGATACTAAACACCACAAAAATAGAAAGTCCACACTCATACGAGGGGCATTCAATAAATACCTTCAACCATTGAAAATCTCTGAACCGTGACACGTGTCAGTAAAATAAACTTATGATAATTAAACTATAAGTCTTACTCTTTTCTCACAGAAAATCTCGAACACATAGGTCATTTTTATCATTACATTTCACCACTGTGAATACCGTGATCTCAGGGCACTGGTTAGGGAATTTAATGTTACAATGGCGGGAAATTTGAAAGACAAGTTTATGGCATGCATTAAGTGCAACATTGGAAACGGCATCATTTGTTATTAAAATGGCCACTTAATATTGGTGCTATTGTGACAAATGAGGTGTCAAAATGCGCAGGAGAAAATTCTGGTTCTTTCCCATATTTCAAATTTAATTAGGGTCTTATGAATTAAACACAGGGTGTCTCGAAAAAAGTGGTTACTATATTTTTGTGCAGTGTTTATATGCGTTAACAGTGTTGATATTGGAGCTTGATTTATAATGCTGATTCTTGTCAATTTTCAGTGCCCAGAGACCATGATGTTTATAGTACTGAAATTACATGATACAAATGACCCACATGTTTGAATATTTCCGTGAGAAAGGGGCAAGACTTACAGTTTCAGTATCATAAGTTTATTTTATTGACACATGTCACGGTTCAGAGATTTTCAATGGTTGCAGGTATTTATTGAATGCCCCTCGTACAAGAGGCTTGATACTCTGATCAGCATATGACGATACAATTGATTCAGACCTTTGAATACATTTGTTAGCTACACTTTGATACCTCATTTGCTACCAAAGACTATGAATTGTTAAAGATTGATAATATTTTATGAATAAATATGCAGTTCCAAATGACCCAGTTTTTTATATTACATTGCATACACCAGTCCTTTATCATGGACCTGAGCTCATCTGACAGAATGCATGCATTATGTGTGCATATAACCATTGTAAAGTGACATTTAATAAAACGTTGTAAATCTTTGATGGCAAATAATGTATCAAAATGTAGCCAACATAATCATTCAATAATCTATATCAATTACATCACCATACGATGGGCATATCAATTATATTATCATAATATACAGTCATCAAAAAAAGTAACTATACAGGTAATAAATGTGCTTTTAACTCTAAAGATATATATCCTACCTAGAAATATTAAATCATAAAGTTGTTGAAAAATTTATCTTCTTTAATATGAGACATTGCACGCTAGGATCGGTTGAATATTTATGAAGCGACAATCCAAAATGTAAGGTAAAGTCACAATTTCAAATTCACATTTTACATTTCAACACGGGGGAGAGAATGACATGTAGCGTGTGTGTGTGTCGTATTGATCCATCGGAATAATACGGCCGACTGTCCAACCTGCGCATGCATCCCCCAATTGCACTACCGGGAATCGATTAGGTACCCGTAGATTGGCCCGCGTGTAGAAAATAAAAATGTGAAAATGAAAATCTGACTTATCCTTACATTTTTGAGTGCCACTCCTTCAATAATCACCCAATCCTAACGTGCAATATCTCATATTAAAGACGACACATTTTTCAACAACTTTATAATTTAATATTTTTAGGTAGGATATATATTTTAAGAGTTAGAAGCCCATTTATAACCTGTATAGTTACTTTTTTGATGACTGTATGACGTGATCAAGCAAAATGACTCACAAGTCGGCAGTTTTGGATTTTGATATCTGTCCATCATTTAAAAGCATGTGAAAAAAAATGCTACAGTATGGTCCAAACCCCACTAAATTCTAGTTTTTAAGTTACAAACAGTTTACAACTGAGAAAACAAAGTAAAACATAAGAATTTGTAATTTCTTTTTACCTGTAACTCAAAATCAATATTCCTCGCATACGACTCATTCCGCTTGATCGCGTCACATTATGATCAGATTCAAATTTATGACCGCTCTAAATTAGCGAGGACTTTCTATTTTGCGAAGTTTACTTTGATCAACATTTATGACATGTAATAATTGTATGATTTATACTGGCCCAGAAATGAATATTCTGTAAAATATATTTATGTATAAGTACTGATAATGCAGATTGTTTTATATATATTTTTTTCTTTTTGTGTTAAACAAAACAAATTGTATATAATCATATAAATATATAGATATATAAATATATAAATATGAAGCTGCCACATGATCTATAAATATATAAATATGAATTTGCCATGCCATGTATATTAAAAGAAGCTGTTGTACCGTATGTAATTTATTGTTGTATTAGTATTGTTTAAAAATGGCTGTAGGTCAAAATTTGAGAAAGGAGATCATGAAAATCTAAAATATTAAGTTACAGCGATGAAAAACCCTGGCCCTGTTGTACGGGCAATGAACCTCTCAGGTAGTGTCGGTCGGTCAGGCGTTTTGTTGTTGTTGTTTTTTCCAACAGATTTCTAGAATTTTTAGTGAATATAAAAAATTTGAAAATTTGAAGAAAAAAAATGAGTCGGTCGGACCCGTACAACAGGGTGTTTTTTGTTGTCGCCTAACGTGTAGGACTTGATATTCCTCTTAATAGCATTATGGACCTGGAGGGCAGAGCATTCGTATTTGATGGTAAATATCATGCTCTTGCAAGTGTGTGTGTTTAGTGTATGTGTACTGCATGCACCATATGGGTGGAGGGACAGCCTGTAGGGTGATATTAGACATTGTCATATTGGTATAGTTGTATAGATACTTCTTCAGTGTCTGGTAACAAAATCAGTATGTAGCTTTATGTAAGAGGATTATCCGAGAGGCCATCAAGATCATGACCAACCGGCCCATGTTCAACAACCGACCTCCTTGCCATACAGGGTGAGTAAAAAAAAGGGTACTCAACTTTGGGATTTCATATCTGAAAATCTGTGCAAAGATTTCACAGTTTTTTTATTGAGTCAGACGGGGTATCTCATTAGCTTTCTAAAGAATTTTTATTGGTTGAAATTGGTTGTGGAAACATATTTTATGCTTAATTTCGTAAAATTCAACATTTTATAAGCCGAACAAGATTTGCGATATTTTCTCTTATAAGATCTATTGAATTTCACTATTGAAAACGGTCCAGACTCTAGTCCGAACTAAGTCCGAACTAAGTCCAACTACCACAAAAGCCAAATTTGTTGTTGTTTATGTTGCTAATGTTTGAAAATATAACTGAGAATGTTTGGTTTGTCTTTATTAGTCAGCTATTGTGTACCATACATGAATCCTACTGTTCATTTATTATCAAGCATTATTGAGTAAAATATTTAATATTGTGTTCGGTTTCAAAATGCGTAACTTTACCAAAATAGTCATATCTGGTAAACGGTACCATGAAATGTCATGATTTTCTTTTGTTGATGATAGTGAATAAACGCATCTATTGCCGCATACATTGGTTGCCTTCATATTCTGATAATAAATATTTTAAATATCTTTTTAAACTTTGAGTACACTTTTTTTTACTCACCCTGTATATGACAATATACTGTCACCATGTCATATATGACAATATACTGTCACCCTGCCAGTGCCATAAATAACTACTGTCACCCTGCCAGTGCCATAAATGACTACTGTCACCCGGCCAGTGCCATAAATGACTACTGTCACCCTGCCAGTGCCATACAGCGTGTCCCAAAAAACTGGGTCCAAAACTTTCAGAGCTGATAACTTAAAATATGGGAAACATAGATGCTTCATGTTTAGGTATATAAAAGTAAATATATCTGTCATCAGTTGGTGAAATTATAAGACCAATGGGATGTAAGGTTTTAGAAATACAAAGCTTTGCATACAGCGTAGTCAGAACCTGTTTTTTCCGATTTTGCCCATAAACCGTCCATGCGTTGCATTTGCGCATCGTATTGACGTCATCAAAGTTTTGCCTTTGACTTGATAACAATCACTTACTCAGGGAAATCTTCGTCATAAGGGGGATAAAAAGTGTAAATACCTTGTTAGAAAAATCAATAAATAACCTTCTGAGACACTGCCATCTTTGAAGCAGTTCAAGAACCATTTCTTCGAAATTGGAAACCAGCTGTTAAGTCAGTCATCTCATCAAAGGAAATTAGAGGCAGGGC
This sequence comes from Ophiura sarsii, assembly GCA_035610835.1. NCBI lineage: Eukaryota > Metazoa > Echinodermata > Ophiuroidea > Amphilepidida > Ophiuridae > Ophiura > Ophiura sarsii. The sequence goes on from CM069458.1 coordinate 30,979,177, forward strand.
TGGAACTTCAGATTTTTTCAACCAACCAGTCGGGATCGGGCAGGTAACTCACAAAAATACCTGCCCGACAGAAATTCCACCAGCCAGTGTAACTCTCACACTTGCACCGTGAGTTTGAAATTGTTTAACCACCAGTCAGTTGCCGGGGTACTTTTTCCCCACACAAAATTTATCCGCTATGGGCAGTGTGGGCGGGTGCTATTTCCAGGCATGGTATCAGGGTAACTGTTGCTCTGTTTTTGTATATATTCAACAACAAGGTTACTGCAATGGGTATTTATAATGCTGAATATTGATCCAAAATACCTATAATTTAACCCTTTTCCACCAAACATTAAAGATATTTCGGAGAATAAACACTATGCACATGATGTACGTGTAGGCAACGCTCAAGATAAGCGGGTGCTGGGCGATTTTTACCCCTCGGTCCTTCTGCCAAAGCGCCCGGTTATGCTGAAAAATAAACAACCGAGCGCTGATATTTTGTCTAAACCAGCGCCCGGGAAGCTTGCCCTAAACATCAATTTTGCTTCAGCTTATTTGATTTAATAAAAGGTTAGCTCCCGGTTGACTAAAAGTAGCTCCCGGTTCTCAATAAATCCTCCTGATCCGGGCGCTACTTTTGAAAAAAAGTAGCTCCCGGTAAAACAACTGTTATCTTGAGCCTTGCATGTAGGAAAAACTTGCACACAACGCAAATGCAAGGCATAAGGTGGTTTATTGCTAAATTGGAAAAAACGGGTTATAACCAGGCACTGTTGAAAGCTTTGTATTTCAGAAAGTTACCATTTGAATGGTCTCACATTTTAACCAGTTAAGGTCAGGTATATGTCTCTTAATATCCTCAAATATGGTGCAGCTACGTTTTCAACTTTTAAAGTTACAGGCTCTGCAGATTTTGGACTCAGTTTTTTGGGACACTCTGTATATGACAATATAGTCACCCAGCCATATATAACAATAATACTGTCACCCTGCCATATATGACAATATACTGACTGTCACATTTTCATAGAAGAATGGCTATACAGGGTGAATCAAAAAACATTGTGCACAATTTGAAATGGCCATTTGACCTTGATGCGTGCATTGAACCATGGAATTTTTATCTGAATAACGCTTTATTAATCTAGTTTATCCTCCTAAAAGATGAAAGTAATCGGCTGATAAATAGAAGCAAACTGTAAGCTGACTGTATTTTTCGTCATTCCAATGGGATTTACACACAGTAAATTGGTTTTGCTGTAATGGTCATTATAATCACATCAATTGTCAAAATGAATTTTAAAGAGTGAAAAATAAGTTGTCACCCTGACCTGACAGTTTATGAATAGAGGGCGCCCCCTGGAAAAGATCACATAATATGCAGACGACGGTGGATACGAACGGCCGTTAATTTTGAATTTGCGTTGGTTTCAATGTAACAGTGAATTTTGATTATATGACCCAATAAAATTCATCACACGTTGGAACTAAATTATTTCATCCTAAAACCACTGAGGATGGCTAACCATCCGCATTGTCAGTATCATTTTTGTCTCGCCTGATGTAATCAGAAAGAGACTATGTTATCACTATTTCTGTCCGGCGTCCGCCGTCCGCCGTATGCCGTCCGCCGTATGCCGTATGCCGTATGCCGTCCGCCGTATGCCGTCCGCCGTATGCCGTCCGCCGTATGCCGTCCGCCGTATGCCGTCCGCCGTATGCCGTCCGCCGTATGCCGTCCGCCGTATGCCGTCCGCCGTATGCCGTCCGCCGTATGCCGTCCGCCGTATGCCGTGTGCTAAGAAATACCTTTGTGACGCGATATCTGGAGATCCGTAAGGCCTATCGTGATGGGACTTGGTGGAGGGAAGGGGGGTGGTGCGTTCTGTTGCTGATTGATTTTTCAAGGTCATCAGGGGTCATACAAGGTCATCGGGGTCAAATATGCTTAAAACTTTTGAGACGCGTTGTGACGCGATATCTAGAGATCCGTAAGGCCTATCTTGATGGGACTTGATGTCAGGGAAGGGGGTGGGGTGTTCATTTGCTGATTAGATTTTCAAGGTTATTGGAGGTCATTCAGGGTCAAATATGGGGTCAAATAAGATCCGTAAGGCCGATCTTGATGGGATTTGGTGGAGGGAAGGGGGTGGTGTGTTCTTTTTGCTGATTAAATTTTCAAGGTCATCGGAGGTCATTCAAGGTCATCGGGGGTCAAATATGGGGTCAAATAGATCAGTAAGGCCTATCTTGATGGGATTTGGTGGAGGGAAGGGGGGTGGTGTGTTCTTTTTGCTGATTAAATTTTCAAGGTCACCAGAGGTCATCGGGGTCAAATATGGGGTCAAATAGATAAGTAAGGCCTATATTGATGAGATTTGGTGGAGGGAAGGGGAGTGGTGTGTTCTTTTTGCTGAATAAATTTTCAAGGTCATCAGAGGTCATTCAAGGTCATCGGGGTCAAATAAGATCCGTAAGGCCTATCTTGATGGGATTTGCTGGACGGAAGAGGGATGGTGTGTTCTTTTTGTTGATTAATTTGTCGGGGTCATCGGGGGTCAAATATGGGGTCAAATAGATCAGTAAGGCCTATCTTGATGGGATTTGGTGGAGGGAAGGGGGTGGTGTGTTCTTTTTCCTGATTAAATTATAAAGGTCATCAGAGGTCATTCAAGGTCATTGGGGTCCAATTTGAGGTCAAATAGATCAGTAAGGCCTATATTGGTGAGATTTGGTGGAGGGAAGGGGAGTGGTGTGTTCTTTTTGCTGAATAAATTTTCAAGGTCATCAGAGGTCATTCAAGGTCATCGGGGGTCAAATCAGATCCATAAGGCCTATCTTGATGGGATTTGGTGGAGGGAAGGGGGGGGTGTGTTCTTTTTGTTGATTAATTTTTCGGGGTCATCGGAGGTCATTCAAGGTAATCTCGGGTCAAATAAGATCCGTAAGGCCTATCTTGATGGGATTTGGTGGACGGAAGAGGGATGGTGTGTTTTTGTTTATTAATTTTTCGAGGTCATCGGAGCTCACCTGGGGTCAAATAAGATCCGTAAGGCCCATCTTGATGTGATTTGGTAGAGGGAAGGGGGTTGGTGTGTTCTTTTTGCTGATTAAATTTCCAAGGTCATCAGAGGTCATCTGGGGTCAAATAAGATCCGTAAGGCCTATCTTGATGGGATTTGGTGGACGGAAGAGGGATGGGGTGTTTTTTTTGCTGATTCATTTTTTAAGGTCATCTGAGGTCATCTGGGGTCAATTAAGATCCGTAAGGCCTATCTTGATGTGATTTGGGGTAGGGATGGGGGTTGGTGTGTTCTTTTTGCTGATTAAATTTTTCAAGGTCATCAGAGGTCATACAAGGTCAAATAAGATCCGTAAGGCCTCTCTTGACGGGATTTGGTGGAAGGAAGCTGGATGGTGTGTTCTTTTTGCTGATTAATTTTTCGAGGTCATTCAAGGTCATCTGGGGTCAAATAAGATCCGTAAGGCCTATCTTGATTATATTTGGTGGAGAGAAGGGGTGTGGTGTGTTCTTTTTGCTGTTAATTTTTCAAGGTCATCTGGGGTCAAATAAGATCTGTAAGGCCTATCTTGATGGGATTTGGTGGAGGGAAGGGGGATGGTGTGTTCTTTTTGCTGATTAAATTTTCAAGGTCATTCAAGGTCAAATATGGGGTCAAATAGATCAGTAGGGCCTAGATCTTGATGCGACTTGGTGGAGGGAAGGGGGATGTATTCTTTTTGTTGATTAAATTTTCAAGGTTATTGGAGGTCATTCAAGATCGTCTGGGTCCCCCTAAAATGTCTTGCCTCCTTTCCCCCCCCCCCCCCCCCCCCCCCAAATTATGATGCTGGCACCGCCACTGCATAGTCCAAAGGGGGTGGGGTACCATCTAAACTTTGAAGGGCCATAAAGCGGAAACGATTCGTTTGTGTTCCGCAAATTTTTTAGTACTGGGTGACATTTGAGCATCCCTTAAGGTATTACATCCCTTGCATTAACTACAATGCATACCTCTGTGACAGTGCTACATTGTATCATATGTTTCATCATCATTTCTTTCAAGTCACTTTTGATGAACAGGCGAGACGCGCCGTTCGAGAACCGCCTTGTTTGAATTTAAACCGTTGTTAAGCGTTCGTCCCATTCACTTGATCACGTAACCTCGTTCGCATATTTTTGCCTGAATATTCGTAAATACGCCCGTGTCCAGCGTCGTCTGATAATATGACTTGAAACTGTACGATCTGTTTTATATGCAATGATTCCAGTGAATGACGCATGGTCGATTCCTTTCATAAGAGCTGATCCATAAGGTCCCACAGTGACCCACACCACCAAATAAGTTCCCTATTGATTTGTGTGTGATTAAGAGGTCAAGTTCATGTTATTTTTTCTACTTTTTAGAGCAAACTGGTTCATTCAAATCATTGTTTATATTGAAAATCAAGATGTCTTCTGCTTAAAAACCATCACTTTTGTGGGGTTGACCTGCATTTTTTCCCGCTATGGGCCAATGATATCTAGCTTGGGTATCAGGCTGCCTACATTTTACGATCCAGGATTTTAGCTCTAAATAGGTGGAAACAGTGATATACCAGTCAAGAAAAAGCTAGAGATTTTGGGCCTAATGTGGAGGAAATAACCTACAAATGTCAAATTATGAAACATTTAGGTCCATTTACAGCACTTTATCCCTTTTCTAGGACGTTAAATTTAGACTGATGGGGTCTATCTTAATTTTAAACACTACTGGGTACTGCCAAAATGCAAAATATTATTTGGTGGTGTGAACTCATTAAAATTTATGCAGGGTCTCTATAGATAAGTTAAGAGAGTACAGATTTCACACAAATAATATAAACTGCTCACAAAAAGTTAGGAAACTTTTTTTAATCAAGTATATCTTTATTATTTATTACCCTCTTGTATCATGTTGCCTATCAATGGAAAGCTGAAGTGTTCTTCTTTAAAATGATACCAAATGTGCAATGATGACATGTTGCTGGACTTGGTCACATTAATGAGAATGAGACAGAGTCACAAATCAAATGTGCCAAAATTAGCAATTTTGTGTTACTTTGTGAACAAACAAATTGACACTGTAATGAAAACAAGCAAGACAACTTACTTTATTGAGACAAGAACTGAGTTCAGTAACGAGTGGATGATCCGAAGGCGTTGATGACAGCCTGGCACTTCATGACCTTCCACCTGTTAACCCAGTCTTGCAAATACCCAAACAATGTTTTTCTAAAGAGATGAGGGTTAACTTGTATGTGTTGTGCTCACTGGTGCAAATCTTTGTGTAAACCATTCATGACCGGTTTGATTATTGATCATTACCTATTGACTATTTAGCACAGATAACGGTAATTTTGGCACATTTGATTTGTGACTTTGCCTCATTCTCATCCATGTGGCCAAGTTCAGCAACATGTAATCATTGCAAATGTGGTATAATTTTAAAGAGAAACACTTCAGCTTTCCATTGATATATAACATAAACAAAGAGGGTAATAAATAATATACTTGATTAAAAAAAGTTTCCTAACTTTTTGTGAGCAGTTTACATGACCATACATATCAAAAAGGACATGCTGTCAGCAAATCTGTCTTGAGATAGAGGCCAATAAAGTTGGTGTAAAATGTGATGCGATCTGTGAAAACCCGTCGGATGTCGCAAAATGTGAAATAGGGATTATAGGTAAAAAATAATAATAATAATAAAATTTAAAAAACTTTAAATTTCTTTTAAAGATTTTGTTTAGAAAATTAATTTCTATTACTTTGTGTCATCACCTTTATGAAATTTCACCTTCAAAACCTTACTTAAGTCACTTTTCTAAGTAGCCTTATAATGTTATTCTATTGAACTATGTATCTTTTATGGCCTGTTTTCGTGATTTCTTGTTTTGTAGCGTTTTATGACATCACAATCATCATTCACTCATAACTTTTGTTGTAGTGATTGTAGAAAAATGATCGAAACAGTTCTGTAATCAGCACAGGTTCAGCTTTATTATGATATAAATATCTCCAATATGAAAAATCCCGACATGTGGCGGGTTTTCACAGATCGCATCACAAATAATGAAAATTAAATTTAAAAGAAGTATGCGTATTGTAAGTATCTTGTATTTCCAAAGTCTGCTTTATTCAACAAACTAAATCACTGAGAATTGACATGGGGACCCAGTTCAGAATGTACTCTTTGAATTGATATTAACCCTAACCCCCCTGAGTATTAGAAAATACTACTTCTAAGCCTATCTCCAAGTGCATGTGCGGATGTAAATATGATGTAATCAACCGAGCTGATATAGTGAGCACAGTGTACTGTAGGAACGAGTAGCTGAGGGTAGTGGCTTAGTGGGTGGAATGACATGCGGAGGTTCCCCGTCTCGATTCTTAGTGATTTAGTTGGTGTTTTCATTTCCAAAATTGTGATCCCGGTTAAAAACCTGGTTAGGGGGGTTAGCATTAATAACCACCACATTCATTTTGACAATACAGGTCACATACTTTGGGAGTTACCTGCATTCTTAAATTAAATTGTCTCTCTTTTCAGAGATGGGTTGATTATTTCTTTGCTAAGTTGGTATTTTTCACAAGTTAAAAGTCAGATCTCCAATGGGACAAAGTCAAGTCAAGTTTTACTTATTTGACCCAATTCCTTAACATTTTTGAAAAAGCATATAACCCAATATATTACCCAAATACTTGCCGTAAAACTAATGACTTTGGTCTCGTTGAAAAATATATTGACTTGATTGACTTGACTTTTTACTCCCTGTTTGGTGTATGCGACTTGTGACTTAGATTTACTGACTTGGTCACACCACTGTAAAGTGTATGTGAACTTGAAGTATGAGCGATTGGTCAGAGTAGAGTGATTACTGAGCAAAGACAAGGATGTTTCACCACACTTTTTAGAGTCCACACCACTAAATAAGTAATAGAGCAGACGACGAAAGGCCTGTTAAATTTAGTGCGATTGCCCTGAACTAAGGCCAACAAAAAAAATTGTGTTGCCCTCAAGTGCCAAAAATTTAAAATCGGGTCGGTCGGTCGGAAATCCTTCTTCTTGTTTCTAGTGTGACAATAGTCTAAAAAACATTCATTTAAGCTTACTTATTCATTTCAAGCAAGAAATAGTAACATTTAGACACATAAAATTTAAATCTAAAAAAAAAAAAATGCGACCCTAGTTTTTACGATTTTAGGGTGGGTCGCTGAGGGCAACACAACTTACTATTTTTCTTGGCCTTAGGCCAAAAAAAAAAAATTGTTGTGTTGCCCTCAGCGACCGACCAAAATCTCAAAAATCAGGGTCGCAATTTTTAATTTTTTTTTTTAAGATTTCAATTCTACCTAATTTGTCAAAATAGTACTATATTCTGCTTGAAATGAATAAGTTAACGATTGCTTTAAAACTATTTTAACACTTACTGTAAAAGTCAATATTTTCGCGATAAGATATTTTCACGAAAATTGTCATAACAGGCATTTCGCGATTTTTTATTTTAGACTTTAATAATCGATTCGAATTATGTAGACCTATGATTTTTTAGTCATTTTAGAGACTTCAATAATTTATTAGAATTACGTAGACCTGGGCGAGTCCTGGGCGCTCTATAAACATGCCTTTCTTTGACGGTACAACATTTTGCCTTGACCGTTACCATTTTTTTCTTGTTTGCAGAAATGCTATACAGCGTGTCCAAAAAAACTGGGTCCAAAACTTGCAGAGATTATAACTTAAAATATGGAAAACATAGCTGCTTAATGTTTAGGAATATAAAAGTAATATCTGACATTATTTGGTGAAATTATAAGACCAGTCGGATGTAAGGTTTTAGAAATACAAAGCTTTGAATACAGCGTGGTCCGAACCCGTTTTTTCCGATTTTGCCCATGAACCGTCCATGCGTTGCATTTGCGCTTGTACTGACGTCATCAAAGTATAGCCTTAATAACTTTATAACAATGACTTACTCAGGAAAATCTTCGTCATAAGGGGAATAAAAAGTGTAAATTCCTATGATTTTTGTTAGAAAAATCAATAAATAACCTTCTGAGACACTGCCATCTTTGAAGCAGTTCAAGAACCATTTCTTCGAAATTGGAAACCAGCCGTTAAGTCTGTCATCTCATCAAAGGTATTAGAGGCAGCTCTGAAACTTCAGATTTTTTTCAACCAGCCAGTCAGGATCGGGCAGGTAACTCACAAAAATACCTGCCCGACAGAAATTCCACCAGCCAGTGCAACTCTCACACTTACACCGCGAGTTTGAAATAGTTTACCCGCCAGTCGGTTGCCGGGGTACTAAGTTTTCCCGGCACAAAAATTACTCGTTATGGGCAGGTGGGCGGGTGCTATTTCCAGGCATGGTATCAGGGTAACAGTTGCTCTGGTTTTGTACATTTTCAACAACAAGGTTACTGCAATGGGTATTTCTAATGCTGAATATTGATCCAAAATACCTATAATGTAACCCTTTTCTACCAAACAAAAGATATTTCAGAGAATAAACACCATGCACATGATGCAGGGAAAACTTGCACACAGCATACAGATGCAAGGCATAATGTTTAGGAATATACTCTTGGTAGTTCCAAAATTCTGTAGATTAAAAAAAAAACTTTTTCAATATTCATCAACTATATGATCTTGACCATCTTATGCTGAAAATATCGTTACAAATAACCTTACGGTTGCAAATTAACAGCTATCTGAACAAAGTCTGTCCCATTTCACTCTGTCCACGGGTACTTATTTCGCGACGTTAACATTGAATACTGAATGATGAATTGCATGCAAGTAATCTAACATTTGAAGATCCCGCCAGGTGAAACCACAGTGTAATTGTTAACACCTTAACTATCTATTCAGGTGTAAAATCAATAGGTAATAATAATGCCACGAGTGACCCTAATTAAAATTATTGATTTTCATAGATTGGAAGTGTAATTGTCTATACGTTATGCCTTAAAAGTGACAATGCCATTTAATGTTATCTTGCTGGTCATTTCCTGTAGACTTACCCGTGGACAAAGATTTTGGAGAGATTCTCTTCAAATAGCTATCATTTTGCGTCAATAGCATTATTAACATTGAGATTTTCAGCATAGATGGCAAAGATGATATTTTTGAGGAATATGTAAAAGTGAGAAGAAAAAAAATCAAACCAAATCCCACAATTTTGAAATATATGGCTTTGAAAAACTGTCAACATTTTATTGAACCACACTGTATATTATAGTCAGGGATGTAATGGGTGATTGGTCCATTTCCTGAACTTTGATGGGGCTCGTCCAGAGAATATGCTACAGGGTACCCCTAAAAAAAGGTTTGGCTATTTTCATGCTGAAATATCCTCATCCAATTCTGGAGATGCAAACAAAACAAAATAATATCCATGACCTCATTTCCCGACGTTTTACATTGAAGTCTCTCTTTGTGTGACCATCTCTTTTGCTGTGCAATGTTCAGAGAATAAAGGTATGGTTTTCAGACCGTACCATGTTCTATATAACTTTCTTATCTGTTTAAGAATAGTATTTCAAATCAACCTTTGGACCTAATTCATTCCTGTGGCATAAAGTTTTGCAAGTAGTGAAGTGCCTTCTTGTGTGGCCATCTCTTCTGTGGGGCGATGTACGTTGGTGGGAAATCATATTCATATATAGGTTCACGCATATCTGTAGAAAAACAACAACAGGTATACAAGAAAATTAAATGATTTCAAAATTCAGATTTGTTCACATTCAGTCAAATGATTCATTATAGATGCATCAACTCACATCTTCACAAAATAATGTGTTGTAGCACTAACACAAGCATTTGCAACCTTTTCTACCACCCTGGCCTCATTGTGATTTTGAGATCCATTCACTGGCCGAAGTGATTGTCAAACATTCCAAAACACGTCCGGAGGAGGAGTAATAGGGGAGGGAAGCTTAGGAAGAAAAATCCTCAGTTCATTACTCATTGAATACCCGCTTCTCTTCGTGTAATTTCCTGTTTTTACTCGCTGTTGATGCTGCAAGCGCCATTTTAACCAGGGATTAGATCACGCAATCACACCTTGAGTTATATTTACTAAATGCAGTGCGTCACCCTACTAATTATAAGGGAGCACACCACTAAATCAATCCGCCATTTGTGTAAACTAGGGGGATACGGTTAAAATGGGCCGCATCAATGGGAATTTTGGAATTGCTTCGCTGGCCGCAGATTAGAGGCCGAAGGGCTGCAGGTTGCACACGCTTGCACAAACACAATACTTTGCAGATATTAAAATCTATCGATTTATTGTTTGTACTATATGTTGAAAAATAGACAATACATCAGTACTCAAGTATGATAGTGGACAGAAGTGTTAGACATGACTGGAACACTTCAATGACCCTATTTCAAAGACCCGTCTTCTTGGTTCAACAGGGTGGTTTTTTGTTGCCTTTTGGTAATAGTATTTATCATTAAGGCGACGAACCAGCAATTTAGTTATTGGCCGGTCATAAATTCTCCAATTCCCAGATTAGGCAGTGGTCTTGCCCTAAAGTACTATTTGGATGAAAATACCCACACGTGGCATTGCTATTTAATCAACAATGACAGCAGACTAACAGTCTGAAAAATTGATGCTTTATGGCCCGGTCATAAATTCTCCAATTCCCAGATTAGGCAGTGGTCTTGCCCTAAAGTACTATTTGGATGAAAATACCCACACGTGGCATTGCTATTTAATCAACAATGACAGCAGACTAACAGTCTGAAAAATCGATGCTTTATGGCCTCAAGGTCTTTGGTAAGTAATACAAAAGTGTTAACACTTTCCACAAAGTAATTAGTACCGTAAAAACATACAAAACAGATTTTTCAGAAACCTTTCCCAACTTTTAACATCTATCTCAAGGATTACCGAACCAATACTATAGGCATGTTTGTACTTATTTCAATGCATTTCTCACGGTGATTCCAAATATGGTAATGAAATTCCTAATTTTGACTTTTTTGAAACATTTTGTGAACTTTGGAATGTGGTCTGCAGACGCCTGCCGCGTGGAAAGTGTTAAGACAGTGGAACATAATGTTTTTACAAATCATGTTGAAACTCCGTCAGGCTATTTGCTGCCAGATACTTACTAAGAATACTGTGGTATATACCCTGTACTGAGGGGTCCCATCTGCTTTGGAAGAACCGCAAACCTGCCGGCGTTATCGTGTGCTGATATCGCCGGTAGAACTCTAGCGTACTGAAGGTCCTCTCTTGTAAACTGGAACTATTGAAAATAGATAAAAGTACAGCATGAGGGCGGAGAAGGAAGCTAAAAAACACAGATGATGCTGGACATAGGCGTATTCACGAGTATTCAGGTTAAAATATGCGAACGAGGTTACCTGATCAAGTGAATGGGACGACCGCTTAACAACGGTTTAAATTCAAAAAATAGCATTTACAATTGGGATGATTAGCCATCCCGAACGGTTTTGGATTGGAAAAATGTTCTTCTAACCTATGATGAATTTGATGGGGTCATATAATCAAAATCCATTGTTACATTGAAACCAACGGAAATTCAAAATTTACGGCCGTTCGTAGCCACCGTCGTCTGAAAAAACACATCAATTTAAAATCTATTGCAGATATCAAATGCAAGTCATCAAATCATAGTGTATATCTTGTATATTCTCTTACAATGTCACATTTCAATGATACTTTTATTTACAAATATTGAAGAAATACTTTCAGGGCTGGAACTTCAGATTTTTTGTCGGGCAGGTAACTCACAAAAAGTACCTGCCCAACAGATATTCCATCAGCCGGTGTAATACATTTAGGCTGTGAGTTCAAAATTGTTACAAGCCAGTCAGAGGGTACTTTTGTATCTACACCCGTCCGACGCAAAAGTTACCCGCTATGGGCAGGCGGGCGGGTGCCATTTTCAGGCCTGAATACTTTTCTTTTTTCTACAAGTTACAATCTAGGAAAAAAGTCCTTGAAACATGTTACACACTTTTTCTAATATGTTGAGCAGATTTTTTTCCCTGATCTTTGAATCACATTAAACTACAACCCCCCCCCCCCCCCCCCCCCATCAATCAATGTTGGAGCATTTTGTAATATCTGCTGAACCCATTGACACTTCTCAACATTGTACGGGGAGGGGGATGGTAGTTTTCCATTGTTAAACAAGACTTCTCCCCAGGATTGTAGCACAAGGAATGAAAGTACATGTCACATGTAACAACGAATGAGCAGTAATTTGTCAACAAAAGTTACAGAAAACCTTGATGGCAAACCAATACAAGACATATTAATCGATAAAACACAATTTGTACCACCCAAGATTCCACCCGATACTTAATGGTACAGTCCAATTGTTCACCTACCATGGTAATGATAGTCTTGCACTGCTGTAGTCTACAGGGCCGCTCTGTTCAAATAGCACAAATATCAGTCTGTGGTAGCCAGTACCCTTTGGCGGGAAAGGGGGAAGATAGTCGGCTAATAGATCACCTTCATTTACTGCATCGCCTGGGATATTCCCTCTACGAGGAAAGAATAAGGAGACAAAATATTACGATTATATTCAGACATTAGAATGATTGGTCATTGGAATGGGGGAAAAAGAAAAGAAAAAAAACCCAACAACTAGTAAAAGCATAATGCATCATGCAAAATAATTTTTGAATACAGGGTTATTTCTTTCCAAAAAAAATGTGAACCACTCCATCAAAACCTGCCTTAAGCCAGGAAACTGTTTTTTCTGATTTGTTGATGGTGAAAATGCTGAAATTACAAGCTTTTGTTGGAGAGGGTCACAAATCTCCTGTAACTAAATGATGTACGAGAGCTTTTTCTGAGGCTCTTTTGAGAAATCACATTAATCCCCTCACGAAGGCTTCAGTTGAATTTTAACTCGTAAATCTTTACCCTTGTTAAAGATTTTATGGGGCTACTTGGTCAAATTACAGGGCAAAATCACCCGTAGCCCTCATCTATTTTGACCCCTGGTTATCCATGATAAGGAATACATCTTGGATGGCTATACCTAGTCTGTTGACTTATAAGCAAGCCAAGATGACATATCACAAATGCCATGTGTCTCAAAAGCGCAGCAAAATGGTGATTAGAACATACAAATTTCACTGAAACTCAATAAATCTACTTGACAAAAGTCACCCTTGTAAACCCTAACTCGAGGTAGCCACTTTTTTCAAATTTTGTTTTCCGCGAAGTGGCAGCAGAAGGATACCCACACACGATATGATTACCTCCAGGCCTCATGGGCCCTCAAATTAACATTCAGTTTCCCTCATACAGACTCAACAATATATGAAAGTCACCCGACCCCCCAAGGATTTGAACCACGGACCTCCAGCACACGGGCCGATTGGCTCTCCACTACATCACGGGTGTCAAGGCTACTTGGCTCAGTATACTTCGCCAAGTAAATAGCCTGGGTCCATATTTTCGCCGAAAAACTACAACGCCCAGTTATACACAGAGGTCAACCACACGGTTGTTGTGTGGTGTAGTAGGGTTTGGGTTAATGACTTGATTTGACTCTATTCACTGAGAGCAATGGCTTTATTTATAACTCTGTTTCAAAACCATTCAAAGACTAGATTTGACTCAAGTCATTGTGAAATTTACACTTGACTTGATTCCAGTGGTTAACTAAGTTGAGTCTGAACAGAATTTGACTGTCAAAATGAATATCTATCGGCGATGGCACCTGTAACGTCACAACAGCCAAGCAAACAAAAGCTTGCCTGCTGGTGTGCGCACGAATTGCTTGCCAAACAAAACCAGGCGGATTTGGGGTGGGGGCACGGTGCCCCCCCCCCCCCTTATTTTTGACAGAGCGCCTGCACCCCGCCCCCCTTATTTTTGACAGGGCACATTTTTTACTAAAAACGTTTAAAAACGTATAAATACATGTAAAACGTATCGTGTAAACAAATCGCCGCAAGGGGCTCTGCCTCTTTACCCCCTATTGAGATATCCTTGACCCCTCCCTGCACTAGACCAAACCAGTCATCTGTAACAACAGCAGTTAATGCATGTTCACCATTGCACAGAATGGAACCGAGCACTTAAAGGGACATTAAGTGGTGTTGAAAATTTTAAATGTTTAAAAATTTACTTCAGAATTCAAGATGAACATTAAAAATAGGGACAGCGGTCCCAAATAGGTCGTCCGTTGATATGGGTAGTTTGGTTGCAATTGTACTTCATCTGTTTAAATGTAATCAATTTTACATATGCAGCCAATTTTACATCTTGACCTCAGATGACCGTTGACCTTGGTATGTGACCTTTGACCTCATTAACATATGAAGGTTTCCATATTGCATCTATGACCCAAGTTTGATATAAAATCGGATGGATTGAGCGTGATACACAAAGATATTGGTCGAGCTATGAGTTTTAAAAAATATTGTGCGAGACGCAGTCGAGCACAATATTTTTAAAACTCATAGCGAGACCAATATATTTGTGTATCATGCGAAAAAATCCGTCCGATTTTATCATTATTATGCAGTGAGAATCTGACTTGACAACAACAAAAAAATCAACAAAAATTTAAAAAAATCACCCATAATATTGTAAAAATATCAATAACATTTTTTTGTTCCAAAGAACAGACAAATAATTTTGTTTCCTAAAAATAAAAAAAATCCTGAAAAAAAAAAAAATCCTAATGTTTTTTTTCCTAAAAAAAAAAAAAATCCTAATTTTTTTTTTTTTTTTTTTTTTAAATCCCAAAAAAATTCTCAAAAAATTACAATTTTTTTTTAAAAAAAACCTAAAAAAAAAAAATCCTAATTTTTTTTATTTTAAAAATTCCAATTTTTGTGTTGTTTAAATTCCAAAAATGTCTCTTTTTTTTATTTTAATTTTTTAAAAATCCCCCAAAAATATTCCTAAAAAAATTATCAAAATATTTCAACAAAAATAAATAAAAAAAATAGTCTAACTGCATTTTGTGACTGCATTGTACTCATGCAGGTAACCAAACTGACCAAGTTCACTGACCAAGTGTGGTACAATATTGGATGACTTGAGGGCGATACAGTGAAAATTGGTTAAGCCTTGAAAAAAAAATCGGACGAGCCGGAGGCGAGTCTGATTTTTTTTTCAAGGCGAAACCAATTTTCACTGTATCGCCCGAAAAAAAGGAATCCAATATTTACATTATTATGTTTTGAGAATCTGACTCTAATTAAAGATGGGACATCTATGCTTGTTAAATAAATGCACATTAATTTATATGAAATAGGATAGCCATCCATTTGTCAAAATGTAGTATAGGCTAGGCCATGTAGGCCTAGGTCACGCTAGCATCATATCATCACCTAGGGCTCTCTTTTAAATTCAAAGTGGGGTGACTGTTGCAGTTTTGCATCTGTGTTACATTGCAATATACCCCAAAAGTAACGCTAATGCATCTATAAATAAGACACTGGTTCATTTTGAATGGTAAATCGTGAGCCTAGTCCTAGGCCTGCACACATGAGAAATAAGCTTATTTAGGGTGTATTTTCGTCTGGAATTTCAACAAGAAAACTGTAAAAATGCTATCAAAATATGTTTTAAATGACTAACTATATCATTGCTATTTGATTTTTTCATTGGAATGCGTAAACATCATGGAAATATTGAGGGAATTTAGGTTTATAAAGGCCAGCACAAAAATCGGAAATAAAAATAAGAAGCTTTACTTTATACTTTATTATAGGCCTAGCTAGTAAAAAGGATATAATTTCTCCTAGTTTTAAACCCACTATAAAAAGACCAAAAGTACAACATTTTTAGCCAAAGAGTATTTCACACTGTTTGCATTAATTTACCTTGTCCATGTTTATTGTATTTACTCTTTTCATGAGTAATTCTGATGGAACCTCAGCTCCACACAAAATGTACCACAGGTGTCGGCCATCTTGTTTGTTGTTTACTGTTTTCAGTTCAGGATGTTAATTTGGATTGTTCCATTGAGTTAAATAGGGGGTTATATTATAGTGACGGTAGGGGCTAATTGACTAGTAAAGAAGATAGTTTTTCAACATGTTTCCCATCCAAAAATAACAAAATTATCATTCTATTCTCTTCTTAAAATATATATTAATCATTATATTTTGTTTCTTTATAGAAAATACACAAATATGTCAATTATTTATCCAGCGTCAGTTATGAAAAGTTTTAACTAAAAATTACAGTTTCAAACCCTTCAAATGTATGGGTCAATCCAGCAAAAACATTGAACCAATCAAAAGCTCTTATTCCAAACTGTCCGATACAGTAAAAAAATCGGATGACCGATTTTTTTATTTAAAAAAACAGTCCAATACTTGATTAACTCGAGTTCAAAGCTCTGTGTAAATGAATGGACGGAAGATTCTCAAAACATAATAATGAGTGAAATTGGTCTCCAAGTTCACTCCAGTGACACAAGTTGCAGAATAATAGGTCTTTACCAATGCATTGCAAGTATAGGACGGAAGATTCAAACTGCATAATAATGGTTGCAATTGGTCATTGTATGGAAAAGAAATGGACAAGACAAAAAGTGTGCACTTAAGTGTGCATCTTGACCTCAGATGACCTTTGACCTTGGTATGTGACCTTTGACCTCATTAACATATAAAGGTTTTCATGTTGCATATATGACCAAGGGTTGGTTGCAATTGGTCATTGTATGGAAAAGAAATGGACAATACAAAAAGTGTGTACTAAATTTTACATCTTGACCTCAGATTACCTTTGACCTTGGTATGTGACCTTTGACCTCATTAACATATGAAGGTTTCCATGTTGCATCTATGCCTGAAGTTTGGTTGCAATTGGTCATTGTATGGAAAAGAAATGGACAATACAAAAAGTGTGCACTAAATTTTACATCTTGACCTCAGATGACCTTTGACCTTGGTATGTGACCTTTGACCTCATTAACATATGAAGGTTTCCATGTTGCATCTATGACCGAAGTTTGATATAAAATCGGATGGATTGAGCGTGATACACAAAGATATTGGTCGAGCTATGAGTTTTAAAAAATATTGTGCGAGACGCAGTCGAGCACAATATTTTTAAAACTCATAGCGAGATCAATATATTTGTGTATCATGCGAAAAAATCCGTCCGATTTTATCATTATTATGCAGTGAGAATCTGACTTGACAACAACAAAAAAATCAACAAAAATTTAAAAAAATCACCCATAATATTGTAAAAATATCAATAACATTTTTTTGTTCCAAAGAACAGACAATTAATTTTGTTTCCTAAAAATAAAAAAAATCCTGAAAAAAAAAAAAATCCTAATGTTTTTTTTCCTAAAAAAAAAAAAAATCCTAAAATTTTTAATTTTTTTTTTTAAAAATCCCCAAAAAATTCTCACAAAATTACAATTTTTTTTTTAAAAAAACCTTAAAAAAAAAATCCTACAATTTTTTTTTTTTTAAATTCCAATTTTTGTGTTGTTTAAATTCCAAAAATTTCTCTTTTTTTATTTTAATTTTTTAAAAATCCCCCAAAAATATTCCTAAAAAAATTATCAAAATATTTCAACAAAAAAAAAAAAAAAAATAGTGACTGACATTTTGTGACTGCATTGTACTCATGCAGGTAACCAAACTGACCAAGTTCACTGACCAAGTGTGAGTGAAATCGGTCTCCAAGTTCACTTCAGTGACACAAGTTGCAGAATAATAGGTCTTTACCAATGCATTGCAAGTATAGGACGGAAGATTCAAACTGCATAATAATGGTTGCAATTGGTCATTGTATGGAAAAGAAATGGACAATACAAAAAGTGTATACTAAATTTTACATCTTGACCTCAGATGACCTTTGACCTTGGTATGTGACCTTTGACCTCATTAACATATGAAGGTTGCATCTATGCCTGAAGTTTGGTTGCAATTGGTCATTGTATGGAAAAGAAATGGACAATACAAAAAGTGTGCACTAAATTTTACATCTTGACCTCAGATGACCTTTGACCTTGGTATGTGACCTTTGACCTCATTAACATATGAAGGTTTCCATGTTGCATCTATGACCGAAGTTTAGTTGCAATTGGTCATTGTATGGAAAAGAAATGGACAATACAAAAAGTGTATACTCAATTTTACATCTTGACCTCAGATGACCTTTGACCTTGGTATGTGACCTTTGACCTCATTAACATATGAAGGTTTCCATGTTGCATCTATGACCGAAGTTTGATTGCAATTGGTCATTGTATGGAAAAGAAATGGACAAAACAAAAAGTGTATACTAAATTTTACATCTTGACCTCAGATGACCTTTGACCTTGGTATGTGACCTTTGACCTCATTAACATATGAAGGTTTCCATGTTGCATCTATGACCGAAGTTTGATTGCAATTGGTCATTGTATGGAAAAGAAATGGACAAAACAAAAAGTGTATACTAAATTTTACATCTTGACCTCAGATGACCTTTGACCTTGGTATGTGACCTTTGACCTCATTAACATATGAAGGTTCCATGTTGCATCTATGACCGAAGTTTGATTGCAATTGGTCATTGTATGGAAAAGAAATGGACAAAACAAAAAGTGTATACCAAATTGTAACAAAAAGTGTATACCAAATTGTTGACACACACACGGACACACACACAGACAGACTACATACACGAAGGATGCTGCCATAAGGTCTCTCTCCTACGGACGACCTAAAAATTGCCATTATTGTTGTTTCTACTAACAAAAACACAGCAAAACTTGATTAAAACAATATCATCGCTATTTATTAAAAAACGCCCTCTATGCAAATATCGTTCGCGTTATGTATCACTCGTACTGCAGGGGGATACTGTCGGACGTAAAATGCTCATCCCGGCTGTACGAGCATTTTTGAATCAACGTTTTCTTGTACAAAGAGGGCTGATTTTTCTTAATCCTTATAGGTGTAAGTTCATACATGTAATACAATTATAAAAATATAGTAATCCCAGTTTTTATCATAATTGAGGGCGCAGCCTCCAACACATCTCTTGGTGTCCCTTTAACATTGTTGATAAACAAAAGTTGACATGGTCTATACTATACTACTTACAAGAAGTGACATGAACATATTTTGATAGGTTATATTATCAGTAATACATGAAGCAAATAGTTTCATGTTCAAGATGACTTAATGTCACTTGAAAAGAATTAGTGACTCTAAATGCCTTGACTTGATTTCACCTATGATTAAGTTACCTTGACTTGATTTGAAGAGAATTGAGAAAGACTTGACTTGACTTGAGTCTCACATGTCTATGGTTTGAGTTGTAGAGATGGCAGCTAGTCATTTGCAAGTCCAAGTCAAGTCGGAAGTCATTTGGTCCTGTGTCAAGTCAAGTCTCAAGTCATTTGGTCCAAGCACAAGTCAAGTCTTAAATCTCTTTATCCAAGTACAAGCATTCAGGCAAATTGAGGGCGCTTACTGCTTTCTGTCAGGACAGACCAGACTCAAACAAAGACAATCTTTTATTTTCAATCAAGTCACAAGTCACAAAAATAAGGATGCAAGTCTGACTTGAGTCCAAGTCGGAAGTCCAAAACTTTTTGTTGAATTGTGACTTGAGATGTAGAAGCTTGCAAGGCCCCATGATCAGACTAGAACAGACATACTGTAAAACCACTTCATTTCGCGAATTTTGCGAGGGATGTGGATTCGCGAAATTAAATGCCCGCTATAATAGCAGTAATTTTAAATTCGCGAAATAAGGTATTCGCTAAATTATAGTGTTTTACAGTAATGTAAACACACATACTTACACAAGCCAATGTAGATACTCAGCATGGTTGTCCAAAAGATGACCATCTGTAAAGAAGAACCAGAAATATTTATGTCAACCATTTTCAAATGTTATCTCAAGTAGGAAATATTGGTGCAAATGCAATTTTTTTTCCATTGTATTTTCATGTTTATAAAGCAAATGCTATGGGGATTGCACCAGCCTGATGAAAAAAGAATGTTGGCCTTGAATCTTGATGCAGAATGTATGCTGTGCTTTAAACTAGATTACGCACCTATATCATCCCATCCCATCCCAATATTTTGTTGAATATGTGAAATATCAAAAGGTTTTCTTCATGGTGTCCCATTATAATCCATGTGGTTTCATTTTTTTAAGTCCTTGAGGTAGTTCTTTAATATTACCTCCCCTTATTTTCCCTTTCTTCGCGAATAGATGAATATAAAACCACACTGAATGGGCAATGGTACATGGGTAGTCTGGGCCTCTAAGGGGTATTATTTTTCTCTTCATTTGAAAATTGTGAGGGGGTTGGAGAGTTGAGTGGAGAGATTTCCCTCAACCATCGGTAGCCATTTTGTTGTTGTAGGGGAGATGGGGATTAGTTGGAACACTACAATCTTTGACAATATTGTTGGTACACTACTATGCTTTTGATTAAAATCTCCCCCTCTATCTCCCCTGGTTTAATGGGTTACGGGATACTGCAAGGGGTCAACATTGCCCAGTGGGGTGGGAGGAGTTATTCAGGTCAAGGAAAAGCTTCAAATAGTGTAAATTTTGCAGGAAACAGGGACACATTAAAGTGTAATTATTACCAGGAGGTTCCAACAAATTATGACTACGATTGTAGGTTAGTTGGAATAATAAGATTTCTTTCAGACATATGATTACTTTATCAGATACTGACACCCAAGTGTACACTTTACCAGCGCTATATTGATGGATATCAGCTAATGGTACATTGATTTACAATCTCATATGCCTGAAAGAAATTGCAATTTTCCAACTTACTTTGTGTTCCAACTACACATTATGTTCCAACTCTCTTAACACTTTTGGACCGGTGATTTTGACAATTCGCCAGTAATAAATCATCTAATATGTTGTCAACCGCTGACTATGTGGCCCACTTCAGGTTTATGAAGGTTAGTTTATGCCCTTGGGGGCATACTTATGTACTTTGCAGTCTTTTAATTGGACCACATAGTGGGAAATAAACACATCCTTAGATGATTTATTACCGGCGAAAATATGTCAAATCACCGGTCCAAAACTGTTAAGGGAGTGGGAACATAATAGACGTTATTCATAATTGGCGATTTCATGTCTAAAGAAAGAGACATACTTTTGCTGCAATGTGAACTTCTACATTTTCCTAGATAGTGTCGGATACCAGCAAACATTTCATTTCAAACTAGTGGAATAGATAGTCTGTTCATTTAAGTTTATTTCACGAATTTCATAAGGTCAAATATTGAACAGCTAAGAAGTGTGACCACAATGAAAAACTACATCACTCTCGTCTCGGCTACATCGTTAGCCTCGTTTTCAGAGCACTAATTGCTCTGAGAATGCTCAGTTGGCTAGCACGGCCCTCTTTTGACGTAAATGCGCCAATTATGAATAACGTCTATGAGGCATGATATTCATATCAGTGAAACAAAATCTAAAATTCCATGAAATATTAAAAACAGCCGACTATTGTGTTTTAACACAATAGTCGGCTATTTAGACAAAAATATCTACATTTGAGATTTCAGGCATGAAAACTGGGCTTTATAAAAAACACTGACAATTATGGCCGGGGTCCAGGGCCCGACTTAGGGCCCGGCGGGAGTCAAGGGGGCAGCGCTCCCTTTAATCTTTTTTGGTTTTTATGGTTTAAAAACCATTTGGAAGCCCTCCTGGAACACCAATTTTACAAGAAATAAGACTATCTTTACAATCACCTCTAGTTAATTCAAGTAAAAAAATGTTTAAAAAAAAGCTGAAAAGTTTCTCAGCAAAATAAAAAACGCTGAAATCCGCGGAAACGCTGAAAATGTTCATGCCTGAGATTGTTATCTTATTACCTGGGTTAGTCAGCATAAGCGTCCACAGAGTATCTTTTGCACTTGGATAGGAAATACTGGGTGCTTTGGAGGCCTGGAGAAGAAAACATGAAACATGTGTTGATACACAGCCCTTTTCTTATGTCTGGCATCATAGTTATTCTACTACCAGTACCTATATGGGTCATGCATGCCCAGTCTTGAATGGGTATTATTAAAGTACCACTGACGTACCACCATAGTAGCTGCACAGCACCAGTAACTCTGCTACTGTGCGACTACTTTGGTTGTACCTTGCAGGCATTGTACAGTTCCCATACAGGTACTAAGCATATAAAACATATAGGTAGGCCTACTGGCAGCTGAGTAACCACAATGCCTAGGCTGTGTTTAAATGAACTGGGTGACATAGTCAAATACTATTGGAATGTAAAAGGACATGATTGTAATAACAGATTGTAGGTATAGTGCAATTTATGTTCCTGGTATGGAAAGCAAGGTTTTTTTTAGTATTCCTAGAAATCCTCTTTGTACTATGTCACTGGTGCATACTAACAGAGTTGTAACAGATAATGACTCGAGTCATTAAGTTTAAAAGTGAATGCCAATGACTTAGTTCTTGACAAGAAATCTCCTCCATTGAAATAGGCTAGCATTTCGTTGCTGTTCTGCCAAAACCGTATTTGTTTTTTTGCCCATCAGCATGTATAAAGTAAAATTGCCCAATTATGCAATTGTTGCTTTATACATGTTCAGGGGCAAGAGCACTATAATAATACAAGGTTTTGATTAATGAGTTATGGCCCTGGAATATGTTTAGAGCAAACTGCTTAGGCTATCCATAGGAAGTATTACTCTATGCATTTGAAGGGCCAGACGGAGATACAAGGTTTTGACAGAACAGTGACGATATTGACCAGGGTCACCAAATTTGCCAATATGACTTGGTTCACAAAATTAGTTACTCAATTACAACTCAGCCGCATGTTTTTGAATCTAAAGTATGCTTTTCCAACAACAACTAATCTTGTATGTATACACCATATTTGTTCATTAACATAAGCATCATCACTATAATAAATGTAATTATTTTAAAAAACACATTTCATTTAGAGAATAATGACTGTGTAACAACTGTTTTCGTAAATTTGTTCTAAAATCGGAGGTTTTTGTTCTGGTCTGAGGAATTGTCCTGAGGGGCTGCGCCCCTCAGGACAATTCCGAAGGACCAGAACAAACCCGAAGATTTCAAAACAAATTCACGAAAACAGTTGTTAAGCAGTCATTATTCTCATTCTTTACTGAAAAAGATGCATATTTATCAAAATCGTTGATTTGTACCGATATAATCTTGCTAATGACTAATTAGTTTTCTGTTTATTTTGTCCACCCCTTCATAGTTATTGAAACAGTCCAAGTTGGGTCATCCCCTCATTAACATTTTTTATCATTCAACCAATCAGAAATAAGCTTTGATCGTGTTTCCTAATAACTCATTGAATATTCAGTTTAGGGGCGTGAGGCGTTAATTTGATTGGTCGGTCAGTCAGCAAAACAATGGAACACTTTGGCGCAGTACTTTCGGGCAATTATTAGTAACCCGCGCTCGGCGTGCTCGTTCTTATCTAACGATTAATTTGATTGGAACGCACTTGGTACGCAGCTATCGCAATTATTCTATTCATGAAGTAATGAATTTAAAACATTTACCTCCTGTGGCATAACCACATTTCCAGTGTGAACTGGTACCAAGCTGCTCTCTCCTCCAGGCTCATTGCACTCATAACGTATCTTCATCGGCACTACATCCAAAAAGTCCGCACTGTCAAACAGATCGGCAAAGATGCCATAGTGATGGGCTATGCGTCGTGTATGAGATGGACCGGTTGTGAGTTCTGTTTCTTCTTGTACTTGGTCTAATGGAACCAATACTGTTAATTTAAAGAAATAGAATGCACATATTAGGCAAATACCAAATAAGCCCGACCGACATATTTTGTTTGAATTTTGAACAATTTCTGTTTTTACAAATTTTGTTTATTTCTTTTCAGAATTTCTCAATTTTTTTTTTTTTACAAAATTTTTTGAAAATTGTTTTATAGACTTTATAATGCTTTGGCGCGAGTTTTAAAAGCATCGGTCCTAAACAAAACAGGATGTGCGCGCAAACCTCTAGTATGTATGTATGTAACCGCCGGGCAAAGAATGATGGCAACTGCTGACCAAATGCCCCCCATGACGTCACATGTCACCCCATCAATACAAAACTGTATCACAAAATGTTGCTGTTCTGTCAAAACCTCAGGCATATATGTGATGTGATTCAGGAAAACCTGTCAAATTCATTTCCAATACTTTGTATCATCATTTTTCATGAAATGTCATCTTCAAAAACTTTCTTTTTAACCCTAAACCCCCCTGAGTGCTAAAAAATACTAATCCAAAGTCCCTCTCCAAACGCATGCGCCGTCGGTTTTCGATGACGTAGTCAACCGAGCCTATATAATGAGTGCAGTATACTGCGCGAATGTGTAGCTGAGGGCCGTGGCTTAGTGGTTGGAAGGTGGGGCTTGAGAACGGAGGGTCCCCGGATCGAATCCCGGCAGGTTCCTGGAGATTTAGTTGGTGTTTTTTCCTCGAAAATTGTGATCCCGGTCAAAAATCATAAACCGGGGTTAGGGTTATGGTAACATTTTTTTGATTTTTTTTTTGTGTTCTATTAACCCTAACCCCCCTGAGTGCTAAAAAATGCTAATCCAAAGTCCCTCTCCAAACGCATGGGCCGTCGGTTTTCGATGACGTAGTCAACCGAGCCTATATAATGAGTGCAGTATACTGCACGAATGTGTAGCTGAGGGCCGTGGCTTAGTGGTTGGAAGGTGGGGCTTGAGAACGGAGGGTCCCGGATCAAATCTCGGCAGGTTCCCGGAGATTTAGTTGGTGTTTTTTCCTTGAAAATTGTGATCCCGGTCAAAAATCATAAACCGGGGTTAGGGTTATAAGTCGCTTTTCTGATTAACTTTATAAATATAATGATGCTATTTGACTTATCTTGTTTGGGCTGTTTTCATGATTTCTTGTTTTGTAGCTGTTTATGAAATCCCAATCATCAGTCACTCATAACTATTTTGTAGATACCGCAGAAAAATGATTGAAACAGTTCTGTAATAAGCAGAATTTCAGCTTTCTTATGATTTAAATAGCTCCAATACGACAAATGTCACCATGTGGAGGATTTCCCCAGATTGCATCACATACATTTTATATTTTTCCAGCCCTTCAGCATGTATAAAGTAAAACTGCCCATAAGTTTTGCATAGGAAGTGATGCTTTATACATGTTCAGGGGCAAGAGCACTTACAATGTATTGATTGGTGTGTTTTTGGCCCTTGAACATGTTTAGAGCAATCTATGAAAAGTATTACTTGATATACATGCTGAAGGGCCAGAAGGAGATACAAGGTATCGACAGAACAGCGACGAATATTTCACACTACTAAAGATTAAGAAACTTTTCACTTGATTTTGTCTGATTTTTTTTTTACTTACAAGTTCTCCGCCTTGATGCTCTTTCCAATTCCGAATTATTTTTTATCTTCTTAAGATTCGCTTTCTGCTCCCTGATCATCCGACGGCGAGATCCCTGTCTTTCTGGTAATCCAATATCAACATCGGCAGAAGCTGATATTTAAAAGATAATGAAGACATTATTAAAGGCATATTATGTGATCTTTTCCAGGGAGCGCCCTCTATTCATGATATTTTTTAGAAAGTAGATTTTCTTGCAGATTTACATTTCTGATTATAAATCGTACATACATTCTAAGTTACAGAGCGATACGATTCCCAATTACCTCAAAATCATGGTTTTAGAGGGAATTTAGACTAGAGTAAAATAAGTTGTCGGACAAAAATCGACATCCGACAGTTTATTTTCACTCTAAAACCATGATTTTGAAGTAATTAAGAATCGTATCTCCCTGTAACTTGGAATGTATGTACGATTTATGATCAGAAATGTAAATCTGCAAGAAAATCTGCTTTCAATTTTTTTTCGATGTCGAGGGCGTTCCCTGGAAAGATCACATAATATACCTTTAACGATATTTTATCATTATTTTCAACAAATGTTATCTCACTCATCTATTTATAAATTTTAATCTAAATGTATTACAATCTACAAATATCTAGGCCTAACATGTATAAAATTAAGTGTTAAATACATAAGATGGGTTCCTTGCAGAAAATGTTTAACTTGTTGGAGTGCATTAAGAGAATTATTTGAGGATGCTTCAGTGCTTGCTTGGAAGGTCATAAAGCACTGAACATACTCCACAATGCTCCAACGCTTTCACACATGCACACTAGTGCTCATCATAACACAAGTAAAAAATAGGAACAGCGCCACAGCGGTCCTAAATAGGTCGTCCGTTTATATGGGTAGATTAAAAACAAGATGGCTCTCAAACCACAGGCATCAGGCAACTAGAAAGAAAGAGGACATAGTAGGCCTATTATAGACTCCTTGTTAAAGACATAATAAGTAAACATAATAATGTAAATAAATAAACATCCTGGAGTTTTGTTGCAATATTGTACTTCACCTGTTTAAATGTAATCAATTGTACATATGCAGCCAATTTTACATCTTGACCTCAGATGACCTTTGACCTAATTAACATATGACGGTTTCCATGTTGCATCTATGACCCAAGTTTGGTTGCAATTGGTCATTGTATGGAAAAGCATCGGACAAAATAAAAAGTGTGTACCAACTGTTAACACACACAGACACCACCACAGACAACACGGACGAAGGATACAGCCATAAGGTCTACTCTCCTACGGACGACCTAAACAGCCGCCTGTTATAGTCAAACTGTTGTTTCAGGTATCATGTTTTGTGTTTACAAACTATTGCCTTTCACAGACAACATGACGAAGGATGCAGCCATAAGGTCTCTCTCCTACGGACGACCTAAAAAGCCGCCTGATCATAAAGCATTTTCTGAAAAGTCGATCAGTCTATGCTTTGGGGGAAGGAAAGGAATCATAGCTCTCTGTCTGAGAGCTATGAAAAAAAGCATCTTAGTAGGCGTCGGATATTATCATATTTCCATCAATATTTTTCAACTTTTCTGAATTAAATTAATCAAACTTTTGTTTCAGGTATCATGTTTTATGTTCACATAATAATAATGATAATATGTATGCCTTGGTTTAATATCTCAACCCGTTTCTATTTTAAACACCAGCTTGAATTTGATCGCCCTATTCTAGCTACAGTAAAGAAATGACACAGACTGTCTATGCTTGTTTTCGTAGCTACGCTGAGGTAGAAATCAAGTCAACTTGGTAGCATTGCCGCTGTCCATTGCCCATCATCAAGCGGAACAATTTTCACTTCACATACATTTTCTGGAGCTCCCACTCATTAATATTACAGCGTCTTCTTGGTGTAGATAAGCAAATAAAACTATTTTTGCTGATAGAATGACATTGTGCGTGCCAAGGTTACGGATTTCATATCATTGACTATAGAGGGCGACATTTTTTTGGGAAAAAGTTGACCAAAATGTGTAGAAAACTCCATGTTTACCTCTTTTAAATACAGCGATGTAGTATGATGTGGCTACGATGTACAAATGTATTCACTGATGTCTATGTAACCTCGCACAAGCAACTAGACATCATGAAAGTAAACCTTTTTAACCTAAAATGGTTTAAAATGTGCATGACTTGCCCAGTTTTCAGCAATATGAGGCAGACTTTTTTTTATTATTCAGCCTGCAGACATGGTTGAACCATCATTTTTTATTGTAAAGTACTTTGTTTCCATGTATTCCATTTTCAAAGAGATAATTTGATTTTCACAATTTTATGAACATGCCTACCAAAGGAAGTTTTAGTAGGTCTAAGTTTTTCAAAAATAAAGTTGATACCGTGATCGTGATTATATATGCTAGAAATACATGTAGTAGTCCTTAACCCTAACACCCACGACTATGTTTTGGCATGTATTGGGGGGGGGGGGGGAGTACAATTTGTTTAACCTGAAAAATCACCGATAGGCATGTTCATAAAATTTTGAAAATAAAAATATCTCTTTGAAAATGGAATACATGGAAACGAAGTACTTACTATAAAAAATGGTGGTTCAACCATGTCAGCAGGGTGAATAATCACAAAGTTATTTAACCAAAAGTAGTTTGCCTTATATTGCTGGTCAACTCAAATCATGCAAATTTTAAACTATTTTAGCTTGTTAGGGCTTTAAAATCATGATGTCCAGTTGCTTGTGTGTGGTTTAGTAAGACATCAGTGAATACATCCCAGCTTGTGTCTTCCTTTTTCGCTGGATTTAAATGAGGTAAACATGGAGTTTTCTACAGATTTTGGCAACAAATTTTCACAAAAAATGTCGCCCTCTGTAAGTCAATGATATGAACATCCCTATCACCGAGCATCCCGGGATTCGATCCCGGGACCATCCGCACCGCAGTCTGTGCCCCTATCAACCGAGCTAACTCCCCAGCGCATAATATGCAGGCACAAACTTCATGCCCACATCATATGTCTGCGGTAGGTGACGTACTCGAGCCAATGCAGCAGCACGCGCGTGGATGATGACAGTCTCTAGCGATGGATCACGGACACCGCTGAGCGGCAGAATGAACAGAAGAGGTTGTTGGTAAATTTTGTGACAAGTGTAGCACTAGCAGTCATGGCAGTGACAATGCTACCACTCAGCATGTTGGTTCAGCGGCATCAGCGCTTTAGTTTAAACTAAGGGCGAATAGCCCCCTCACCCTTGCCACACTACAACTATCTTGCAGCCAAGATGATGAGTGTGGCACTTCAGTAAGTTCAGTAAGTTCAACGAGCGAGAGCGAGCATAGCATCCTATGACCATGTCATAGATTTGTATGTAAAGATAAAGTTTCCGAATTTGGCAACCTTTCCGCAATTGTATTGTGTACGGCTCACAAAAATGTATAACAAATTACTCGACTTACCCCCTTCGTGTGAAAGACAGTAGCACCTAGTTGTGTGAACATTAACACGTCCTCTGAATGCGTATGATGCACTTCTTGCTTCTTTTACATGGCTTACTAAGCCTGTTAAATTGGACGATACAAATCGCCGAGCAAGACTTATGGGCGCAGACATCTTGGATTAAGTGTTACTAGAACTCGACAATAGATACCTATTTATTTTGATCTAGACATTTCCTAGGAACCCTATTAAATCAAATGACGGTACTGTTATGGTTGTCATTTAATACCTTATGATCTATATATATTTAGAAATAAGTAATTTTCATAATTTTAACTGACTGTATTTTAACATCAGTGAATTTATTTTTAATTAAAAACACTATCAAACGTTAGGGGCGACATTTTCACTCAGTCGGTACTAAAAAAGCAGAGGTAAAGCAGAGTCTGAGTCTGTCAAAAAGTTTTCTAAAATTCATGTAGAAGCCACACAAAAGAGACACTCTTATGTCTTAGGTTTGCATAATTTATCATCTTATATATTATCTAAGCATCATTAGGCTTAGGTCTACAATATAGGTCAGAGATAGTCATCTACTTTATCATGCTCTCACTATCACTCTCGGCCTAGTTTCTTAGACTACTTTTATCAATCAAATAAGCTTATAAGTTATTATTTATTAATAATAATTAATACTAATTGTAGGCCTATCATGTATATTAACTTCTTAAACTTATACTTCCGATAATCATATTTAATGTTCAAAGAATCAAGGAGGAGTTATTTTGTGTAGAATTAATATAATCGGCTATATCTTGCCTCACGTCCCGTACGGAATAAACCGTATTCGCTAAAACGTATTTTAATTGGTTTGAGCATGCGCACCTCAGTTACGGGACGTCTAGCCAGACATTATACATAACTTCACGTACCTATTGCTTGCAATAGGTACGTGACATAGCCCCTGGTTTCAAAGCCGATACAAATGTGTCACAGCAGCGGGTAATTTTTCATGGAAATATTTCTTGAACACCGCAAAGGTAAGACGTTTGCAAATAAGATTATCAGTAATACGTTTTCCTACAGTACATTACTACCTACCTTATTTTTAAAACCGAATAACGAAAGCAGAAAAACAGCGCATTATCTGAGGTGTGAAAATGAAAATTCGTGAATACATGTCGTCTAAACGGATTACGATATCGACTTCCTTTGTGTGTACCACCTGTGTCTCTTCAACAACTGTCAAAGTACTGTCAAAGTCCCGGAATTCCACGCACTGATTTGTCGGAAAGCAGATAGTCAAAGCAGTATATACCGTAGACTCCATGTAAGTATTTATAGGTGTTTTTTTTTTAATTTATCTCATTAGACCTCATCAAGGTTGAAGAAATACAACAAAAACATATAAAACAATGCAAGAGATGAAATAGAATTCATATAAATACATACAAGAACTTTATAAAAGTGATTTATTAAATTATTTAATGGCGACAAATTCATGAACCATACGGCATATTCAAGCGAATGCAAAATATCGTACACGTGTGCAAACAGCCTCGATTTGCGGGTGACATCGCGCGTTCCATCATGCCTTATAACTTATATAAGGACTCTCGTATCATAGCGTCGCCCTCGATTTACGAGTCACATCTTGCGTAATCCACGCCCATATGCCCATATATGGGAGGCTCTTGTTTTGCATATTCATTCTGACCCGGCTGACCTCGTGACGTTCTCAAAACAATGTCGCCGAATCATGTGTTTTTCCGACCACACCATTTTCTTCAAATACAATTTGACGACGATGTAATCCACCGATTTTCATGTTTTAATTATATTTGTAACTCTGACGTATTTGCTAAGCCCAAGTGACATTTTCTAAGACGTCAAATGTAGCCTGGACGGTAAGTGCATACCACTGAAAATTGGGTTTATATGCCACCACACAACGCGGGGGTTCTGTCACGATCGATCTTGTGGTAGAAATCGCGTGTAGCCAGACATTGCCATATAATCATTATTGATATTAATAATAACTCCTTGGTTATAACTTATGGCTCAATATAGTGTCAGATTTTTCCAGAATGTGCACTGTGCAGGGTCAGAAATTTGAGGAGAATCTGAGAATCCATTCTCGCAAAGATTCCCGCCGGTAAATTTGATTCTTAATTGTTGATTAATTTTTCATTTAATGTTTCTAGGCAAGTGATGTACCATTATGCATAGAAATTGTGTGTTATTTATTGATTTTTGCATTAGTCTTGTACTTTTGATGTACTTTTGACAAATGTTTTTTTCCATTTAAAATTGTAAACACAGGGAGGACAGTGACTCATCTTCAGCGCCATTATTGACAATAATAGAAAACATGGGATTGTTCAGCTTTGTTGTAAGTAAATCTATGTAATATTACACACATTTGGACTGGAGATAAAAGGTATTCGGTATTAAAAGGTATAGGGCTGTCGTCGAGATCTTTTTTTCATGTCGACATGTTGCTATTTTACAATCTCGATATCGATATGATGTCGACATTTTATGAACCAAACACTATTAAAAGTATCATGCCGATCGTCACCACAAAAGGTCCATTGTAATAAGCTATCACTGCAGTGTCATCAATAGCGCTATGTCAATGTACACAAGTTCAAAACCATTACTTATAAATATAAACATAATAATTAATTTGCCGTTTTTCAACATTTTCTACGCTTTTTATTACAAAAATCAACCCAACAAAATGTTAAACTTGTGGATTCCCTTTCAAAATACATGCGGTATTAAATACGATAATGTTTCTAGAAAGCAATATCGTAAATTTCCTAAAATGAACCAATAGAAACAGTCCCACCAACGGCCTCTGTGTCCAATATATGATATTGATATTGTTAAACGACTGAGGATTTAATAGACTAAGCAGAAAATGAAGCTATCTCAAAAACAAGATGGCGACTATTGCGAGTGTGACGATCACGATTTCGAGTGATTCAATTGTTAAATCCTGCTATGTTCGGATGTAATGAGCCAGCTTGTTTTAATGGCAAATTTTGTGGCTTTTAAAATTTTAATAGGGGATGCGATTAGTGAACTTTGTGGACGTTTAGAACTTACACAGCCTTCATATAAAAAATTGTAAAATAAAAAATATATCGACATACCAATTTGGATATCGACATGTCGGAATTTATAGTGATATCGATATAATGTCGATATAGTCCATGTCGATGACAGCCCTAAAAAGGTATAAGACTAAAGGTATTCGCAATTACAGAAAATGCAATGTAAAAGGTTTGTTATTAATCAATCTCATTATTTCAACTTAATTGAGCCATTGCAGAGGTGGTTTATTGTCTGTTGATGGGCAATAAAGAGAAACACCAAGAAGATTGATTCCCGATGGTTCAACACAAGTAACACAATATCCAAATCACTAAAGTCTTTTCAAGTATCTCTAGGCATGTAAGGTAAACATTTCAAGATACATGGGTATACCAATTTGGAGATCATTCACCAGGTTGTATTGAATGAGGGGGTCATGTTTTCCTAACCAAGTTGCAAACACTTTTGTGTGTTCCGTCGATAATGGCAGATAATATCCAATAATATATTGTCAAGAGAGAAAGTATCAAGTCAATAAACGTAACTTAAAAGTAGCATCTTATTTCAAATAGTTCTAATAAATCTTGTCATTATGTTTCTGTTTTCAGAGTGGATTTGTGATTGGTGTATTTGCAGGTGCCAAACTTGCTCAGGAGTATGAGGTATGGTTTGTTTGTCTTCTTAAATCATCTGTTTGCCATTGTGTTTGTATTTTCAAAAGGGATTTGTGGGTGGTGTATGGGTAGGTGTGACAGAAACCACAATTGTTGAATTGCGTTGTATGAGGTGTAAAATTTAAATTTTGCAATTGTTTGCAATAGTTATTGGTAGTATAGTGTTCAGGGTTGTAGCTAACCCAGTGTTAGTGCAGTAAAAATATGATTAATTTACTAAGTGATTTCTGGAGGAATTTTCCAGTTATATTGAGGTATAATATGTATCCACATAACTTTTGTGCCAGTCAAATAAGCGTCGATGGACCATGAGTGCAGGTTGCCAAGGCCTAGTGGTGGTTGCTACTAACTAACACCGACCAGTGTAGCTACAACCTTGGTAGCATTACTATAATTGAAACAAATTCTCAACCAATCTGCCACATACTAGCATGTGGTGATGAACACAGTCAACAAACAAAAAACTATGCGCACTTGATTTTTGAATCCAGTGTTATCCCCACATGTATTGCGATTTCTAAATAACCTGAACATGCTTTGGTATGGTAGTTACCGACACACAGATCATGATAAGTTTTTTAAAATTATATGAATTTAAATTGCTTGAATTATGGCATTTCAGAAGAAGTATGTCAATATAACAACCTATGAGTGACATGCTTGAACATGTAAATAATGTATATGTAAATAATGATAATCAAAGTTCATGGTTTGTGTTTACAGTAGATTTAATCTGAATTGAAACAGTCAGTAGTGAGGTCACGCTGCATGTCTTTTTTTGTTATACGCAAGAAAACAATGGAGTATCAGTGACTGCAATATTTGCTAGATATAGCTTCATAAAATGGTCTATTTGGGCATCTCAAAAACTGAGAAACGTGCTAAAAATCAGGTAGAATTTTAGAGGAGGGTCAATAACATCTGCAGATCGGTAAAATGTATAGTATTAAACACGTTTTGTGACCAAATTTATGTCGTAAAATGTTGGAAAATTCACGTTTTGAAAATCTGTGGTCTTCGAAATTACAGGAATCCTAACTCATTCTAAACCTCACCAAATCATGAAATGAACCCTCGTCTACAAAAAATTCCGTGTGTGTATTGCTCTATCTGCTTGGAGATAGCTTCATACCACGGAAACTTCATAGCTTCATACCACGGAATGAAATCCGCCATTAGGCGCCATAGACATTACATGGCGAACATCGTACAAATTTGCACTCCAGTCCTCTGTGTAGGGAGTTTTGACAATAGCAAGGTCGTTCGACTATTGTGTTTGTGCATGTTTGTGACTACTGACCCCGTTTAACAATCTTCATAGCTTTCATATAGGGCTTGGGTGACCTAACTATTGACTGGAAACACAAATATTTTGAACTTATCTCTTTATGAATAAAATTATCACATTTGTGTTTCAGTTCATATCAAATCTAAACACAAACCATTAACTTTGATCATGAATGAGCGCTTCTTATCCCTTTAGGTATATTTGTTTCAGGTTTAGAAGTTACTTTTTAATGGAAAGTGGCTCCTGGACCTGAATTTTGAAGAGGGAATTATGGACGCAATTTTACAGAACTAGGATCCATTTTGAAAAACAACAAACAGACCAATGTTTAAAAAATGATTGTATTGTGTGGTAACCTTATTATATGAAGTCAAATGAGTGGAAAACGCCATGAATCAGGTACAGGGAATACAGGGTTTTTAGAAAACAAAGTTTGAACCAGGGGCTGTTCTTGGCTATACAACATCAGGAAGAGATTTGAACATTCTATGATAACTTATTTCTGTGTTTGAGGGGTCTACGAATAAAATATATTCAAATTTCTGAAATATGAAGGCATGTTGAGAGGCACACATGACCTAAACTTAAGTTGATGAGATACAGTACTTCTGATATCATATTCTTTTTATCTGGGTAGCAATCACCCTAAGTAGCAATTGACAGCTAAAGATGTGCCGATCCATAATTCAATACAGGGTGTCTCAAAAAAAAACGTGCACGTGTTTACCCAACTTATTGACCATGAACTTCTAGAATTTGGTGTAACAATTGTATACACTTTGATAGACTACACGCTTAGCTTTCATATGCCGTTTATTTCATCTAATTTGGTTTTGTCAATCCTGAGATATGATCAATTAACTAAAGTTACCTAAAATCGACTTTGTGCCACTTTTACAGAAGAATGCTTAAGACATAAGCACTAAAACCCTCATCCTCCTAAGGGAGGGTGGTCGCCGATTGCGCTAAAATGCAAAGAACAGTGACCTAGGGCGTACAGGTGATCGCTTTTACATCCCCTGCTCTCATTTTGACGAAAACAAATTGAGGGTGCCACCTTACCCGGGGTAGGGTTAGCCGTCAAAGTCCGATAGTAGGGGGGGGGGGGGTGCCACCTTACATTTTTTTAAATCGCCATTTTGAAAAATATTTGAATTGTATGGTCCTGATTATTATAGCATAGGCCTATGTTATAAACACCATTTCCCTCACTTATAAGTAAAAAACCGGGTGAAATTCTGATGTTTGGAACTTTTTTAGAGAATATTTCTATTTTGGCCTATATTTCACTGTCCAGCGAATACGGCGGGATTTTGAGGTCGGCCATGTTTAGTGACGGGGGTCATTATGACGTCATGCGTGGGATGTTTATACTTGTTTTGGTATGTATGGATAGAGGGAACCTCTAGCTATACCATGGTACCCAAATAAGCGCATTCTGCATTTCGGATTGGATTTTTTAGGGGGTGGTAACAACCCACCCCACACCACCTCCTCTCCGGAGCAACCCTTTCTATTCATTGCAAACTGTAAAGTGGCACAAAGTTGATTTTATGTAGCTTTAGTTAATTGGTCATATCTCAAGATTGACAAAACCAAATCAGATGAAATAAATGTGGCTCCTGGTCATGTCATGTACGAGGTCAACCAGGAGCTATTCCATGCTAACCAGTATGTGAATAACTCCTGGCACCTGCTTATTTGGAGCCCTGGGTGACATGCATTATGTCCTCTCTTTGTTGAGTCACATTTCCTCTTCGCCTTTCTCCATTCACATGTAAACATACTCCATTGGCTTTTTTAACTTTTCTAAATGATCAATAAATTGTTTTCT
Source organism: Ophiura sarsii (assembly GCA_035610835.1). Lineage (NCBI taxonomy): Eukaryota > Metazoa > Echinodermata > Ophiuroidea > Amphilepidida > Ophiuridae > Ophiura > Ophiura sarsii. The sequence continues at coordinate 31,014,901 of CM069458.1, forward strand.
GTATTTCCAGTTACCGGACGTTTCACACTGGTGGACATACATTCAAGAAGAGTCAAAGAAATACAAAAAGGAGAAGAAGAATGATGATTGATGATACAAGTGTTCTATCTCTTAGCTAGCACGATCACAGTATAGAACTATATTTTTAAAAAAGGTAAATAAATTGAGAGGATAATGGAGTCTACTCCAATTCAGATGGTTCGTTTGTTTTTCTTCTTGTGGCTTAGCTACATGTGTATAATAAGGGCCAATTTGTTATTAATATTATAGCCTACAGCCACTGGTTTAAGATGACTGCATACAAGATGGCAAAGCAGAAGGGGCACCCAGCCCAATGAGACCCCTAGGGACCCCTCCTTTCACCAAAAAAGAAAGGAAAAAAGGGGTGCGGGGGATCTGACCTGACCTCCTAAACAGGCACAATTGAATGATTTGTTACAGGAAACTGTGTCCTAGTGGTAGCACCATGGGGGCAGTAATGACCTTTCCCCCTAACTTTCCCTCCCCATTTTGTTCCCCCATACAATCGAAAATGTTGACTTTTAATGTAAAAATTACTTAAACTTATGCTGCCACTGCTAACCCCACCCACCCTATCCTATGTCGCCTCAGTATATTACTTTGATTCTTAAACAATTATAATAAGTGTTAATTTCTTTTTGCTTCTTACTTACAGGAGTTAAATGGAGCTGGTTTATCCGTCCTCCAGGAATATTTGCAATACTTTGACATTACCATTGTACAGAATGTATGAGAGATATATATGTGTGCATGACAGAAGAGTGCAATGAAGTCATAAGGTCATGCTTACAATAAAGCACTTTCGTCCCTGTTCTGTCAAAACCTCGTATCTCCATCTGGCCCTTTATATTCAGCATACATACAGTAAAGTAATACAGCATTCATGTATAAAGTAGTATAGCATTCATGTATAAAGTAATACAGCATACATGTATAAAGTAATACTTCCTATGTATTACTTTTGGGCAATCTGCTCTAAGCTTGTTCAAGCGCCAAAATGCATGTATTAAAACCTTGTAAGTGCTCTTGCCCCTGAACATGTATAAAGCAACACTTCCTATGCATAACCGTTAGGCAGTTGTACTAATACATGTGGAAGGGCCGGACAAACATGAGGTTTTGACAGAACATCAACGATAAGGTCATGGTTTTAACAAAGCACTTTATGGCTTTATTGCACTAAAAGATTGAAGACACCGAGCGTAAAGGATAGAATAATAACCATGTGATGTTCTCTTGATTAGGATTAATTTACATGGTGGTTTACATGAAAGATATATGTGTGTTGCTGCCTATTTACCCCCATGTCTTCTTAAGGTCACATTGTCGTGTGTTCTATAGTTTAATCAGTTCCAAATTGGTGTGACATTTCCGGTTTTCATCTCTCCGCGTGAAAAGGTAGCTCAAGCGGCCACACGCACGATGAGCATGTGGTTCCGATCGCACCCAAGCATCATGCATATAATGCATAGTGCGCTTGTTGCCTTCTTGTGCGCTCGCATCCTTCTGTATTCATTCGCTGCTGTAAGGAGGCATTGCCAATTTGGAGCTGATCAAACAATAGTAAGCCAATCATAGATTGCAAACATCACTCCATTGCGATTGCCATCACTCTCAAGCAATCAAAAATTGTTGGCCCTTGCACGAAAATGTTGGGCTTTATGAACATGTGCTGATGTTATCTCCTAACGAGAGGTAACTTAGGGTATAGTTTATTACCCTAGTGCTACATAAGGACCATGTTGCTGAGTGTAAATATACTTATAAGTCAACTAGTGGACACTCCAGATATGATATCATATGATCTACCAATTGCACGAAGGTCGTATGGAACAGTGCACTTCTGACCATCCGACCATCAAGGATTTAAAACAGGGCTTTATAGAATGACTGTGTGTGTTGATGACATAGTTGTCTGCTGAAAACAAGAAGGATTTCTACGACTACAGATGCACACTTTCAGACTAAGTGCACAAGCCCGGGGGGGGGGGGGGGGGGGGGGGGGGGCGTCAACTATTACACTGTAAGCATGCGTGGCCAAGAAAACATGTGTTGTGTGTTTTTTAGATTGTGTGTGTTTAAACGCGTAACAAGTTAAGGGTCTAATAACCTCTTCAATTGACAAGTTTATTTGACTGGCTCCCCCGGATCAGCTTTATCATCAAGTTGATATGCATTATTGCTTGCAGAGTGTACTAAAACTTCGTATATCTAGTAATAAACATAATTAAATATAAAAATGAAAACATATTTCTGTAGGGAACATTGGTGAAAAGATTCATCAGGTTTGTTGAATTTCGTAAAAGTAAGCAATATGCTTGTCGAAAACCAATTGAATACTCACATATTAAAATTCTGATGAAATCCTCCAATGTATGAGGATGAAATATTAATATGTGAGTATTCATTTATTGGTTTCGACAAGCATATTGTTTAGCTCTCTGTAGGAACACTTGTAGAATTATATAAGTATGATACCAAATTTCCAAGACATGTGCACCAAATTGCAGCAAAATCTGTTTTCAAACTCCATTTTTCTTTTTTCTTTCTGCAGTGGAACCTCACTTACATTAAGTTGCCTAGGCCTCAGATATCAGTTTGGTTTTAAGGATTGTGTTATCAGGTTGCATTATAATGTAAAATAAGTGCTTAATTGTTTTGAATTACGTGTTTAATGGGGTTCCACTGTATGGTGGAAATTTCATCATAAAATTATGTGTAGTAAAAAATCCATATATGCAGTAAAGAGACATTTTTCCCAAGGTGAATATGTATTGTAATTAAGATTAAATCTCTCTTTTTTCATTAACTATCATCACTTCATCAATCTAACTACACTGAGCCAAAAAAGAAACTTATAAAAAAAAGAAACTTATAAAATTTTAACAGATCACCAAATAAAATTCTGTGCATGAAAATGTACCAAATTTGGATACAATATTACTGCAATGTATTGCTTCAAATGGCAGTCAATAACCAATTGTTTGCTTCAATGACACAAGAGAAATGCGCACCGAGGCCACAAAAAAAAAGTTGTTTGTTTGTCCATAGAGGGTCCGAAAAAGGTAGGGTCGGTAGGTCGGATATTTTTTTTTTTTTTTTTTTTTTTTTTTTTTTAAATATGGATATTGTATTTGGGAATATAAATTCGGCATGAATACTATGGATACTGTGAATTAAAGTCGTCCAAACACAAAACACATCACTTTGTTAGTATTGAACTCTTTTTCATGAAGTTGTTAGAATTGATATCCTGCTAGCTCGGACAGATTGTCTGTATAAAGTTGCAATATTTGTAGTACTGGTTGCTACACTGCAAACTCGGTCAAAGAGCATTTTTGTACCGAGTTTGCAATGCGCAGATACCGTGAACACGTTGTCGGTCGCCGCCATTTATTATGATTGAAAATGTTCAGAAAGTGAAACAACGTAGTGTTGAAGTTCTGTTAGAAATGTATACGTGAAAGTATTACTAAACCTATTTTTCCCGAACTAACTACCCTAAAAATTGTTATATACTATGTTGAAATTAATATTCATGCCGTTGAGCAACATTTTGGGAGCAAATATGAACCGTAACTAGAGTTTTCATATTTTCTCACACTTCGTTTTTAGTATAAAAATGACATCAATTGCACGCTCGATTACATTTTTCATTTAGTCCTTCTAATAGTCCCGCGGTGCCAAGTTCATGCAATAAACATCGCGTTACAAGGGACTGCGCATTGGGGATGGTGTTTATAAAGACCAGATTTACGATAGCGTACGAAATCAGGAATAAAACAGTCCGTTTGGCCATTTAAATTGCTCAAAAAGTTGTTTTAAAAAAATAATAGAAGAAAAAAAAATAATACGGTCGGCACCAAGGTACACGGTCGGTCGGACGTGGACAAACAAACAAACAAAATTTTGGCCTGACCCTATGGTGATCTGTTAAAATTTTATAAGTTTCTTTTTTTGGCTCAGTGTATATAAACTAGTTTAATCAACTCCAAATACAAGTTTAAACACTTGTAAATATTTATTGAAACAATGCAACACAAAAGTAGAATAAGTCTAGATAACAATTTTTACATCCTTGAGTGACAATAGTATGTCAAACTATTATTATCTGATTAAATATTGGAACAAACAACACGCACACAGCTCAAAGATGACCGAGCCCGAATGTTTATGCGCAATTCCAATTTGTTTGTTCAATTATTAATCAGTTTGTTAAATATGCCTTTGTTGAATTATAATTGTACATACATGTAGACAAAAGTTTGAAAGACGATGTGTGCACTGTAATGCGCTATAATGCGATCTCACATTTTCGGTATGGTAGAACATATTGTAGCATGACATTTTCATGATTCAATATATTACTGTACTGTTAAATGTTAAATGAAGAACATGTAACATTTGTAAACATGAACATTTTATGAATTCTTGCAAGTATTTCATGTATTGAGTGCACTAGTGACTTTAATTTCTACAACAAATTAAATTTAACTAAAAAAAGATGAAAATTACCATGTTTTGTTGTATTGTTGTAATACTATATTTGATACACGTACACATTTCTAAGTGGTTTTTTTTTCTTCTAAATATTATGGACAAATACATGAAATATGTAAATAATTTAATTTGATTATGTGCATGTGTGTTAAGGCTGTGAATGCACGGGTAGTTTCGTACCCGGGTACCCGACCCGTTTTGTGGGCGGGTACCCGGGTACCCGAAAATAGAAAATAAAAATTTTAAATTATTATTATTATTTTATTTTTTTAAACTTAAAGTATAAATTTGTCCCCAAAAATAACACATGATGGGGTCAATAGAGGTCATTTGGGGACACATTTGTACTAAAAAAAGAAAAATGTAAAAAAAAAAAAAAATCTTTTTTTTAATTTTTTTTTTTTTAACATTTCGGGTATTCGGGTACCCAATTTGGTACCCGGGTACCCGGAATAGCGGGCGGGTACCCGGGTTCCCGGGTATAAGTCACTGGTCCTGGGGCTTGATATCAATTCCACTTGACACAGCAGATATTTGTTGTTGTTGACAGGAACATTTAATCTATACATTTTGCACTTGACACTAGTCTTACTCTCTATCTTGTAAATACTTTGAAGTATTAAACAATTATAAGATATTTTACCAAATCTTGAACTGAGAACCTTTTTGATTTTAAGGCATGTCTACATCACTACTACACAATGTAGAAGAATAACCTACTGGGATGGTGTATAGATATTGGTAATGGTAACATGCCCTGGGACCACTGTAGATTCAAAATGCGTATACACCTAACACAAAAAGTTCCTTACCAGATGCTGAATGTGGTAGGAAATGATTTTTCTATGGGATATCATTGCGCAGTGTGTGCTATGCAGTATCAATGTGTGTGTAATGAATCACAACTAATCATCCATTCCAGACTGATTTGCACCATACAAAACAATGATATCCAATTTACTACAACTTTATGGGAAAGAAAATCTGCATACTTTAATGTATAGAGGTTAAGTCAGAAAGAACGGGCACTTTTTGGGAAAAACGCGACAGAAATATTAGGTATTCATTCAAGACTACATATTTGGCTTTCATTCAAAACAAGAATTTTTGAATTCGAACATTACCTCATAATGTTGCAACAATTTTAGTACAACCCAGTATTTTCAAGCCAATCCACGGAATGGCCATAACACATAATATTGTTGACTGCCTGATTCAGAGATGCTGATCAATGAAACTAAACACTTCAAAAGAAGTAAGTTCCCCTGAATTCGAACATTACCTCATAATGTTGCAACAATTTTAGTACAACCCAGTATTTTCAAGCCAATCCACGGAATGGCCATAACACATAATATTGTTGACTGCCTGTCAGAGATGCTGATCAATGAAACTAAACACTTCAAAAGAAGTAAGTTCCCCTGAATTCGAACATTACCTCATAATGTTGCAACAATTTTAGTACAACCCAGTATTTTCAAGCCAATCCACGGAATGGCCATAACACATAATATTGTTGACTGCCTGATTCAGAGATGCTGATCAATGAAACTAAACACTTCAAAAGAAGTAAGTTCCCCTGAATTCGAACATTACCTCATAATGTTGCAACAATTTTAGTACAACCCAGTATTTTCAAGCCAATCCACGGAATGGCCATAACACATAATATTGTTGACTGCCTGATTCAGAGATGCTGATCAATGAAACTAAACACTTCAAAAGAAGTAAGTTCCCCTGAATTCGAACATTACCTCATAATGTTGCAACAATTTTAGTACAACCCAGTATTTTCAAGCCAATCCACGGAATGGCCATAACACATAATATTGTTGACTGCCTGATTCAGAGATGCTGATCAATGAAACTAAACACTTCAAAAGAAGTAAGTTCCCCTGAATTCGAACATTACCTCATAATGTTGCAACAATTTTAGTACAACCCAGTATTTTCAAGCCAATCCACGGAATGGCCATAACACATAATATTGTTGACTGCCTGATTCAGAGATGCTGATCAATGAAACTAAACACTTCAAAAGAAGTAAGTTCCCCTGAATTCGAACATTACCTCATAATGTTGCAACAATTTTAGTACAACCCAGTATTTTCAAGCCAATCCACGGAATGGCCATAACACATAATATTGTTGACTGCCTGATTCAGAGATGCTGATCAATGAAACTAAACACTTCAAAAGAAGTAAGTTCCCCTGAATTCGAACATTACCTCATAATGTTGCAACAATTTTAGTACAACCCAGTATTTTCAAGCCAATCCACGGAATGGCCATAACACTCATAATATTGTTGACTGCCTGATTCAGAGATGCTGATCAATGAAACTAAACACTTCAAAAGAAGTAAGTTCCCCTGAATTCGAACATTACCTCATAATGTTGCAACAATTTTAGTACAACCCAGTATTTTCAAGCCAATCCACGGAATGGCCATAACACATAATATTGTTGACTGCCTGATTCAGAGATGCTGATCAATGAAAATAAACACTTCAAAAGAAGTAAGTTCCCCTGAATTCGAACATTACCTCATAATGTTGCAACAATTTTAGTACAACCCAGTATTTTCAAGCCAATCCACGGAATGGCCATAACACATAATATTGTTGACTGCCTGATTCAGAGATGCTGATCAATGAAACTAAACACTTCAAAAGAAGTAAGTTCCCCTTTAGGGTTTCCCTTATATTTTCAAAAATATACATTGCGTTGAAATGGGTTTTCTGTCAAATTCTTATGAGGTTCATTGACCAAAATTTCAAATCAACAGGTTCTGTCATGCTTGAGTGAGCTTGTATTTAATGACAGAATGTCCCATTTCAAAAGTTGTTAAAATAATGTTTAGTAGTGTGTGTATCCACCACGTTGGTGTATCAATTGACGACATCGATTTCTCATAGTGTTGATGAGGCACGCTACTCGATATGGAAGTCAAACTCTTGTTGTACCAGAATTTTAGCAACTTTTGAAATGTGACATTCCGTCATTCAATACGTGCTCACTCGAGCATGACAGAACCTGTTGATTTGAAATTTTGGTCAAGTATTGGTATGAAGCCCATAATCATTTGACTGAAAACCCCATTTCATTCCAATGTATTGTTTTGGAAATATAAGGGAACCCCTAAAGGGGAACTTACTTATTTTGAAGTGTTTAGTAAAAAACCTGAAAAGGCGCATAAATGTTGGATACAAAATCTTAAAATGACTGGAAATAAATAGAACTGAAATTATGAGTAATAAAAAGCCTGAAATCAAGAAAGTTTCTTTTGAATGAAAGCCAAGTTGTGGGTCTTTATGTTTTGTGATGGTTTTGTGAAGAAAAAAGTGCCTGTTCTTTCCAACTCGCCCTGTACGTTATATTGTTGGTATGTTAGCTAATTCAAAATCTTTTTAAGAGAAAAACTCTTGCACAGTGTTAACATTGGGATGGTTTCTCTTAAATAGTATGAATCCTTTCATGCCTGATTTTATCATGCGCACGAGAGAAACTCTTGTCACAGTGTTAACATGGTTTCTCTTTAGTATGAATCATTTCATGTCTGTTCCTATGACCTGAATGGGAAAATATTTTATCACAGTGTGAACATGTGTATGATGGTTTCACTTTGGTATGAATTCTTTCATGTTTGGTCTTATCACTTGAGTCAGAGAAACTCTTGTCACAGTGTGAACATTGGTATGGTTTCTCTTTGGTATGAATCCTTTCATGACATGTCTTAGCGGACGGTTGGGAGAAACTCTTATCACAATATGAGCATTGATATGGTTTCTCTTCGGTATGGATCTTTTCATGACTTGTTTTGCTACCCAAACGAGAATAAGACTTGTCACAGTATACACATTGGTATGGCTTCTCTTTGGTATGAATCCTTTCATGACAAGTCTTTTGATTCGATTCAGAAAAACTCTTTTCACAATATGCACATTGGTATGGTTTCTCTTTGGTATGAATTATTTCATGCCTTTTTTTGTTACTTGATTGACAAAAACTCTTATCACAATATGCACATTGGTATGGCTTCTCTTTGGTATGAATCCTTTCATGACAAGGCTTTTGATTCGATTCAGAAAAACTCTTTTCACAATATGCACATTGGTATGGTTTCTCTTTGGTATGAATCCTTTCATGACTTGTCTTATTACCCGATTCAGCAAAACCCTTATCACAATATGCACATTGGTATGGTTTCTCTTTGGTATGAACCCTTTCATGACATGTCTTAGCAGACGGTTGGGAGAAACTCTCATCACAATATGAGCATTGATATGGTTTCTCTTTGGTATGGATCCTTTCATGGCTTGTTTTATTACCAGAGTGAGAGAAATGCTTGTCACAGTATTTACATCGGTGTAGTGTTTTTCGTGCAAAATGAACTTTTTCATGTGCAGTCTTACCCCTCATATGAGTGAAGGGTCTATCACAGTATGAACACTGGTATGGTTTCTCATTAGTATGAATCTGTATTGCTGGGGAGGGAATACAAAAGCAAGAATGCAATTTAAAAAGGCAATGTAATACTAGATAATACACGTAGGGGAGATGCGGGAGAGTTGAGCCACACGGAGAGTTGAACCACCCCCTATAACTCGAAAAGTTCTAAACTTACTAAAATTTATATTGGCATATATTGTTATATAGCATCAATAAGACATTCTTAGTGTTAAACTCACTGTCACGTGTGCTCAGTATCAAAGATACCTTTAAAAAATCTTCTTTTTTCACTTTTGAGTGAAAAATAGAAAAATAAATGTTTTGTCTTTTTTCCCATAGCAAGACAATTATACTATAATGGCGGTAATTTGTGTATTGAAGGGGGTATGATCATTATTTTAGAGAACTATTGTAAACTACCAAAAGTTCTACACCGGACAGGATTGGGTTATTTACAAAATGGTCACCATGAGGAGAACGAGTTGAGCCATTGATCATGGGGAGAGTTGAGCATAGGGAAACATTAACATTTTGATTTTTGGAATAAAGGTGAAAAATGTATAATAAATGAGAGAAAATGTTATTTTGTGCCATGATAATAACAATTGAGCACCATATTTACTTTAAGGATTAATAAATCAAAAAAAGGGGGGGTCACATGGTTTTGGTCAAGCAAAATGGGGGGTTATATGATTTTAGATTATCGGAAGGGGGGTCATATGGTTTTGCATTTTCAAACAGTAACAATAAAAAAAATATGGCTAAATAAAAAAGAAGTCCGTCTCAGAAAACCGCGCGTACATTTTATAATTTGCATTTTAGTGCATAACTTTTTAAAAGATTTTTCAAGTTTTGTCAGACTTTTATTTTGTTAGTCCTTTTTGGCCGTAAAATAAAATTAAAAATTATTTTAAAATAATGGTGGGCTTGTACAGTATTTCGCATAGGTTTTTTTCTTCGAACTTTTACATAAAAAATGCATTTGCATAAAGTAAATTTTCAATTTTTTCTTCTGAGACAGACATTTTTGTTTTATTTGGCCTAAAGAAACCCAATTCACAAATTGCCACTTCAGTGTGTGCAATTGTCTTCCTTTTTAATACAAGTAGGCCTATACAGCGTGTATCAAAAATAACGCAACACTTTTTGTCGAGAGCGGTTACAGTAAAACACAAATCACTCTAAAACTTATATATTCTATTAGGTCTACTTATTGGCTATTATAAGTAGAGAAGTGCAAAACACGTTTTACATCGTTCGTTCTAAAAACTTGGATTTTGCCTGTTCGATTAGTGTTATCGGTTAACAGTTATATGTAACCTTAATGTCTGTGGAATGGTTTATCTAAATTTCCTTTGTTTGAGTAAGGGGGTACATAAAATCATTGAATCGTGTAATCTGATAATCATTCGACCATTTGAATACATCAATCAAAAATGGATCGCTTCCACATATTTGATGGAGAACAAAAATGCTGGCAATTTAGCCTAAAAAATGACGGACACCATAAAATGGGTCCTAATTTGATTTTTTGGATATGATTTCACATTTTGAGCTACATATAAAGTCTGCATAGCTAACCGGTCAAACTGCAACATATTTGATGGAGAGAAAAAAATTCTGGCAATTTAGCCTAAAAAATGACGGACACCATAAAATGTGTCCCGATTTGATTTTTTGGATAGCATTTCACATTTTGAGCTTTGTATAAAGTCTGTGTAGCTTACAGGTCAAACTGCAACGTATTTGATGGAGAAAAACAATTCCGGCAATTTAGCCTAAAAACACCATAAAATGTGTCCCGATTTGATTTTTTGGATACAATTGCACATTTTGAGCTACATTATAAAGTATGTGTAGCTAACTTGTCAAACCGCAACACATTTGACGCCTAACAAAAATTCCGGCAATTTAGCCTAAAAAAGGACGGACACCATAAAATGTGTCCCGATTTGATTTTTTGGATATGATTTCACATTTTGAGCTACGTATCAAGTCCGTGTGGGTAACCAGTTAAACCGCAACACATTTGACGGAGAAGAAACACGCCTGGCAATTTAACATAAAAAATGACGGAGACCATAAAATGTGTCCCTATTTGATTTTTTGGATAGCATTTCACATTTTGAGCTTCGTGTAAAGTCTGTGTAGCTAACGGGTCAAACCGAAACACATTTGATGCAGAAAAAAAATCCTGGCAATTTAGCTTAACAAATGACGGACACCATAAAATGTGTCCCAATTTTGATTTTTTTTTTTTGGATATGATTTCACATTTTGAGCTTCGTATAAAATCTGTGTAGCTAACCGGTCAAACCGCAACATATTTGATGGAGAAAAAAAATTCCGTCAATTTAGCCTAAAAAATGACGGACCCCATAAAATGTGTCCCGATTTGATTTTTTGGATAGCATTTTACATTTTGAGCTTCGTATAAAGTCTGTGTAGCTTACGGGTCAAACCGCAACACATTTGATGCAGAAAAACAATTCCGGCAATTTAGCTTAAAAAATGACGGACACCATAGAATGTGTCCCGATCTTGATTTTTTTGATATGGTTTCACATTTTGAGCTTCGTATAAAGTCTGTGTAGCTAGCCGGTCATACTGCAAAACATTTGGAAGAGCAAACAAATTGCCGGCAATTTAGCCTAAAAAATGAACGGATACCATAAAATGTGTCCTGATTTTTTTGATTTGATTTCACATTTTGAGCTACGTATAAAGTCCGTGTATAATGAACTGGTCAAACCGCAACACATTTGACTGAACAAATGATGTTCGCATTTCAAAGTTTATCTCCATTATAAGTTTACATTGAATAATCGTGATTTAGCCGAAAAGGTGTTTTTTAAGTAAGCTTATCTTTATTATTGTTGTTTATTATTTTGATGAATGAAATGATGGATAATTTTCGAATCAAATGTTTAGAGACATTTCGAGAATCAAACTATCCATTATAACAACCCATCGCTAACAATGTGACAGTCATCGAATCTGGTTCCGCTGGGATCCTAAGGTACCAACCACAAACCATGTCTACCGAAACCGCTCAACCAAAAACCATGCAACCCGATAACCGCAAAACCCGCGAACCGCGAGGCTCGGGAACCGCTCTAGTTCCGTTTATACATTTTGATACCTATTTTAGAATGTTATAATCACCTAAAGGTGAATTAAGGGGGGACATAAGGAAGTTTTTGATTTGATTTTTTGTATTTTGTGAGTGCTGTAATTATTGAACTATTAATCAAATGCATATAAAAGTATACATTTTTGAAAAGGAAATGGATCAGAGAATCCAAATTTGGTGTCAATTTTGACCAAAAAAGTAGATTTTTTGAGAAAATCACAAAATTCACTTTTTTGACCCAAATTTTTTTGAACAAAGCTAACAAAAATAATTTTGAGTAAAAAATTTCAAAATCACTTTATAATGATGTTAAGATACTAACGAAGGGACGATTTTTTTTTTAAACCTAATCTAATATTCTTGAAAATTTTGACCAAAAAGTGCCAAAAAACGTGAAAAAAAATGGATTTTTTTTTTTTATACTTTTTTGTCAAAATTTCAAAAAATATTGGATTAGGTTTAAAAAAAAAATCGTCCCTTCATTAGTGTCTTAACATCATCATCAAGTGATTTGGGCATTTTTAACTCAAAATTGTGTTTGTTAGCTTTGTTAAAAAAAAATGGGTCAAAAAAGTGGTCAAAATTGATGCCAAATTTGGATTCTCTGATCCATTTCCTTTCCAAAAAGGTATACTTTTATATACATTTGAGTCATGATTCAATAATTACAGCACTAACAAACTTCAACAAAAAACTTCCTTAAGTCCCCCCTTAAGATTGAAACAATTGACATTCTAAAGAAAGAATCCTTACCAGGGCGGTATCGATGTGGTTTCTTGACTCCACCAGTAGCTGGTGCCGATTTCCTTGCAGCCTTGGTAGCCAACTGTTTGCGAGGGGCTTTGCCTTCGGTAGATTTACGTGCGGTTTGCTTGGTACGTGCCATAATATTGATGTTAATCGGATGGTTGTCAAGGCGGAAGATTTCTTGAAATGATTTTCGATGATTCGATTTCTTTTTTTAGGAGAAACACTGACTAATCAGTGACTGATGCCACACAACAACACTCGTCCAGACAGCCGACGTTGCTTTGTGAATACCAGCGATTCATCGGGCAGCTACTGTATGTACCGACTGCACATATGACTGGCTGGGCTTTGCTTTCGATTGGCTCAGTGAAATCCGCGGGAATTTCTTTTCATTACAAACACAAGTCGTAATCATGTGTTATGTATTAAAATGAGTATTGTCTTGAGTAGTGATGAGTTTTTTGATTTATAAATGATCGATTCGCTTAGTTTTTGTTGATTTTAAAACTAGTTTTATGAATGACTGGATAATAGGCACCACACACTAAGGTCGCTTTGCGATACAGTACGTTCCCGATGACGAGTTTTATGTCATTGGTTCGTCAAACGTTTCTATTGTCGACACACTCTGTTGCAGGCGCGTACGTGGGGGGGTTGGGTGTGAAACACCCCCCTTGGGTCTGTCCTAAAAAAATAAAAAAGGGGAAAGGAGTGGAAAAAGAGAAGGGAAAGGAGAGGAAAAGAGAAAGGAAGAGCGGGGCCCGGACAACGGGGAGAGGCAGTGGCGTAACCAGAGGGGTGGTCACCGGGGGGGGGGGGGGGGGGGGGGGGGGGGGGGCCGGGGGGGTCACTCACATATAACAGTGCGTCGCATCCGCGTTAATAAAAACGTCGAAAATGGGTCGGATTTTGAGTATATAGCGTCGTCGACGTTTTTTAAAATAAGGGGTCATTTTTTGGCTCTTTCGACGTTTAGGGGTTCATTTTCAAACCATAGTTTTCGCCATAATGGGTCAAATTTTCTGGGTATAAATCGGCCGGTAAAAAGACGTCTGTTTTCGTGCAACCCCTCTGAACTAATACGGGAACTAATATCATCCTCACACAACAACGCGAAAGCAAATGCCTCACGGAAATGTATATGTGGCGTCTGTCTGATATTGGCATATTGGACATGTGAAACGTGCGTATGAGACTATTGGCCATCGCTGGTTCCCGGGCTGGTTCCCACTCTCAATATTTCGCGTATACCGGCCGATGAACGAAGCTGCAAGTCACATGGAATCGGGCATGGAATAAATATAAATTCTACACGGAAAATACCCGGGAAATATTCCAAAGTAAAACGTCGGTAAGTACACACAGTTTTGCTTACTCATAAAAGTATAAAATGGAAGGGATATCATGAATAATTGTGCATTGAAATGTACAGACATGAAACATTAACAATACGACTGAAATAAGTCTCTTTTTTTGCTGTCATGATTCAAAGTTTTATTACGCCATTATGGGTATGAAATGATAACACTTGACGCCATTACGCCATTATGGGTATGAAATGATAACACTTGACGCCAATAAGGGTATCAAATTAACTTCCACCAGTTACGCCAATATGGGTCAGTTTTGAGGGTTGATTAACAAGCATGGGTAGCACTTTTATATGTGAGTGACCCCCCCGGGGGGGGGGGGGGGGGGGGGTGGGGGGTTGCCCCTCCAATATTGACTGTATGTCGGTTGAGATTGGCATTGTCCGTTCATTTGACAAGAGCAATCACAGTGGAATTATGATGGTTTAAAGTACAAAAACGAAAAGAATTCGCGCGCTACGCGCGGATATGTCTCAAAAATGGAATAGTTTGGGAGTAGGAGCTTGTTTAAAAGCAGAAATTTACCTCAATCATACTGGGTGTCTCAAAAAAAACCGTGCACGTGTTTACCCAACTTATTGACCATGAACTTCTAGAATTTGTGTAACAATTGTAGGCTATACATATTGATAGACCAAACACTTAGCTTTCATATGCCGTTTATTTCATCTAATTTGGTTTTGTCAAACCTGAGATATGATCAATTAACTAAAGCTACCTAAAATCGAAGTTGTGCCACTTTTGAAAAATATTTTTATTGTAAGTTCTTGAAATATTTTAGCATAGGCCTATGTTAGAAACACCTTTTCCATCACTTATAAGCAAAAAATCGGGTGAAATTCCGATATTTAGAACTTTTTGGCGAAGATTTCTATGATATTTCACTGTCCAGCGAATACGCAGGGATTGTGAGGTCGGCCATGTTTGGTGACGTCATTGTGACGTCATGCATGGGATGTTTGTACTTGTTTTAGTATGTATGGATAGAGGGAACCTCTAGCTATAACATGGTACCCAAATTTCGGATTGGATTTTTTTATAGGGTGGTAACCCCGGTGGTAACAACCCCTCTCTTCAGAGTAACCCTTTCTATTCATTGCAAACTGTAAAGTGGCACAACGTCGACTTTAGGTAGCTTTAGTTAATTGGTCATATCTCAAGATTGACAAATCCAAATCAGATGAAATAAACGGAATATGAAAGCTAACCGTTATGGCTATCACTATGCATACAATTGTTATACCAAATTTTATAAGTTCACGGTCAATAAGCTGGGTAAACACGTGCACGGTTTTTTTTGAGACACCCTGTAGCACAAATAAATGTAAAGTCGAAAATGTTCTGTTCCGGTCTTGATGGTTACAAACAGGCGGGGGAAGCTAGGGTTCAAAGGGTTAATCACGTGTATTAAACACCCCCTCCAAGCCGGGTGAAAAGAAAAATAAGAGAATAATATGAGGGGAAAAGACAGGATAAAAATGAAAAGAGAAAAATAGATAAACTAAAAGAAACTAAATTGAAGAGATTATAAGGCATCGATGCTTTTTTCTGTCAGTCTGTTAATCTTGAAAGGAAGAATAACCCGTGTCACAGTGGCGTAGCCAGAGGAGGGGGGGGGGAGGGGCGAAGGGGGCGACCGCCCCCCCCCCCCCCCAACAATTGACGTCGTGTCGGTTGAGATTGGCATTGTCAGTTCATTTGACCAAAGGAATCATGGTCAAAGTACACAGATGAAATTCTTCGCGAGCTACGCGCGCATGTCTTCCCAAAATGCAATATTCTTTGGTACAAGCTTGTTTAGAGTCAAAATGTAGCTAAATCGGGCAAAAAATAGGTGTAAACTCGAAAAAATTTGCGCGCTACGCGCGCATTTCGCTTCACTTACAAAATCTTGTCGGGTCATTTACATTTCTCGCCCCCCCCCCCCCAATATGAATAACATAGCCGTGTCATGTGACACACACATTGAACCAATGAGACCCCGGTAAAACCAATGCCTACAGATTAATTTACTGTGAGGCCTATATGATGTTTTAGGGTTGAACCATGAACTTAGTCTAAAGTATTAAGATTAAATTTTGGTGTTAACACATGAGTTACTGGTGAGAAATTGCAACGTTGAACTAAGAAAAAACCTGATAAGTGTTCAAAAATATGCAAGGAAATGCGTTCTTTTCAACCGTGAATTTCAAAAAACTTCTGGCGTCGAGGGGGGATACCCCCCTCGAACTCCCCCCGGGAAACGCAAGCATGTCCCGGCAGCTTAATTTCTTTCTGCAACCATAACGGGATGCATCCCATTGTGTTACTACGGTTTATTCCGTGTAGCGATCTGTCGTCTCAGATGCATCCCGTTATAGTTGCATAAAGAAAATACGCGTCCCGGCAGCGCTTCGCGCAGGCATGGATAGTTAAATAATTTTATCAATATTTCTAAAACACCCCCCTTTACAAAATCCTGCGTACGCGCCTGCTCTGTTGAACATGATCCAATCATTGTTACTCATAAAATACAGGGACATCCAAACAATTTCTCCATCTTATCCACGTAGTCAGGCGGATCGGACAACAAAAGGGATTCGCACCCAGCCCTATTTTACATTGAATTGGTGCATGACGTCCAATTCATGGCATGAATTGTGCTATCGAATACATCATGAAACAGGTGTATCTTCTTACTAAAAATCATGAACACAGTTTAGTATTCCCGGCGACAGCAGGGCTGAATTTACCATTGGGCTAGATGGGCCCCAAAATTGGTGGGGGGGGGGGGGGGGGGGGGGGGGGCAAATGTAGAGGGAACAAATAAGATAAAAATAGATTAGGAAGAAAGCGCAGTAAATTGTCTCGTGCCGCGCATTTTGCCAAAAAATGATAATTGTAGAAACTCGTTCAAAGCCAAACTGTACCTCATCAATATGGCAAAATTAGTGTAAAAAAGCAAATTTTCGCACGCATTTTGCCGGACGGTCAGTTTGAGCTACCATGATTTATTCAGCAAATTGGCCATTTTCGGGGAACCATACTTCCAAATCCTGGGTACACCACTGTATCCCCTATATTGTTCTCACTCTTTACACTCTTAAACTTGCGTGGTTAAAAAATGACCACGACGTGGTCATTTTTTAACCACGTTTGGTGTCAAATTGACCACGCCATCCGTGGTAAGACAAAATGACCACGTATTGTGGTTGAAAATTTAACCACGATACGGGGTCGAAAAAAGTAACACTATGCCGTGGTTGCTTGAGGGAATGGTGGTGGTGTGAGGGGGGGGGGGGGGGGTGAGGCTGCAGGGGCATCAGATCTTTGGTGTTTATGTTTTTGCACAATGTATTTGCATTTACTTTGTGTACAAAAACTTTACACTTTCTTAAAGCAAGTGAGATGATATGCAAGCATATCAATATACATTCAATGGTGTTAAATTAGTACATCGACTAAATTAAGATAAAATAATAGGTTTAAATGAATACAAGGTGCATATTATTAGCTCATTAGCATAATTGAAATGGTACAAACGAGCACCGGTGCTAATTTGTGTACCATTGCAATTATGCTAATGAGGTAGGCCTATTTGCACAATTTACTCGGCTCATATAAGGCCAAGTGAAATATGCAAATTAGCGATCTAGTGGCTAATTCGACACTTTCCGTGGTCAAATTAATTTGACTATTGTCGCCGTTGTCAAAATAACTGGTCATCCGTAGTCAATTCAACCACGAATGCAGTCAAATCGACCACGTATATAGTTGATTAAAAATGACCACGGAAAAAATAACCACGAAGAATTAAGAGTGTAGCCACTTGAGAGCACATGGTTCGTGTCGGTTGGGGGCCTCCAAATTTTGGCCTGGCCCAGGGCCGGATGCGAATTTATTAACCGTAAACAACATTAAGCCAAACACTGTATACATGTATTATCAGTCTCCTGGTGTATACTATACGCTTTATTCCGTCAAGGTATAAAATGTTGTTTATGGTCATAGATGGCTGCTAATCCATTTCATGGATATATCTATTGTGATTATTTCTGCAGTAACGTATAGTATACGGTACGATTCATAATATTTCAATTCTTGTTTCATGTGAGAGCCCATCTGTATTTTATACAAATTGGATAACAAATTAACAAATATGATGATAAGAACAATGAATAGCAATACTAAACATGAATATAGCTTTCCTTTTAGGTGGGGGTGGAGCAAGACAAAATCGACTGGTGGGTTAAGGTTAAAGGTCAACTAAAATGGTGATTCAAGTTTAGTTTATTCGATGGAGGATATTGTAAAAAAAAAACCATACACAAATAATTACCCTTTAATATTGCACCGGAAACAAAATATAGAGTTTCTAAGCATGCATAATTTGTATTATGATAGGTCGGTAGCGTAAGCATCAACTCATGACTCTTGTTGGTACAGACCTATCCAGTCAATAGTTAGGTCACCCAAGCCCTATAGATGGTGTGACCGGTCAAATAGTGCCCGGCGGTTTCATGCGCTGTCCCAATGCTGTCGTTAGACTAGAACAATAGAAAAGTCCCCTCGACTCTCCGAGCAGTGGCGTGCGCAAAGGCCCCCCCCCCCCCCCACACTATTGAGTCAGTCGGGGGAAACTTAGGCCAGTCGGGGGAATTGAGAAGGAGGCTAGGTCATATGCGCATATGTCTTCCCAAAATGCAATATTCTTTGGTACAAGCTTGTTTAGACCCAAAATGTAGCTCAATCGTGCAAAAAAAGGTGTATATTCGAAAAATTTCGCGCGCTACGCGCGCAATTCTTCACTCAAATAGTCGGGGCATTTCATTTATGGCCATGTGGCCCCCCCCACTCACAATATCCTGCGCACGCCACTGTCTCCGAGGCGACCTTTGACTGGGTTCACGGGGTTAATCATATTATAATGAGCAAATATGCAAATGAGCTAAGTGTCCCCTCCTATTATATATACTAGCGGGCATCCGCGCTTCGCGCGGACCCGCTAGAAAATTTCACGGGGAGGTAAGTAAACAAAGCGTAAGAAAAGTTGATACAATATCAAGAACATGTCCTACATGTATACATAATCCAGACGGGCCCTAAATAATCCGAATATCGCAGGTGCTTTTGATAATCCAGGTATACATGTGCCTTAAAGTAGGTAGGCCTACCTTTGTTTTTCCAGATACCTATGAGTAGGCCTCCCATGTGACCTGAAATGCAGGTACCCGTTGTCCATATCCAGGGACCCCATAGGCCTAAGCCCGACCCTAATCCAGTTACCACAGGTGCCCTTAATAGCACCGGATACCACATAATCCAGGTACTGCAGTGTGCCGTTATATCGAGATACCCAGGTGCCCTTACTTTATCATTCAAGTAACTTGAATTAATCGCGGGTGCGAAGATAGCGGGCAGTAATAGTCGTATCACAATAGGCAGAGATGAGTAATATCAAAGCGTTATAAATGTATATAAATATCAAGAGTATGTCCTTATTCAGGTACCTAAAGTGCCCTTGATATAATGTAAGTGACATGGTACCCTTAATACACCATGCGCCTAGGCCCAATGTGCTCAGTGCTCTTAAATAATACAGATACCCATGTTCCTAATCCAAGTACTCCACGTGTTCTTAATACACCGGTTGCCCATAGGCCTAGGCCCTACCCCTCACAGATGGCCTTAATAACCCATGTACAGCATTTGCCGGCATTATATCCATACCAATGTGCCCGTATTATATCCAGTTTATAATGGAAAGCGCAGGTATAGGTGCCGAAGCTATAATAGCGGGTGGTTAGTCACATCAAAACGTATAAAGATGAGGGTATTGTAAAACAGCAAGAGTATGTCGTTGATACTCCAGGTATCCTAGGTGCCCTTAATACTGACATTGGTACCACAGTGCCCTTAATAATCCATATATACCATGTGCCCTTAATAAATCCATGTAGGCCCCTATGCCATGCATGTATAACACACGGTGCCCTTGATTATTCAGGTACCACCCCATGTACTTTAATAATCAAGATTGTGTATTAGTGATCCAAAATAGGACCTCCGTGGACTATGTGGTTTATCTTGAATCGAATATTAAGGGCACCCGTGATAACTGTGTATGCGGCTATTAGGGCCTACGTGGATTAATAAGGACACCTGAATGGTTATTCAGCCTGAATGGTTATTCAGGTGTAGGAATACGTAAAATATTCAGAGTATCTGGATTGCCTTAATATCCCCTCCCCCAGTTACCCCCTGTCAGCTCATGTCCTACCCATTTTGTACCCCCAAATAATAAAAAATAAAAGTTGTATTTTAATGTCAAAACTGAAAGTAACTTAAAATTAGCTTTAAAATGTCTCCCCCCCCCCCCCCCCCCCGCCGATTATTTTATTTGCCCCCCACCCGGTTTTTCTCCTTTAAAATGTTGATGCTGGTGCCGCCACTGCCCATGCACATACTGTATCCAGGTAATAGGCTGCCCATGCACATACTGTAATAGGCCTACGTTCTGAGCGTTATATATGGGTTCTATAGTTTTATAGTCGGTCGTTTAGTTTTATGGTCGGCGGAGTCTATCATCAAGATCACTTGTACCATTCCATGCTTGTACTTAAACACTATGTGTGCCATCCGGGTTTTGTTTGGCCTATTTACTTAAATACATCCCTCCAATAGGCATGTATAGGGCCTAAACGTATGTAGTCCCTTTGTCATGTTTGTTGTGTTCTAAATAAGGCCTCCCGAGATACTACCTAATACACCCTTAAAATCCAGTTATCACAGGTGGCACACCTGCGCATAGTATATCCAGGTTTGAGACTATCTGCGTTTTATAGTGAACCCCGTAATCCATATACCACTGGTGTCCTTACTAATCCAGACACTCTATAATAATCATGATAATATATATACTACACGTTCCGTTTATCCAGATGCCCATATGTGCCCTTATATCCAGTTTATCAAGTAAGGTATAAGTGCGGGGAGGAGGAGGTGGCTTTAGGGTATGATGGGGCAATACCGCACGTTCCGTTTATCCAGATACCCATATGGCCTTAGTAAAGCCGCCTTACTATATCCATATTATCAAGTAAGGGGAATGCGGGGAAGGGGGCTTAGACCTTAGGGTATGACTGTGACAATCCCGTAATTTACGTGCTATAAGCCGCACGACGAATAAGCCGCAGCACTTCAAATTAAGATTCAGACCTCATCGTATACACTAAGCCGCACCGCTGTATAATAAGTCGCACAAAGAAAATGAAGGGGTGTGTGGGGGATGGGTGTGTGTTGGGGTGGGGGTCGACCCTGATCCACCAGCCCATAGCTTCATGACCAGCCATGGGGTTACAACTGCATTGAGTGACTCCATCAAATGTATTTTCCTTCAGCCACTTCAGTCATGATAACATGTAGGCCTATTAAATTACATATTATCCTGGATACGGTTTGCGCCTTGCTCCCAGTTTCTTTATTGAAATAAAGGTCTGGACTTTATGATTACTGTTTTGTTTGTGTCTTGCACTCGTTACATTTTATTGTACTGTACGGTATGCACCGCGGAGCAACCGTACGAACTGCCTGCTTTCACTGCATGTCCCGTTTACAATGTACAGTTTGCGCCACAAACGCGTACACACTTTGTCTGCGTCATAACGTGTGCGCCGAAACGCGTGCGGCATGTTAAACGTGGTCGCGCAGCAACATAACGGTTGGCATGGTACCACCATTTTCTTTATCGTTAGCAAATTCCGCGTTCATCTATGTTATTACTAATGTGAAAGTGTCACTTTAAGATCTGCGTAAGAGTTTTTGTTTACATTTAGAAAATGTCGTAAAATATTTTTATTTGTTGGACGTAATAGTCCCGTATAAATGCTTGTTACTATGCGTTCTTTAAGAATAACAAACAGCCGCATATACAGAAATCAGCTATATCCCTGAAGAAAATATTTTGGGTGAAGACCATATGTCATCACTCATTCCGAAAACCACAATTTGTGTCCGAACAGTAGCTACCCGAGTAAAATAAATTCAACATTTTGGATTTTCACATGTGATCCTTTCTGCGCATGTCTGAAAACGGGGAAAAACGGGCATTGAGGGAGCACACCACTAAGTCGGTTTTGCGCGGCACTTCCGGCAAAACTTGAGTACGATAATAGTTCCTTTTGACCAAGTGAATGTGCAAAATTGGCATCAATTTTACTGGTAATGATATCAAATTTGCGTTTTATGGATTTTATGGACTATATATTTAATGTTTACAACAGAAAATTCGATGAGTTTAGCTGAAATATAAATAACGGGCCGATTTACACACATGGTGCATTAACGGGTTAGAACCGAATATTTACTCGCGTAATCATACCATTTAATTTCAACGGCTTCTAGCAAAAAATCTTGACGGCCTTTCTTAGTTCATATTGAGATATGTTAAAATACACAGATGGTCCTAAAACATATCGAAATTTCACTGATCTAGTCGCGAGCACTCTGGATTTACAGCGACTTGAATATGGAGTACTCGCCGTGTAAAGTCAATGGGACGCGACATAGTGTTGTGCTCCCTTTAAGGTAAATAACCGGTGCTCCACACGAAACGGGAATACCACAAATGGTGAATGCTGAAGTCGGGTTTCACCCAAATCTATGCGTAGATTTCAGATCTGGGCAGTTTAAATATCGCACTATGCCAAAATTGTTTGGTTTAACAAGGACCAGTGGGGGGGATGCTCTTTTTTATACATTAAATGTGACTTTTTCAGTTGTTATGTTAGTTCAACATTATCAGTGACTGATCAAAATCAAAATCGGTTGGATTTGCACCCCGGATTTCACTCAAAAAAGTTGAATTTACTTGAGTATGTTGAGTGTAGGCCTAGAACGCGCGTCCGATTAGGATAAAAAACCCGGAATATAGTGATTTTACGCAAGATGCGCTCTCCGCAATCTGAGCATATCTCAAAAACGGAGTGTTCGATTGACATGATATCTGGCTAGTTTATTCAAAATTGTGTGCTGAACAAGTTGATATCAAATTTTTAATGATTTTGACCAAAAGTGTCACCTTGAAGGGAGCACACCACTAAGTCGGTTTTGCGCGGCACTTCCGGCAAAACTTGAGTACGATAATAATTCCATTTGACCAAGTGAATGTGCAAAATTGGCATCAATTTTACTGGTAATGATATCAAATTTGCGTTTTATGGATTTTATGGACTATATATTTAATGTTTACAACAGAAAATTCGATGAGTTTAGCTGAAATATAAATAACGGGCCGATTTACACACATGGTGCATTAACGGGTTAGAACCGAATATTTACTCGCGTAATCATACCATTTAATTTCAACGGCTTCTAGCAAAAAATCTTGACGGCCTTTCTTGGTTCATATTGAGATATGTTAAAATACACAGATGGTCCTAAAACATATCGAAATTTCACTGATCTAGTCGCGAGCACTCTGGATTTACAGCGACTTGAATATGGAGTACTCGCCGTGTAAAGTCAATGGGACGCGACATAGTGTTGTGCTCCCCCAACCCAACTTAATCCAACTTAACCTAACTTCACCTAACCTAACCTAACCTAACCTAACCTAACCTAACCAAACCTAACCTAACTTTACCTAACTTAACCTAACATAACCCAACAATATTCATATATACAATACCCATTGTCTTTTTAAATATTTTGTTATTCAGTTTGAACAAGATGGCTTCAGAAACGTTTTCTGCCACCTTTTTATTGTTCAAATAGACATTGTTTTGCGCGCTACGCGAGTATTAGTTTCACTGATTATCATTATTCAAGCTTAACAAGATAGCTTCAGGAACGTTTTTCTAAACCTTTATTTAATAGCATTTTTTTTTCTCTAAACCTTCATTTTTACAATAGCAATTTTTTTCGCGCTCCGCGCCAATTATTTGTATACTACTTTGTTATACAATTGGAACAAGATGGCTTCAGAAACGTTTTCTGGACCTTTTTAGTGTTAAAATCATAGATTTAAAAATAATATAATTCTGTGGTTAAAATAGACATTTTTGCGCGCGCTACGCGCAAATTAGTTTCACTGTTTAATTATCAGTCAAGCTTTAATAACAACATGGCTTCAGGAACGGTTTGTTTCTTTTTACAACAACCAATATTCCAAAAAATCCAATCCAAGCCAAAAATCCAATTCCAAGAGGGGCACATTCCCCAATGCGCCAATGACATTTATTTTTAAGCCCCCCGGGTAAAAAATCCTGCGCACGCCTATGATGATACCTGCAAAAATATCGCGGTTCTGCATCATTGATGCGCTCGTTTATTTGTTTATCCCCCTCACCCCACCAATGAACACTCCCTTAGCATGCACTATTTCAAATTAAAGAGGAGAAATGTCTCAACAACTTCATAATTTAATGTATATATGTAGGAGTCACATTTTTAGAGTTATCTGCACATTTATTACCTGGTCAGTTACTTTTTGTGTTGACTGTATACGCATCCAGGATTTGAGGCGCAAGGACCTATCTACAATGGCTGCCATGTAAGATAGCATTTCCACACGGCATGCACCATAGAGTACAGGTGTATAACATGTGGCAACCAGGGCATCATATATGGGGGTCGGGGGGGGGGGGGGCGGTACGTGAAAATATGCAAACATAGCTATGCCACTGGCATGTCACATTTTTAACCAATGTAATGCGTCTTGTGATAATTGCTCATTATACAAATCTCATTTGATTATTTTGAACACATATTGGTCCAACATTTGGTTTAAGGTATGCACCAAATTGTACTATTTTCATTGCATATTTTCAACATTTTCTTAATGCATCCCCTCTGACTCCCCCTAGCATCGCCACCCATCGTTATTCAGTTTACAAACACCCATGAGCCGCCACTCGTGTCCCCCCCCCCCCCCCCCCCCTCCTCCTCCCCACTTTTGGAAACGGGATGATGCCCTTGGTGGCAGCTATTTCAGTTAGTAGCCTTTTACATCACTAGGTATCTCAACAACAACAACAAATGTATCTGCAATAGCTGCTCCAAGTTAATTAAGTATATACCAACTCCATATATAATAAGTGGTAGCTATTATAGATAGAACATTGTGGCACTAACTCCTCGAATGTTGATTAATTTGATCACATTCTGTGACGTACCGGCGTATCCAGAGGTGTTTTCATGGAGGGGCCAATTAACTCAACTGTTTTGACCACTTTCATAGCTCATGGCCGCATTTTTTCTCTTTTTTCTATTTTTTGGGGTGTGAGTTAACTCTAATCCCCCCGAGTGCTAAAAAATGCTAATCCGAAGACCCTCTCCAAGCTCATGCGCCACGGTTTCGATGACGTAGTCAAACGATCCTATGAGCGCCGTATACTGCGCAAATGTGTAGCTTGAGGGCCGTGGCTTAGTGGGTGGGAAGTGAGCTTGAGAACGGAGGGTCCCCGGATCGAATCCCGGCAGGTTTCCGGAAATTTAGTTGGTGTTTTTTCCTCGAAAATTGTGATCCGGTCAAAAACCCTAAACCGGGGTTAGGGCATGCATGCCCCCCCCCCCCCCCTGATACCCCCGGTCTCTGACAGGAGCCTTATACAGATTTATACAGTAGTCTTATCTAAACTCAGTCAAATAAACACTAAACACTATTTTTTATATGGTACACATTTAATATAAAATCTTTATTTGATCTATATAGTTGTAATCCAACTCAATAAATTGATAAACAATAATATTGTGACAAAGAAATTAGTCATACACTTTGCGTGTAAGTAAAATCTGTAGTTCACTTTGCAGAGGTATTTAAGTTTGCCTGCTTAAAATATGTCAATTCATCTTGCATTTTTAATAAATTCTTTATTTTGAGTTTCCAAACATTGTTCATACGCATTAAGGGTCTTGATTTAAGATTTTTAAAATTGCAAACGTACAAAAAAGACAAGAAAAAAAGATCCAGTTATACAGCAGTCTCACGAATTCATATTTGAAAATCATCGCGTTATGATCATTCATACAGATAACGAATTCATTAGCACCCTTATCAATACGCTGAATAATATTTCTAATTACTATCATAATATTTACACACTTTTACTGTATAAATAGATATGTACAACATTCGTAAAATTTGTTCATCACTGTTACAGTCATGTTAACACTTTCCACGTGGCTATTGGTCGGGCTATTGGTTCTACCAAATACAAAACAAATTTGTCAAAAACCTTTTTCAACTTTCAAGGTCTATCTCAAGGATTACTGAACAAGTACTAGGCATGTTTGTAATTGAATGTATTTATTATGATGATCCAAAATATGGTTATTAAATAAAATAGTTTTGACTTTTTCGAACATTTTGTGAAATTTTGGAATGTCGTCTGCAGACGCCTGCTGCATGGAAAGTGTTAAGCTAATGATTTAAAATATGGTAATTAAATTCAAAATGTTGACATTTTTGAAACATTTTGTGAAGTGTTGGATTGTCTTCTGCAGACGCCTGCTGCATGGAAAGTGTTAAGCTAATGATTTAAGATATGGTAATTAAATTCAAAATGTTGACATTTTTGAAACATTTTGTGAAATTTTGGAATGTCGTCTGCAGACGCCTGCTGCATGGAAAGTGTTAAAGCTAATGATTTAAGATATGGTAATTAAATTCAAAATGTTGACATTTTTGAAACGTTTTGTGAAATATTGGATTGTCTTCTGCAGACGCCTGCTGTGTGGAAAGTATTAAGCTACTGAAAAAGCTTCCAAAGGTTTTGATAGTGAGTGGGCCAAATTTTGAATTTATATTGATCGTTGGCGAAGACTGATGTCCTAGCACAACGCACAATGAAACTTTCATTTTTGTGTGTGAAAAAAACACATTGATTTGCAAATTATGTCTTAGATGATGATTATACATCACTATAGTCTGTTCAGTTATGTATAGTCAACATAAGATGGAACATCTCTGCAAAAGAATATGATGCCAAATTAATGGCCAGTAACAAAGATCATGCTCCAAGTCATGGTGAATAAACTATAAGATTTATAGTCTATTCAGTATAACATGGACAAGATTATGATGACCTTTCACATTGCAAAATAAATATATATTATAAAAGGTCATGTTTCATCTTATGTTGGATGAACTATAACACCCTTCAGATTGTCAAATTAGTGTTTTCGAAAGTGCTCTCAAATCTGTTTTTCACTCACAGTAAGTCTTGGCAATATTTTTGCGATGATAAGGATGTCTTCAAAAGTATTTATGTTTTGTCTTACATGCATATCTGGATAAACACTAAGAGGAGTACAAATATGTGATGCAATCAAGCAAAATGAGTCTGAGGTCAAAATATCACAGTTTAAGTTTTCTAATTGAATGTACTATCCTACATTATTTGAGAAAACCCCATACAAATTGACACTAAATTTCGAAAAAATAAAAGCGATTGAATGGTTTTCAAAACAATGGAAAACAAAGGAATTTGTATCCTGTATTTTGATATATCTCAAAATCAAAATTTCTGACATCCGACTCATTTTGCTTGATCAAAATGTGATTTTAGTCGATCAAAGATGTAATACCTATTACACATGATAACATAACATTCTGACCATTAAGGGGTCAACGTAACGTTATTGTTAGTTTTTAAATTTGCATTTGCATTTTTGAGGTTAAAAAAAGTAAAACTTTTGAAAACTAAAATTTCTTAAGAACATTTTAAAAAAATGCTCCTAGAGAAATGTCTTTAGATGATATTGGTGCAATTTCAGCATTTTTCACCAAAAACTGATTCTGTTACGTTGTCTGAAAAATGTATACTTTTATACATTAATAGTTCAAAAGTTACAGCGCTTGATGAATTTCATATTTTTGGGGTTAACACCACCTTAACACATGATAACAACACTTTCTGACCATTATTCATGTTAATCCTCTTACTGTCAAAAATAATCGCACCAATCGCAGTTGGAATTTTAACAATTTGGTTCAAAATTAATTCGTCTCTGATATTGATTGTGTGGTTATCATCACTATAAATGGCAAAATATGTTGGCATTACCACAGACAGACAAGACAATAACAACAAAATATTGGTCCACAACAATAATTTTAAAAAATCAAGTGGGGTGTATTTTCCAGGGCTGGAAAAAACAAGGGAATTCTGGAAACTATTTGCAAGGAAATTCTGTATTTTGAGGATAATTTAAGCTTTGAAAATAAAGAAATACATTACAATTTGGAAGGAAATGCTCTCATTTTGAATGGAAATTGTTGCCATCTAGCAGAGAAATAGAGACCTTCCTTGTTTTGGATTATGCTGGTTCCCTGCACCCTGGATCCCCACGCCAACTCATCCATAGATGCAGGTATAGGCAACTCCATATTTTGGCTAAAAATGCACATTATTTTTTGATGTTAACATGTCAATACTAATTTAGAGGCTATTGATCGGGTTGTATTGAATGAAGAGGATTGTGGGTCTGAACCATGTTCAGACCATTTTATAGTTTTTGGAAAATGTGCAAGACCTTAATTTCACGGTTTCTACTTTAATTATAATGTAACTCTATTGCAAGAGAATATTTCCTCATGTTTATATTTTCGCATTTTTACATTTTCACGTTTTCATGTCCAATCACGAAAATTTGCGGAAATAAAACCATGTATACAGTAATCCAAAACAGTTGATCTCTCTATTCCATTTTTTCCAGACCTGGAGGCATCATATGCATGGAACACTTGGAAATTCCACAGCGTCATATCAATATAAAATTATCCGCCCCCCACAACGCCTACCCCAACCCCTCTCCATAATCCAAGCTTAGTCGATTGACTCATAGTAGAAATTATAGTCTGATGGCGGAGGTGGGATGGGCGGCGCTTCTGATGGGATGTGGACGTTAACGGTGTCGAGAAGTCTTAGTTTCATCTCCATGCTGAGTAGCATGTCCAGATCCGTCTGCATCTGTGTGCTGACCATATCTCTGCCTAGTAAGGTGTTCAGACCATCCGTCCAGACGTCGTACTGTCAAAGAAAATTGGTAAATGTGGTACTTAGAAGTACAATAATTTACAGTACAGAGAAGTATTGAATAGGAACTTGTGACATTGGTCAATAAATTATATCTGTAAATTGCAATCTAGCCCAAAAACATTCAAGATTGAAATCAAAATTGAAATCAAAATTGAAATCAAAATTGAAATCAAAATAGAAATCAAAATAGAACTGAGACCGATGCAAATATTTCCATTATAATATAAACTGCTCACAAAAAGTATCGAAACACTTAGAAATGATCCAATATATAACAGCTCGAAAGGGTATGCATCAATCGAAGCAAATAACCAAGTGCATAATTTTGTTCTGCGTATTTTGACACCTCGATCGTTGAGATACGATGTTGCGGAGCGGAGTTATTGTCATTTCAATGATCGTGGGTCCAGTTCCAAAAGTGACACTCATCCCTATTGAAAATCAAGAATCTGATCATTCTAAACAGTAATGCAAACCTCTTTCTATAGGATGATTGTCACTTTTGAAACTGTACCCACGACCATTGAAATGACAATAACTCCGCTCCGCAACATCGTATCTCATCGATCGAGGTGTCAAAATACGCAGAACAAAATTATGTACTTGGTTATTTGCTTCGATTGATGCATACCCTTTCAAGGCGTTATACAGGGTGAGTCAAAAAAAAGTTTACCCTAATTGAAAAAATTGAAACAAATATTTCTGACCACAAAATCAAGACAAACAAAACTTTAAATGATTGCGCCATTTCTTTGCTATCATCTGGAAAAAAATCACGCTATTTGATGATACCGTTAAGTAAATATGACTATTTATGTACAGGAGCTGTTTTTTCACCAAAAACACGGTTTTTAATTTCAAGCTTAACGAGCTTAATAATGTTTACAAGGATTATGATGTTTAGCATTACACATCTTGTTTATTAAAAGAATTAAGTAGACAATAGACTTGTTCAAAATTATCTCCTTAATAGATTAAAACCTGAAATATGGATTAAATCGTATCACCACTGTCAGTTAATAAATAATAATTGCAAGGATTAAATAGTCCGCAAGGGATATTCATAAACATGATAAAACTATATGAGGATATTGAATAAAAATTGTCACCAGTGACTATCTGATAATGTGAATAATAAACGATATAGTATTTTGATAAAATTAATAAACAAATAAACATAATATTGCACTTATTTTTCGTAAATATGTCCGATTAAGTAAACATTATCCTTGAACCAATCAAAAATTGCCAATGTCCACAGTAAGACTTGTAAGTAATAGTCTATCCCTCTCTTTCTCTCTCTACATGTAAAATGTATTCCTGTTAATTAATAGAAACCCACTTGATAATCCAGCATCTTGCTCGGTCTTTCTCCTGATCTTTGAGAGTGTGCTTAGGATGGTTGCACTGAGAGACAATAGACAGCTTTAAGGCCTATTTATGACACAATTACAATACTTTAATCATTTCATAACAAAGGAATTGATCCTTTCGCTGTCGGTATTGTAATTTTTTATTGGTCGTATCTTATGAAATATAATGGTCAAGATCTGGAAGCGTGTTCGGACGTTAAATTGGTCACTTTCATTCAAAACAGCGTAAAATAAGTTTCCCTCAACCAATCTAAACCAGATAAAATTCATATTAAAGCTAATTAACTTGTCTTTATACCGTAGTAAATTGTTTTGAAAACAAACGAATGCTTTTACTTAAAAAAAATCGCTGAAGTTGAGTAAACCTTTTTTTGACTCACCCTGTATATTGGATCATTTCTAAGTGTTTCGATACTTTTTGTGAGCAGTATAGAACTATTATTTGCATTTGTCTCGGGTCAATTTTCATGGGTTCTTGTACGTATGGTAATGCAAAATATTACTTTGGTTCCTATTGTATAAGTCTGACATAAAAGTCCCTTATACCAGTGACATTTAAATTATGGGGATGGCTAAGCCGCTATTTTCTGTTGAAGCTATGTGTGTCTCTGATTAATATCGATCATAAGGAATTGCATCATAAAAGGCCATAGCCTCTAGCGCTGTCATGAATTAACTCCACAACAATAGTAAATAACCTGCCACTCTCATTCCCAGAAACTATTATCGATCTAAAAAAAGATACATTCATTGTCCTGAGTGCTCGTGGGTTCGAGTTTAGGTGTAATAAAACACAGAGTGAAACAATTGTAAAAAATACTTTTTAAATATTGTTATGTAAATCGCGTCGGTGAATTCATGCAGTCATTTTAGTTGTTAAAACTGTTTGACAGATTTGAATTTCCACTAAAGATAGTTTAATATATCATAACATATAGTATGCATGGTATGAGAGACAATTCGTTGTTGCAACAGACAACTAGTACCCGTATTGAATACCGGGCTTTTCAAACCTGCGAGTTATACAAGTGCGAGCGAGACAGACATAGTACATGTTTTCTACACAATTTCTATAAAGACGATCATCCCTACTTTTCACCGTCTCTGCTTATACGTATGAGCCATACATAAACGTACTAATTATGCTGTGCAACCATACGGCAAATTGTTTTTGACTATTTGTCTTTGACCCTTCATCAGTTCTTAAATTGAACTTTATACACCATATGTGATGCGATCTGTGAAAACCCGCCACATGGTGGCATTTTTCATATTGGAGATATTCATATCATAAGAAAGCTCAAACTGTGCTGATTACAGAACTGTTTTGATCATTCTTCTACGATCACTACAAAAAAAGTTACGAGTGAATGATTATTGTGATGTCATAAAAAGCTACAAAACAAGAAATCATGAAAAAAAGGTACATAATTCAATAGAATAACATTATAAGGTTAATAATAAAAGTGACTTAAGTAAAGTTTTTGAAGGTGAAATTTTATGAAAGATGATGACACAATGGATTGGAACTTAATTTTCTTTAAAAAAATCTATAAAAAAAAATCTTGTTTTTTTTTCTTTAATTTTTATTTTACCCATAATCCCTAGTTCACATTTTGCGACATCCGACGGGTTTTCACAGATCGCATCACATATTTGAAATTACCGTTTAACACTTTCCACGCGGCTATTAGTTTTACCATATATACAAAACATGTTTTTTCAGAAAACATTCCTAACTTTCAAGGTCTACCTCAAGGATTACTGAATCAGTACTAGGTATGTTTGTACTTATTTTAATGCATTTCTCGTAGTGATTTCAAATATGGTAATGAAATTAAATTATTTTGACATTTTTTAAACATTTTGTGAAATTTTGGAAGGTCGTCTGCAGACGCCTGCCACATGAAAAGTGTTAAGAATATATACATTCAATAAAATCTCTCCAAAGTTTTTAGCTATCCACTTTTGAAAAAGTGTCCTCGTTTTTATGGATCACGCTATGGCTATATTCTGTCATCATCTGTGTGTTCACCATAGATTTGCCCAGTCATGACCCTTTTTTATCCAGCATTACCCTCAACAGGGATATAATTTACATTCTGCATGCCATCTACAATTATCTGCTGTCATGTGATCTGCTTAAATGCATGATAGAAGCAGGCAGAGGGTGTGTTACAACACAAGGTTTTTTTGTTGCTCCTCTATCACATCAATTGTTAAATTGTAACTTTAGTCACGAGCGCAAACATGAAGTGCTGGTGTAAACACACACGCGTAAAAAAGTGGGAGACACATTAGGAGCACGTAAATGTTGAGCTTGTTAAGTTATGCCACTGTTCAGAGGAAGAGAAATATAGTATGGCTTTAGTTATGTTGGTATAATGGAAAACAAATGTAGAGTCAAAACCATGTAAATAGCTAGTCCGAACATTAGCGCTTAGAAAACCAATCCTGGGATGAAAAAGATTTATAGTTTTTACTTACTGCTTTTTGGTTTGGAGCCACAAAGTCTAGATGTTTCTCTGAATCTTGGTGATTCATGAGGGAAAAGGCAAGCCCAAGTATACCCTGACCCTGGAAGGGAGAAACAATAAGCAAAATAATACAAATAAATCATCAACTAAATTTTCTTGTTGATCTGAATCGTGGACCATTTAAATGCTCAAGGCGTAGCCAGATAGGTAGGGGAGTATGGATCCCCGTTTCGGGTATTGCGTTAAAAAATCAGAGTGTTAGGGGAAAATCTCTACTAATTCCATTTCTTATGTTATCCCTAACCCCCTTAGTGCTAAAAATACTACTCCTAAGCAAATCTCCAAGTGCCTGCGTGGACGGTTTTCGATGACGTAATCAACCGAGCCTATACAGTGAGCGCGGTATACTGCATGAACGAGTAGCTGAGGGTCGTGGCTTAGTGGGTGGGATGACGGGCTGATGTCTGAAGGGTCGATTCCCGGCGATTAAGTTGTTGTTTCCTTTTCCAAAATTGAGATCCCTGTTAAAAACCCTAAACCGGGGTTAAGGTTATAATGTCTACATTTACTATTGTTAAAGGGGCATTGAGAGATGTATCGATATACTGAATGAGCAAATAACGCAAAGATAATCATCAACATAGCCCAAATCCAAAATGTCATACAATTCCGACATCGCCATCATGCCAAACTAAGCAAATAACGGCACTTCCTGGTTGAGATTTGCCGCGAAAGTCCGTGAGTAAACGATAGCATAACTTCCAAATTCTGCACTTTAGTTTCGATATGATCATATCGAAACTAAGAAAATCATGAAATTGTATATGATAAACGGCGAATGTTGGTAAACTGTTTCAGATGGTAGTTAGTATAATTATGCCTAAGTATTACTTTGATGCAAAAAAACTGATTTCCAGGATAATTGAGGGCGCACTCCCATACGTATCTCTCAATGCCCCTCTAAGTTATCTTTGTAAATGCTTTCAGCCTCAAACAAATGGCACATCACGCATACTATATGGCCATGCGTTTTGAACTCGCCACCCAAAAATGGTGGTGTTGTTACGTATTTTCAAATTGTGATCTGTTTAATTCATCATATCTCAGCAAAACAAAAAGCTATAGTCATGTTTTTGGTCTCATTTAAAACAGTCAAGGTGGAGGAGGGGGAGGAGGAGGGGGGAGGTACACATAAACTCTATGGGAACGGGGCGTTTCGCGAGTGTAAACTTGATTAAATTCACTACTGCTAAAGTACTGCAGGGGCTACAAACTTGATTTTGGTCTTAATTTACAGCTAAACAATTCTGCTAATTGTTTTTAATCATTTTGAACTCTTTATGATTGGTTTAGTCTATAAAATACGAACTTTTACGTACGAAACTACCCGTTTTCATATTGAACACTGTAGTAAGTATTGCGGATGTCTTCAAATCTAAAAGTTGCTGTATTTTTTTAATTACTTATCCTATCATAGTCAAAGTATACATTTTCTGAAGGGAAATTTGATAAGGAATCCAAAAACTTTTTTCAGTTGGGGTTAGGGCTAAAATATTTCAGTTCAAAATATGTTGAATTGTAGAAAAAAATAACATGATTTGGAACACCCTGTATTCTGAGATTAACAAACAACTGTGATTTTTCTTTCTCCAAAGTCAGTAGGCTTCCCCCATCCTCTAACCATATAAACATTGTTTACTTTCAGTTTATTACTGTAAGTTAGTAATAAGCAATGCATTAAGTAACCC
The DNA here is from genome assembly GCA_035610835.1 of Ophiura sarsii. NCBI lineage: Eukaryota > Metazoa > Echinodermata > Ophiuroidea > Amphilepidida > Ophiuridae > Ophiura > Ophiura sarsii. The sequence continues at coordinate 31,049,745 of CM069458.1, forward strand.
ACTTTTTATCCAGAATTTATTTTTTCCACCCTGTATAATTTCAAGGTCACCCTGTATAATGAGTTGAAATGTGTATATTTAGATTGCTTGTGTCTTCAGCTTTCCAAAAATGTATACTTTTGCTAGTTTAGGGTTGATAATTGTGGAGATATTCTAAATTGAAACTCAATTGGTGTAAAAATTCATAATATTTGTGATGTAACGCTAAGGGTGGCGAGTTCATAACGCATGGCCATATGTATTAGACATCACAATCCATCACAATCCATATTCTAATCAAATTCAAACGATATGGATAAATACTTTTAAACAAGACAGTGTTAACCATATCATTACAAATAATTCCATAACATATCAGTATGATTGATAATTAGTGCTACAAAACACACAAATCTCTGAAACACTTTGCGTGTGCTACATTGGCTGCCTATCAAAATGTGAATTGTAAAAGTGGACATTTTCGTGCTACAATTATTTTTGCGTTTTTCATGATAAAATCAGCAAGTGCGAAATAAAAAAATATTTTGCTTGTAGTCAATCAATGTAAGGAAGCTCAAAATCGCGAAAATAAAAACAAGTAAAATTGTTCAAAATGTGCAAAGCGCAAAAAATTACATGCGCGAAAATGTCCACTTTCACAGTACTGTGTTCTTTAAAGGCATAGTATGTGATCTTTTCCAAGTAGTGCCCTCTATCATTGATTTTTACTATGAAAGCAGATTTTTTTGCAGATTTGCATTTTTGATCATAAATCATGAAGATCTTCTAATTTACAGATCGATACGATTCCTAATTACTTCAAAATCATGCTTTGAAAATAGATTGTACCGAGCGGTATAATCTATTTTTTCAAATTTTACTCTAAATTCACTCTAAAACTATGATTTTGAGGTTATTAGGAATCGTATCGCTCTGTAACTTGGAATATTTTTATGATTTATGATCAGAAAAGTAAATCTGCAAGAAAATCTACTTCCAATTTTTTTCGAGGATTGAGGGCGTCCTCTGGAAAAGATCACATAATATACTTTTAAGTTTCTTGTGAGATATAAACCTCTCAATGACAGTGGATTTATCTGACTTTTTGTGCCTTACAAACCCAAGTATTGTAAAAGTGGACATTTTCGCTCTACATTTATTTTTGCGCTTTTTGCGCCAAAATCAGCAAGCGCCAAAATAAAAATGTGCGAATATATTAATGTTGTATGTAGGTCTATCTAAGGAAGCTCAAACTTGCAAAGAATTTTCGCGCTACATGTATTTTTGCCCTTTTCGCGCCAAAATCAGCAAACGCAAAAATAAAAATGCGCAAGTATATTCATTTTGTATGCAGGTCTATGTAAGGAAAAACTAGTAAAATTGATCAAAATGTGCAAAGCTCGAAAAAATACACTTGCGTAAATTTCCACTTATACAGTATACGCTTAGATTGGCAAAAAATTTGATGGACACATGATCTACGAAACGTCTTGGTTGCTCCACCTATGTCCATATGCAACTAACATTGGTAAAAACATATTCAAAGTGGGAGTGGCTATTTTAGTTATTAATATTTCAAATGGCTTTTCTTGAGTTTTTAAATGGTTTGTGATTTTCCAGACTGATTTTGATTGATCCTATCTCATATATAATTGAACTAAATGTGAACTTGGTCAGGGATAGCTGATAATCTTTGGTCTATTCGAAAATTGGATCTAGGGTTCTGAAACTGTAGGATCTTACCTTAAGTTTAGTGATGTGAGGGCAGTCTTTGCCTGTTACCAAGTCCATGTCCTCTGATATTGGAACTGAAATTTAAAAAAAAAAAAAAAAAATTATTCCACTGCCGTAACACTTTGCGATAACCCTAACTCTAGAACACCACACGGCAACAGATTTTGTTTTCCGACGGAGAAAATTCACCCAAAAGGTCACTCTGACACCCCCCACCGGATTTGAACCACGGACCTTCTGCACCAAAGCCAATCGCCATTCCACTACACCACGGCTGCCAAGGCTACTCGGCTCAGTATATTCGCCTTGTAATATAGCCTGGGTCCATTTTGTAACCCAAAAACTTGCACTCCGGGTTTAAAGAAACAGGCTGGCCGTGTTGTTGCCGTGTGGTTTAGTAGGGTTAGGGTTATATTGATGAAATTTACAACATTTTGGGATGAAAAAAAAAAAAATTACTACAAACAAAGATGAACATTTCAACATTGCCCCCCCCCCCCCCCCCACACCTTCAGGGAGTATTGATCATTCATGCGCCAAATTTCCTTACGACAGGTGGCAGATTAATTGAAAATCCCATTCCGCTGGTGAAAGCGCAAGGCACTGTTACATCTAATGTCTATGTGTATAATCAACTAAAATAGCCAACTTACTTTTGTTTTGCAGAAGCTCTGCTGCAGGTCTCTCATTCTCTTCTTTAATGTCGCCATGGTGCAACATCTTCATATTAGGAGAGAGACGGCAATACCAGAATTTGTCTGTAACGAAAACAAAGACAGCATCCATAATTAATTACTATTATAATTATTATTCCCATTTTTCATAGAGAGATGTGCTGTGAAGTTCAGTCCTGTTACAAAGATGATTTTAAAGACAACACCACAATGCATTGCATTTTTGCATAACGCCCTAAATCTTGTCACTGATTCATCTAGGATCCCATAGAAATGTGCACAAAATCATGGCTTCATAGCGCCATCATCGTACGAGCTCTTAGATTTTTGTTTACATCAATAAATAAATTAGTGCTCAGTGTTCCTTTTTCTTATTTTTAAAACATAAGAGCTCGACTAGTAAACAATTTATTTACTCACAGCTATTGGAAAACCAAAAAGCGATTTTCCTGTACATGTCATGCGTGACAGAAAGCCACATTATTGATATCTCGTGGGTACAAAGGTCACTGATATATCGATTGTATTGATATGAGTATAGATAAGGGGAAATCTAAATGCATTGTGGGAAAATATTTGAGTTGGTGCAATGCATTGTGGCTGCGACCTTAAAATCATCTTGGGTCTGCTATCCGCTCTTTGATGAAAGTGATTCCCATTTCTTTTATTTTGATACACCAATATGTCAGGTTTGTTTTTCAAATTTTCTTTCAAAAGAAATATGCTGAATTGCCTCCTTAGCACCAAATTAAAACCAACCATTCCGACGACACAGGACTGAATGATGAGGAGATGACAGAGTAATATGGCGAGCCATCATGAAGAGACCGACATAAAGTAGTAGTAGTAAGTATTCCGACAATTGCCAACATTTTCATAGTACAAATCAGAGCTGAGCCCATATTTATTACAGTTTGATCAAAATTAGGTTTGGGTAACCGATGAATCCAATTTTTGACAGAGAAACAATTGTTGATATATTTACGGGTGAACTTTAAGATTTTCCAGTGATACGCACCTGCCAACATGAAAATTCAGTGTTTAATATTCAATATAATTGTTCTCACCTCTTGCTTTGCCTTGTTTTGTATATTTATTAAACTGTGTGCCCTCTATCAGGTAATTGATACGTTGCTTCTTGATTAGCTCCATGATCTCTGGTTTAATCTGTTCTCTCAGCTCCCTGCAGTAAAACAACAATCAATAAATAGCAAATTTATTTCACAATAATTACTTTTAGTTTTGCAATGAGAACATTTTTATCAAGTCTTCAAAAGAATCTTTGACCTAATCTAATCTCAGAGTTCCCTATCAAACACCAGTCATTACACCAATGTTGCCAACTATGCGGCTAAACCACATAATTGGGCTACTTTTGACACTAGTGATGCTGCCAAAAATTGGGTGCCGCGGCTTGGCAATGTTGGGCTATCAATTTATTTTCTATGGACTCGATGAGAATTGGGCTTCTTTTTGTTGTGGGCCCGGCCAGGAACAGCACTTGCCCCATAGTTTGGGGAAATGTCAGTTGGGAACACTGCACCACATAGTAGAGAACAAACTAAATAAAACATTCAGCTAAAATACATGACCTATAATGTCAAAATGTAGTGTTATGGTAAAAATTTCTGCACTGCAATATTTATATTGTGTGTGATTTCTGTTCTGAAAATATAGCGAATAGGAACAGAACCTTTCTAACTAATATCAAAGCTTTATTTATTAATTTCTCAAAATGTGCTGTACAGACATTTGTACACACACAGAGAGCCCAATATAGTTTTCCAATTGGGACATTGGCAGATATATATTGGGACATTTTATATAGAATACTTTATTTAAGAAAATATGTGATACATTTTTGAGTAAATTTTCAAAAGATAATTAACCTTCAAATTTTGAAAACATAGTGTCAGATCAGATCAAAGCTAGAAATTTAAATCCATGGTGGCATAAGCCCCCCCCCCCCACAATAAAAAAGGTCTATCACACATACATTTTGGAAAAAAATTCTCAGACAACTAAAAAAAAGAGCCCCAAATTATGCTCGTAGTGTAGAGTTATGTGGCAAAAGTGACTCCACATACTTATGTGTGACAGATCCTTATTTTCTTTTTGGGCTAAGCCCATAAAGTTTGAAATTGGAGATTATTGCACTTTGTGATCAATAAGGGCTATGCAAATGTCCAACTTACACAACCGGGGGCGCTTTTGAGTTGAGCTCCTCTTTATCCGACCTTTCCTTGTCCCTAAGATTCAGGATGATGTCATAGTTGAGCTGTTGTAGCTGCTGCCAGAACTGATCCATTGAAGACGGTCGGGTTGGACGACCTTTCATGGTTCTCTGTATCTGCTCTCGTACTACACCCATGACCTATTAAGCAATTAATGAACATCAAATTAGTATTAGATAATACATTATTAACAGGTCTGATATATAGAAGATGGTCAACTAGATTGTGAGATAGGATTTTACGATGGGTATTAAAAATATAGGTTAATGCTTTCCATGCGGCAGGCAGTTGCAGACGACATTCCAAATTTTCACAAAATGTTTCAGAAATGTCAAAATTAATAAATTTCATTACCATATTTGGAATCACCATGAGAAATGCATTGAAATAAGTACAAACATGCCTAGTATTGGCTCAGTAATCCTTGAGATAGATCTTGAAAGTTGAAAAAGGTTTCGGAAACAATCTGTTTTGTATTGGGTAAAACCAAAAGCCGCGTGGAAAGTGTTAAGAGTTTAACGGGTTCGCCGTCGGACACATTTAAAACTGTCAAGCTTTCGTCAGGATTAGCTCTTGACTTCTTCAGGACAAAATTATTATAATATTAAGCAAAACATAGAGATTGACACTTCTCTATTATTACCATCATTTGGGCTGCCCCTTGCCTGATAATTTGAGAGTAGGTGCCCCTTTCCTACTTGTGAAATGTTGCTACAACTTGTCAACAAGAGATCATATTTTCTTTGCACCAAGATATCATGTCTGTCTGACGCATTTTGGGTAGCAGGGATAGTAGGATTTTCATTTTAGTTGGCACAAAATATTTACTAACAGCAAAATTAAAAAGTTACCCCGGCCGACGCAACATTTACCTGCCTCGGGCAGGCGGGCAAGTACATCCCTGGATTGATGGCTGCAGTATTGCAAAGTTGGCGGATGACCAAAGAGTCAACTTCCTCCAGTACCCATTGCAAAGTTGGCGGATGACCAAAGAGTCAACTTCCTCCAGTACCCTCAATCAAAGCTAACCCTTTACATTGAAACACACCATTTCTCATCCAGAAAAACAAATGAGTCGTTGAACTTGATACACAACGAACAAAACCCCACTTACTTTTGGGAAATCTTCTAGGGTAGCTCTCATTTCTTTCCATGTCTTATTGAAGAGTTTGATACATTGGCAAAAGAATTCCTCAAACGATCTGTCGCATGAAAAGAACATGGGATGGTATTCCTGGCCTGTCTCGGATGCTGGAAAGAAACGAATAAAGTTGTGTAATTTGTTGCTTTGGGAAAATTGTAAAATACTATTATCGCTCTGTGCTAATTAAGAATAATTTTGTCGCCAACGATTTACATTTTATGTTGCCATTGCCCGGGCAACTATTGCTTTTTAGGTCTTGCAATCATTTGTTATCTGTCACAAGTTCCAGGTCAACATTCTTTTTACTTTGGGCTGCCAAGGCTGCTTTAAGAATAATAATGTTGTACAGAAGTAGAGGCCAGAAACTTCCATGTGCAAATCAATTTTGAACATACTATCTTTAAATTGCCGTACTACATAGGCATAATCAGTCAGTTCAAAAGAAAATGTTTCCCACAATTATGATCAACACCCACTGCTTGGATGCAAATGTACCCAACAATTATGATCAACACCCACTGCTTTGATGCAAATGTACCCAACAATTATGATCAACACCCACTGCTTTGATGCAAATGTACCCAACAATTATGATCAACACCCACTGCTTTGATGCAAATGTACCCAACAATTATGATCAACACCCACTGCTTTGATGCAAATGTACCCAACAATTATGATCAACACCCACTGCTTTGATGCAAATGTACCCAACAATTATGATCAACACCCACTGCTTTGATGCAAATGTACCCAACAATTATGATCAACACCCACTGCTTTGATGCAAATGTACCCAACAATTATGATCAACACCCACTGCTTTGATGCAAATGTACCCAACAATTATGATCAACACCCACTGCTTTGATGCAAATGTACCCAACAATTATGATCAACACCCACTGCTTTGATGCAAATGTACCCAACAATTATGATCAACACCCACTGCTTTAATAAAAATGTTCCCCACAATTATGATCAACGCCCACTGCTTTAATGAAAATACGAGATTTATACAAGTTAGCAAGTAGGCAAAAATAACAGTAAAAGAAAGGTCAATTTTTAATTACTCTGTACAATAGTGTTTGCATCGCCCGAGAATGTCAAGCAACAAAATAGGCTGACCGCGAGTAGTAGATTGTCAATACGTGTAGGCTGACACATAATTGAATCTCCTTTCTCCTACAAGGACCACAAGGATTTGGTATTATGGTAACTTACGTGTATCTCCTACATTGAGAATCTCACATAGCACCTTGGTAAGCGCAATACTAGTCCTTGCAAACGGACATTCATGCTCATCCGCACGGGTTGAGTTCTCAAACACAAGCTGCAAGCATAGAAAAATAAGAATTTTGTGCTTACTGTAAATTGAATTATCATACCATAGGCAGACGATAAACATACAGGGCCGTATTCTCGTACGTAGTTAAACACGGTTTTAAGCTAAAGGCGCGTCTAACTTTGACTTTAGACACAGCGTTTAACTAAATGCAATTCTCGTACATTTGTTTTACTTAAACACGCGTCTAACTCGCCGAAATATGTCTATCTTTAAACATGGGTACGGGGGTAGTTTAATGCGTGTTTAACTAAACTCGCGCACCAACTGTATGCCTTGAATGATCACTCATCCGTGCCCGGTGCAAGCTGACGTGCGGATCGCGTAGTCTTTGAAAGTACCGTGTATTTAAGACATTCGGTCGACATTTATTGTACTCCATAAGGGCCACAATGATGTAAATACCTGTATACAATCAACGCAGGACCACTCTGGGAACGAGATTTGCAGAGTTTAAAATCGTGTTTTGTTAAACACGTCGTTTAAAGAATAAACTCACGTTTAAGTTAAACACGCGTTTAGTTAAACACTGTTTTAAGCTAAAACCGTGTTTAGTACGAGAATACCGCCCACAATGTTCCTATGCAGGTCCAATGTAGTTGCACCATTCCTAATTGCATCTAAAATAGTGTATCTTAGGAAAAGTCAATGTTGTCCGGCATCGAACAGCCATCAATGTCTGATACACCCTATCAAGCACGTAAACTAAATACAAATTTTAAGAATTAACAATGAAATATCATTACATAATAAATACCTTTGTATAATGTTGATCTTGTTTAAGAGCAAAATGGTGCATACATTCCAGTGCCAGTACACCAGGTGGCACTACTTGGAAATCTAACGTCGGATTGGATGTATTCTATTAGAGAGAGAAAATGAAATTACTTTATTATCCTCTATGAATATGGATACATTTAACAATTCAAGGAATCATTCAAACTCTAGACAATCTGCATACTGTAAAAGTTAATATTTTCGCGAGAAGATATTTTCACGAAAATGGTCATAACAGGTATTTCGCGATTTTTTTGTTTTTCGCGATTTTCAACATTTGTGAACAAAAGTCAATGGAAGTCAATAATTTTCGCGAGATTATATTTTCGAGGATTGATTCGCGAAATTCGCGAAAATAAAAACCTTGCGCAAATTTCTACTTATACAGTAGCTGAAACTGCAGAGCGGAAGAAGAGCAAATACACATGAATATAGCAAACTTACGTAACACTTTCCATGCGGCAGGCATCTGCAGACGACATTCCAAAAATTCACAAAATGTTTCATATGTCCAAATTAATGAATTCCATTATCATATTTAGAATCACCTTGAGAAATGCATTGATATAAGTACAAAGATGCCTAGTATTGGTTCAGTAATTCTTGAGATAGACTTAGAAATTTGGGAAAGGTTTGTGAACAATCTGATTTGTACATGGTTAAACAAATAGCCATGTGGTAAGTGTTAACATTGATGAGCAACCTTCTTTAAAATGCTATGTCATTCTTGCACCACGGCTCCTTTAAATGGATTGGTGATTTGATTAAGGAATGGAATTGTTTTATCCACACCTTGCAAGGACTCGCAATAAATAATTCTAGAGCTTTTACAAGGTACTGTTCCATTCTTTTGGTCGGGCATCCAGGTTTTCTGTTCCTTTTTGCTGACAATTTACCCAGAATTCACTCTGATTCACTATCTATTACTATGTGTGACGCATTCTGCACATGCGTACACTTGTTTTCCCAGCGCATTTCCCCTTTCTGAATTTGAGTGACGTCCACCCGACCATGAGAATAATGGATTGCTGCCCCATAAAAAACAAAATGTGTGAAAAACAATTAAAAATAGTGGACGTTTTTAACAAGTTTTTGTGTGGACAGATATAAGTCTTGAACTGAGGGCCAATTGTAACAGGCAGCCAATTATGTATCGTTTGAGGAATGGAGCTTCGTCTAACTTAACACCTCAAGCTTAATCTACAATTTGTATATAGTGCAAATCTGTATGCAATGTTAAAAGTGATCTCACTGGCTAAAAAGTGGATATATGAGACCTGTCATCACAAAATGAGAGTTAAGTCGGAAAATTAGATTCTGAGGTTTATCCAGATTCAAAATGCCCAGAAAACAAGCTTTAAAAAGATATGCAACATGTCATAATTCCTCAATGCATTCCTGATCAAAAATCAAATTGAAAGAAAAAAATTCCTTTGTTTTGTATTGTTTTTTGGCATGTTCATTAGACCATATCTCCTAATGCACACTGGCGACTTAACGCTCATTTTGTGGTGACAGGTCTCATATGCCATGAACCATGATCGTTATGTGCAGGAGCCTTACCTCGAAACCTAGCTTCTTGTATTCAGTGGCGTTAGTCTGGCCTGGTTTCCTGGGCCCTGCTTCCGTACCAAATGCTGCGTTCCTCAGATCAATGATTAATCCAGAATGATTCTGCAGAGAGAACAATCATAACATTTATATATCATGGGGTCTACAATTTTGCTGATATTTTTAAGTGCGCCAGATCATTTGGGGGTTGATTTTCTTTTACTTTCCTGATGCATGCTCCCAAAAATACCTATATTTCTTGGAATGTTTCTCCGCCAGCAAACCTCCCCCACCCTAAAAAAACATACACCGTTGTTTACACATAAAAAGATACTGTCATATTTATTGTCCATATTCATCAATTTTAACGTTAAGAAGACGCGATCTTACCTCATTTGTTGGCTCGATGCGGGTCATCATCCTCTTCTCCAAGAGGTTAAAGGTCAACTGCTGGAATACATACAGCTGGTGTATCAGCTCTGTTCCCATGTTTGGAGAGCGGACGACTTTCTAAATTGGATAATAAAAAATAACAACTAGGGGATTAATTAGGCTACAATGAGGCCATGAAAAAGTCTCTCTCACATGCATTTTGGAAAAAAACAACGCTATATGCTTCTTTTTCCCCCTTTTTTAAAAAAAAATGAGTAATGCGAAATGCGGAAATTGTCATTTGTGTTTTTTACTGCCAATGTGTCCCAATTTGTTTTCTAACAAGCAAATTTTAAAAATTAAAAAGGCAAACATTGGGCTCAGCGCATAGACTAATACGGTAAAAGTGGCTCAACATACTTATGCATGCGGGTATGTGAGACAGACCTTTTTTCTTGGCCTGAATAATGATCAAGTCATGCCGGAGTAGGTCATTTTAAAGAAAATATCTAAATTTTGAAAAACAAAATCTGGTTACACTGGACAAATAGAACAGGGAAGTCTTGTTGTTGTTTAATATTGAAATCACATGCACTTACCTCCATTATGTTGGTACGGATTTCCTTTGAAGCTAAGGCATCTTCAAACCTCTGTCAATTCAAGAATAAAACAGGCATATAAAAGTTAGCATTTTGCAGATAACTATTGGATAATGGCTGCTGCAGTATTATATACCTCGGTGGTTGTTGGGTGTTGGATATACGGGTTACAGAAACAAATACAAACACTGAGGGTCCAGAGTGACAGTACAACTTTACTTTCATCTGAGAGGACTGTGCCATATAGATAGATAAATTCACCCTAGGGTAACCACACACAAGTCCTCTTTCATCCACACAATTAATCTGGAAAAGGATTTCTTCTAGAGATTATACATCCCAAACAATAGGCACATTCTAAGCTTTGGTGCTGTTGCTTGATAATGTCATTCTATACTATGCCTAAGACCACTTTCTGTCATCATCAAGTCTTATATTCAATAAACTTTGTTCCGTTTTATGGCTTCAAAACTGACATACCTTTTTCCTGTCTTCTGGTGCCTTCAGACACAGTGCATTCATAAGGGCTAGACAATTCTGTTGTATACCTGGGTGCTTCCTGAAAGAGATTAGGCATAAAGTGTGTCAAATATAAACAAAGAAGCTGCGTATGTTTGATAAAACGAAAATATAATGTCCAGAGAATGAGTAATTGGGTTCAAACCTCATGATTTACTATAAATTCTAATATTTTGCCCATATGCCATTATCACGATAGAAGTAAGTGATGTGACTTGGTGAAGCGAAGTAAATAGAAGTACGCTGGGGGGAATTTCAGGCCAGAACGTGTGCGTATATATGCGGAAAACAAAAATGTGGCATTGTGGATGAGACCGCAGGTTGTGTATGAGGAAAGTGAAAACGCACTAAAAGCAGGCGGAAAAAGTGCATGCCAAGTCAGATCACAGGAATACTGCAGAAATGGGAAAGAATCAGGAAGCGAACCGGGAAAGGGGGGTAAAAGCTGGGGTATTATTCAAGATTAAAGACATCAAACTTAATGTTCATACCATAGGGTTGAATAAAGTGTGTGTCATCTCATATGTCTAATGAGATGGCATTGGATGTAATCAAAGAAGAATGTGGGTACTATAGTTTGATCAGTTCCAAATTGGCGAGAAATATTCGATTTTTATCTCTCCGTACGCAAAAGTAATCCAAGTGTATGCGCATGATTATGGCAACACACACGCGGTTTTGGTCGCACGCACACATTAAGAATATGATGCACAGTGCGCCTGTTGCCTTCATGCACGTCCTTCTGTATTCATTCGCTGATGTAAGGTGGCTTTCGCCAATTTGGAACTAATCAAACTATAGTGCAGAAATGCTGCGCTTTTGACAAGATTACACACTGATATCATCTCCCAACTTGAAGCCACATATTCACTGGTATGCTTTCAATTAAGTCACTTGAGAGATCGTTGGCCTCCAATGTTCATACTAACATTCCATAGTTCCTTGAACAATGATCTTTTCAAAGCTGTCCCTATCTAGCCTGAAAATATGGCAGACATATATGGCCATTGGCGCTGATCTATTATAACCCTTAGGTCCACTCTTACCAGTCAGATCCTTGTGGAATATCTCAGGGTTGAGATTTCTCCATCTTTAACTCTATTTCATCTGTCACCAAATCAACAGGTGTATTAAGCTAGTTCACCCTGCAAGGCAGACCTTTGCCTGTAATGGTTGTTTGATCGCCAAGGTTTTCATGTTCAAGTGGATTTCTATAGTTTGATCAGTTCCAAATTGGTGAAGCCTCCTTTACAGCAGCGAATGAATATAGAAGGATGCAGGCACGCATGAAAGCAAAGGATGCGGACATGGATAAAGGCAATAAGCACACTTGTGCATCATATGCATGACGCTTGCATACAGCCAAATTTGTGTGTGTGTGGCCATAATCGCGAGCGTACGCTTGGATTACCTTTGCACGAGGAGGATAACAACCGGATATTTCTCGCCAATTTTGAACTGATTAAACTATAGTATATTTTCAGCATCACTATCTTCTTATTGAACAAATCAAACTTAGAGCAAATTAAAACAGTCTTTCAGGTTGTCTTTCTGCAAAGTATTTTAGGCTTTATCTACTTACCCTTCCAAATGTTGTACAAGGTTGTTGTATGTGATTTCATTGGCAATAGCGATATACAGAGCGGCGCTGTAGAGAATGAAATACAATCAAATTCACCATTAATGTAGTTATCAAATGTAACAATCTTTTCCATGTACTTTTTTCAGCTGTGCCTATAACAGTGCATTGTATTTTTGTATAGCAGTTTCACAAAACATATCTTGCAATACGATGCGCTGCCAGCGGTTGTTCTTGCCAGTTCAATTTTTGATTTGACATCACCATTCTAGCTACCATTGAATTGTCACCTAAGTGTGATAAATTATATTGTTGAACACAACAGCTTGACGAAGTATCCCGTATGAGTAACACAAAGAAAGTGAATCTACTATAATTGTAAATTGGTGTTGGTGTGTGCATTCGTGTGTATATAACCAATATATTTAAACACACAATAACATGTTTTCCTGTGTTGTATTTGGGCTTTGGATGTCAACTTTTTACTCCGATGCACTGAATATTGAATATTTTTGCCTCTACCAAACGACCGCCGGTGGGGCATCATATTGCGAATACCGTGAATTCAAGAGCGCCATTATCCCATCATTCCAGAATAGATATAAGATTGTCCAAAATGTAGGCTGTGGACAAAGTAAAGTAGACCCATTTTTTGACAAATAAACCCCAGAATTCCAGCATAGCCTGAAAACCTGTTAAAATAATAGCATGAATGTAGATTACCTGTTTAGAACGATGCTTTCCAATATTGAAAGTGCCCTCAATGTAACTAGATGGCTTTCAGCTGTCACAGCTCTGTTTACGTAGCTGGCAATCTGTGTGAGAACAAAGACAATAGGTTACACTGACAATACACCAAATGCTTACAAAAATATAGGAATGGACAATTTTGCAATCAGTTATCATCCATGCTTTAAATAATACATTTGATCTTGAACTAGCACTGGGGTGCCTGAGCTTTTTTTATTTTCCTAAGATAAGTAACGGTGCTCATAGTGGACACCAATGTCAGTCGCTATGCTTGCAACCAGAGTTAGAAATTTTAACAAAATAACTGGTTATCTGGATAACCCAGCAGAAGATTTTAGTTATCCGCCACAACAATCCGCAATTGTTTCAGTTGTTTTGGTGTTAAAATCGTGGTTATCAGTTGGATAATCAGCAAGAAAAAAATGGTTATCCGTCATGAAATTCGGTCATTTCGGTAGCACGGATTACCACTATTTCGAACGCTGCTTGTAACTACAATTTTGAGCTAGGATTGCAAGAGGTTAGTATGATAACCTGTCTCTTTTTTCACCCTGAAATGTTCAGGGAAGAATATTTGAAATATTTCTATAGGACATTAGAGTCATTTTCCACTATTACACCTTAACACTTTCCACACGGCCATTAGTGTTACCGTATTCAAAACATTTTTTTTAGAAACCTTTCCAAACTTTCAAAGTCTATCTTAGGAATTACTGTACCAATACTAGGGATATTTGTACTTATTTTAATGCAATTCTCATGGTGATTCCAAATATGGTGATGAAATTCAACAATGTGTACATTTTTGAAACATTTTGTGAACTTTTGGTCAGACGACTGCCGCATAGACTACTGCCGCCTGGAAAGTGTTAAATACCTTTACCCGAATAATTGACACTTGTGATAGTGCAATAGCATATGCGAGAAGCATCTTTCTAGAACCTCTTTTGTTTATATACCATACTTACCCTTTTGACAAATTTAGGAGTGACAATATCCCATGACAAAATGGCATGCTCCATGAGCTCTAGAAATGCCGTCAGTGTATCGGCCAGCGATTCACCATGCCTGAAAAACAACATCAAACTAAATGTATCAACTGCTTTCAAGGTGAAGTACAAAATATATTACTAAATTGCTAATTTATTGATAATTATATATACTGTATGTGAGCCTTGTACCAAGTCCAACTCACTGGGACGTTAAAATCTGTGATATGATCGTTATTCATAGTGAGTAGACTGTGCTGAGTCTGTTGCAAACTATATAACACTATGCTAACTGTTAAGTTGTGATTGATATCTATTTCTCTTTTTAACAGCTAAGCAATTCTAAGATAAATTCTCACTCATCAAGAAACCATCAAATGTTTCACCTCTCCCTTCTTTATCCATGGCACTAACAGATCAAACTTAATCAAACAATTTCAATGTTTGCATGGGGCTGGGTATAATTTACAAAACACTTTTAAAATGTCTATCAGCAGCACGTTACTTTGATCAATTATAGAAATTTAGAAACAAATTGTAGTCTCGTACACTGAGTATGGATATGCATTGCAAACAAGACTCCGAAAGGCAGCTTTGTATTATTTTGTCAAATATAGGTCCCACAAATGGTGAAAAGCCCTTTTTAGAAAGCTGCTTTTCAAAGATGGTTGAATATGGGATCGGGAGAAGGGTCATTGTAGGTTTTGAATGAGAGAGAGAAGTATTAATGTCTAATCTCTTCTAATCTCTTCTTTGTCTTTATATAACCGTGTCCATCCAGGCTACACTAACTTGTGTCACATAAGGCAGCTATTACACACATACAACATCGGATGCAAATGACTACAAAGCAGCTTTATCATGCCAACGTCAATAGTGGATAATGGTGCCTTGTCACGGTCATGATTCTGTGGAATATAATGTCTGTGTTCGCTGCGAGAACCAGGAAAAGATAGATCTCTTTTCAGGCAAGGAATGAAACCCCTGTTCTAAGTGAATGAAACACCATGGGTAGGTCAGTGAGGCACTGGTTTCAAACTGTTTCAAAGATGTTCGCAAACATTCAAAAGTTATCTAATTTTTAAGTCAATTTTTAATATCAAAATCACAAATATGGATGGGTTTAGCCCATAATACAGTTCTTTTCCATTGACTTTAAGGCGTGTTCATACTCCTGTCATTACGCATCGGCCGACGTATGAACGCGCCTTATATGGTGTGTCCACAGAATCATGACAGCAACTATTTAGACCAAAATCCAGCTGTATGGGATATATGCTTGTAAACCATGATATGTATGCTATGTAGTTAATAGTGAATAACATGATCATGTACGTACAATGATGCTTTATGTCCGAAACAAAATGATGCATGCATGTGATAGTATCACAATAGTCTATTCAGTTCCAAATTGGCGAGAAATATTCGGTTTTTATCTCTCCGCGCGGAAAAGTAAACCAAGAGATTACGTGAGATTATGAACACACGCACACGGTTTCAGACGCACGCATGCGTCATGCATATGATGCCCAGTGCGCTTGTTGCCATCATGAGCGCCGGCGCCCTTCTGTATTCATTCGCTGCTGTGAGGAGGCTTTGCTAATTTGGATCTGATCAAACTATAGAGGTTCACCTTTACTGTACACTTAACGTTCATAATCACAATGTACATGTGCCAGGTTATGAACCCTGACCTCATCTTTGGGTCAACCTCAGAGTGATGCTACAGAGAATGATGGTGAAATAGGTACAACAAGTGATGAAACTAATGAGACCCAAAGGTGTTGAATCAGATCAAATCAATCTTGTTTGTCTCACTTCGATATTGTACCAATTGCACCATACAAAAACCAATTGATATTAAAATGCACCAAGGTTTGATTCTCATAGTCTGCAGGGGATCTTTCTTAATATAATATGAAGAAAAAAAGAAAGAAATCCTATAATTGCATTCTTCTTTAACACTTTCTACACAGCAGGCGTCTGCAGACGACATTCCAAAATTTCACAAAATGTTCCAAAAATGTCAAAATTATTGAATTGCATTACCATATTTGAAATCGCCCATGAGCAATGCATTGACATAATTAAGTACAAACATGCCTAGTATTGGTTCAGTAATCCTTGAGATAGACTTTGAAAATTGGGAAAGGTTTCTGAAATATCTGTTTTGTATATATGGTTAAAGTGTTAAAACACTCCTCAAGCAATGGCAATAAGGGAATTTCAAAATATTTTAGCAATGCTCAGGTAAAAAAATTATACTTCAAAAGTAGACCTTTGACTGGTGATTTAAGATAGAATAAAATAAATTTTGAATAGGTGGTTTTTTTTACAGATTGACCTTATCTGTTGATTACTAACTTTACAAGGGTAATCCCATAACATTTGTTTTGGTGCATTAATATCCCTTAGCTTTTGCATCTTGGGATGATAACATACATGCAGGCCTACGATTGTGATGGATTGTTGTAGCTTTTACTACTCAAGGGTTAGACGCAACAAGTCTCATATCTGCAATAGCTGCCATTTGTGACCTTATGTTTTAAAAAAAACCCATCCACATTATAATAGCACCACAGCAGTATGTAGATAAGGCCACACAAAAAAGAAACCCTGTTCTACGGGCCAGACAGAACCATTATTTTAGAAATCGGTGTGAAAAAATTCACGTGCAAATAAATACCGACCCAAATAATTTTGTTGGCATGTCAAATTACAACAACATTTTTCGAGATCTTATAAATTTGTTCATGTTTGCCCTTAAGAACAGGGTTTATTGTGACCTAAAGGCATCTATAATAGATACGGTCTTTTCACATAACATGAGATGGGCCGGGTTATGAGATGCTAACTGCATTACTTTCAGCTTATATCTAGGGTTCAACATCTTGGTAACCAAAGATACATTCTGTGTTACCCTGGCAACTATTGCAGATAGCTCCTTGTGGCACTAAACCTTATTCATGCTATGTGTCAATTCCATCCTAGTGACACAAATGCCGTTAGTGGACTGTGGGCAATTCATAACTGGGTCATAACTTTATTCAATACATTGAACCGTCACGAGACGAAACAAGCTTGACTTCTGAATTTGCAATTCCATAATCCTGTAGAGAATTTTGTCATATCTTCTATTCACAACAGCCTAACCATGAAGTAAATCCTACTGAAAATTACTGAGTGTAAGTTGTTTTTATTAACAATTTTAATTGTATTAGATAAAAACACATCCAAAGTTGTGCTTCTTTGACTACCGTGTAAAATCCGTGGGATCATATGGCAAAATTCATTGTAATATTTTCATTTAAAGGTAACAGTTGATTTTTAAGCCTATATACTACCTTGTTTACCATTATATCGAGGGTTTAGAGCCACAAGGCCCTATCTACAACAGCTGCCATGTGTAAAGTTGCTCTGAGCACATGATATAATCAACCCCATGCATAACAACTGGTAGCTATTACTGACAGGATCTTGTGTCACGAAGCGCTCGATATATTACTGTCAATTAACAGAGCAACCATTCATACTCACAAAACCCCACATTAAGATGCACATCAATTGTTATGTGTGATTTTGTGGCATTCAGTATGCCCTCCCCCTTTATAACAGCATCCACTGTACTGAATTACACTAGAACTGCACAAGATGTCACAGAGGAAGGTGTGTGGATTTGCTGTGAGGTGTACTGTTTTTCCATACTATATAGACTATGATAGTATTGATGTGTCACCACAAATCACCACAGAACCTCACTTAAAGACAATGTTGACATCTTGTGTTGTATTCGAGGGTATTCACTTAGCTTCTCATGCAATTAGTATTAGTATTTTTTGCCACACAAACCACAAAGCACCACATGATGAAGACTTATCAACATTTTGTGGCATTTCATGGTATTATGTAGTTAGTTTCTGTTTTCCACAAATCACTGCAAACCCCACACAAAGATGCAGCAACATATTGCAGTGTTTCATGGCATTATGTAGTTAGTTTCTGTGTCCCAAAATCACCACAAAACCCAACACAAAGATGCAGCAACATCTTGTGCTGTGTTTTATGGTATTCAGTCAGCATCTCATATAATTAGCATTGTTTTAGCAAATACACCACAGAACACCAAAATGAACCATATCAAGGTATTGTATGGTTCTGCTACTGTTTCTTTTAATTACCACAGAAACCCACAAAAAATACACAGCATTTTGTTGTGTTCAGTAAGTTTTTCATGCCATGTACTTCACAAAAACCCATAAACAGTCGCAACAAGGTTCTGTATAGTGTTTTATGGCATTTGATTAGAAAGTACTTTTCAATTGCAAACACTACATATCCCCACATAACACAGCAAAATCTTGTGTTGAGTTTTATGGTATTCAGTTAGCTTTTCATGCGATTATTGTTTTGCCACGTATACCAAAACTTCACCAAGGGAACAGTGAGCTCTTGTGTGGTGTTATATGGTATGCAGTTTTAATTATTCATGAAACCCGACATGAGAGACGGCAGAGCCTCATGCAGAGTTTATTTAATCCGGGTAAGCTCCCCCTACCATGCAGTGACATTGGCAGAGAGGGGTGTTAGTGTTAGTATTAATTATTGAGTTAATCAATTCAAATCATTTTTAGTTTATAGTAAATAAAAAATCATCTACATTTTCTTAATTGATAATTAGTAGTAGTAGTAGTAGTAGTAGTAGTAGTAGTAGTATAAAACAGCAACCCGCAATCTATTTGGTTAATATTGAAGATGCACTTGCTATGTCTAGGCTCATTTTGTTAATGCTGCAGATGCTTTATCTATTATAGGCACAAGATGCTTTGCTATACAAACAAAACACAACCTAAAAATACAAAAACACAACCTAAATATACACAAAAAATCATGTACACAAATTTACAAACGGACATATTTCACAACAAAACGCACATACAGATATAATAAATAATGTAAAATGTTTGGAGTGGGATTCCCATGCGGCGGACCGTGCACCAGTCAGTGTTCTACTACCGATTGATGAGTTTTTGCTCCTCTTTCATGGAAGCGCGGTAACCTGTGGGCTTGCGGGGGGACAGCAGTGCAGTTGTTGCTGCCTTGCTCTCGCTGGGGTGCCGCTTGGAGAAGTATCTATGGATGGATGATACAGGGGGTCAAAGGTCAAAGGTGTGATGTTAGACGTTAGTGCGATGAGAGTAAGGAGGCTTTGTAGCGTACGAGGGGCCGTGGCTATTGGATGACAGGAGTTGAGCCAGCAGAAACAGTGATTTAAAGGGAGAATTAAAGTGTAGGACTTAAAATTATATCTTTTGTTTGAACACAGAAGTACATTACATAATGCTGCGATTTAAAGGGAGATTTAAAGTGTAGGACTTAAAATTACATCTTTTGTTTGAACACAGACGTACATTACATAATGTTGCATTTTAAATATTCCAAAGATTGTTTGGAAAGAAATTCCAACTTGCAAATTAATTTAACCCTAATCCTGAACTGAACATAGAGTAAGAAGATGAGGTAGAAAATCAAAATCATAATTGTTGTGACTTTAACGATATCCTAATGAGATATTGGCCCAATATTTGAATGGCTAAAAGAACTAGCTAGACCTATATAAAATAAGATTATGGCAATTCATTATACCTCATTTTTGTCATTTTTCAATATCTTACATTACTGGCTTCCTGATAAAAATATGAAAAACTCAAGGTTTGATGTATATTTATCAAATGTTCTGGGTAAAAATAAATTAGTTCTTAACGAATTGAAGAATTTGACAATATGATTGAAATTTAAACATGTGTAGTGTGGTTACTGCATATGCAGTACCAGAATCTCATGAATAGCAATGAGAAGTAATATTCAATTACAATGTGCTTTGGAATATCAAGAAAGAGAGCAGTTTCATATTCCAACAAAGTGGGTTTTTTTTTACAAGTTGAGTCCAGACTACATTGTATATCATCATCTACAAGAATATATTCCATTAATCTTTCAGAACTTGTGGCTGAATTGTAAGGTGCTGGCGGTCAGGAAGACATTATCTGCATTTGGCCTCTGAAACCAAAACCTCTTATGTGAAAAAATTGGTGAAAATCAAACGGTGAAAATCAAACACTTCTGTGATCATATTTTTTTAATTCCAAGACCAAGTGACAGTTGGTGCTTAGTGATAATTTCATTACATTTGCATCAAGATCTAACATTGACTGAATAGTTCACAATTTTCCCACGTAAGAGAAATGTTTTGATTTCAGAAGCAAAGAGGAGGTTTGGCCTGCCCACTGACAATGGACCTACGGCACATAATCTCCTGGCCACAGTTCGACATACGTGGGCGCACTTCGATCAGGCTGCGCACGCATGCTTGAACTCACAAAATACTGCCAACCAACAACACCAAAGCACCTGATTGGTCAAATTTAAACTGACTCCCTTTTAACGATCGTCACGCTGCGCCGTATCCACCAACGCAGTGCTCCCGCTGCGCCATAACCACTGACGCAGTGGGGCGTGATGGTGTGTGGAAAAGCTCATGAGTTTTTCAGTTCTCACGTTTGAACACCAACCAATCAGAGCCTTGAGGTCGAGATGACGTAGTGCGCACAACGGAGAACCACAGGACCGTTTTGGGATGAGGTTGAGCAGGCGTACTTAACGCGAGCTCAACTTCATGTGACGTGGGTCCATGGGCAATAATACTTTATACAGGCTATGCGATGGTAGCACAATCAGCCAACCCATCTCTACATCCATTGTTTTCCATTTGGGGATCTTCAAAATAATCGTTTCTATAGATAAGGTACATGTACGTTGGAACCCTGAAGTTTAATAATTCATAATGGTGGTGCTAGATAACAATTTGGTTGAAGCAATTTATGTGGTGAGTGGTACTGATAATTTCAATGCGATCTACATCGAAATTACCAAATTTCAAAATGTTATATGATAGATGACGAATTAAGGTAAACGGTTTCAGATGGTAGTAAGTTATTGCCCAAGTATTACGTAGGTGCAAAAAAACTGATTTTCAGGCAAATTGAGGGCGCACTCCCATAGGTATCTCTCAGTGCCCCTTCAATAAAAATGCACAGTAATTTGGAGAACTTTGGTTAATTAAAAGCACCCTCAACCATCATATTATCCTGGTATTAGTTGACCATAAACCTGGTTTGTTGAAATCATAGCCCCATCCCCATCTTTCTTTCCCATTACACCTGTAAATCTGTTTATTAGTAATAATTAGCAATGTCAAGTTATCAATTACACCATTTTAATGAGATATAAATGCCTTATATATTTAAAAGTTTAATATGGTTATTCTATCACTTAAATATCTGTTATTCATACACTCTTTAGTAGTATTGAACCAATCAGAAAGCAGGAAGCTAGACTAGCGGAGTGCATTGAAAGTTTCTAATTGTACTCCGTGTGTGCGCCGTACGGTTCGCACACCACGCAAATTGTTTTGATTTGATGTTCAGGCAGCCCGGGTTCGCCAATTTTTACTGTAGGTATTAGCCAACTTGTTAACATGTTTTTATTCCTTTTTTAAAGAGATTGAAAGTATGCACAGAATTATGAATTTTGATTCGTATAGTGTCATGTATAAATGAATTAGGTCAATATATGCGTATGGTTTGTTTCTCAAAAATAAGACAAATCACTGAACTTGCGCGAATGTTGATATGCTCACAATGCACTCCCCCAACAGGGTCGTGCCATTATTCACACATCAACATCAGCATGCGTGCATTGATTTGTCTAATTTGTTAATTTGTCTCGAAACAAAACATACACATTTATTGACCTATAAATGTCTTATTGTACATGTTTATATGAGACCTGTCATCACAAATTGAGAGTTAAGTCAGAAAATTTTATTTTCAGGTTTGTCCAGATTCAAAATGCTTAGAAATCAAGCTTTAAAACGATATGCAACATGTCATAATTGCTCTACAGTATGTTTTCCCTGTCCAAATTCAAATCAAATTTGCAAAATTCTTTTGTTTTCTATTGACTTTTGGCATATTAATTGGACCATAGCTCTTAATGCACACTGGCGAATTAACGCTCAATTTGTGGTAACAGGTCTCATATATTTATACATAATATGTGACCAGTCACATCAAAAAGGACATGTTGTCGGCAAATACAATTTTGAGATAGAGGCCAATATATTTGGAGAAATATAAAGGAAATAATAGAAAAAAATATGCTTCTTCAAATCATATCTTGTGATTAAAAAGACCGATCACCTTCAACATGGTATCATTTTCAAGCTTAAAATGTGTTCTTCTAATTCATGACAATAACTCAAAATTGACCCATTTGATGTGACGGGTCACATACACTATTAGTCTCTCAACTGTGCTGTGCTCTCAACTGTAGTCTGTGACCTGTTTATAGATTTTTTTTAAAAGAGAATCCTTACAAGAATTGCCATTTGATTCAATCACAAACTCATTACATTTGTCCGAAACCACAACACAAGTGCCGTCTGTCTAGGCTGCAACCCACGACAAAAAGTAGTTAAATTTTTTGTTGAGCCCATTGAAAATACATTGGTATAGTCTAACTTTTTGAAGCCCAAAATAGCCCAATTGAAGGGTATGATTCTGTAGTTCACAAGCAGGTACAAAAAGAAGAAAAATATAGTACTATGCATGTACTATTACCTACGGTTCCATCTGGCAACTTATAGTTGCATGACTACAATTCGCCGTAGAAGTATTACAGTAATAGGATTAGTAACAATAGCAATAGCAATATGTCCAAACAAAACTCGTGGCTGACGATACATATTCCAATTTCCCGCCAAGCACTAGCTTTCATGTTCTCTTATATTGTTTAGAGAATAATGACTGCGTAACAACTGTTTTCGTGAATTTGTTTTGAAATCAGAGGTTTTTGGTTTGGTCTGAGGGACAATTCCGAATGACCAGAACAACCACCGAGGATTTAAAACAAATTCACGAAAACAGTTGTTAAGCAGTCATTATTTCTCATTCATTACTGAAAAAGATGCATATTTATCCAAATCGTTGATTTATACCGATATAATCTCACTAATAATTAATTAGTTTTCTGTTTATTTGGTCCACCCCTGCCCTTCTTAGTTATTGAAACAGTCCGAGTCGGATCATCCCCTCATTCAACCAATCAGAAATAAGCTTTAATCGTGTTTCCTCATAACTCATTGAATATTCAGTTTAGGAGTGTGAGGCTTTAATTTGATTGGTCGGTCATTGAGCAAAACAATAGAACACTTTGGCGCAGTACTTTCGGGCAATTATTAGTAACCTGCGCTCGGCGTGCGCGTTCACATCTAACGATTCATTTTATTGGAACGCACTAGATACGCACCTATCCCGATTATTCATGAAGTAATGAATATCATTCAATGTCACCCAACCGTGTATACACTCAATGCATTTATAGAACAAGTAGTGATGCCAACATAATTTCTAGTGCAGGGCGGTAGATTCAAATAGGTATTAGATATTGTGCAAATTGTTTGGATACCTCACCATGGTTATTAATTCTGTTACATAACTACTTCTACAGCGAATAGAAGATCAACACAGCTTTGTGAACATTATCACCAAAATGGCAGCTCCTGTATGCATTCTCTTTTTCAAATTATATTAAGTTGTATCCATGAAAATATGTAATGTTTATCATTCCTTGAGATAGCAGTTTGATCTTAACCAAATTGTTATGCCACACTGTTTTCGTCTTTTATTTTATTTTGTTTGAAATTTCTTGATATTTTTTTCTTTTGTAATTTTGGAAAATGTCACATATTTGTTGCAAATTCACCAACATTTTGAGAATAATAACAACCCAAAAATACCAGACTGACTTACCCTTCCTGAGAGGTCTGTTTGCCCATATAACAGGGATTTGTGGGGTTTTTTTGCCTGTACTTCTGCTACGTTACCTTGCAGTACTTAGAAGATGGGCCACAGGACATGACAGGCATAGTCCTTGTCATTCTTGATGCACGCTTAATTCCATTCATAGATACACATGTATGTCAGATGAAACTTATTGTATGCAAAAATAAAAGCCTCACAATTTCTCTCCAACTTGATACTGATCAAACATACACCAAATGTTTTTATTCAACTTTTAAAATTGAAGTAAAACAAACATTTAAATCCTGTAAGCTCGTTTATGGGAGATATGACAACCAAAACACACTTTCACATCAAAAGATCTCCCACGTATCAACTTACGCCATCGAAAGAACTGATAAACATCACATATTATTTTCAAAATTATTCACCTGTGGCCTTTTGTTATAAAACGAAAGAAAGAATTAAATGCACGCCACCCATAGAATAAACTAAACTACACCTGTTGAGGGCGGTCTCATCGAGTGGATTTACAATCCTACTATCTTCTGTTTCTAAATTCTCTGTGTTATTTATCTGCAAGAACCTGCACAGTTGATCGATGAAACAAGGGAGAAAACAGTTTGACATGTGACAGCCATGTGACAGCCATGTGAAACCCATGTGATTAACCATGTGGTATCCATGTGACACCTTCTGACATTTCTGATCATACCCATGTGGGCATCAATGATCAATCAACAGTATTATATCACTACAGTGTTGATCTTAGTGAACAGTCGGACAGGTGGGATGGAGTGGAATACAGTCAACAAAATAAGTAACTTACCAGGTAATAAATGTGCTAATTTGAGATATTGCAATCTAGGAATGGCTGAGTATTGAGGAAGTTACAATCCCAATTGAAAGGTCAAGTATGATTTTCATTTTCACAGTGTTCTTTTCAACACGGGGAGAGCATGATGGGTAAAGCATGTGTGCCGAATTGGTCAACCGTAAAGATGCAGCCGGTCGACTATCCAACAACCCGGGCATCGACCGGTGAATTAGCACTACTACTACCACTCAGTAATCAATAAATTGCCCGTCTGAGTCTGCGTGTAGAAAAGCAAAATGCAAAAAAGAAAATCGTACTTGACCTTACATTTGGGATTGTAACTTCCTCAATAATCAACCATTCTTGGCAATATCTCAAATTAACGAACAGACATCTCTCAACAACTTTATGATTTATTATGTTTATTTAGGAGTTATACACATTTATTACCTGGGCAGTTACTTATTTTGTTGACTGTACATCGTACACATATTTGTATCTAGCGGCAGATATTTCAGACAATTTGATACGCAGGTCCTTTCTGGAAGGATACTAGAATTAAAAAGCATGAGTTAGAAAGAGGAAATCGCATCGATAATCTGGCCGCTGAAAAAAGGAAGATTTTAGTTTAGAGACTACACAGAAAATAATTTACACCACGCTTTACAAGTGTATCAATTAGAGAAAAGGGAATGGTTAACAGTGCTTAAATGTATTACTTACAAAGCTAGTTAATTGAAACTGAATAGACCCACTGAGGGGTAGATACCGGGGTAGATACTACAGACTGATACCTTATTGTTCCAAAGTTCAAAATCTGACATTCAGTTGCGCACTTGAACTTGTATGCATTTGTGAACAAATGCAGTTGACCCAAGTGAAAACTAACAGTGTACTCTTGTGGTTAACAATGTAGAATTTAGAAAGGATATCATCACAAAACCCTGCATTATGTTTATGGTATAATGTAAACGATCGATGGAACTTCTAACTTTGTGTGTTGAATCCTATACTTTATGTTTTTATCTTTAAGAGTTTTTAAAATTAATCAGTGTAATGAGATCTATTCAAAGGGGTAATTATAAGGCAGGGTGCCAATGTGTAAAACTTCCGACGGCATCGAATAAAAGAAACTTTAAAAATAAAATAAAGTACTAGTACTACAGAGTTTAAAAAACTTATATCACACATGCATACAAAACATCACCACGTAACTCGACCAGACCTTACAGACTCTTCAACAAACTCTTCCACAGCCGACATCACCACACACTCTGCACATAGAATGTATACATCATTATGGTATGGGCACAAGGACAAATACACGGTGAAGCGAGAGTGCGTATAAATAATATAGATATAGAAAAACCACCACTGCATACAAATCAGCGGTTGTTTTTGTTGTTGTTATAATAGGTACATACATGTGTAAGCAATATGTTGAGAGCTTCAAAGCGTGGAGAAATTTCTGCAAACTGCGCCCGATTCCGACAGCGGGTGTTTCGTGCACAACGAAAATCAAGTGTCGAATTTGAGTGAATCAATCAATCGAAACAAAACACAATCAAAACACCCTTACGAGTAGATCATATTAAATACCATTACGAACTGAGGCTAATGCATCTAAAAAATAAATCAAAAAGTTGAGTGCATAGCGCTCTCAATGTATAGCCTACAGTATATATACAACACACGAGTAAACAACAGATGACACCAAAATAGATCACAAAGAAGAGAAATTCAACACAGTATTTGCCTTTATAACAAAGGACAAAAAAGATGTATGCCAAGCTTTTAGATGCACCAACAATTTATTCTGGGGTTCTTTTTAAGATGTGCTGACAATGTATAGACCATTTCAAATCCGAAAATATACGATCGGTTCCGAATGTTTACGATTAGCCGAGTGTTTGACACTCGGTTCCATGACCTGTCAGCTCCTGACAGGTCATGGCCATGTGCCGGAGAAAAACAACATGTTTTTCACCCGTCTGCCTGTGTGGTAGATTGCGCTGGTGTTGGTGATAGATTGTATCCCTCACAAAGTTGATGTTGCGGAATTTCAGCTACAAAAACAAGTGAGATGAAAGAGATTTGGGGTAATATTTTCACTTTTTACCGTCTGCTCGATACATTTGGAATTTGTCCGTCAGCGCCTTTGTTGATAAAAAAACCAAAATAGTCTCGTTCCACGTGTTACTTCTCATGTGTGCACGCGTGTATGCGAACATAGTAAATCACTGAGGCGGACAACTGCTGTGAATGCGATCAACTGTTGCGAAGAACGCGCAACGCACCTACTCCACGTGACCTGTTTTTCTGAAGATTTCCGATCTCAATTTGAAATGGTCTATCACTTCCACAAAGGTGCTGACTTCACTCACTGCATAGAGAAAGGGCAATAGTCTGCAACACATTGTATGAACGGCCATATCTGTAGAATTGATCTACAATCGCTTGAATTTGATTCGAAGCATGGATATCATATATGGGCACCAAATTGGTTACCAAAATGAGAAGTGCATACAATTTGGCAAGCATTTCATCATTTGTCTGTGACACTCTCTGTTATGTCCATGTGAAAGACCATGGGGCATTGTATACCCTTGTGATGCCCATTTGATACCCATGGTTACAGTGGATGGCATGTCAAAAAGTGTCAAAAAGAAGTAGTAAAATTGTTGGTGGACTTAGCATAGCATACATCTTTTCTACAAGTCATTAGCCTTATCATATGGGTTATGTTATTAGCTGCACACTGCAGTGTTACAATATTTGCAATTAAGTAGCCCAATTGGGCTGCTTTGAAGCTTTGAAATGCTCTAAAAATGACCTGAAATATAAATTGGGCTACTTTTTGTCACTTCTTGTCTCATGAAACCAATATGGTTGAGAAATAAATTGGGCTAATTTTCAGCATGGATTAGGCTACCTTGCATTCATTAATTGCCACACTGCAGTGCAATGGATTGACTGATAATGACGAAGTTGGTTTTGAAATGTTAGTGTTGCCGGACAGGATATCTGCATGATACCTTTTGCAGTATATACCACACAGCAAGGTTATACAATCATATGAGACTATTATATACAATGTATGTTACTGCAATATGAAATGCTGGAGGACTTGTATTAAGTATGGATTTATAATGAATATTGAAATTTGCTTTTGCATAGGTTGATTATTTTAGGTTATCGGTCGAAACTTGTCGAAATATCACGATGGAAACTAAAAAGGTGATTGGACACACATGGTATAGATATGTATCCCAGAAATGTAAAACAAACAAAGATTGCTGCGAGCACTCTTTTTGTTTTTGCTTGATTTGAAGCGCAACTAAAAGACCCTATAGATAATAAGATAGATATGCAAATGCGGTCTATGTATTAATTGGCCTGCTGATTGGATTTAGTTGTGTAACAATGGTTATACAGTAGCCATAGTTACAAGTCGATTGTCACTCACCCCAATACCGCGGACAACTTTGGAGGCAATTTGACCCATCTGTGGAAAGTTATTCATGCTCATAAGGAATGTAAGTGGAGGAGAGAATGCACAAACAAACAAACAACAAACATACAAACACACACATTTAAAGAAGAGAGAAATAACAGAAAAGGGCAAAATGGAAGATAAATTTATGTTATAGAAATACATGAAATGTGCTTGGAGTTAAACTCCATTTTCTTGGATTGAATATTTACCAACACAATTGGGGTACTTTGGCAAATTGACACAAAGTATGATAAATAATGCAACACTTCGGATTACAGATAATTTTAGGAATATCAGTGAACTTCTTTTTTAGGCCAGGAGTTGAGTTTAATCAAGTGAGTTGAGTGATCCACTATAAATAGAAGATTTTGTTCTGATCTACTACCTTCCAACACCTACCTCGTTACAAAAACTAAAATGCCACTACTGTGTTCATTAGAGAGAAAACAGCATTTTTAAGCGACAAAAAAACCCTGCTGTACGGGCCCAATCGTCCCATTTATTTTCTTCGATGTTCCCCAATTTCTTTTTTCAAGAAAAATGTTTGGACAAATTTTGATTTTTTTTTTTTACATGTGAAAAAAAATCCTGCAATTTTTGAACATTTTTTCAAATGTTTTAAACATTTTGAAAATAGATGAAAATTCACCAAAAAAGCCTGAATTTTTTCAAAAAACAACAGATTTTTCGTTTCATTGCCTTGGGGTGGTGAATCCCTGTATGGCAGACCACAAGGTACTATTCGCTCACAGGTTTAGGTCTCATACATGTATGTACATCCATGTATGTACAAATTTCCACAACTTGTCCCGTATGTATGATTCATGCACTCATGCAAAATGCAGAGTGTTTAAAAATGGTTATATTTCATCACATTTCAGGGGGGAAATTACCAATTTACTAGTTGCCTTTGAGTACCAAATTTGTTTGATTTTGATTTTAAAGAGATTTCTGAAATTAGTACAAAATGGTGATCTCATCACAGAATTCTAGGTTGCATGAGTATTTTTCAAATAATTGGCCGAAACTTAGTTTGAATAGACGTTTTTGGATTTCTCCGCATTTGGAATAAATTATAGTTTGCAGCTGCTAAGATGGAAATTTGGTTGATTTCCTTAAAAATAGCACAGTAATATGATACATTGAAAAAAATTGTGAAAATGAACAAAGAAGAAGTTATAAATAGGCTCTTCATGTATATGATCCGATTATTCTTTTGCACCATTAGGGTTTCCGTCAACCTACATTTAGTGATGATAAGAGAACACAGATAGATTACCATAACCAGAGAATAGAAATAAATGAATGGCTGTAATTCCAACTTCCATTTTCATGCTTTAAGACATCAAATCTGCCCAGTTGAGCAATATCAAGCACCTGAATATAACTTTGGAGTGTGTGGGGGGGGGGGGGGGGGGGGGGCGGGGGGGGGTTAAAATGGAGTGTTTAGGCCTCTGGATTAATACTTTATTAATAATTTTAGAGGATTTAGCATCTCGTGGACAGCTAACAAAATGGTTTATTTAAAACAGGCATAATTCTTGATAGCAAGGGTCAATTTCAGTGATTCTTTTTTTTCAATGAGTGGAACAATGTGCTCTTTTAATACTTAATTGGTTTGTTAAATTTGTTTGGTCTTTTTATAAACAAATATTCATTTCCATACAAATTCTTTTTGATTCACACTGTATAGCTTCATGTTCATCACGTGCGGTCATGCATCAATTCTGATGACTTTTACGGAAACTACTGCAAATTGCAGTTCTAAGCATGTCAAATTTGCATCTGCATTTGGAACCGGTTCAGGGCATAAATGCTGGCATGGTTGCTGATGTAAATGAATGTACATAGATGTTAATGGTGTACAGCATAACAAAATGATTCAGTGAACACTTATCCCAATTATATATCCAAATGGAAGTTATATCAATGTGGCTCTCTGTATAATGCAATGAATCAACATAAACACTCTCCTCAATCGTAAATTGGTGTTGATATTTGACTGGTTTTAAACAATTTTGATTCAGAAATATGAGGTGTTTTTTTATCAATAATATTAATCAGGAATTGAAACATTTTGTGCTAATTATTTTGATAGTTTTCACACTCAGGCCTAAAACTTCCATTGGGGTTTTTCTGATTTGCACATTTATCGGCACACTCTGTAAATAAAAACAAGGGTGACCCATATGTAAATGTAAAGCATGTGCATGAGACTGTTTTTCAATGCTGTGGTCACTGGATGATTGGCAAGGTCAATTCACTATACTTTGTTCATCTGGCTCGATGCAGTGATGTCAGAGCGTATTCAGAGTGTGATCATCGCAGCATTAACAGGCAAGTAGTGCCGGGATTCATCTTTGATTGCGTGGGTACTTATACTCCCTGTCATAGTTCCTTGGATATAAATTCAAGTTATTTCACGCGAGCTAACTTTGTTATTGTTTGCGGGGCGCGGCGTCATAATGCTTAAGGTAGCTAACTCGGCTCCTACACCACTACAGAAAAACTGCTGTAATACCAAATCAATTATATCTATGGTCATGTTTTTTAACCTGGGACCCAATTGCGTTACATTGTAAAATTTAGACAAATTACATGTATTTTTAGTTATGGCAGTATAAGTCAAAAAGTTTACATTGGAACTATGTAAAAGTATATATATTATGAAAGTATATACTATGGCGATCGCAAATATAGTACATGAGTCGACATATACAGGGTGACCCATATATTATACAGGGTGTAACAAGCAAAATAAGTAAGAAAATTAAATTCACAAATGGGTGTCAGCTGTGAACATGAGGTGATGATTAAATATTCTGACACATGTAAAGTATAGTTGATTAAATTACCCACCCACCCACATACAACTTTCATCGGACAGTCACTATTAATGTGTGCATATAGGGTGGTCAAAAATGCACATTTATTTTGTTTGAAAACATTGTCATATTAATTAATGCTAGAAGTTGAATATGAAAGAGTACAATTTGACTGATTATCATCTTAATTTAGCTTTATACCATTACCAGACACATTCACAATGCATTTCCTTTCAATTAAATCTATTAATTTGATATACAGGGTGTCCAAAACATTATATTTCAAAGATACCGAATTCCATTTCCCCTTTTATTTTAAAATCATTGAATATTGTACTGTGAAATAATTTCCCAAGCATTATCTTGTGTAATTCTTGTTACTTATCATGTTCTTTTAAAGATAGGAACTCATACATTATTAGGAATGAAATTTGCACTAGTTGGTTCTCATATTCCGTTCAAAAACAACTACAAACCCAGTCCATTTCCACCTTTTGGACAACTTTTAATTTTTAATTAAAACAATTACTGTCATTTTATGTTGTGAAATAATTAGTGATCCAGCACTCCTGTCTCCAGCAGGCAATTTGTAAATGAATTTATCTTGAGATATGACCTAATTTTAATATGTTGAATGTATGAATTTTAAGTTGCGCGAATACCGCAAAATATATTTGTTGAATGTAATTAGTAATTTGAGAATAATTAGTTATCAATTATAATTGCAGACTGTAATTTGGGTCTGATATTAGGTATCAGCTATAGCAATAACTATGAGCCCCTTGATATTAGTGTTAGGATGATATTTTACTCTATATATCATTTCCTGTACAGCATACCTCCTCCTCCTCCTCCTCCGCCACATCCTCCTCCGCCACATCATCCACCCCGACTAATTATGCTTAACGAACTATAGTAATTAGCAGCAACAAAAAACTTCTTTTTTTTCTACTGAAATTAAATGGCCACTAATTAACTATTAAAATAAAACCAAAATGGGGTCTATCTGACATTAACTTTACAAATTACATGCATTTTATGACCATAATAGAGCAAAAATGTAACAAATCCACCTTTTATTGGTACCCAGTATAAAAAACATGACCCTATACTCTTTATACTGAGACCACAGTAAAGATAAGTCTTTCCTCTACCTATTTCAGGACTTTCGGATCATTTTTGAAATTTCTTATGTTTTTCTTTATTTTTAGAAAATTCCCTAAATTTTTACCTTCTGGAATTTCTGTAGACTAAACGGAAAGTGCTATGGCCATGAAACTTTGGGAATAAATTTATAAGCATATTACCTAAATTCCCCCGTGAGTTTTTGCAAATACAGTGTTTACTTTTTGAAAAAAATATTTTTTTCAATTTTGATTTTAGGGAAATTTTCAAAAGGCTGTAAAAAGGTCTAGAAACACTTAATCAGTTAAAACACACGAGATAACTTTCTAAACTTAATTACCTTTAATATGACACCTTGTTTGTGCAAATTGAACATGTAGTTTTGTCTGTAGAAATTCACAAAGTTTGGCAATATAGTGTTTCTAGAAAATAGTGAAAAAGTACTAACATTCCCAGTGAATAAACCATCCATCACCACTCAGTTGTGGAGGAGAAAAAATGGTGTTATACCTTGGTGTTTTGGCATCAAAATCAAATAAAAATCTTTAGCATACATTGATTTTAAAGAAGATAAAAAAAAAAAATTACAAAACGTATGTGTTTTCTGAAATTTGGCAGTATTTGGGAATTCGGCTACGCCTCCTGTATTAAGTCAATGGGTTTTCAAATAACGAAAAATTCCATAAATCAAAAACGGCTTTTTGGAAAAAATTCAAACTTTGCGTATCATCTTTTCTTATCAATATACACATCCTCTGTTATTTTGAAGCAAATCATTGCCGGTCACCGTAGCCGAGTAAGCCACCTTAACAGGCAGGCGCGAACAACTATTTATCTCGACATGCATCAATTCATGAATAGCGTGACTTAGTTAACGCACCGTCAATCACAGCGTGTGACGATTTCACGATTGACCAATTAGGATGCGCGATTTATTTTTATTTTTAAAGGGACCGGTACACACTTCCGGGTTTATGCACATTCGCACCTACACATTACAATGCACACCTACGCATACGTACGCAACTCGCACGTACACATGATTTGATGGAATTATGTCCCAGGCATTATGACAGGGAGTATACGCTAGTGCATTACAACCACAAGCCAGATAACGAGGTGGGATTGCTGCAATAGGCGCTGAATTCACTGCATAGAGTTAGATGAACGAAGTATAGAAAGCATACACCTCTAAAACCATTATCAAAAAGTAAAATATTCAATTGGTTTTGGCTCACTTTTAAGCTGGGGTGGGGTGGTGGGTGTTTTCATTTGGAAATTTGATGGATGATGTAACTACATTCAATCTGCATAAAAATAGGTTTTATCATTTCAATTAAAATGTGAATTGGGTAATTTTACAAAAGAGCGGAAAACATTAAAAAAACTTAATGAACATATTAATTATAAGGCAATCATACCAAGTTACAGATAATAAGGGTAAACACATTACAGGATTAACATATAGAAATACAGAAAAAATCCTCACAAGACGCACAAAATATAGTAGTCTTCTACACACCGTTCAACATAACATGGAACTTAACCCAAGTAAATATAAATTCCATATTATGTTAAACAAACTATAGGTTCTATGCTAGTCTTGCAATCTGCTACATACACACTATATACAGAGAAGTGATAGTCTATACTTTGTTCAGTGTATCTTGGAACCAAGCCATGCCTCGAAGAACCTGAGATGCACTGCATTTTGACAGGTTAGATTCCAACGTGAACTGAATAAACTACAGCACATGTGTGATAGTCTCATCTCTCAATCTGCTATGTACTTTCAAACTAAAGCTAATTTTCTTCTACATACAAGCTATTTTAAATTATCTATCAAATAGAATATTTTAACGAAAGCTGAATGGTCAGTCTGCTGGGTCAGAATTGATGCTAACATTTGCTAAATATTGGTATACATTTTTTTC
The DNA here is from genome assembly GCA_035610835.1 of Ophiura sarsii. Lineage (NCBI taxonomy): Eukaryota > Metazoa > Echinodermata > Ophiuroidea > Amphilepidida > Ophiuridae > Ophiura > Ophiura sarsii. The sequence continues at coordinate 31,084,048 of CM069458.1, forward strand.
ATCACAGTTGTAACAACAGACCATCATTTTTAAAAAGCGTGATCGCACCAACGCTCTGGAAGCACTCTTAAAGTTAAAATCAGGAGGGCTGACTGTCACCAATGATATGTTTCTTTCAAAATGAGTAGCAGAATACACATGCACTTCCATTTGCACAACACTGAGGGCGCTGTCCAAATGATGTAGTTGGTTGTGGGAATGCAAGAACATCATAAGTGGCATTTTCAGGCAAACTATATTATAAATCCACATATATTTTAAGCCATTTTACCCGTCTTGAAATTGGAATTAATTAAGATTGTATTTTAATCAAATAATTAAGATTGTTAAAACAAATGCTGCTCCTAAGCCTCCTGAAAATGCCCAAAATGTCACATACAACGACCGTTCTTGCATTCCCTTGGTGAGAGGTTTTTTATCACTTTGTGTAGGAATGGTGCTTTGACAAAACAAAATTATGAATACTATTTGCTCAAATGTAAAATACTTTCACCACATCAGAAAATAACAGGAAATAAGTCTTTAACAGTACTTGCGCAGATTTTGTTGATGTTTCACATTGAAAATTCATAGATTATTGGGCTAAGATTTTTTGAACGGGTTTGTGCGGCGCAATTATAGTATGTGTTGAATGGATGAGACATTTTGTTCTCAAATCGTGTAAAATCAACTGTTTTTAGGCCGAAAATCTGTCAATTATTTTTGTTCACAATTTTTTTTTTTAAATCCTGGTTTTTGCAGATTTTTGTGAGATTTTAGGTTAAAATAAATAAACAAACAAATAAATTTAAAAAAATTAAAAAAACGACTGATCCTACTTGACAGGTCCGTCCGGCCGTAAAACAGGGGTCGTCGCCTAAAAGCGAAATTTTGACCAGGAAAGGAAAACAGTAAGAGGATGAACAGTGAGGTGTGAAAGTATAACATAGTGAGTGGATGATATGATGTGTGAAAGTATACCCTGATGTGGCGTGAAAGGGGGTCTTACTGCACCACACACCTCATTATCCCATATCTAATTTCAATGTGAGTACAACCCCCTGCATTCTGAACTGATGAAGGAGAGTTCAAGGAGAGTGATTCAAGGAGCTCAAATTGATTTTCTTGTTAAATCAGGAGAGCAATTAATGGCATTTTTGAAGGTCTGGAAAAAGGTTAAAATTCAAAACAATTCTGTAACCAGCAGACTTTCAATTCAACTTTAAGATACGGTAATACTGATATTTATGAATGTGTGTATGAAAAATATGAAAGGGTTTCCCAGAAAAGTAAAGGCAACAAGACAAAATAAAAATATCAACATAAAAATAAAATTGAAAAACAAACAAACAAAGGTATATTTGTTGGAAAGATCGCTTTAAAAGTACTAAACATAAAACATTTGGAAGAAAGACAACAAAATTTATATTTTCACAATTTATTTTAACAAGTAAAAGATGAATCAAAATTTAATAACATTATTTCAGGAGCTTGGACAAATATTTGAATCACAAAATAGCAATATCTATTTTTGTTTGAAACATTTAAAAGCAGATATAAAATAGCTTTATTTTTTATGTAGAGTGATTTTGGAATAATGACATGTTCTGAAGACGGAACAAACGTAGCAAAAGAGCAGCATGAATATAAAATTTAAATATTTAAAAACTTATGAATATTTTGTGGAAAAATGCTACTTTTTTTGACGGGGGGGATAATTAATACATTATTTGAAGAAACTACTCACTCTGTCCCAGCTTCTACCATCTTAATGAGGAGTTCATGGCCGTTTTTGAGGATGAATTCCGTGGCGAAGGTGACGTCTGCCGCAGCTTTGGCTAGTCTCTTCAACGACTTGGAGATATCCTCTGGGTTTTGGGAATGTAGCGTATCGTACAGATCCTGGGCTGATTTGCTCTAATGAGAATTTGATTTATAAAAAAAGAAAATTTAAGAGAAGTCTGTTCTTTCTAGCGTGAGAGAACATTAAAGGTGTATGTTCAGATCCCTTTTTTGGGGCTATGATTTTTTTTCACATCAAGATATTTTGGTATCAAAAGAATTCCTATATTTTTCTTATTATGTCTGTCAAATCTTAGGGGCCAGAAATGTTCCATTTAGAAATTATAGGCGAAATTGTGGTGAATTACTGCCAAACGTGGTTAACCACCAACCAATTTGTGTAGGACTCAATGGGCAAATGTTTTGTGACCTTGTGCTTCTAAAAATAGAACCATTGGAGTTATGCAACTCAAACTTTGGAATGTGCCAATTTTAAGGATGACCTTTCATGTAAAATAGAAAACATCAAGTTGAAAATCAGGCCAGTAATCAGAACATCTACCTTTAATTGTTTAATAAAACATAGGTAGAAATACATACAGGTGTCAAACTACGCGGCAGAAATCCCCTGCATGCCCCACTATACTCTATTTCCCTTCCTCTGGACAGTGGTGTGACTATACAGGCGCAACATGTACAAATGCGTAAGTGTCTTCCGCCTTTTTACGTGTGAGTGCATACGCCAATGCTTCGAGTAGGCGCTCGTGTTTCTATACAGCAATTAGTGAATGACAAAGATGTCACGGTCTCATGATAATCTATAACTGGGAGTGATGTACTAAAGTTTGCTGATTTCTTATTTCACCCTAATGAATAAACTAAGGTCAAGAGTTAAATCGCGGAATTGAGGTTAAACGCGGCAAACGACATTTTGATGAAAAGAAGAAAAAAATGCACAAAAAACGTCCAAAACACAAAATGTATAAATAGTCTTGAATAAAACAATATAAATATTAAAAAACAATACGTAATAAAACCAAACAAACAGTAATAAGGTAAGCCTAAAAATCTAAAATGATGTGTTTTTCTGTAAAGTGTGTTTATTTTGGATTTATAGATCGTAAATTTTAAGCTTTCTTGAGGAAAATTACATCACAGAAAAATGCAAAATTTACAAAGCGGAAAACGCGGAATTCGACAGTTACAAAGCAGAAAATTTGTGACCTTAGAATAAACCCTATTCCTAACCCTATCCTTAACCTAATTTTAACCCTAACTCTAGTTCTAACCATAGCCCTAAAGTGGCAGTCATACAGTGTGACAAGTTCACCAAGGTAAACTCATACAACTAACTGGCAGTGATGCTCATACAGGGATTGCAAATATGATCCATTTTGAGCAGTCAGTCCTTTATTTGATTGACCATTCCCTTACACGGTTGTCATTGTGGCCTACGATACTATACGCTGTCATACCCTTTGTACGTGGGGATAACCTTACTTGATTGCAACCTTTCCCTTCCAACTGGCTGGATGCTCTTAAACGCAACAGTACAATATTACCAGTCATATCAAAAAGGGTTTTTTGTCGTTCAAAATTAAATTTGAGATTTTACTTGCATGTAAAATTTAAAAATGATACCTCACTTGAAACCATTGCATTCAAATTGTAGTGTGGAATATTATTAGGTGGATACTACTTTTTATTTCTTTTATTTCCGTTAAACTTAACTTCATCAATATTTTCAAATGCAAACTGCCTACAAAAGTCCCCTTTTGATGTGACAACAAATACCGTGGCCAAAGTGAAGCTGTATCTTGATTTCAAGTGTTAGCTATATATAGCCTGTGTCCTTCCCAAACTGTGTCCTTCACTTGACTTGCTTATTTAATTATCCACCATCACAAGTTTTCTGTCATATCTTTTTGTTCTTAAAATCATTTTGCAAGGTGATTTTAATTCATAAAGTATACACACTATTGCTGGTTGCTTTTTCCAAGGATAGTGAACTTTCCAAGGATTCTCAGTACAACAGATGTTGGAGAGCTCATGTAAATTAATAAAAAGCAACGTTTACATTCTGAGCATTATATAATTACTACACCTGAGCTTGAACCACAACATGGTTCAGTTGGATCAGTCAACTACTGTAAAAGCTGAAATTTTCGTGGTGGTTTTATTTTCGCGCTTTTCGCGTTAAATATTTTTCCACAAAAATTATAACACACAAAAATATTGTTTTCAACATTCATGCAATGCATCCAGAAGGTCGCCCGCGAAAAAAAACAATTCCCGAAATGTATATGATATCAAAATGCGTGAACATATCTTTACGCGAAAATATTGGCTTTTACAGTACTTTACAAAGAGGTATTCTAAATCAAAGACTGTGTTTAATTTTCAGTTTAAATGTATCATTTCAGGGGTCAAAATACTTTTTCTAATCATTATGTTCTATGGGAAAACTGACCTCTGAGGTAGGGTCAGTCGATTGGGTGCTTTTTTTTTGTGGGGTCTTTTATTTTGGTGAGTTTTCAAAAAAATTCTGAAATGTTCAGCAAGAAAATGAGAAAAAAAATAAGGAAATAAAATATTTTCAAAAAAATAGCAACAACAAATTAAATATTAAATACAAAAACAAACAAAAAATTGCCTGAGCTGTCTACATCACACATCATGAGCAAACGCAGATGGAAGTGTACTTTGACTAGTGTTGCTAGTAAATACGGTATTTAACATGAGCCTCACAATTTTGGCCTTTTTGGTTCTATGAACAGACAGACAGCAGAACTGGTCAAACGTGTATCTTACGCATTGTCTTACCGGAGAATCTGTTAACATCAGGATCATGCCCTGTTGCAATTCAAGTCGGTTGGTCTCCGTCACGTAGATGCCAGTATCAAACTGCAGTCCAAACTCGCCGGGATTGGGCACGCCAAATTCTTGACAGACGCCCTCTATGGTCTCTGTCATTGACTTTAACTGGGGTTATGGGAAGAGAAGAAATGTTGCATTTATCATACAAGAAATATTAAATAAGTTTTACTTTTTTGACAATAAATGGGTAAACAAATGCTTGGAAACAAATCACTATACGTTGTAGGGCTCTTCACAATTAAATCCAAGTTTCCGGAAAATTGAAAAAAGATGAGTTGATTTTATTATTCATTCAATCCTAATTTTAATCAACTGTCGTGATGCCAAGATATGTTGTTGCAATTAATGAGCCCATTGTGAACCCAGTATGTAGGTCTATGTAATGCTTAGAAACATGATCATGATGCGGTAATTTGTGAAATAAAATTATTTTAAACCACATTGGGCACAATAGGTTCTTGGAAACCTTTAAGCTGTCCAACCAATCTACGATTCTCAAAATTTGGCCTTGTTAAATAATTTACAATGCACAATTGTCCTAAAGTATTTCTGGGCATCTAATTTTAAGCTTCCATTATACAAATAGTGATGAATAGGTTTACCAGGAAATTCTATAGTTTAATCAGTTCCAAAATGGCAAGAAATATACGGTTTTAATCTTTCCGCATGCAAAAGTAATCAAAGCGTACATGTACACTATTTTGGAATACATGCAAGCATCATGCATAATATTCGCAATACACCATGTTATGCTATACAAGCGGGTTTTGCATGCCCACGCTCTTCTGAAATAATTCAGTACTGTAATATAAGGGGAAAAAATGTTTGGTTGTCCTCCAGAGCTTTCAGAGAGGAGGGCCGGGCGGACGGATTTTTTTTTATCATTTATTTTTATTTTCTTATACCAGCGGAAGCTCAAAGTTCAGCCAACAAGTTGAAATCACACTAAGAGTCGCACATATGTTATAAACACTTAGTTTCATATTCAGTGCCATTTAAACTGTTTAAAAAAAAAATTGAGAAAAAGAAAAATCTGAAAGAAAAAAAAATCTGAAAAAAGGAGAAAATCTGAAGAAAAAAATTTGGAGTGGATCTAAATCTGACGAGTGGGCGGTCGAGGACAACATAACAAAAAAAATGTTTGGCCTAAGCAGGTTCGCCAATTTGGGGAATTGACTGAACCACAGATGCCTCTTTTTAGGTTGCCCTTTTAAAAACCCTTTCCGGAAATACACTAAAATATGTTTTAAACTGTTTCTTTACTCCTCATAACTGTTTCAAAACATGATGTTATTGTTAGAAATACTAAAATATTCCCATTCACATCTTATTTAGCAACTTTTTTTTATTTTTTAAAGTTAAATACATCTTTTGAATGCGATTTATTAATAATAAAAAATAAAATCCATCCCATGATCTGACCGACCCACCCTCTGTGGAGGGTATCTATGGACAAACAATTTATTTGTGGCCAGGGCTGGAAAAAATGCAAAGTTTCCCGGCAAGGAAAATTTGACAAAGTTGGATTTCCCGCTGCTTTAGTGGTGGAGGGTGTCTGAGGGGGGGGGGGCTGCCCCTCAGAAGCTTGAGCTTTTTGGAAAATTAAGGTCCAATTGATGCCATTTGGTGCATCATTTTATGTAATATCGGCTGTATTTACTCTATTGCTCTATTACTCTAAAAAATATATATCTAAAACCAATTTTTTTTTAGATTTTTTTTTTGGGGGGGGGGGGGTTCCCCGCAAGATGGCACCATTTCCCGGCAAGGAGCTTGCTATTTTGCCCTCTTTTTCCGCCCTGTTTGTGGCCTTATACTCAACTCCTTACCTGATCTAACCTAAGTAACTTTCCACCAGGTTTCCCTTCCATCTGCACCGCCAATGGGATGATGTTGGGATCCTGGTTCTTGGTCTCCACCAACGTCACATTGGTGACAGCCGACATCTTGACTGGTCCTGGTATGGGGGGGTCACTTTTGGTATTCAAGACTACAAACCAACGACTTGTTGGTGCAGGGTGTGAGTGTGTTCGTTGGTAAGTTCTACATGTATCTCAGTATCGGAGATGCTTGGTGTCTCATCAAAATTGATTTATCTAGAATTGTAAAGTGAGTCGTTATTTGATAGGGGTTATTAAAAGAATTCTTTTTTTATAATTATTTTTGAAGCCCCTTAGCAAACACAACAGCAAACACAACATTGTGCATCATATGTTAGAAAAATAATTATCGAGCCCAAATTGCGTAATTATAGTACAAAACATCATAATTACAAAACCGAATAAAAACTGCCATCTTTCAACATGCAATTTTTTTAATTTGTGGCGATCGAAAGTCCCAGTATCAATGAAGTCAATATACAATGGACTTGCGCAAATAATATGAGCACCAATAACCATGACGTTCACACTGTCTCGAACCCAGTCCTTCTCGCATTCGCAGCAATCGGATAATCCACTAGACCACAGGGACTGTGTTAACATAAATTCCAGACGTTCGCTCGTTGCTAGAATTATGCTTACAGGCCCTTATAAATTGTTAATATTTACTCATTAATATAATAGGTGAGGGAAAAAACACACCCTGTTCTATGGACAAACGAACCTCTCTGGGAATCCCAACCCTAAAAACGCTTTTCAGTAATCTAGCAAAAGAACCTCAGGGATAATTTTTCTTTAAAAAGCGAGTACACGCACCTATGCACAGTTAAAACATGACATTTAGAAATTTCATGTTTTGACCATGTTTCTTGTGGAGGCTTCTGGCTACATCTTCAAAACAGAAGCATGAAAAGTAATATAACTGGGGGATGTAGCTCAAAATTCACTGGCAACAATCTGAAATATGTCTTGTTTACTGTAGACAAACGTTGTCCTCTTGAAGTGGTGGTACCCAATTTGGGCTCAGTGGGTACAAAAACGACATTGGAGATCAACAAAATTCTCAATGAAAATCTCATACATAATGATCCACACGCTACGCAAGGTCTAGTTACATGTAGGCCTGTATTGTTTAATACTTTCAAAATCATTAAAGAAAGATCAGTGTTTGCCCTCGCCGGGGATAAACCCGAGCTGACAACCACCGATTGCGCTAACGAGGGAGCCCTGCTAGCCATGAGATATAGAACCGTATAGACCCAATGGTAGCTATACTATCGTTCATGCTTCACTATACTACATGTATAGCCACAACACCCTGTATAGACACACGACGTCGCGAAAATCACATTTTGAAATCAAGATTTTCACATCAAATTTAATTGAAATCAATCAAAATGCACTCACATGTTCGTAGAACACTTAGTAATACATTGAGTTTATACATTTTGATCAAGCATCATCGTTTTGGGGGAAATATTGAGGTGAAAAAATGGCAGTGCTGACACTCAATGTGAATTTCGCGACGTCGTGAGTCTATGGAGGGTAGTGGTACCGTGTATCAAAGATACACTTGCACTACGGTACCGATTGGGACTAAGAACCGTACGTAAAGCATGCGGTACAGCATGTCACTGCATGTGGCCTGACCAGCCTGACACCGTACGTTAGGCGAGGATAAAATAAAACAAATTTATTGCCTTCCATAATCCAAAAGAGATCAGCAAGAGTTCTACAATTTACCCATCCTAAATGCGGTTTATTCCGTAATATTGCTAACGTTAGGACTCAGTGTTTATAGGTATAGTTTATTGCGAATCGGTAAAAATCCATTGTTATCCTTTTCTGATGCATTGTGGGATAGAAAAGGGGGTATATTTTGTCCCTTTCAATCCCACAATGCAACAGAAAAGGATAATCGATGGATTTGTACTTGTTCGCAAAATATTTTATGGGGAAATATCCTGTTTGCTGTCCCGTTGGCCATGTTGATTTTTGGTTGTCGTTATTTTTGCCAAGGCAAGGGCAAGGCCAAGGCGTTTAAACAGAAAATAAATGCATTACAGTTGACGGCTAATGTATATAGACATATTCCGTATGATTGCGTAAGTGTAGCCATACTAAACAGGGTAGAGATCATGTATGTAGGGTTAGGCGTAGCTCGTTCACGTAGATTATTGTTGTCGTTCCTCGACCCACTAAACTACTATACTAAAGTTAATACTATCTAGTATTACTACTACTAGCGTGGAGAGTAGACAGATGATCAGTGATCGTATCGGAACAAGTCTGAGCCACCACCTCGGACTAGGTTAGGCGAGGATGACTATCAGTAAGTTCAGTAAGTTCAACACGATATTGCACAAAGATCGCATAATATGAGCACACAAGATGCACCCAAAAAGGAAAACAAAAACATGAAAACGGAACGGCCAACACCCGGAAATGCTAATGAGGCGACAAAATGAATCACTCATTCATATTGACATGTTTGACTGACTGATACTTATTTTTATACAAAACCATCAATACCCCGAACCTTTCCTGCCCAACATACATCACATTTTACCTTTTTAAATGACAGCTCGTTTACGCTTATCTTGGATAACACACATTTTAAAGCATGGAATCGTTTAGAAGGGGTAAACAATTCCAAATTCATACACCGAAAACATAATATAAAACAGAACCTGATCTCGAATTGATTGATTGAATGAAATCTAATTATAGAAACGCAATATTTCCCAAAATTCCATATAAAAATGTCTTTTTTACTTCAAATGTATTTTAACTACGTATATAATTTGTGTTAAATGTCGAAATAAATATTACATGATTTTGACAAAGTTGACGACCCTTCTAAAGATGTCAAAGCACTACTAAAAGCAGAATGTATTTGGTGTCAATTAAATTATTTTGCGTTAAAACACCTAAACACAGCACAGCCCCAGGAAAAGAATATACTGCCCTCGTTTGGTAGGCATTGTCATCGAAATCTATCGAAATCCGACCCGTTGAGAGAGTTACCTGGAGGGAAATTCCCGTGGGTGTGGGTAGGGGGAGGGGGGGGGGGGGGGGGGGGGGGGGTAAACAACATTTTGAATAGGGACAAACCTATAGATGGTGTGACCGGTGACGTCATGTATTTACAAATGGGACACCCTCTCTTGATTCCCTCCGGGCAGAATATACAGTAAAGTTAATTAAGACAACATGAAATTTCTTTCTTATGAATTGTAAAACTCATTTATTTTTAATTCTTTTTGTGAAATGCGATAGCTTATAGCATTCCTAAGCAAGTTTAAAGACAGTTTTGATAACAATTTGCTGTAACACCACAATCTAGTTAGAAAACCTGATCTGGCCTATGTAAACTATCTTGCCCGGTGTGTTTTGTCTCAAATCAACAGAGGGCGTCATAAATGTAAACAACATTTTGAATAGGGACAAACCTATAGATGGTGTGACCGGTGACGTCATGTATTTACAAATGGGACACCCTCTCTTGATTCCCTCCGGGCAGAATATACAGTAAAGTTAATTAAGACAACATGAAATTTCTTTCTTATGAATTGTAAAACTCATTTATTTTTAATTCTTTTTGTGAAATGCGATAGCTTATAGCATTTCTAAGCAAGTTTAAAGACAGTTTTGATAACAATTTGCTGTAACACCACAATCTAGTTAGAAAACCTGATCTGGCCTATGTAAACTATCTTGCCCGGTGTGTTTTGTCTCAAATCAACAGAGGGCGTCATAAATGTAAACAACGGTCACCTCATATATACCAGGAGTGTAGTACATTTCGTCCAAAAGTTTTTTGTCCAAATACTAGGTTTTTTTCCCCAATATTATTTAGGCCAATTTGTTTGGTCCAATCCTATTTTTTCCAAAATTGTTTAGGCCAATTTGTTTTGGTCCAACGTTATTTTGGCCAGCATTATTTAGGCCAAATTTTATTTTGTCCGACGCTTTTTTGGCCAACATTATTCGGGGGGGGGGGGGGGGGGGGTAGGGGGGGGGGGGGGGGGTAGGGGGGGGTAGGGGGGGGGGGGGGTAAACAACATTTTGAATAGGGACAAACCTATAGATGGTGTGACCGGTGACGTCATGTATTTACAAATGGGACACCCTCTCTTGATTCCCTCCGGGCAGAATATACAGTAAAGTTAATTAAGACAACATGAAATTTCTTTCTTATGAATTGTAAAACTCATTTATTTTTAATTCATTTTGTGAAATGCGATAGCTTATAGCATTCCAGTAAAGTTAATTAAGACAACATGAAATTTCTTTCTTATGAATTGTAAAACTCATTTATTTTTAATTCTTTTTGTGAAATGCGATAGCTTATAGCATTCCTAAGCAAGTTTAAAGACAGTTTTGATAACAATTTGCTGTAACACCACAATCTAGTTAGAAAACCTGATCTGGCCTATGTAAACTATCTTGCCCGGTGTGTTTTGTCTCAAATCAACAGAGGGCGTCATAAATGTAAACAACATTTTGAATAGGGACAAACCTATAGATGGTGTGACCGGTGACGTCATGTATTTACAAATGGGACACCCTCTCTTGATTCCCTCCGGGCAGAATATACAGTAAAGTTAATTAAGACAACATGAAATTTCTTTCTTATGAATTGTAAAACTCATTTATTTTTAATTCTTTTTGTGAAATGCGATAGCTTATAGCATTTCTAAGCAAGTTTAAAGACAGTTTTGATAACAATTTGCTGTAACACCACAATCTAGTTAGAAAACCTGATCTGGCCTATGTAAACTATCTTGCCCGGTGTGTTTTGTCTCAAATCAACAGAGGGCGTCATAAATGTAAACAACGGTCACCTCATATATACCAGGAGTGTAGTACATTTCGTCCAAAAGTTTTTTGTCCAAATACTAGGTTTTTTTCCCCAATATTATTTAGGCCAATTTGTTTGGTCCAATCCTATTTTTTCCAAAATTGTTTAGGCCAATTTGTTTTGGTCCAACGTTATTTTGGCCAGCATTATTTAGGCCAAATTTTATTTTGTCCGACGCTTTTTTGGCCAACATTATTCGGGGGGGGGGGGGGGGGGGGTAGGGGGGGGGGGGGGGGGTAGGGGGGGGTAGGGGGGGGGGGTAAACAACATTTTGAATAGGGACAAACCTATAGATGGTGTGACCGGTGACGTCATGTATTTACAAATGGGACACCCTCTCTTGATTCCCTCCGGGCAGAATATACAGTAAAGTTAATTAAGACAACATGAAATTTCTTTCTTATGAATTGTAAAACTCATTTATTTTTAATTCTTTTTGTGAAATGCGATAGCTTATAGCATTCCAGTAAAGTTAATTAAGACAACATGAAATTTCTTTCTTATGAATTGTAAAACTCATTTATTTTTAATTCTTTTTGTGAAATGCGATAGCTTATAGCATTCCTAAGCAAGTTTAAAGACAGTTTTGATAACAATTTGCTGTAACACCACAATCTAGTTAGAAAACCTGATCTGGCCTATGTAAACTATCTTGCCCGGTGTGTTTTGTCTCAAATCAACAGAGGGCGTCATAAATGTAAACAACATTTTGAATAGGGACAAACCTATAGATGGTGTGACCGGTGACGTCATGTATTTACAAATGGGACACCCTCTCTTGATTCCCTCCGGGCAGAATATACAGTAAAGTTAATTAAGACAACATGAAATTTCTTTCTTATGAATTGTAAAACTCATTTATTTTTAATTCTTTTTGTGAAATGCGATAGCTTATAGCATTTCTAAGCAAGTTTAAAGACAGTTTTGATAACAATTTGCTGTAACACCACAATCTAGTTAGAAAACCTGATCTGGCCTATGTAAACTATCTTGCCCGGTGTGTTTTGTCTCAAATCAACAGAGGGCGTCATAAATGTAAACAACGGTCACCTCATATATACCAGGAGTGTAGTACATTTCGTCCAAAAGTTTTTTGTCCAAATACTAGGTTTTTTTCCCCAATATTATTTAGGCCAATTTGTTTGGTCCAATCCTATTTTTTCCAAAATTGTTTAGGCCAATTTGTTTTGGTCCAACGTTATTTTGGCCAGCATTATTTAGGCCAAATTTTATTTTGTCCGACGCTTTTTTGGCCAACATTATTCGACTCTGTATCTTTCACTCTCACACATTCATGACTTAATTTTAATCAAGTCAACGTGTTTCCTTAATTATGAAAGATTCAGTTGAATGTTATGGAATAGAATCCTGGTTATCAATTCTAAGATTTGAGTGAGACTCATTCAATTAGCCTCAACTAATTAGCTAAGTATTTTTCAGAAAAACCTGGAATAAACTTTTACTGTAGATTAAACCCCCCCCCCCCACACCAAGTCTATCAGAGTAAGTTGCTATCTTCAGTAGATAACAAGTATATCAGAGTAAATTGCTATCTGCAGTAGACACCAAAAATCTATCAGAGTAAGTTGCTAACTTCATTAGATAGCAAATCTATCAGAGTAAGTTGCTATCTTCAGTAGATAGCAATTCTATTAGATTAAATGGCTATCTTCAGTAGATAGCAAGTCTATCAGAGTAAGTTGCTATCCTGTAGATAACAAGTATATTAGAGTAAGCCTGCTATATTCAGTTATATATAGATAGCACTGAGTCTATCAGAGTAAGTTGCTATCTTCAGTAGACACCAAGTCTATCAGAGTAAGTTGCTATCTTCAGTAGATAACAAGTATATCAGAGTAAATTGCTATCTGCAGTAGACACCAAAAATCTATCAGAGTAAGTTGCTAACTTCAGTAGATAGCAACTCTATCAGAGTAAATTGTTATTTTCAATATACAGCAAGTCTATCAGAGTGATTTGCTATCTTCAATAGATAGCAAGTCTATCAGAGTAAGTTGCTATCAAATTGCTATCTGCAGTAGACACCAAATCTATCAGAATAAGTTGCTATCTTCAGTAAAGGGTATAGGATTCGCTTTAAAGGTGCGGAAGACAGCAGACCGAGACAGTCTGGAAGACATGTTCAAATTCTTGTCCCCCCTATCGTTTTTGCAATTAAACAATTTTAAGTGAGTAATAAGCTATGAGATTGGTGAAATGATTAAAGTTTTAACTGAAGTTAGATAATTATTTACACATTTGTCCCCGGGGGAGGTGGTGGGGGTGCACTAACCAGTGGCGGATCCAGGGGTGGCAGGACGTCGATCACCGGGATATAATATATATACGCGTAGGTTGACGATAAATCTGATATTTTGGAGGTATAACTGGTATAACTATCGATATGCTTTTTTAAACCTAAAGTTTTTTCAACATACAATTTTAAAAGAAGAATAAATATATTATATATACATATCAGTATGCACAACTTATTTCTGGCATACACGTATAGGCCTATTCATATAAAAAAAACACATATAGATTGTAAATAAAGTGATTGCTTTTCAATAATAAAAAAAAACGGTCAAAAGTACATACCAAATCGCACCAAATATGGGTTCGAAAATTTGACACAAATCCACTGTATGCACATCCCACCTCAGATGCCCGCTCCATCTATACCGTAAATCAAGAAAATATCAGTGATTAAAACTTCTTTCTTGCATTGATAAAAATCAAAATATTGATTGGAATTGAAGAGGTGTCTTCTCAATAACATTTTGGTCAAAAGTATACACCAGATCGGACCAAATGATTTCGAAAATTGAAAAAAAATCGACTTGCGAGGCCTCTGTCCGCCGCGCTTTTAAACCATCTATACTTAAATCAAGAAAATATCAGTATAATTATGCTCAACTTCTTACTTGCATCAATAACAAACAAAATATATTTATTGGAAATGAAGAGGTGGCTTTTCGATAAAATATTGGTTAAAAGTTTATACACGAGATCGCACCAAATGAGTTCGAAAATTGAAAAATCTTTCACTTGCGAGGGGGCTCATCTCCCCTCACCCCACCCCCGGGTCCGCGCTTCTAAAACCATCTATAAATCAAGAAAATATCAGTATATATTAAGCTCAACTTCTTTCTTGCATTGATAAAAACCAAAATGTTTGATTGGAAATGATGAGGTGGCTTTTCAGTAAAATTTGGTCAAAAGTATACCAGATCGCACCAAATGAGTTCGAAAATTGAAACAAAATCCACCTACGAGGGGAAACATCCCCCTCACACTCCACCCTGTCCGCGCTTTTTAGAAATAATTATTAGTATATCCTCATCAACGTCTTTCTTGCATTGATAAAAACAAAAATATTGATTGGAAATGAATAGGTGGCTTTTCGATAAAAATATTAAGTCAAAAGTATACACCACATGAGTTTGAAAATTGAAGGCTTCCACTTACAAGGGGCACATCGCCCCCAGGCCCCACACTCTCCCTCCGCGCTTTAAACCATCTATATTACCATGATTACATAAATCAAGAAAATATCAGTATGCTCAACTTCCGAGTTCTTGCATCCAACATTTTTTTATTATCATTGCCATATCATACCCTGATGTTTTGCCTTCTAATCAACAGTCTTTCATCCTAGTCCCTGTGGGATGGGAAGTAGGGGAGAGCGGAGCTAGTCCGCCCTCTAATTTTCAGGCTTGCCTCAGCGGACTCATTTTACAAGTTAGAAAGCTATCCTACTTCCAAATGAAAGCTACGTTTCTTAGCTATACATACCCCCATAGTTTCAGCACTCTAGAACTTTTAGTTAGTGCAGGAGTAAGAAAAATAACCAACAGAGCGGACTTACCCCACACTACTCACGCCGGGGCAGGTTCACCCTCATGATGGGCAAGCTCGTCCGGCTTCAAAGGCAAGTTAAATATAAACTATCAGTTATTCCATGTAAAGATTGATTAAAAGTCAACTAGACACAACTGTAGAAAGTTAGGCCATGCGGCCCCACACATGAAATGGACACATCATGTGTCCATTTATTATGTTGGGGCGAGTCCGCCCCTTCTTAGCGTGTAATTGGGCATGGGTGGAATGGGAAGGTTTAACTGCATAATATGTTAGGCAAAGCCCTTACCTTTTGAAAGACTATAATGCAACATTTTTTGATGACAAATAATTTTACTTTAGTTATTCAAAAACAAGTATTCAAGATATATCCTTGTGGGAGATGTATCCGGGTTTGACGTTTTAATAGTTACTTTGCTATGACCGGTGCAACCAAATTACACCAGTCTGATACTTTTTCAATGAGTCACGTGATGAGAAACACGTGGTCGGACGCGTCGCCCCGAGGGCCGACTAGCCGCCCGCTCTCTCCTATCATGCATGATTTCTGATTTCTAAGTTATTTCAT